>CM043700.1:135256827-136456827 GCA_023935145.1 Bretschneidera sinensis
TTTACCTCATTTTTGTATGAAACTCCCAACAAAAGAAAGGCACTAGAATCTTCTTCTTCCTTAAAAAAAACATTCCTTTTCTTTCCCCATGAACTCTCAAACACAATGTTAAGCGCAAAAGATAAGTGCCTGGCTGAACTTTGCCTCACCTGGGGACTTGACTGCTGCCTCGTGCCTTTTTCGTCCAAGTAAAAAAAATACATCACTAAATGGTCGCCAAGGGGGTGCCAACTCATGTACAAAGTTATTTACTAGACATGAATTCAAGGAATTTTGTTAGCTCTTCTTCATTTAAAAGGTAAAAAAAGAGGCCATTAAACCAAAAATTTAGCATATAAAGCCCCTTATCCTTGATCAATAATATAAACCTTTCCTGCTTATCAAAAGGTCTCTTATTTCTCTCAATACAAAAGGCAAAAGATAGAAAGAGGTATTAAGGGTACTCTTTTGAACCAGCAACACCCCTCCTCCAAAGATTTTACCATCACCCAGGAGATACTTAACACCAAAAAGGCCATATCCCACAATTGCCAGGTTCATGGGCACCACAATAAGATATGGTTAAAAAACTGGAATAAATAACTCGAGATCCTAACCCAACCCCGTTGGATTGTTCTCAGTAAATTCTCACTACAACTCCTCGCCCTCAAGCACAAAATCGGAAACTTTCCTCTTGATGGTTGAAGAATCTGCATTGACTTAACCTAGATATGACTTCCTTCTCCCTGTTACTCTACTTACAACCACAGTTCACGAGAACAATGTGGGGTAAAAGATAAATTTTAATACTTTGCTAATTATTATGATAACCTGTCCATGCTGCTGCCATGACATCTAGTAGTCATTTTTTCCCTTTTGGAGTGAGGTAAAGCCTATTATCATCATCTGTTCAGTTTATCACTTGGTAGGCATCATGTACTAACCACCCCACCACTATTAGCAACCATTGCCTGTGTCAAGCAATGTTGAGAGTGTTGGTGATCACCACCATCACCAATTACCACTGCGGATCATTTCTTATCTTCACCTATTATCCCCTTCTGTTGACATCACCAGTGATAATCTCATTTTTTTTTACTTATAAAAAAAACCTTATATAGTCTCATTTATAGCAGATTTGGTATGCATGTCAAACACTATAATATAGCAAGGATGGAAACCTTTTCATTAAAAACGTCTTTTCTAACAGGAGGACACTTTCTTGGGAAAAAACCAGAAACTGACATGGTGGCAGATTCAATAGGTTTAATGCCCCTCACCTGTTAACTCAAAACACCTCCAATCTGCTTAATCATGCTATTCTCTTATTAGTTATCACCTTTGAGCATAGATGACCTCCGTTGAGTCAAAACTTTGTTATGGAATGTTTATATATTAAGCTTTTCAATGAGTTTCCTCTTGGTTCTCTTTTTGAAGGGCAAGAGATATCATTTGCTTCCGATATTTTAAATTAGTAAATTACTTATCATTTCCCTATTCATGGAGAAAACTGCTGCTCTTTTATGACTGACTTTCATTTATCCGATGTTTTAGATTTAGCACTAGGGTCCAATTGTAGACATGTTTTACTTGATAAATGAACAATATCTGGGGAAGATGTTTACCAAGGGACTAAGCACCAAGGTAAAACGTGGATCAGGCAAACAAAAAAATAATAAACCTTGACGCTTATAAAGAACACTTTTCGATGTTCTTATGGGTCATACATGCCTTTGCCTTGAAAGACATTGCTTCTTGCAGTCCATTATATGCATCTGTATTTTTCTTTTTGTTTCATGCATGGATAATCATAATTTTATCAATAATATACTTTTTTTCCAGTTACAAGAGGTGACATTTGACTACAACTATGTAAGGGTATTTGGGGCTGCTGCCAAAAAATGTTATTGTGATTCACCTCAATGTCGGGGCTATATAGGTGGTGATCCACTCAATACTGAAGTAATTGTTCAAGGTGATTCAGATGAAGAATATCCTGAACCTGTGATGTTTGAAGATGATGGAACAAGGGGTGGCATGGAGAAAATAACATTTAGGACCAGTTCCTATGATGGTCAAAAAGTGCAAATGGAAATTAACGTGACAAAAGATAGTGAGAGGATGAATAATTCCAGAACAACTGTTCGGCAACCGAATATTACCACAAATATTGAGGATTCTATGGACCGACCTGCTTCTGCCATTTCCCAATTGCAGAGTTCAGTGGAAACGGGGGATTCAGAGGGAAAATCTTTGTCACCCCTTCAAGAAGTTTCCTTACAAACAGAAGATGTAACAAGCAAATCCATAGCGGCTGTTCAGCAAGATATTTCTGTGGAAGAGGAGACGCCGAACAAATCTTCGTTTTCTGTTCAAATATTAGAGACTGATGGTTTTGATGATAATAAGGAAGACAAGCGGGTCGTGCCAAAATCACGTCCTCGTATGAAAAGTTCTCGTTCATCTGGTTCTGTAAAGAAAGGGAAAGGTAGTAGCAATCCTCCAGATGGAAACAAAATTCAGATGACTATTGCCAACCAATCCCAAGTGCTATCTACCAAACCCAAAAAATTAACTGAAGGTTCTTCTAGTGGCCGTATTGATACTGGTTAGTGTCCATTATTATCTTGTTTTGACAAGTATATCATGTACGGTTATTATTATAGTGATAAATGCCCTTTAATGTTTGCAGTTGAAGAGAAACTGAATGAGTTGCTGGATGCTGATGGGGGAATCAGCAAACGGAAAGTAAGCAACATATTATCTAAATTTGGCGTTCTGTGATTTAGAAACCCGGAATGTTGATGGTGGTTTGATAGCCTTAAATAGCAGTAGATGCCTTAGTGTTGACTGGTTTCTGCCTGTTAACATGTCTCACTCTGTTTTTTCTTGTTCTTTATCATCATTTTTGCATTTTTCTGTAGTGTTCATGCCTGTGCTTTTCTAAAAATTCATGATGAAACTTAATATTGGTTATCTTTTACGAAACTATCAGTGTGCTCGATTTTCCTGTTATTCAGCATGCTATTTTCTTGAGATTTTTTATTTTATTATTGCCAGTATTACTGCTAGTGAAGCCTGTTGTCATATCCGTGGCTTGAAGCACAGTCTCAGTATAAGACTTATATTTCATGCAGTTTGTTCCTCTTTCATTCATCTATGCATATACTATTCCACTTTTCTTAGGTGTTATGTTTTAACAGGATGCCCCTAAAGGCTACTTGAAGCTTCTGCTTCTCACTGCAGCTTCTGGTGGTAGTGCCAGCAGCGAAGCAATTCAAAGGTCCTTTAAGATTTCTCTTTGTTATGTCTTAGTTACTATTATACATATTGCTAAGTATTACTATATATTGGGTTTCTGTGTGGATTTCTTACTCTAGCTTATTTATTTTGCAGCAATCGAGATCTTTCAATGATCCTTGACGCACTTTTGAAAACAAAATCACGAGCTGTTTTGGTTGATATAATTAACAAAAATGGTATGGTTTCCTCTCTTTTGTCACATAGCATGCAATTTCCGTCACCCTTTTTGTCAAGGGATAAGTAGATTTGTCATAATTGTCTCATTTGAATTAAAGAACCAATTTTGCTTTGGTTTCTAGGTCTGCGGATGTTACACAATATAATGAAGCAGTACAGAAGGGATTTTAAAAAGATTCCAATACTCCGGAAGCTTCTAAAGGTGCATAACTTGGAATCCTGTTGTATCTTAATTTAATATGATGTTAATCATTGTTGTTTTGGTTTCTAGTTCTTCAAGTATTACCTGTCATAACATGTGTAATATAGTGCCTGACTTTTTTTAAATAAGTAATATAGTTCCAGACATAAGTGAATGACATTGAAATATGCATGTAAAAGATACCTGTTAGGAAAGGTCGATTGATTCTCTTAAAGATTAGTGGCTTAACAGCCTTGTTTCTTGGCTTGAGGGGAACTTTCTTGTAAATTAGATACATCTTATAGAGTTCATAGAATCACTATCTTTTATATAGTCTTTTGTATAGGGGTGGCATCCCCTTGGTGCCCCTTTAAACCATTCATTGGCCAGGAATCTTTGGGAAATGGCCTATTGTGTTCTTGGGATTTCTTGGGTGGTGACCGTTCCGTTCGTGATGAGGTTTGGGTTTGGAGCGGCATTCATGCTAATAAGGTGTTAAAGAAAGCCTACTCCTTGATCACCTTTTCAATTTTTGGGTTTGAGTGGCAAGAAAGAAATAGAAGAGCTTTTGATAGTGTTGGCAGGTCTTTAGAGACATTAGAGAGGGTTGGTTCAATACCCTTAGTTTTTGGTTTAAGGATTGTTTGTAAATGAAGATCTCAGTGACTTTGTGGAGCTTATATCTTGTTATTAGCTTTTTTTAGTTGGGTTGCACGCCCTAGTGTCTTTTTATAATACTTATTTACTTATAAAAAAAATTAAAATTAAGTGTTAGCTACAATTCATTTTGTAATTATAGGGTTACCAGATTCACTTAAAATATGAAAGATTATTGCACTGTGTAGAGCTGTAGATTAATTAAATGTCAACAAAACTCTGATATTAAAGACTGAAGTTGTTCTTAAAATGTTTATGTTAGTTGTACAGTCTTATTCTTAAAATGTCTGAAGTTTATGAACATTGAATTTACATTGTATGATAAGATACTGCAAAAATGCAATATACATTTGTTAGTGTGTTAAAAGTGTTAGGGTTTAAGGGTACTGATGTAATTTCATGATATTAAGTTTTATATATGTATATGATTACTAACCGTAGGGTTAGTAACCAGTTTAATGCGTATTGTCTTTCTATTTCCCCTTTCTCTCTCTCTAAACCCTGAACACAAACGTTAACAACACTAATGTGTCATTTCTACATATCACACCTGCGTGTACACATGCCTGTCAATGAGTTTCTGGTATCTGGTACCTTAAGATGGTAACAGTAATGTCTTTAATGAGTAGAAAAATCAATTTCCTATAATTATTTAACATGTTATACGAGGCAGCTCACCTATAAACAGTTAATTGAACAATGAAAGATAAATTCTTGTGAAAATTAATTGGGCTGGTTGGAATGGAATTTTAATAAATGAGTTATTTCATGCAAACTTTCATGAAGAAATTGAATAATTCTGAGTACTGCAATTGAAGAAAATGCAAGGACTATCATACTAACTGACCTTTTCTTCAGGTTTTAGAGTATTTAGCAGCAAGGGAGATACTTACGTTGGAACATATTAATGGAGGTCCTCCTTGTCCAGGAATGGAGAGGTTAATCTAATTACCCAACTTTTATTCATTGAATTCACCTTTTATTTTGGCTTGGATTTTCCCTAATAAAATGGTAGTCTCATTTGCTTTCCATTTTAGTTCTTTTAGACTTTTTTTAGGGGGCAGGTGCTTTTTTTGAATATATGTTATCCTACACAACTTTGTACAAAGAGTCTGCAAATGTGTGTGGTTCTGGTCATTCCGTGTTTAAATATATTCCTGAGAAGTGTTTTCTTCATGCAGGTTTAGGGATTCAATACTGTCACTGACAGAGCATGATGACAAACAGGTATTGTTTCTATCTGCTTTAAAATTTCATTTTATCCTCTAAAATATGTACCTTTTCATTTTTTAAGTATTGCCTTGATCTTGGATGATTTCTGCATTGTTATGTTTGGTATATACGTTCTTTTCCTTTTTATTTTCCTAAATGGAATACTGAATGCAGTTTCTTGGGTGAAGATATGAGTTTCATTTGGTTTATTATGCACATACAGGTTCATCAAATTGCACGAAACTTTCGAGACAGATGGATTCCTAGGCCTTTCAGAAAAATTACCTACATGGACAAGGATGAGAGCAGGATGGAGTACCACAGAGGTTCAAACTGCAGTAGAGTTTCAGCATCTCACAATCATCGGCATGATCAGGGTATAAGACCTACAGAAGCAATTGATTCTGTCATGCAATCAAAGGTTATGCCGACTTCAGTAAATGCTGCCGATCATGAGGGTTGTTCAGAACCTTGTATCAGTGTTTGCCTGAGCAATGGTTCCAAAATACGCAAGCGTAAAAGCCGATGGGATCAACCAGCAGAGACAAACCCACATTCAAGGTCTCTTCAGAACAAGGAGCAGAAAATTGAATCTAGGTTGACACAGCAATTTGAATCCAGCATGTTAGCTATTTCTGGTGAGGTGTTGGATCACATAGACAAGGTGAGCAGAGAGAACAATGGCTCCGACTGTCATCAGAGTTCCAGTCGACATGATGAAGCTGTTAGTGCTGACAGTGGAAGACAAAATAGCCAGGAGGATGTCCCACCTGGGTTTTCATCTCCTTTACCTTTGGTATCATCCAATAATGTTTGCGATTTAAAGTGTCCGTCTGATGTGGTTCTTGCGCATCCACAGGAGAAATTTCTTTCTCGCTTACCTGTCTCATATGGAATTCCATTGACTATCATGCAGCAATGTGGGTTACCGCATGCTGAAATTTCAGAGAGTTGGGTTATTGCTCCAGGAATGCCTTTTCATCCCTTTCCACCTTTACCCCCATTCCCCCGTGAGAAGAAAGACCCTTCAGGTTCTTCTGCTGTTAACTCTGTGGCAATCAATGAACATAAGGAAGAAGTGCAACGGCACTGCTCTGGTCCTTCCACTTGTCAAGTTGAGATCAGCCCAAGCACAACTGTTGCTAACCAATTAGATGTGGATATCCCGGGTGCTAACACCGAATCAGTATTTAAACGAACAAGAGGATCCTCGTATAATTTGGGAAGGAGGTACTTCAGGCAGCAGAAGTGGAGCACGCCCCCTTGGTTTCGAAATGGATGGGGAAATATGGGAGACGGTTTGAAAGGTGGGACAGGCAGCATAGACGTAGGAAATATAACAACTGAGCTCAGAAATCCTTATTTTTCGCAGGATGTAAGCACTAGAGTGGAGAACTCGGGTTATAATTCGTATCAACATCAAAAGCACTAAAAGCAACATTGATTTATAGGAAATTCTATGAAGAGCTACTGGATTTTTTTCCCCCTCGATACTTTAATGTCTTCTCAATTCTTTTGTTCCTGGGTCTAATTTTCATTGAAAATCTCACAGTTTCATGGTTACAGTCCTTTTGCTCAGGTTCTTTTTTTTATAGCTGAGGAGGAAATCATACTTCAATTTGACAATATGCTGTCTTGGATATTGATCCATTCATTCACACCTCAAAGAGGTAGGTATTCTTGTTTATTTATGTATCATTTTTCATCGTAGAAATTGAGAAGCTTATGAATGTCTTAGAATCATGGAATGAGCATTGATCAATATTTCAATCTCTTCCATTTATTATATGTTGTCATTTATATAATTAGTTTCTATATTGCAAATAGAGTTACCTGCAGAAAAGAAAAGTTTCTTAATAGTTCTCTTGATAGAGTATCTATGACAAAAGGTTTTTAGGAATTTTTTTCATAATTCTTGATGTTTGATCGAGGTTCAATCCTGGGTTTCACTTCTAGATGCATCAATATCTCTTCATCTCTTTTGATAACGTTTTCAAGTACCCATTAATTGAATGGGTTATCTTCATGGATCTAATGAAGTAAATTGGGTGCAAATGCATGACATCTGGACGGCTGGACCTGATTAGACATTATGGAATTCAGTACTTAAAGAAAAAAGTGATCTAACAAATTTTCTGGTCCTCGCAAAAAAAAAAATAGAACTGATTTCTTGATTTTCTTGAAAAATGAAGCTGAATTTACTGTATGGTACATTATACCTCGGAGTTACCTTAGACCTGAATTAGTTTTGAGTAGTTTGGATCAATAGAAATTATTTAGTTCTTTAGGAGTATTGCTACTTGTAAAGTTCACTAAGTAATTTTCATATAAATCATATATGAATGTGAGATGAAAGAACAATACTTTTAAAATATTAAATAATTTATCGTGAATCAGTAGTTATGTTCCTCATCTTCTCCCGGCCTTTGAACCTTTTCCATCGTTGTTATTCTTTGGCATATTCTTTCCAACTTGTCAAAAAAAAAAAATCTTTCCTAGTACTCATCTTCTTTCCCACTTTCAAAGTGAATACTCATCAAGTAATTGGTAAACTTATTACTCCATCCATAAAGTTATTATGATATGAAGTAGATAGTAGCATATATTTGATACTCGTATTTATCAAAAAAAATATATTATATAACTTGTATTCATTGAGTTTAGTACTTTTTAAGGTGGGCTGTTCCTGTTAATCCGTTGAGAATTCCTTATCCCTATTTACATATGACTAAAAGGTGTACAAGAAACATCGAAGTTACATTCTGAGAGAAAAATAACATAGTAATATATTATTATCTATTTAAGTTAAATACACTGCATTACTTCCAAAATTTAGTGAAATTACAAGTTAGTAACATTATAATACTTTTGAGGTTTAGTGAAATCACATGTCTATTGAGTCAATTCATTTTATCTGATCAAAAGAACTATACTGAAGTCTAGTAAAATTACGTCTTAGTCATCTAATTTATAACTAGGCCCCTTACACACCAAAACCCAATGCTCAGCGATGTTTGGTCTGTTGCTTGTATCCTTGTCTTCCAAATCCAAAAGCAATGCGGGCCAACGCTGGAATGAGCATCACGTCCGCCATGGTGAACTCTTCCCTGGCTAAATGTGCCGTTTCATTCAGCTTTGTTTCCACTTCATAGAGAAGTTACCAAATGTTCTTCTTTGTTTCTTCTCAACACCTTGGGGTTTTTCAAATTATCCTCTGTTTCATATGCATCTCTTAGCTTACCATGGTAAGCACTTTTTAGGTCAGGAGATTCGGCCATCTGAGCAATCACCACCCGCCTCAAGAACTTGGAAACGAAGAGACAGTACTTCTCAGGGATGTAGTAAAGTGTGAAAAACTTGGGTCCCACTCCCGTTCCTTCTGCATCCATTCAACTTCTCTACTACTAAAGGTGGTATCATCACTGCCAGAAGAGACCATGGCGATTCTTTCTATGTACCTGCAAATTGCTAACTACTTTAAATTCTTCTACTATTCCCAACACAGTGTATTTGGAAGCAATTTCAATCTTGAGTGCCCTCTTTACCCTAGTTGAAAAAGCAAAAGGGTAATGATATAATGCATGCATAAACTACCAGAATTTTTTTCTTATAAAAATATAGGGTTCAATTTTGCAAACAGAGCATCCAATGGTCTCCAGAAAACCACATGTTTGCAGGTTAAAACAAAGACAAAAAACCAAATCATATCACAAATTATTAAAATCTGAAATTGTTTCCAAATGCACAGTCACTTCCTATTTACAAGTAACGGAATAGGGTAAAGATGTAAGACATACCCTATTATCTCAGTAGTGTTGAAAATGATGTGTGACCCATTCTGGAAAACTGGGAGTTTTGCATTCGGATTCTTTTTAAAGAATTGAGTCCATGAGCTTGCCTGTAACAGGGTTGACATGGAATGATGTGTAATCAATGCCTTTCTCTTCCAAAGCGAATCTCACCCTTTGGCTGTCCAAAGAATATGGATGATGGTATAGCTGCATGACTTTCTTGGCATAGGCTCTCCAATTTTTACTGGCGGTATGAAAAGTAGAGCGCTTTTGCATCGAGTGTATAGTGCATTGAAGAATATAGAGTATATTCCAAGCTGCAACTGAACGGCAAAGAGAAAAGGGGAATCAGCTTCCTTCGGTATAACTTAAAATCTTCTCAAAGCGAATGCAAAGTAGAATAATTCTAGGCAAATATTCAATAAGATTTATGAAACTATGAGCAAATGAGGCATGTGAAGGTGATTAGTTTATCTTATGAATGCCCATCATGTTCCCTAGTAAAAAAATCTTGCTTAGCCCTGTGGCATGAAAAGATGATGGCAAATTATTTTTCATCATTGAATGAATCTTCTCATGCCATCCAACTGTAGAAAATGCTATGTGCCATGTATCTTTCAAAGTACAGGATTAGGCAAGAACTTTCCGTTCCCTAGAGGATACCAATGCAATTGAAACGAGTCATTATTGGAATGGAAACAATCATATAAACAAAGTGTTAATCCAAGGATTGTACTGATAACATATACCGAAAGTTCTAACGATCTCAGGTAGGGGGAGAAATGCTTAGTTTGGTTTGGTTAAATATTGAAAGTTCTGATATGTTAAAACTTGTCAAACTAATTAATTATGTTAGCTTCTAGGACAAAAGTAAGCTTGCATACAGGAGAGAGACAAAAATTTGCAAGCTCCCTCTCCTTGTTTTACTACTAGCTCAGTTGCAACGTGAAGATGTCATTAATTTTCCACTGAATAATTTTCAAAGCATAGGTGAATATTTACAATCCATCAACCTGAGATTCTCACATTGTAGCTTGAATTTTGCATTACAAAACTGGCTCGAAGAACCCATTTAGAAGACAAACAGACCCTACCAAAAGCAAGCTGTCACACTAACACTGATCGAAGCAGAAACTGCATGAAATCCATATTGATGTTTTAAAAGTCTAAATTGTTCAACTGTTAGAACTTATATGTTTCGATTCAATGAATTCAAAGTAGGAAAAAATTACCCAATAGTTGGGATAGGGAATATTTCAACTGTAAGAAGGAACTTGGAAACACCACCATGACATTAGATTACAAGTTGCAGAAATTAAGAAGAAGAAAACAACAATTGCAATCAAATTTTACAGTAGAGCCAATTCAGCACAACCAACCCATCAAGGGAAAATAAGAACAGTTGAGCAAAACTGATCAGACAGAGACTCACCAGGAATTAAGACTAGAAAGTTCAATTCAACAAGGGGCAGGGTGTTTGAGATTTGCGTTGAGAACTAAGAGTGAATAATAGCCTAAAAGTCAACTTTGTGGAAGTATGCTTCCAAATGGTAACTACCGTTACTAGTTTAGTGTTCTTAGAAAGAGAGGTGGCTTGCAGGGCTACTTGCTTGAGTAGGGGTAATCAAATCAAATATATACTCGCTGCTTTGTAGTGGACACGTGCATGATATAAGTAAAGGTCATGCGTGGACAAACATCTTATAAGCCAAACATCTATTTATTGTTATAATTAATTTATGTATATATCGTTAAAATAAATTTATATGATGTCGATGTTTCGAAAAAGTAGGATTTGTCCAACAGTCCTGTAATAGTTGAGCTTGTTGGATGTTTGAATATGCTTATTATTGCACGTTATTTAATTTCGATTAAAATTTAATTATTTTAATTTTAAAATTTAATTTGTTAATCGGTGAAAGTTAGAGTTTAAAAGATTTTGTTATGTTTTTATCAACGTTGTGTGAACATCTTCACATTGTGGAAGAAACACAAATCTTAATTCATACAGTGACAGATCTAAAAAAAAAATTGTTGTTGAGGCGATATATATCGTAAAAACGTAAAAGAACAATTATGAAAACGTGAATTGGAGGAGAGCAGAGACGTGTTTGGTTGAATCAATTAGCTTTTAGAGATTAAGATTATGGGAGCAATTAATTTATTTTAGTGATGACAATTTAAAAATACAAATAATATTTTTTTTTTCAAAAGTCAAGGTAAGCAATTGATCCCATTGCTCCTATGCTAGGGTTGCCTTTAGAGTCATACCAATTCATTGAGCAAGACTTGCTCCACTCCACGCAAAGAAATAATTCAAATTTAAACAATTTTAAAAAAATATAAGTCTCAACTACCCGGTTAAAACTTTGATCGTAATGGTTTTATTCATTTGCAAAGCAAAGCACTTTGACTCAAAAAATAAAAAAGACAAGAAGAGGGGAGGGGGGGGGGGGGGAGAATTACTGTTGAGGCGATATATATATCGTGAAAACGTAAAAGAACAGTTCTAAAAACGTGAATTAAAGGAGAGCAGAGCTGACGTGTTTGGTTGAGACAATTAGTTTTTAGAGATTAAGATTTTGGGAGCAATTAATTTATTTTAGTGATGACAATTTTAACAATACAAATAATATTTTTTTTTAAAAAGTCAAGTTAGACAATTGATCCCACTGCTCCTATGCTAGGGTTGCCCCTTAAGTAATACCAATTCATTGAGCAAGACTTGTTTCACTCCACGCAAAGAAATAATTCAAATTCAAACAATTTTAAAGAAAATGCGAGTCTCAACTACCCGGTTAAAGCTTTGATCATTTGCAAAGCTGATCACTTCACTCAAAAGAGGGGGGGGGGGTTTTGTTGTAGAAGAAAAAGGTTCATCAATCATCAGTGGCAGACTGGGGAGTACTACCATAACATCATTTATATGATCACAGCACTAAGCACCCAATGCATACGAGGCTTTATAACCAACCCAGCTCCTGCCTTGGGATTAAAAGACATGTCTTTCCATTTTCAATTTGTATGTCATATCATAGCCCAATAGTTACTTTTTTAGGGAAGCCCAATAGTTATTGGAACAAATAACTTTATGTCTAAAGGCCTAAAGGTAGGATGATGGGCCCCCATCATTCCCTATTGTAATTTTATCCAGATAATCTCCTCTTATTTCCTGCACAAAAGGAAAAATATTTCATTAAAAGTAATAAAAAAAAGTGTAAACAGTTACTCCAAAAAAAATCTTGACTTGGTCCTCAAAATATGAAGAAAATGTACTTGAGGAAATTAAACTGTTGGTCACACTAAAGCTTGACTAGCTTTCTTGTAAAAGTAGTCTTAAAAAAAAATCTATCTACACTTCACATGCAAGGAGAAAGACGGATCCCTACTTGTGGTCTTCCAACAATAAGTGTTGCCTTAATTATGACCCACACCGAATCGGCATCACCGTCACCGGACCGCCTCATATCTATATCTTTATGATTAGTTAACATCTTATTTAATTTGCCGCACAGACATCCTTTTCTTTAAACAGAATTTATGAAATGATATTTGCTTTTTAATTAAACATTTTTTTTTATCAAAACAGTTTATAAAAAATTTAAAATCTGAACAATAATTTATTAAAAAAAAACACTGATTTGCAGCATAAAAACTGTTTTTACTTATGATTTTGTAAATAATAAATGGTTTTTAGCTTTATTATAATTTATTAAAAGTTGTTAATATAAAAATTGTTTTGTTAACCATAAACCGGAACTTGATAGATATTATTAGGAGTGTTCACTAAACGGTTAAAATCGAATAATCGATCATTTCGAACCGATTCGGTTAATCAGTTAAATCAATATAAAATCGGTTAATCAAATAAAATATATCGACTAATCGATCGGTTAACGATTAATTTTTTTAACCGTTTAAACGATTAAGAAATTAATTCATATTTAATATTAATAACATGTTAAATATAAATATAATAAATTAAAATTTTAAAATTTAATTTAATCAAAATAATTAATAAAAATATTATTAAAATTTTAATGGACCATCTAACTAGACAAAATATCATATTGCTAGCATCTAAGATTTAGTGCCTTAGTCATAGAGAACAAACCCACCAACAACTGACAAGTTACGTTTCATTTTCTTTCAGTTAAAAAGCAATGATTAAAGGAAAAAACATAGTAGTAGTAGTAATTTGATGTGGCATTGCCGCTATTGCATTGTTTTCTTTTTGGTTAGTGTGTCGTTTTGGTCTTCCAAACCACATTAACCGCCGATAGTCACGAACACAACACAGACCTCTAAGCAACTATCATTACACGTAACGTAACTGACAAAACAAAACAAAAATATTACTAAAAACCCCTTATTTAACGTTGTTCGCTTGCCTTTCCTGGTCTTAGGCAGTGTTTTGAGTATGACACAAGTGTCATTTTTGTTTTTTTGATTAATAAAACATACGTAGTAATTTTTCTTTTTGTTGGGGGAGCCCCAAGTCATGTCCTAGCCTCCTCGGAACTTGTTTTAAGGCGGTTACTAAGCTTCTTCTTTTGGACTATCTATATCTTAATTATTATTTTAAAAATCATGTTTAATTTCCTGTTTTCATTTTTAAGAAAATTTTGTAATTATATGTTTTATGTTAAACTGTTATTTCATATAAAACAAATTCCTATTTAATTTCTTGAATATGCCAAAATTACAATAGTTTGTGATTTAGTTTTTTTTTTTTTGTTATCAACGGGATGAGAAAAGATTTTTAATTTCATTTTTATATTCACGCTAATTTTATACACAAACCACTGTAAATAAAATCTTTGAAAATTTTGTACTTCATGATGGAACATTCGATGATAAAGTCTAGTAAACGTATCGAGATGATATAAAATGAAGGGTTTTGGAAAGACATTAAAGTGAGTGGATCTGTTTCGTTTTTGTTAGTATTCCTTTTATAGAGACTGAGAATAAGAGAAAGAGAGATCTCTAGGGGATTTGGAGTACCGTTAACATACATCGTCTTTACTGAGTAGATCTGCAGACCGTCATTTATCTATAAGCCGTCATATCGATCTATAGCTTAGGTAGACCTTCGATCATTATTCTTCATTGCAGAGACTTATTTCGGGCAATTAAAAACCTATAAATCATACCGTTAAAGTGACTAAGCCATCTTTTCCGAATGTTGTAATCTTAAGAGGAAGGATATTTTATCCTACATCAGTTTGGTTGGTGTCGATGTCAAAAAAAAAATCAAAGATGAGAGAGGTGAGAGCACATATGATATCTATCAAGAATTGCAAACACTAAATGAAGGTATGAAGTTGAGATCTCCAGAGAACTTTTTGATGTTCGATCAAATGAGTATTCTAACCATTTTAAAAGTAAACCGAATTTAATGAAAGCTTAAAGAGAATCCTAAAGAGATTCTAAGTTTACCTCAAATGAGATTATAAGTTTCTTTTATGCAATGAAGAGGTTGATCCTAATTAGCAAAATGCTTGATCCATTCGTTCTGAAACATTTGGATGATTACATGATCAAAGCTTGAGATTGGATCAAATATTTTAAAAAAAAACTTACCCTTTTGTCTTTAGATAAGAAATTATCATTTTATCCCTAATTGAAAATTAACTTTACTATTTTTTGCTAAGTCAGAAGTCGTTTTTTTTACTAGAGACTGACCCTTCATAAATGCAGCACCAATAATTTTGGGTTGGACCGTCTACGGCGAATAAAATACCTAATATATCAAAAAGAATCAAATCTAAGATATGTATTCTGTAGCCATGTGCCGATGTTGTGCTCATGCACTTAAAAGTGGGGCCCTTGAACAATGAACCCACTGGTTTTTTGTCCACGTGTGTTAATGAGAGCCATTGATTTCTTTTTTGGTAATGAGAACCGTTGGTAACATATCTTTCCCATTTACAATATGCAATATATTATGCACACCGCCATAGTGTTGCCAAAGTGGTAGGTTGTAGAAGGGCCCACAAAAATCCAAGATCAAATATACTCCGATCGTTCAGTTTGTCTAATTGCTGTGATGTGGTAGACCATCCGTACAAAAACCCTTCAAAATCTAGATTTAGGTTGTAATGAGCCCAACCTGAGCTTGAAAATTATACCTATTCATATTCTAACAGTCATTTCATCATTCCTTAACTTTTTTAAATATTTGAAGTTTAAATTTTTTTTTCTTTTGGAATTCGAAATCTTCCGTTAAAAAAATAGATTTTATGGAATCATATTTGCAAACTTTTTAAAGAAAGATTAAGTATCAGAAGACTTCATGAAATTCACTAGTTTTCAAGCCAAATTGGTTCGGAATTTTTTGTAATTTACTTTTTTATGGAGTTGTTTTATGATAAAAAATAACGACATTCAAATTTCGAGACTTAGATTTCCATGATTTGCCTTCAAAATTTGGAAATCTATATCACTTTCCATCTTACATTTAAAAGAAAACTCTATATGGATTTTAGGAGTTAAATCTAAAAATTTTTGACATGATAAATGAAATAGTTTGAATATCTTTGTTAATTTTCTTCCTTTTGAGTTTTGTTCTTTTAAGGATGAAGGTGAAGATGTAGATAAAATGAACATATTAAAATCTAATTTTTGTCTATTATTTGATGCTGTAAAAGTCGTTAAACTTAATGGTGAACAAGATAAATTAATATGGGAACATTCACAATCAGGTATGTTTACAATTAAAGAATATTGAAACAAAATTAGAATTAAAAATAGACATTTTAAATGAGTCAAAAAAATATGAAACAATTGGATTCCACCAAAAGTAAGTTGCTTGATTTTGAAATTGATTTTTTGTGGTTTCTCCATATACTCAAAAATAAAAGAAATAAATATTCATTTGGCTTCTAAATGTTTATGTTGTCATTCAGGTAACACATAATCAATAGATCATATGTCTGTTCATAGTAACCTTGCTAATGCTGTTTGAGATTATTTTGGTGTTAGACTTTGTTAACCATGCGTATTCCAAAATGCTTTATTTGACAATTGGCTCGGTAATAATTCTCCATCATCTCAATTGAGAATCACTTGTATTTGTACTTTATTATGGAGTTACTGAAATATTTGAAAGATGCGTAATGGGATTAGACAATAAGGTAAATTTATTTGTTTAAAAGTATTGATTACTCGTACTAAATAAGGTATAATGGATAGTTCTAAGTTCATTAAACCTAAATCATTTTTACGTTTTTCATGAAAATGTTATGCATTAATGCCATTAACATCAAAATCATATCTCCCTAAATTTGTAAAGGTATTTGGACTCGATGGAACCCTTTATCTCCATAACAAATTAAACTTAACACTGATGAATCTTGTTCAGTTAAAGGTAGTGCAGGTGGGGGAATATTTAGAAATGGATCCTCCTTTCTTCTTGCTTATTCTTATTCATTTGAGTATTGCTCTAATAATAATGCGGAAGCATTAGCCTTTCCATCTGATTTGAAATTAATGCATGAACACAATTTTACATTGGGTATCATAGAATGTTATTCAAAATTACTTCTTGATTTAAATATTGGTTTATGTACTTTTCCATAAGACTTGGATTACATAATTTGAGAAATTAAATCACTACTTACTACATCTATGATTATTACCCATATTTTTCGAGAAACCAATATGGTCGCAGACCCTCTCGCTAAATATGGTCATATTCATGGTAGTAGTAAAATCTTTTTGAGCATTAATGAATTGCCTCATTTTAGTTTAGCTGCTTTACATTTTGATTCATCTCAGTTGTATACCTATAGAAAAACCTAGTTTATTGTATCCTTTTTGTATAGGGTAAGACTTAAGAACCTCCAAGCATGTTTGTGGATAGTTCTTATTATCCCCCATCTATGTGTAATATTTCATTATCAATATAATTCTACGGAGTTTTTTTTTTTATAAAAAAAACCCGAGCCTGAAAACAAGCTCGATTAACTTATTAAACCGAGTTTGAATACTTTAAAAATCAATTCGAAAAGCTTTCAAATAGTTAAATAAAGTATTATCGAACTCAAGTTAATATTAATATTTTTATTTATTAAAATTATAATTTTAATTCGAACTCGAATGAACAATCTAAACTTTAAGTTCAAACACGAGTTAAGACTCGAATAAACTTGCTTGTTATTGAACTGAAATCATCAAAAAATTTATAAACTCGAGTTTAAACTCAATTTTTAAATTCAATTAAACATCAAATTTATCAATTTTATATTAAATTAAATTCAAACTCCGAACTCCATAAGCTCGACTCAACTTAAATTCACATAAAAATATGATAGCATTGTCGATGAACTTAAATTCACATAAAAATATGATAGCATTGTCGATGCAATAATCTTAGACTAGTTAGTTGGATGTAACCTTACGAGTGTAAATCATATTGTTTCTTTGTCGTTTTGTTAGTGTGGTTAAGTAGGATAATAGATTCGGTTGGCACGTGAAAAAATAGGATCCACCGACAATACGCGATGGAAGTTAATGCTCCTCATAGGATTGCGAACAGAAGAAAAAAGCTTTGTGAGTAGAATTATTATGGAGGTGAAGGGAATGCGGTGGAACCCCACGTGACAATGACCTCAAGTAGGACCATCCAAAATAGAGTAGAGCCCGTCACATGCAATTGTCACATGCAATAACTTTTTTTATATATGTTTTTTTCATTTTAAGTATTATAAAATTATACATTAACTTATCAATTTATGTATTTTATTTGATCAATCATTACAATGTTTGTGATTTATTTAATTAAATTTAAATAAGTTTTTTTAAATTTTTTATAAAGTAAAAAATATATCAGATTTAAATAAATTGATTTAAACTTACTTAAATCTGATCCCAAATAATGTCATCGATGTATTATTATAAGATATAATGAATAACCTGTGTATGTCGATAACATCTTGACTTAGTAATTAAGATTGAAACTATTGAATTATAAAATTTTAAATTCGATTATTACTATATGTGAATTATTTATTTGATTTATATATCAACTATTTTTTTATTATTTTAGATGGGTTGTGATGGTATTGATAATTTTTGTATAAGTATTGAGATAATACGAGTTTATATTATAATTAAAGTGATTATTATACTACCGCTTCAAATAAAAAAAAATCATCAATTCATTTACTTTATTCGATTTACAATGAATTTAGTTACCTTCGTTTTATTTAAAAAAATCACAACCGTGAAAATATATATAATAGTATCTGATTTTTTTATATTTGTTTAAATAAAATTATTTCAAAATAAATAATATTTTAAACATATAATTACTTAAAATTAAATCAGATTTTGTGTAGCTTTAAATTTTATTCATTAATTTTTTATAGTATATATAAAATTGTACATTCACTAAAAAATAATTGTGAAGCCCAATCTTCCATATCCGATGCATATTTTTTAGTAGGGGACACGTGGCCGTCAACTTATGGAGCACGTGTCGGGGGAGTAGTTGACGTAGGGCTCACACGAATTAAGTATGCCATCTGTATGGGATTTGATTGGAAATCACGTGATTTATGGTTCTGAATTGCTCACGCTAGGTAGGTGCAGGGAACGTGGGCCTGTTTAGGAGCGACTCAGTAACGCACGCAGTCACGGACCACTTTCATTCAACCGGCAGTTTATTATGTGAATTATATTTCAATCATCCGGCTCTCATGCATAGATTCAATTATTACCGTTAAAACTTAGTTAATAAAATTGTTTGTCAACATATAAGATATTAAATATCATACTTCATTTATGTCAATAATAAAAATGATAAAAGACAAGAGATGATTACTTTCAGTTACGGTTAAATATAATTTTATTAAAAAATGAATAATTTTTATGTGAGATTAATCTTATAAGATTTTTAAAAATTTATCTAATCACATTATATTATAATATATTATTTTATCTTTTTAATGTGATAACAAAACATGATTGATTGAGTTGATGTTATAAAACCGATCGAGTACATTGTAAGTTTTTAGAAAAGACTTTGGTACGAGGGGAAAAGCTAAAGTCCACGCACTCATAGAAACAAAAAATTCTTTAATGGGCCGACTTACATTACCCTGTGAAATTTAATCAAAAATTTTTGATCATATGAATTCAGTTTTGTAATAGTTATCACGGAATCGTTAAATTTTACTGATAATTATAAAATATTATAATAATAATTAAATAAAAATTAAATATTTATTTATTACTGTTGATTTTTATAATTAACAATAAAATTTTTTCGATCAGAAAACTAAGTGCACGAGAACAGTACTCTTAATCAAAGTGAAAAATTGAATTATTTTTTGACCGAGATAGAGCCGTAAAATTCGTGATACTACACTACAACAAATACCATCATACCTGGTCTACAATTGGAAATGTGACCCCACCAAAATATGACTATATTAATTCCTTTAAAAAAAAATTGTTAATCTATCATTCCCCCATACCGCCATGCCTATTTAATTAACTATATTTTTATCCAATAATATTATAACGGAGAATCTCAGTTCAGCTCCCACGTCCTCTGCATTTAGCAGTTTTAAATTTTTCTATAATGTCTTGTTTTGGTTGAATGATAAAAGTACTCGATTCCATAATAGTTGACATTCAAACGTACATTCAATCAATAAAATCTTATTTAATAATTTATTTTTATTATTTATTATTAATAATTAATATATATATTCAATTTAAAACAACATGATTAGATCAATCATATTTGTTCCAACTTGGGTTGACAAATCAAAATTTTATTGTTTGTGCTGATAATGGTTTTTTTTTTTAGGGTAGCAATTACTTTGTAATCGATCATGCTTCATAGATTGAAAAATATTTTTTACTAACCACTTCTTTTTAATAGTAAAGCATGATTTTTTCTGCTAACTAGTTAAAAAATTAATATTTTTAATTTAAGTCGTTATTAACTTATTGTTAAGCACAAATCGACATTTCGTATTCTCGAAAACCAAAATTTACTTGAATGCTTCATTGAGACATCAGTGTGAAAAATTTACTAAACTTAGGGGTTAACAATTTCACAGGTAAAATTGAAGTGGGTGTAGAACAAAAACGATTGTAAAAGAGTAACTAAAATGCGAAAAGTAACAATTGGTTAAAACGTGAAGTCATTGAAACAAATCACAATAATGGAGAATTCTGCATCTTTTGTTACGTATGCTTTATAACTCTTGTTACCCTTACATACTATTATAGTGATTAAAAATGAGTTTCTTTTTTTACATGAAAGCTCTAATTATTAAACTATATATTCAGAGCAAGTATTGGTTAGTTTTGGGGGCATGTGGACATGCTATAACGTGACATGTGAAGACAGTGAAATAAAAAACAAATTTGGACAACTTATGACTACTTTTTTAATCTTTGGTCGGCCATCGTCACTGCACGACCCTTATCCTACCCTAAACAATGCATTAATATATTGATATATTTTTTTAATATAAAAATAATTAAAAAATCATAATTTTATTTTAATTTTAATTTTATACTATCAAACACAACATAAAAATAAATCAAAAATAAAAATGAATGAAATTTTACTTTCGAATTGTTTAGTAACGTCGTAATAAGCTAAAGTCAATTTTAAGCACTCAATTTTATTTTTAAAATTTAAATTTTATAAATTGATTATTTTAAATTGTTTTTAAGTTATTACTAAATAATATATTTATATACATGAATATCCATCATCATTTCTGGTAAAATTATCCTAAAGGTACATACAAATGTTGCATTTGTATGAAATCGAGGTATTTTTTTCAAGGTAAAAATAATTGAAAAAATTATGATTTTTTCTTAATTTCAATTCTATATTATCAAACACAACATAAAAGTAAATCTAAAACCAAAGTGAATGAAGTTTTACTTTGTGGTTATTTAGTAATGTCATAATAAGCCAAAGTCAATTTTAAGCACTCAATTTTATTTTTAAAATTTATAAATTGATTACTTTAAGTTGTTTTTAAGTTATTACAAAATAATATATTTATATACAGGAATATTAGTTTGATTTCACAATAAATAAAAAAATTAAGGTTAAAATTTGGGAATCACATAGTTTTAAGTTTGATTCTTATTGATATTGAATTATTTATCAAATTTATTAGTTATTTTTTTTTACTATTAAGTGAGTATTGTAGTAATATTATAGATTTATGTATGAATTATATAATAATATTATAAATATAAATTGTGATTACATCATTATACTTGTATAATATGATTTCAATAAAAAAAAATTAAAATATTGTGCTAATTTTTTTTTTAAAAAGCCAATAAAAGCTCGAGGGACAAATGTGTAAACAAAATTACAAAAATAACATTTAAAATTACCACAAAGGGTAAAAAAAAATGAAATGATATAGTAGTGGCAGTAGGTGTCTTCTAAAAAGTCCTCTCCCTCTCTTTCCCTTTCTAGTCTGGTTGGCGAGCTTGAAAAGCAAACAAACTGACGGTTAAGAAGAAAAAAACATTGGAAAATCCCTCTTTCTCTCTCTCAACCTCGTGTATATAAACCTTAAAATGATTTCCTATTTCCGGCAACTGAACGGCAAACAACTCACCGGAAACTGAACCTCCCGCGAGGAAAATGAAAATGCTACAAGGCGGGGTTGCTGGAGAAGAAGAAGAAAGGAGCAGCTCCGGTGGCCGTATAGTGGTGGTTGGGCTGAAGCTCGACTCACAGAGCAGAGAGTTGCTCACTTGGGCTCTGGTCAAAGTGGCTCAGCCTGGTGACTCTTTGATTGCTCTTCATGTTCTTGGCAACAATGGTAGGAAATGAAAATAAACTGACTGAAAAACTTTCGTTATAGTTGGTTTTGAGATTTTTGGTGATGTGGGTTCTTTTGGATGGTTTTGAATTTTAACGTGTTTTGATGAAATGTTTTTTTTTTCCTTGTATTGGAAAGAAATTGTGGATCGAGATGGCAAGTCTTCGCTTCTCTCCCTCGTCAAAGCCTTTGACTCTGTTATTGCAGTCTATGAAGGTTTCTGCAATTTGAAACAGGTTTGGTTTTCTTCTTCTTTTCAGCTTATTTTCTTACTTTCTTTTGGCTTCTCTTTGACTGCTTAGAAAATGAAATTTAGTGGTAGTATTATATGTTCTGCTTCATAAAATGAGAAGTTCTTGTGTTAGGCTCACTCGAGTAGATGTTTAGGTTAAATAGTGTACCATTTCTAGTTTCTTTTCTATTCTGTCACTTTCTTGGTTACCAAACAGAAAATTGAAATGCTGGGTTTGTGGATGGGAATTTTGCAGGTGGATCTCAAGCTTAGGATATGCAGGGGTTCATCGGTTCGAAAAGTTTTAGTTCGGGAAGCACAATCTTATTCCGCTTCTAAGATTATAGTTGGAATTGCCAGGAAACACCACGCAATCCGGTCATTGACATCTGTGGCTAAGTACTGTACTAAGAAACTGCCAAAGGATTGTTGGATTCTTGCTGTTAATAATGGGAAAATTGTGTACCAGAGGGAGGGTTCTCCATCAACTACTATTCACTTGCAAGGTAGTTAACATTTTTTATTTTTTCATTTGCGAGTCATTGTACGGATTTTAGATGGTTTTAGTAGAATTCTTAATTTCTTGTTGCTCACTTATTGCAGGAAAGGAAGATCATGGCCACAATGGTTTGCTTAATGTAATTTACCGGTCAATATCATTAACTAAGAGTACTAAAGTAAGTGAAGGCAATGCCAATATGATTCCAAAGGAGACAAAAAATCAAGATGATTACCAGAATTTGGAGCAGGCCTTAGTAAAATTCAGTTCAGATTCTGTGGAGGGTGTTACAAATCAGAATTGCTCCATCTGCGGACCCGATGCTGTATTGCGGGATAATTCTTGCAACCAATCTGTAGAGGAGTCTTCTGGTGATGATGGTGGTGAAGACAAGTCTATGGCTATAGTGCCTGTTCCGATGGAAGAGGCATCGTCAAGTTCAATTTCTATGTTGATCAGGCAATTGCCAAAAGTGAGACCCGGTTGGCCGCTGCTTCGTCCTGCAATTTTTACAGACCGACAAGCTTCTGACCGGTCTTCATTGAGGAAGATCTCCGTGGTTCAGTGGGCAATGCGTTTGCCCTCTAGGAATACTTCATTCATTACCAATTTGGATCATAAACAAAATGGTTCTGGTCAGGGTGAAGAAAAATTTTCCAGTTTAGATGGAGAAAGTGGAGCAATTGTTCTGGTAGGTACCGACACTGTGACTACTCCGTCTTCTTCTGATCGGAACTCAAGAAGCCTACCTAAAGAATTAGAGGGTCTTCATGAGAAGTACTCTGCAACTTGCAGATTGTTCAAGTACCAGGAGCTCCTTGCAGCGACGTCAAATTTCTTGGCTGGTTCGTTTTATTCCTCAAATTCGTGTTCTAAATAATTTACCTTTGACTGTCTTGTGGAAATTTGGGTTTCTCTAACACGTTTGCATCCGTGATGTCAGAAAATTTGGTTGGGAAAGGAGGCTGCAGTCAGGTTTACAGAGGATGCCTACCCGACGGCAAGGAACTTGCTGTGAAAATTCTAAAGTCATCTGAAGATGTATTGGAAGAGTTTATTTTGGAAATTGAGATTATTACAACCTTACATCACAAGAACATCATTTCAATTTTGGGTTTCTGTTTTGAGGACAATAATCTTCTATTGGTTTATGACTTCCTATCAAGAGGAAGCGTTGAAGAGAACCTTCATGGTATGTATTTAGATAGTGTTCTTGCCATTAAAACTGCAAAGACTTTATAGATTACTAGATGTTGATTTCTAACTTAATTTATAATTTGCTCAACATTTATCAAATGCTTAATAATTTAGGTAATAAGGACCCGTTTGCATTTGGTTGGAGTGAGAGATATAAGGTGGCTGTGGGTGTAGCTGAGGCCTTGGATTATCTGCACAGTGGCACTGCTCAACCTGTGATCCACAGGGATGTTAAATCATCAAATATACTATTGTCTGATGATTTTGAGCCGCAGGTAACTTTCATTTGGACTTCTGATAATTTTTTTTTCTTTTTTTCTGTTTTCAAATATGTAAATGTTCCAAATGAAGAAGAAAAAACCATAAAATTTTTAAGCTATTCTACTTGATTTTCCCAGCTCTCTGATTTTGGACTTGCAAAATGGGCATCAAAGTCCTCCACGCACATAACCTGCACTGATGTTGCAGGAACCTTTGGGTATGTAATTTCCGCTCCGGTTGCTTTTGTGTCCTATTTGTATAATCTCCCCTGGAAATTGTCTAAAAAAAAGAGTTGTCACCCATCATTTTATTAATTATATTACTACTTGCTGCAGCTACTTGGCTCCTGAATATTTCATGTATGGCAAAGTAAATGAAAAGATTGACGTCTATGCGTTTGGTGTTGTACTCCTTGAGCTTCTCTCAGGAAGAAAGCCAATAAGCAGTGACTATCCAAAAGGCCAAGAGAGCCTAGTGATGTGGGTATGTCCTCTGTACAAATGAAACCTGTATTGACATTGATTTCATCTCTTTATTTGTCTCTGAAAGAACAAGTGAATTACGTTGTCCAGGCAAAGCCAATTCTATATGGTGGGAAGGTTTCCCAATTATTGGACCCAAGCTTGGGCGATAACTACGATCCTGACCAGATGGAGAGGATGGTTTTAGCTGCCACTCTCTGTATCAGACGTGCCCCTCGAGCTAGGCCTCAAATGAGCCTGGTAAGTCATCTTTAATTTCTCTACTAGTTCCTTCTCTTCACTTCTTTGATAAGTCTTTGAAGGCTGCTTGTTAGGATGGAAAAGTACAGTGAAGTAGTTATGTGATGTTAGCTACAGTCTCTTGTTGAAAGCAGATTAAAACTTTTGCACAAACCAGAAATGCTGAGAAAACAAACGTGATTTTCAGTTTATTTGGAATATTTATTTGTTCAGGTCTACGCACTGATTATGAATGCTGTGCATATCATCATGCAGTTCCTCATTTTACCAATACGCCATACTGATATTTCCTTTATCTAAATATGATTGGTTTTATTTCTCTTCCCTTTTTTCTGTAACTAATGACTCTAAATTTGTTTATGTTTTTGTTGAACTTAGGTTTTAAAACTCCTTCAAGGCGATGCTGATGTAACAAAGTGGGCGAGGCTACAAATTAATGGTTTAGAAGAATCTGATGTGCTAGGTGATGAAGCTTGTCCACGATCTAATCTTCAGTCCCATCTTAACCTTGCATTGCTTGATGTGGAGGAGGATTCACTCTCCATGAGCAGCATCGAGCAATGTGTTCCGTTGGAAGACTACTTGCAAGGCAGGTGGAGCCGATCATCAAGCTTTGACTAACGACATTACTATCAATTTGCGAGTGAACATGGTTAATTTTGTGTATATTCTTTTGGTTGTTTGACTTCCTCTTTCGATTGGCCTTTTGTGTCTTCTCTGGATTGCTTACAGTCACAGATTGGGTGTTGGATGAGAGGTGGTTTGTGGGTGTGCCCTCCTCCTTCCCTAAAAGTAGTTATAGGTCATGTAGTCCTCACTTGTTTGGGGTAGCTGTTTACTATATTTCTCACTTTTTCTTCTGGAAAAAAATAGTGTTGGTAATTTTCTTCTCCTTGATCCTGGAATGGGTCCAAATCGTGGAAGATGATTGTATTGTAATTCTGGAATATTATCTCATAAAATGAGAATTTGTGTAATGGATGCTTCTGATATAGCAGGCTAATAACAGCTTTACTGCCTTAAATGCCCCCTTTTTCTGAATAATTACAAATTACATTTGTTGCTTGACCTTTCCCAAGCAAATTAAACAGATGGTCTTTTCCCTTTTGTAGCTTTATTATGATTTATGACACACAAAATGCTCAAGAGAAGCAAGTCAGTTCATCTATGGGTCCAAACAAAAGTCCTCAGCTATCAAGTAGCTCCTATATATTGCTGTCCAATTTTCTTTCACTTTGCCCTTTCCCTCTTGGCTTGTACCGTTTTAATATCTTTCCATTCATTTCCTCACTTTTTGCTAAATCTTTATTTCTTTAAATTCATCAGTATATACATCACCTCAACTTCAATAGAAAGTTAGAAAATACTTGACCTAATATGTAGGAGAGCTGATAGAGAGAGCACAAACATGCAGCAGGCTTGAATATTTTTTTTCTTAGGAACTCGATTGATAATTCTCTGAAATTTTATTAGTAACAAGAACTCTATTGGTAACAAGGACTTTAAAAATAAAATCATTTTACATCTATGTGGCACCTATGTGGCACCTTCTCATTAGTTAAGACTCTGGCAGGCTTGAATATTTTTTTTTCTTAGGAACTCGATTGATAATTCTCTAAAATTTTATTATAAACACGAAAGAACTCTATTAGTAACACGGACTTAAAAAATAAAATCATTTTATGTCTATGTGTCACCTTCTCATTAGTTAAGACTCTGAGATGTGTTTTATACTATACCCATGTGATGTTTGTTTATCTTTTACTCTTTCGAGTCTTATTCATTACAATTGCAACAGGTTTAATAATTTGCCTGCTATGGCCACCGACAGGTATACCACCCCGCCCACAAGACCCCCCCCCCCTCCTCCCCGCTCTATTGGTTGAGGTCATAATCTAAGATTTCACAGAGAAGTTTCCTATTAGGTGCAAGTCAATGTAATACTAGGAAGGAAGCAAACGAGATTCAGTGCTTTAGTTAAAGGCCGAATAGCTAGGCCTAGCCAAATATTGGCTCCCTCAACTGGCTGCTGTCACTGTTCTTTGGAGGAAACAAAGCTGCTGTCCCTGTTAAATTGGCTTTCATTGTGGTTTTTTCCTTCATAGCCACTGCTTTTGGAGTTGGACTCTACTTTCCACTACCCATCAGCATCCTCTAATTGGAGCCATAAAACTTGAACCCCTCGTGGTTATTATCAGTGTCCCCAACTATACCCTTAATTAGAAGTGTGAGTCCTATTCATAACATTATCTCCATGGACATGCACCCACTCTTATCCTCTCCTTGGACACACCACGTTCATGACCAAAGACACCAACTTGTTTACCCTATGGGTTTCATAGGTTTAGGGGTTCTGTAACGGGACTAGCCATAAAGCAACTTTTAATTCGGCAAAAACTTTTGCTGGAGTTTTAAACCTTTTTTCTGGTCAATGGTCGGCCTGGACTCATATCAGCTCACATGTACCTTTTCAACAAGTCGCTTCAAACTTTATCAAAAGCTGACTTTTCTTTTTAATGGAAGAAAGAGAATTCCACATGAAAAATGCCTGTTTCACCTCACTTTAAAACGTAACCCACCGGACACGGGTAACCCAAATTCTCAAGCATTGATCACCTATTAAAATAAAAGGTTCTTTACATGCACGTCTCCGTCTAGACAACGTATTCTCAACAAGTCCATGAAAATAACAATACTTAAATCTATGAAGTTACAATTAACTATTGAAAAATTATCTCTGATATAAACTTTCATGTGAAATATAACAACTATTAAAATAACATAATTTTTATTTTCCTTTTATTGATTTCTACATATTATATTCTCAAAAAAATATTTCTATATACTATTGTTTTGATTTCATTGAAAAATTATAGAATTTTCATTCCTGTTTGGAGGTCTCATTAATTTCATGCTAATTAATTGTAAAAAGTATTATGATTTTGGTTTACTTCCCATGTTCTTTTTCATCATGTTGATTAGATTCAATTTATTTAGTTATATTAGAAAAGATGATTTATTCAGGTCTTTTCATAAGCATTTGTTGGTGTTAAAACTTTCATGCGGTATAATTCTTAGTTTCGACATTGACGTAGGTGCGGTGGAGACTACTCGTAGTTTACTTTGTGCATTGAGATCCAATGACAGATATGTAGAGTAACTTACTGTTTATCTATCTTATCTTAAAAAATGACAATTTTTTAAAAATAAATTAATATTTAATTTAGATGAATTTGGTTTGAAACCCTAACTATCACAATAAAAAAAAGAAGGCAAACAAGATCTTAGCTTCATATCAACGCAAAATAAAAGTAAAGTGGCACAACACCAATCAAAATTAAGCCTTAATTTTTCAAATGGCTTATCGGAGCAAAAAGATTTACGAAAAACTTAAATATGTGATCCAAGAGAAGATATTCTAGTAATCATGGGATCGATAATGAGATTTAACTTAATTTATAAAAACAATTTTCCAACTGAAGCATCATCTCAAGAAAAAGAAGAAAGAGGAAAAAAATTAATTTTTTTTTCTTCGAGATTTCACGATTGAGTCAATTTGACATTAAATTTTGAGTGTGTTAATTTGCCTATGTGTTTTATTTTTCAGGTCAATTGAACTGTCAAGAGGCACGAATAAAACATGTCAAACTCTTATTTTTCAAGTCAATTTACTCATGAGTTTTATTTTTCCCATCAATTTATCATTGTTGAGAGGCTTGTAATATCTTTTAAAATCAATTTTTAATTGGATGAAAAATTCAATTGATCTAAAAAATAAAACTTATGAACAAATTGTTACGCTCTCAAAATTTAAAATGAAATTTATCAAAATCTGAAAAGTAGATTTGTTTTATTCACAAAATAATTTCCAATTGAAGAAAAGTATTTTCCTCTTTTGTTTGGAGACGGACTGAAAGGTAATTCCTAACACACCGGCATACTAGTCCGACAGAGAGTCGAAAAGAAGCACATAAAATGAAAGAAGACCGAGAACAAATAAGAGTATAGAGTTAAAAGAGCACTAACAAATTATCAGAGCCAGAGACTCAAAGCTGAGTCCATGGATCCTTCGTATCTTCATTACAACCACAGGTACGCTCCATTCTCTCCTCGTCCAAATCATCATCATCATGACCATCCTAACCATTTTCCTCAGAACCCCAATTTATATGGGTCCCACCACCTTGCGCCACCGTCACAACCGCCGCAACAATGGGTGCCGCAACCACTTCCACAACCACTGCCACAGCAGCCACAACCACCGCCACAATCCCACCGCCCCTTCCCTGTCCATCAACTGCCACATCAGCATCCGTACGATCCCCACAATATCTTGTATAATTCTCACCCGATCGACCGCAACAATCACCACCCTAGATCACAACCATCATCATCACACCTCCAGTTCCATGATCTCCCCCATTCTTCTCGGGTTTCACACCGAGCCATCGTCCATCACCGTGCACCCGAATTTGACCGAGAAACCCGACCCAATTTACCCTCCAGGGTTATCCCGGAGAATCATCCGCACATGCACCACCCTGTTGTCAATATGGATCACCACCATCAGTTTGACGAAAGAGCCGTGTCCCAGGATCGGCCTATTGATAGGTTTAGGCATGGTTTAGAGGGTAATTCTAGGGTTAGAGAGGAGCTTAATGATCATGGGTTTGGTAATAACCTGAGAGAAGATTTCGCAAGAGGTGGTAGAGTTGAGGAGAACTCTCATCGTCGTGGTCAGTTTGTATCGGATTCTGTTAGATCTTCTAGGGATGTAGGAGTTACAATGAGGGGATTTGAATCAAATTCAGGTCATTATGACAATTGCTATGGTTCAGGATTGGAGCGTGAGGTGATTAGAAGCAACGCGAGAGATGTGGTGAGTGAAAACCAGAGATGGGGTAATGATCGACAAATTTTGAGAGATACCCGAGATTCAGCGATTGAGATGGGAAACTTTGAGATTGGTGATGGAGTCGGGGCTCGAATTTTCACGAGGAAAGTTGATTATCATGCTTTGAAGGCAGAAAGATATAACGATAAGGGGAGCAGAGAGGGTATTCATGAATTCAGTCGCACTCCGTGGAAGCAAGTGCAAAAAAAGAGTGCTTTACTAAGGATTCAAATGGCAAAACCTAATCATAGGAGTAGAGAGGATGAGAGGTCACATTATTCGAGTGGTTTTGGGGATAACAAGTCTAGTTCATTCAGGGGGAAAGATCCACTTGCATATTCTGCTGGTGAGGTGGAAGAAAAAGAAAGAGAGGGAAGCCCCATGGAGCTTGATGTCTCTTTTAAGTCCAATTCACTGGTAGCCAAGGCGATTGTAGCACCTTCTAGTTCGAGTGTTGTTTCTGGTATGAGTTTGACACCTAGCAAAAGAAAAATTAGGAAAGTCATGGTGTCTGGTAAAGATTGTAAAATTTCACAATCAACCACACTCAATGAGGGCACTTTAAAACTAGATAGTTCCATACATATGGTGAATAAGGCCTCTAGTTCTGACAAGGACTTGAAACAGTCTATAGAGAAAGTTAAAGCTTCTGGTGTTGATAACAAGCGTGATAGTAGTTCAAAGCCTTCTTCTGGTGGGACTAATGTTTCTATTGGGAAGACTGAATTGAAAAAGTCTCCTAAGGGTACTGTTTCAAACAAAGGTGGCACGAATGCTGGTCCTAGTAAATTGCCCTTACGCAAGGTTGGGAAGAAGAAAAAAGTTGTGAAGAGAGTAGTGAAGAAAGTTATCAAGCGTCCTTCACAATTGCCGGGTTCACAATCAACAGAGAGCTTTGGTCATTGGGTACCTGCTGCCTCTGGGCTTGACAAGGTTGCCACACCATTAGTAGAGAAAGTTCCTTCTGCTGGTATTTCTTCGGTGTGCGTTGTTGATTCACAGCATTGTGCGAATGAAGTAACTGTATTGCCTGAGAATGACAAGGAGGATGGATCTCCAAAGGATATGGCTAGCACCGGTGCTGGTGGTGAGGCATGTTTACGTAAGATCAAGAGAAAAAGGAACAGTTTAACTTCTCCCTTGGGTTCTTCAGATCAAGGAGAAGAAGAAATTAATAAAGCAGTTGTATGTGCAGATGATTCTGTTACTGACCTTTATACCATGTCGAATAAGGAGGAGGATCCTAATCAATCACTAAATGTAACTACTATTTCTAACATTAGTGATGTTGAAGATGCTAGCAAGCAGTTTTGTGAGAAAGGAGATTCTTTGATACTTGAGAATGGTGCTTTAAAAGAACCTCTAGATGTTCTGTTTCCTGTTGGGGGTAATTTTAATTCTGGCTTGTTAAGCTTAGAGGAAAAGAATATTCATGACGATCTTGTGACTGCCAGCAACATCATCAATGGGATGAATACCACTCTCAGGTTTGACTATGGTTTATGCAACTCACAAGAGAAGAATATTATTTCTGAAATTGGAAGTGTGGATCTGGTTTGCGCAAATCAGGCCAGTCCATCAATTGAGAGTGGTATTGCCGAAGGATCTCCAAAGGCTATTTCTTTAGAGGGTAGCAGTGGTTTTTTCTCTTCATCAAGTTCAGCCAAAACCAGAGTTAATTTTGTTCCCACGTATGCAGACTGCTGCAACCATGGCAGGGGTACCGACTCAGGTCCTGACAGTGGTTTTATTAGTTCAGAGAAGATCAACGATGAGGCCCATGATGATACTGGTAGGCAGCCATATACAAATGAGGTTACCACATCACCCGAGAATGGTGCCACAAAAGGATCTCCAAATACTATTGTGTCAATAGGCTGTGAGGAAGATATGTCTAACATTTGTACTAAGAGAGAAGTTCTGACTTATCAGTTAGATTTGTCAAGTTCAATAACAACTGACAGGTGTAATGGGTCTGTAAATGTAGATAGCTCAGCACATGGTGCGGATACAACTTTAAGTTTATCTATGAAAAATTCTAGTCCTGCAGAAGTTACAGATACTGGCATGGGGTGTTTGGATGTTGACTTGCAACCATGTATAGATGGAGTCATTTTTTCGCATGGTAGCAGTTTAACAGGTGGATATTCTGAGACTAAGGTTTCAGTTAACAATGCTGTTAATATTGGTCCCAGTGGAACCTCTCCAGAGATGGAAGAAAGGGTAAAAGTCCCAAACTGTTATCATGGATTGTCTAGTCCAACAGCATCTATGATCAACAACACCAGTTCTAATCATATTTCTCAAGAAGAGAAAGTTATTTTGTCTAATGTGGATACTTCATCTCCCTCTGGTTTGCCGCCTTGTCCAGAGGGAATCACCGTAGTGGTTGGAAGTAGTTCAGCTGGAGGATCTTCTGAGGCCGTGGGTTCAGGTAGAGATGCCTTTATGGCTGGTGGTTCAGAAGTTGATCACTCAAGGGTTCATTCTTGTTCAGTTTCTGAGGATTTGGCCATTCCAAGTGCATTTTCCTTTTGTGCATCAAGTTTGGGATGTGAGCAGATTGGAAATGCAACTCCAGTTATGGCTGGAAATAATTGTAAAATTGAAGTTAAGGACATGGAAACTGATAAGGGAGAAAAACTGGATGTAGATGCTGTAGAAGAGCAAGTTATGGTTTATGGGGAGAATGCTCAGTGCAGATTTTCTTCGGAACATCCGACTCCTGGCTTAAATCAAAGATTGCCTAGTACAAATGTGGAATATGATGCACCCTCTGTTTCAAAATATCTTGCTTTAGTTGTTCATGGCGATGGAGTTCCTAGGTCAAGTGATGAACTGATGCAGTGTGCACCTAATATATCATCTGATATGGGTTCTCCTAAAAAGTTGCCCATTTCCACTGGTACGCAAACCCTGAATGGAAAAACATCACATGGTATGCAAACCCTCCATAGCAAAACATCACATGGTCAAGTTTCTGATGAAAAGCTTTCTGGGGATGAAAAAATTTTAGATGCGAAGTCTGCCAGTGGGAGTGGTTCTAACTTAGCTACCTCTACATCAGTTTTACAGTATAGTAAAATTAATTCCATATCGGATCATGCTAGGGAGGATCACTTAGTCACTGGTAAAGCAGGAATGTTGCCAGCCATAGATTCCAAAGATACCACTCAAACTCTGAATTCCATGAGTGGACAAACACAGGGGAAGAAAAACCATCTTAATCATGCTGTTCCTAACAGTTATCCTGGTCGTTCATCTTTTGTTTTTAATACTGCAAAGCATACAGCCTCTTCGACCCATATCACAAAGCCCCGAACCTGGCATCGAACTGGTATTGCTTCTGCTTCACCTCTAGCAGGGAACAAACCTTTCTCAAATACTGTTTCTCCACAAGGGCAGTGGCCCAAAAAAGCCCCCGAGTTCCAGAGTTCTTACATTCGTAAAGGTAACAGTCTTCTTAGAAAACCTGCTCCAGGTGCTGCTCTTCCCAGGGGATCTCATGGCTTGAGTTCATCTGTTTATCGGTTGAACTCCTCGGGTGTAGATGAAGTGAAGAACATGGGATCTGACAGTAGGGTTGATGCTATTGACCCACCAAATTTCATGAAATCAGGTGTGAATGCTCCTTTTGAGAGGCCCAGAACACCCCCTTTACCCAGTATTACCAAAGTACGAAATCGCGCTGCTAGCTGTTCGGGGGATTATACATCCTCCCCATTGGCAGAGCCTCTTGCTAATGGTTTATGTGAAACAGCAACAGATCCTATTAGATTTAATGAAACTGATACGCCAAACTCCTATGGGGATGGATTGAAGGTTTCTGAAACTCCTCCGAATCAAACTGGTTCTGTTAACAATTTGGAATGCCGGAATGAGCTGAATGATGTGAACTTGGCTTCTACAAATATGAAGAGAATAACCTATGTCAAGCGAAAATCAAATCAGTTGGTTGCAACTTCCAATGTTCGCAGTGCTGATAAGACCCAGGCCTTTCCCTTTGATGGCTACTACAAGAGGAGAAAAAATCAGCTAATTAGGACTTCAGCTGATAGTCACATCAAGCAGACAGTCTCCTCGCCTGATGACACTTTAAACACAGAGGGGCAAACAGCTCTTAAAATTATGTCTAGCAGAAGTTACATGAGGCGGTCTCATAAAGGTTTGTCTTGAACTGATTCTCAGTAGAGTTTTTTTTCCCTTCTATTCAGTGAATGAACCCACCACTATGCCCTTTATGTGTATCATGCTGCACTCAATAAGTGAACAAATGGATTTTACTAAAAGAAATATGGTATTAGATGCTTGCTGTATGTATATTTCTGTACATGCATGTATGTCTTTGTCTCTTTATTTGTCAATGTCTGTGTTAGAGACACATAACTAGAGGTGAGGGCGGATATCAGGTATCCCATATATCATCTTCAACTTTCACTCTCACTGAAAGGAAAACTTGCCCTTTTATGTTTAGTAGTGCTGCTATAAAAAAATGTTTAGTTGTGCTGGATGACATTAGCATGTGAAGCCACCAATCGTTAAGAGGTTCAGTTGACATTATCATGCATTATGTCCTCTGCTTTAGATCTCTTAGTTTCTTCTGGTGGTCTCTTCCCTTTCATGGGATTGAGATGTTTGTCCCATTAGGGTGTGAAGAAGCTAATATTTTTCAATCCACCTACGTTGGTATTTGACATATAAGGACTGTTTATTTAGTTTAGACATTTTTTTATCAAATTTTATTGCAACATAATTGTTAGTTGTGGTGGTTCTTTATGTTATGGTTCCATTTTGGCTCCCCAGACATGATGTATTATAGTCCTAACATACAGTGGGTGAATCTGGAAATATTGGTGCAATAACCTCTTTTTTTCTGTTCTTTTTCTTTCACATCCAATAATATTAAAGTCCCAACTTACTCTCAGTGGGTAACTTAGGAAATATTTGTGCAATAACCCCTCTTTTTTTCTGTTCTTTTTCTTTCACATCCAATACAATTGTTCTCTTTCGGCATGATCAGTGGTGAGACAAAAGCTTACTTGGGGTGTCTTTTTGTAGTTGTTACAAAACCCCTTAAGCATTCAAAATTTTCTCTGGTCTGGACACCACATGGTAACCAGTTATCAAATAGTTATGGTGGTTCATTGCATCGCCAGAAGGTCTTGCCCCAATTGTTTCCCTGGAAAAGAGCAACCTGGAGAAGTTTCATGCAAAATACAACTTCTATTTCCAGAAACAGCTCTTTATCTACAATCAGGTATGTTGGCATGTGGGTGTTGTTTCTATTCCTCCAGCTGCTTTAAGTTTTATCATATTTGTATTTATTGACATATTTAATGATATATTATCTCCTTTTTTCAGTAGAAAACTGCTGCTGTTGAGAAAAAGGGATACAATTTATACAAGGTCAATTCATGGTTTTTCACTTCGAAAATCCAAGGTATTAAGTGTTGGTGGATCTAATTTAAAATGGTCAAAATCCATTGAAAGGGACTCAAAGAAAGCTAATGAGGTTAGGCTGTAGTGAACTCCAGTAGACAATCTCCCGCCCCCTCTTTTAACATTTTACCCCAAGTCAAGTAATGGTTGATTAAAACAGTTACTAAGTTATATTATTGTTTATATAGGAGGCTACGCTGGCAGTTGCTGCAGTAGAGAAGAAAAAAAGAGAACAGCATAGCACTGAATCTGGTGTTTCTGGGACAAAGAACAGAAGTCATTCTTCACGTAAGTTAGTTCATAGTAGAGAGCTATGCCCAGGTAGGCCAATCAGTGGTCGTGGTGTGGCAAATGCATCCATGGTTGTTGCCTATGATGATGTTTTCAAAGTGGTTGTTTGTATCACATATTATGTGCACTTTTATTTTGTGATTTTGAAAATGCTCTAATGACTACTTCATGTACTTAAAATGATTGTACTTCATATCATAGTTGTCAAATCAAGATTTGAATCGTGAATCAAAATCTCGATTTTGTGAATTGAGAATCGAATCGAATTGAATCGTAAATTCTTAAATCAATTTAAATATACATGTATACATGTAAAACAAACAATATACATTAAAGGTGAAATATTTTAACATATATTTTATGATCATGTGATCAATTGGAAATATGTTTGTTCTAAGCAAGTGATGTTAGTCCGAATCTCACCATGATCTACTATAATTAACATATCATAGTTATATAATAGTAAATTGCTAACAATTAATAAACAACAACTAAGATAGCACAATATAGTAAACAATAAATAATGTAATAAAGTAGTAAAATAAAATAATAGTATTATTATATTTAATACTATTATGGATTGAAATCAAAGATATTAATGCTATATAGGCTTGTTTATTTCATCACAAAAAGTCTTATAATCTTAAATTTCTAGAATAGAGAAAAACTATTGAACCGTGTTTATTTTAATTATAAACATCTCCTCTTACACTTTTTTTCTTTTTATAACTTTCTTTTAAAAAATTGTAGGTTTTACTTAATCGGACAAATCGTATGAATCGTACTGAATCGTTGATTCGGCATTGATTCAGGATTAACTCCGATTTGGCACACCAATTCGAATAGTTTAGGTTCTGAATTGAATTGAATTGTATGAATCGAATCGTGAATCGTAATATTCTGATAACTATGCTTCATATAAGTAACTTTAAGTTATTGGATACTTTCTTTCAGGAGAACGCATATTTCGCATTGGTTCGGTTCGCTACAAAATGGATTCTTCAAGGCGGACTCTTCAGCGGATATCAGGTACTTTGCTCTTGATTTCTTTCTGTGTCAAAAAGTGACCTCAATGGAACTTGAACATATAGGCTTTTTGGATATAAGATGCTACTTTGCCAGTAACTTATATTAAGTTTTAAGTTACGTAGTTTTGTTACTGTTTAGAATATCCCAGTTATGTTATTAGTCTTAATGGATCTTTCACCAAATTTCAGATGCTAAGATCTGGATCCTAATGGAGGCTAAATTACTGAGTTTTGGTCTTAGCATATCCCAGTTCTATGTTATTGGTCTTAGTGGGTCTTTCACCAAATAGTCAGATGCTAAGATCTAGATTCTAAGCAGGATTAAAATGGAGGCTAATTTTCTAGGTACTACTGGAGATCTCTCTTGAATATATAAACAAATATTTTAGCTCAGATGACTCTCACTGTCTGTCTCTTTCTCTGTTTCCTTCACGCCTAATGGGATGCATTAGGTAGAATGGGTTTTGCAATATTAGACTAAAATGTAGATTTGTTTTGATTATAGTTTAGCAACAAGATTGAAGTTTTACTAGTTGGAAAGTGTTGCATAATAAAAAATTATGGTACTGCCAAAAGATTTTTTTATATGAATTTAATGAAAAGAAATATGACAGTTTATCACTGCTGTAACTGATCCTTGCATCCCTCTTTATTCTACAAATGTGTTTCTCGGAACACCTCTTGAGATTCTGCAACATGGCAAGTGCCACTGCACTTTCAGTCATGGAAGATTACACATCAACAATGCAATCTGTCTTGCTTGAGAGGATTTCTTCCTTACCATGTAGATAACATTTTATTTTTCGTCTGCCTGAAATATCAAGCACAAGTAATTAGGAAAGCTCCTGAAGTTATTTGATATCTTGCTTGGTGAATTTCATCTAAAGAAATAGGTTGTAGATGGATCTAGTAATTAAATTTTGTGGTTACCTGCTTTTTGCCTATTTGAACTATGTATTGGGACCTGATGGTCCCTGTGGTTTTTTATAAGTGAGCACCAGGGAATTATGCTTGCAAGTTGAGGAAAAGAGCTACAGTCAAATGCTGAGAGCTGCTAGTCAGTATTGGAGTCTTTATCTATCGAATCAAAGTGTTGAAAATTATGGTTGAATTGTTCTTCTAGTGGACAATCCATGGGTTAATTGTTACGGAGTTTGTTGATCCTAATTGATGGCCATTAGTGAGATCAAGCTTGAGTTTTTCTTTATGTTATTTGAACTTTTCCTAGATCAGCATATGGGATGATTTACTCTGCTGTTTCTTTATTTGAAAGTTGGTTTGGAAGAAATTGAACTTTTCTTAATTTATATTTGGTGTAGATGACGAATCAGCAAGCGCTGCTGCTCTCCTATCAGAAAATGATGCCAAGAAGTCTTATGTTCCTAGAAGATTAGTGATTGGAAATGATGAGTATGTTTATGTTCTTGTAACTTCATCTTTTTTAAATACCTTATCTAATTCACTGCATTTAATGCAAATATTTTTAATTGATGGTGCTTGAGAAAATGCCTGTTAATTATATAGAATTTCTCTGCAAGGAATGCAAAATACCTGTAAGTGGTTGGTCACATATAGATTCCAATTGCAGATATGTTCGAATTGGCAATGGTAACCAACTTATTAGAGATCCAAAGAAACGAAGTCGTGTTTTGGCAAGTGAGAAAGTTCGATGGAGCTTGCACACTGCCCGATTGCGGTTGGCTAGAAAGCGGAAGTACTGCCAGTTTTTTACTAGATTCGGGAAATGCAACAAAGATGATGGAAAATGTCCTTATATTCATGATCCCTCCAAAGTTGCAGTCTGCACTAAGTTTCTGAGTGGTTTATGTTCCAATCCCAACTGCAAATTGACCCATAAGGTTCTATCTCAAAATCTTTTTATAGAAGTTGATTTGGTCTGTCGCAGGCTGATTTGCAAGTTCACATATTTCCTTGATCGTATTGCTCATGCAGGTCATTCCAGAAAGAATGCCAGATTGTTCTTATTTTGTGCAAGGTGACTTTCACTAAATTATGCTTCTTTTGACTTGTTTAAAAGAGTTAGAACTCTGACAGATTTGCTGGCAGGTTTATGCACCAACAAAAGTTGTCCTTATAGGCATGTGCATGTGAATCCAAATGCCTCTTCTTGTGAAGGATTTCTCAGGGGCTATTGTGTTGATGGAAATGAGGTAGGTATAATGCATTTAGGAATACCTATTTGCTTGCAGCAATGGGTGGATGCACACAAATATTTGCGTGTTGGTCCTACTTGCTTAGTTATGTAACTTGCATGTACCCAGCCACTATATGTGTGAAATAGTCACACCTGCAGCTACATTTTATCTGAAACCTTTTTTTCTTTTTTTCTCCTGTTCAACACTAATGAACATTGGGTTATACCTTCCACCCATGCTCAAAATTGTGGCCTATCCATCCTTTTTTGCTCGTGGTCTTCATCTATGTTCATTATATAATAATTTTCTACAGTGCTTTACTACTACATAATTTTTTATAAAGACCATAATGGAACTATAATAACGGATAAAGTACTTTGTAGTGATCTATACCATGTATTTTATCCTTGGTATTCTCTTTCCCGATCTTCAATAGCTTGATATTTATGTTAATCATATGACCATTTCTTTATTTTATTAGATTTTCTCTCAACTGCTCTCTCTCTCTCTCTCTCTCTCTCTATATATATATATATATATATATATATATATATATCCATCCTGCACACAGCCCACGGTAGTTTGAATAAGTAAAATCAAATATATCTCTGCTCTCAGTGTCGGAAGAAGCACAGCTATGTCTGCCCCATTTTCGAAGCAACAGGGTCCTGTCCTGAAGGATCGAAATGCAAGCTTCATCACCCCAAAAAACGAAGCAAGGGAAGAAAGAGAAGACGATCATGTGTGCAGAAAAATGCTCGAGGGCGTTACTTTGGTTCCTTGCATACCAATGTTTCTGGGCCTGGGGCAGTGGTGTTTGAGAGTCACCTTTCACAAGACACAGATGATGCAAATTTTGAAGAAAAATGTGTTGATTATATTAGCCTTGATGTTAGTAACGAAGACGCTGGAGAAAGTAATGATCCAACGAGTGAGCAAACAACCTTTGGTGACAGTGATCCTTCAGATTTACAATCGGATGATCTTGATGAGCTAATCAAACCAATTCGTATCATGAATAAGAATCTATGAAGAAAAATGTTTTGATTATATTAGCCTTGATGTTAGTAACGAAGAAGCTGGAGAAAGTAATGATCCAATGAGTGAGCAACCAACCTTTGGTGACAGTGATCCTTCAGATTTACAATTGGATGATCTTGATGAGCTAATCAAACCAATTCGTATCATGAATAAGAATCTGACAATGTAATCATCTCCAGACTGGCAGGCTCAGATGGGAGGTATGCCAGCTGTGCCTTGGAGGAACTCATTTCTGTTGTATTGGAGGTAAGATTTTTTTGAGCTCATCTGTCTTCTGCCATTGCAGAATGATTTTGATTCCTTTTTCTGCATGTACATAGTTATTTTTTTAACTTGTTACGTAGGTATAGTTATTTTTTGTTGTTGAAAGTGTACATGAACATTACAGAATTCAGAAATAAAAATGATACTACAAAAGCATTTGAATTGTTAGAATGTGTTCAGCTCAAATGTTCCTTGTTGATCCTATTTTGATTGTGAGCGTGCAAGCCGCTTGTTTTCCTTTTTCTGAGATGTTTTCTCAGCGAGCAATTGATTTCAGCTTTAGTATAAGGCCGTGGATGCCAACAAATAAAGACAATGATGTTATGAACTGACTGTGTCAAGACAAAGCACGACACACGAGGCATTTGCAATCCGATGGGGCTTGTAACTTTTATGATGGTAACATCAGGTTGAAAATTGTCATGGATTAATGGTAAAAATCACAAGGCCATTTGAATGGCCAGCGATGCATGGGAGCCAATTTTCTTTGTTTATTCACCACCACACACTCTGGCCTTCTAATAAAACAACCAACAAGGGATCTTATCCGCAAAATAAATGGATCTAATTGTGCTGGCCAATTAAGTACTATTTCCCAAAGAACCCATGTACCTGAAGTAAATCTCCATGTGAAACTATGTAAGGGAAGTCTGAGAAATTTGAAGACTTAAAGGTTTACAAACTCAGCCATGGCAACAACATCCTCTTACATGGCTTGTACTAAATTCTCCATGTTGGGTTTGATTGGAGGGAAGAGAGAAGTGAGAAAGAGACGGGTACTTTCGGTTTCAGCTCAACAGCAAGCTGAGGTTCAAGAATCCCAGCAAGTGAAGGTGCAAGAAGAGGAAGAGAAAGTGAAGCAACCGACACAACCAAGACCAGTGGAACCACAGGTGAACGTGAAGAACAGAAACATGAGCAAAGAATTTGGTAGTCAGTGGCTCAGCAGCGTCACGCGGCACGTGAGGATCTTTGCTGCCTACGTTGATCCAGAGACCTGTGCATTCGATCAAACCCAGACAGATAAGCTTACCCTTATATTGGATCCTTCAGATGAGTTTCTGTGGACTAATGAAACTTGCAACATGGTCTATTCATACTTTCAGGAGCTTGTGGATCATTATGAGGTAATAATCCTTTTACTGTTTGATGTTTTATTTTTGAAGTTCCATTTCATTAAAATAAAAGAAAAGAAAGAGAGGTAATTGTTTGGAATTTCAACACCCAAAACAACAACAAAAAATACAATAATTTTTAACGTAGTTCGGCACCTTTTACCTATATTAATGAGCAAATCATTAATTCCATTACTTTTGCAACTTTTGGATCGATGAAAATTGTTAAAACTTATAACATCACGATACACAATTTTTTTTTTACATAAAACTATGTGAAAACTCTTTAATCTCACAATTTAAAACCCCAATATACCCAACATTCACTTACCTTTGGATTTCTATACTTGTGTTTAATTGATACATACTCATCTAAAATTATTTACGATTAACATTTTTCTCCGTGGGATTTGAAGAATATCACAATAAATTTCTCCCTCGACTCAATGCTTCTTAATTAGATTTTGAGCATAATCCCATTAATAATCATTTTAACTCATAGGAAAATTGTAAATTAAGTTACTTCCTCGTAAATAATTACATATTCCTCACTTTTCAAAGCAAATCTGACCTTTTTTTATACTTGATTTTAGATTATATAAAAAAAAAACTTTTAAAATTGTAGACTGTAAAACTGTATTTGAGAATTTTCAGATTGTTTATTGATTTAAGATTAAAAGTTTAATTGTTTAATTAAATTAATAACGTAGGAAACATGTAATTTGAGACAGAATACATAATTTCACCTCTAACATCCAAATTCATTCATTTAGTGCCTGATCTTTACAAATAGCTTCTGCGGTCAAAAAGCAAAAGCTAAGCCAAAAAATAGAAGTTAGACGAAACACTCCAGCAGAACAAAAAACTAAGCCAAACAGGCCCCAAGAATACCCCTGAGATTAATGCTTAGCTTGAGACGTTTTCACCACACCGTTTCTTAAAAACTTTTCCAGCCTAATCAGAGTAGAGACTGAACCTGGTAGATAGGATAGCTGGGCCAAGAATTAATCGATAAAATCTGATGACAAATCACATTCCGTATTAGTTCTACCCCAAAACCTATGTATTTTATCAGGAAATCTATTAAAAAAGGCATGACGCCTTGTCTTAAAACAAGGCATTATAGAATTGCCCACACAGAAACCAGCGCATGCAAGAGACAGGATTTGTTTCAGGGAGTGTTCATAATTTGAAGCATAGTTCCGCTGTACTTCACTTCACCTCATGCATTATGGTTTGAAACATCTCATTTGTCTTAAATTTGGACCTCTTTTTTTTCCCTCCTGCATTTCAGTAGTTCATATATAGTCTGCTGCTTTGCTGACAACAAAATCCAATGAACAGGGTGCCCCACTGACAGAGTATACACTCCGTCTTATCGGTTCCGACATAGAGCACTACATAAGGAAGCTACTCTACGATGGACAAATCAAATACAACATGAACGCGAGAGTACTGAACTTCAGCATGGGGAAGCCTCGTATTCAATTTAATAACAAAGAGGACCAGATTCAGAATGTACAATGATAAGATTAATACACAGTAGCCAAAAAGAATCCATACTATTAGGTTGTGACGAGATTTATAAGGATATTTAAAGACAGTTTCTCCTAGTGCCCTGCAAGCAAATGTGTCGTGCACCAAGTCTAGCCAACCAAAAGCTTCTGTCTTCGTAATGAGACTTGATGCAAGTGGTCAAAAGGACAATCCTGTAGTTGCCAAAACTGTTACAGGCCAGATTTTATGCTAGACAACCTGATTTGCCACAACCGCATCTATGAAACTTGCTTTACAATCTTGAGATTTGTGGTCTGAGTCAAAATCTTTAGTAAGAGTCAATACATCACCTCTAAACACTTGAGTCCAACCAAGGTTTAAATGCTCCTTCGTGGCTCACATTCTGGCAAAGGAAAACCCAATTTATAGGAAGTGAATGCCATCATATATGATACTATGCTTTTAACAATCAAAACTGATGCAGGCATGCAGACACACAAAAATGTAGAAGCACGCATACATCAGCACACCATAAGAAACAAGTTAAAAGCACATTAATGTTCTTTCTTTTCTTTTTCGCGTGAGTTGAAATTTCAAAATCACAAATAATGGGAAATCAAGGAGCATCCTCTACTAAGCCCATAACGGGAGTTCCTTGATATGCAATTTCATTAGATTCACCAGTTTAGTTCATCTTAATCAGTCCTTCAAACACAACCACTATTTTTCTTATCGTTACAATATGGCGATTTCTTGATTTTCATGGCCTTCTTGAAACAATAGAAACAGACAAGCATCCTCAAATAAGCCTTAGTGGAATTAAATATGATATGAAGTCCTTCCTATTTTTATCTGCTAAAAAGCTAACTGACATTTAGTATCCATTTTCTTTAAAAATGAAATGGATCCCTAAACTCACAAGGGTAAATATGTCCTTGCAACCAAAGTCTGTCACATTCTTCTCATCACATCAGCAACAAAAGAGAGAAAATATTAATAAATAATTTTTTTTGATAAGTGGAAAATATTAATAAATAAATAAAGAGTAGCTAAACCATCAACCCTTATGAAATAAGCACCCTTATGGGTGACTGGGTTGAACGCCCCTGATCACTAATAGTCCACTGTAGAGGAGCTAAAATCATCAGAGGAGTCCAGTTTGCCTAATTTCCTATGTACAGAAACGGGGAAAGGAGGAAACTATATACCGTATTTCAAAATTTTCCTAATTACCTCACTAGCAAATAATTGTGAGTGCAGACGTTCTCATTTCCTAAAAAGTATAATGCTAGAAGAAGTATAAACATTGATTACCACAAATCAGGAATAGAGAGAGAAGTTTGCACAAACATGAAATAACACTCACCATCAACCAATAGAAAAATCCACGCAATATATTTAATCTTTTTGGATTATCCATTTCATATGACTGAATCTTTTCTGCAAGATCTGCAAGATCAAATCCACAATTATAATTTTGATGTAACTCCTCCTGTAGAACTTTGTGAACAGTGAATAGAAAAGCAACAACAAAGAAGCATTTGTAGTTGTGAACAAACTCTCGAAGAAGCCATAGTCAACCACAAATCTGCAATAACCCAAGCAGATCAATGATATTGCAATATTCTTTGAAACCATCTCCTGAAAAGTCAAACTTGAGTTCTAGCAGGACTCATCACAGTACATATATGGATTGGCATACTCTGTTGGAGAATATTAAAGATTATGTCAAATTTAGAGTTTCTAGTTTCAGGGTGTTAAACACAATGATTGTAATAAGACTGTGTTTGGATCACAGCATATGTGACAATGTGTTTGATAGGTTTCCAGGCATGTATTTTTGTTCTTTTGACTTTCAGGCTCATGAATTTTTATCCAGAAAAGAAATTTGATTAGCTTATTAATTCATGTCTAATACAAGCCCCAAAAAGTTGCAAACAGACGTCTTCTACAATCATTGCTTACAACCATGATTTGGAGTTCCAAATAGATCAATCTTTTGAGGTTCTAATCAGAGCATATCTAGATCCTAGTATTTGAACCTTGTATTTTATTGGAAATAAGAACTGAATTCATATTTAAAAAGAGACGGTGAAAGAGAAGAGGGCACTAGATAATACAGAAGCACTAGGAAAACAATTCAGGTTAAGTACTCTACACAAAAAATGGAGCATGCCATTAACTGAACCCATTTAAATATGAATGTATTCTACAGCCAGAATATCAGAAGCATAGAAAATTAGAAACCTGACAATTATCTAGCTGGGATAGCCACACAACCAGGAGATGTTCCATTTGTTTCTGACAAAGAATTGAAAAATCAAATTAAATTGTGTTTGCCCATGTTGGTTAAACCTATAAGAAAAAAATTTCCTTGCACACAAAGAGAAATCAGAAATAGGATCAATAGTCATCTTTTTTATAGCATGGGATCAGTAGTCTTTAATTTGATACAACTGGCTATATACAAGTCTTGACAATTTTTAAAGTCTAGAAGATTTTCCTGCAACTAATTAGCAAATAGAAATATAATATAGATGTTATCATAGAAGAAATACTCAAGCATACAGAAACAAGGCATGAGCAAGCAGCATATATGTTAATCAACTTACCATTGTATTGTTCAAGATATGATTTTCCAATAGAGTCTGAAACATATGATTTTGGACCACCTCGAAGGTTCCGTTCACGTTCCACTGGTTTCCGCTCATATACTCTATTCAAAAGATCATCATACTCCTTTTCATCAAAAGGCTTTTTAAGAAGATCCATAAGCTTCTCCCTGAATGGAGAAGGATTACTTCGAGCAGGACTACCATTGCACACCAAACAGTCTTCATCACTCTTTACATCAATCACACACAAACCAGAAAGGAAGATATTTAAGAAATCAGAAACATAAAAGCACGAGAAGAAGATAAACATAGACCAAAGCTGAAGTGAGAGAAAGATACATACAATTACATATGAACAAATTAACTTAGAAGGCACAAAGGGGGTATTGTTTATTCCATCAGGAAATGGATTGTCCAGCACAATGATTTCTGAATCAGATAAACTCCCCTCATTCATCTCATCTTTCACTTGTAGACCACTTTCAGGTGTAAATACTATAACTTCACCATCATTCTTCAGGCTGTTCAGAAACTCTTGGTAGCTTTCATCTACCATATCACAGTTCATCTCCCGGTTGCACTTACGCTTAGCTGAATGAACATCCTCTGGGCTTGGTCTTTTGCTTGAACGTAGACTGATTCTGCAAGAAACAGGATCTTCAGCTTCCACTTCAACATTCTTCTCAACCACCGGACTCTTTCTTTCTTTCCTTAAAACACTCAAAATTCTATGGCTCTCAATATTTTCTTTCCTCAAGACATCATTTGACTCTCTTGGGTTCTCTGTCCTTAATCCCTTTGGAGCAGTCCTATTTAAAACTCTCTGGGTCTTTATATTCTCTGTCTCCAGACTATTCTTCACAGTTCTTGCTTCTTTTAATCCATGACCAGTGCATGGCCCATCTTCCATTTCGTACTTAATTAACATTGATAACCCATCACACGCATCAATTTCAAGCACATAGGATTTTCCATCTTCTCTTAACTTGTCCAAGAACATCTTATACTGAGGATCCGCATCATCATCGCTGTCACCACCATCACCATCACATTCATCGTTATCCTTTTCCACACATCTAGCATCGACATGACTACCATCAACAAACTCTTCTATGCTATTCATAAACATCGCATAATCCGCATCTACCATTACCTCTTCCGCGTTAATACAATTACCATTTCCGTTGTCATTTAATGTTTTTTGAGCCTTGTTATTACAATAATTAAGCTTGAGATTTTCATGGGCAATATACCTCCTTTTCCATAGCCTCACGTCATATACAAAATCAGCCTCTTCCTCGATTTTCTTGTTCATAAGTCCCATTTTGACCCACAAGCACGTTTTGCTTCCTCTGTATGCCAGCTCTTCTGTACCAGAAACCTAATTGACGATAACAAAAACTTCTGTTTTCAAAAATCATTCAAAACAAACAAAAACAAGAAGAAACACCAATCAAAAATTGGATATTGCCCTGTTATCAGCTAAACCTAAATAATGTCAATGCATGACTAAAAGCTACGTTTGGTTGCCTATAAAGCGTAAAATAAACTAAATTCCCTTCTTTTGTTTGTCTTATCGATCAGTCACTAACACTTGATAAACTAAAGAAAATTTGTACAAGAAAACAAAACCAAAACAAATAAGACGACATCATGTGATCATCCTCTTGACAGGAACAGTGCTGTATGATTGCATGATAACATGCTCCTTTTGGTTGCTCATAAAGTGTAAGATAAATCTAATAACCAAGAAAAAAAAATTACCCACTCAATTACGTAACTTTTTTCCTCAATTTTTTTTTTCTTCTGAAAAGTAAAAGCTTTATCATGTTTTCCTGGGTTTTCTTGGGAACCAAACGAAGAAGTAGATTTATCAATTGTGATTGAGGGAAATGGTACTTACCTGCGTGAGGAAGATTATAGCTTAAAATTTTGAGGCAATGAGATGAATAAAAACCCTAGAAATTGGATGCCAAAACAGGGGGTTTTCGTGCGAGTTTTGGAGTGTCGAGAAAGCTGGATGGTAGACTGAAGCGCGAGGATCTAGGGACAAAAATGCAGAGGAAATAGGTACCGTACGCGGTACACCTAACGTATTTCATATGTACAGTTAGGGGTGGCAATTCGGGTTGACGGGTTGTGTTCGTATCGTGTCGTGTCGAAGTTAGGTGTAACACTAAATGGGTCGACACAAACACAACACGATTATTAAACGAATAACACGACACAACACGCTTAACCCGTTTAATAAACAGGTCGTGTTAGACCCGACACGACACGACACGACACGCTTAACCCGTTTAACAAACGGGTCGTGTTAGACCCGACACGACACGATTAACCCACCATGACCTGTTTATTACATAAGCAAATATAAGTTATCATCTAATCATTCATAATCCAAATTTCAACATATTCATGATCCAAATATACGTAAAAAAATCCAATTAATAACATAAACATTATATTGTCAACTATTATCCATATTGGTTCAACCATAAACAAAAAAAAAAAACAAAAACACTATAAGTCATAACTCATAAGCCATCCAATTACAAGAACACAATATTACAACATTAGCCAACCAAATTAGCAGCAGAACCCTCAGATGGAGGTGGAAATGATTCATTCTCATTCATATTCATATCCATTACATCAGAAGTAAACTTCTCCATTGCTTTTGCGGCCATTTTTACAAAGAAAATAATAAAACAAATGTTAAAACAAGCAAGCCACGAGTCTTTGCAAATTTGAATATGATATAAGGCATAAGCAAAAAAACACTCAAAGAGAAATTAGAAATATAAATAAAAATATTAGCATGGTCAGTTTAATAATATTATTTGTGATTACTTGTTACCTTGTTCTCCATACAACCAATAAGAGTAAACACCAATGTTTCATTCCAAAATAACCATAATCATTGCCAGCCAACAGTTTGCAAATCATCAATGGCAAGGAGTTGAGAATGGACATTTTATTTTGTCACAATTTTACCCACTCGCTCTTTCAAAGTATTAATAGCAGCAGTCAACAACTATTTTCCAAACAAGTTTACCATCTAATCTATGACCAAGATTCATTTGCTCTATCATTACACTAGATAATGCACTGTCCATATCAGAAGTCTAAGTTAAGTAGTTTCTCTCTTTGCCCGACTTGTTACCTTTTGAGCTAGTGATTGAGAACTCATATTGATAATTTGCTTCAAAACACAAGATACCAAAAATATCAAAATATGTATAAATATTAAAAATATATATCATACATTCCAAGAGAATAGGGAGATATCTGAGTCTTGCAATGGTATAGCAAATACAAATCTATAAATGAAAATAGAGTTTTATTAATGGCCTGTTTACTAGTATCATATAAGTGACATGCATAATCATATGTTAAATTTTTCAATGATCCTTAGTGTAGGCAGCGAATCCAACAGATATAGGGGGAAAAAACCATCTCTATAGTCTAAACCTCACTATTATACCTTTTCCTCTTTAATTCAATTTGCCAAAATATCACAGCATACTTGAAAGACTCGAAGACCATATTAATGGATAAATTTTTGGATTTATCATTTGGTTTAGTGCTTGTTTATAGAGAACAAATTGGTTCAATGGAACACATATCTTGAAAACAGTGATTGACATTTTCAAAAGGTCCATAAATTTCAAGTTGAAACTTAATTACTGCTAGAGATGAGAATAGAGGTATTGAGTCTGTCAAGAAACTTAAAGATTGATGACTTTTTAATGTGGATTTTCAGAGATAAATGGCTCACACAGAGTATTGGTTTCTTTTCAACGATACACAATAATGATTTTGAATGCTCAGATCACTATACTCAAATATAGGACTCCAAGAAGGGAGTGACATCATACTCTAATGCACTTTTCACCCTACAGTATCATCCAAATACTTAAATAAATCCTGGATGTATCACAGTAACTCGTATAGAGAGATCTAAGCATTTATACAACATTTAGGAACCAAATGGCAAGTCAAACTCACATCACAACACGCACAACGAGAGAAATCGAACACAGAGGGAGAAATTATACCTGAGTTCAGAGAGGATAGCTTCCCTAAATTTCGAGAGAATTCCTTTGCCAAGTGCAACCCGAAATCCGAGGTTCAAAGTAGAGTAACACTAATTTTCCCAATCTAAAATCCAACCCAAACTCATCGATTTACAAAAAACTAACGAAGAAATAAAACCCTAAAATCTAGAGCTCCTTCGTATTCTCTTCAAATTTCCACGAAGAAATTAGAAGAAAACACTTGAGATCTTCAGTGTTTATTCTCTTCTTTCTCCACTCTCCCCTTGCGCTGAAAAAACCTACAAAATGAAAACACTAAATCAGTATTTATAGAGTTAGAAGGTTGGAGAATTACGCCTAAAAAAATCAACCAAAAATTCTCTCAAAAACATACTTTCGCGCTGAGGTAACAGATGAAGGCAGCGCAAGGCAGCAAAGAAAGAGGGAAAAGAGATCAGAGACAGAGAGAGGAGAGAGATGGCGAGCACAAACCAAGAGAAAGTGAGAAGAGATGAAGGAAGAGAGAGAGAGAGAGCGGCGTGCAACGAGAATTGACCAAACAAGCTAATGAATTTAGGGATTATTTATATATATATTAATTTTTTTTTCAATTTAATAGATAAATATTTTAAATGACTCTGAGTAGTGTGAACACGTCTCATCAACAGGAGATTTATTAATCATGTTATTTTGAATTGGTGGGTTCATGGTACGATTATTTTGTGTCATAATCGTATCGACACGATTACGACACGAATCCGATTATACTTAAAACTAACACGTTTTATTTTGTGTCGTATCGTGTCGAATTCGCGTATCATATCCAAAATTATCATCCCTAGTAAAGTGTACTCGAGCCACGCCTACATAGTTCCCACGTATTCAATTCTATTTATCACAAGATCGTTAACTTTATCAATAATTATAAGTAATTGTATTAATAATTAAATATTTATTTTTTTATTTAATTATTATTATAATTTTTTTGTTTATGAAACCGAGTTGGTAAGATCAAAATTCAAATTCAATGCTTCTTAAGTTTGGCCAAAATTTGTATTTTGTCCCTGGTAGTTTTTTAAAATTTATATCCATTTGAATCTTAAATTATTCAAGGAGATGTAATCTTGTCGTTCTTTAATCTTTCCAACCTTCATACCATAAAAATCTGTAAAAAATATATAATATATATGTAATATTTATATATAAATGTGAAAAAATTGTAAAGTATTTATTGGATAAAAATATCTGTATTTAAAATACGTAATTTTGATTTAAAATTTAGATATAAAATTTCAATTTATATAATCTTTTATAAGACATGTATAATCTCTATTTGAAATTTTTTTTTATTGTAATCCTATTAGAATTTATATGCATTTTTATTATATGTGTAAAAATTGATTATTGGCAATATATATATATATTAAATAAAAATTGATAAAACCCTACTACTTCAATATGTTGAGATGGGTGTGAAAGCGATTTAGTCACCGAAAGATGAGGATGAAGAATTTTAAAAATTTTAAACAGGAATGAGGACAAGATTAAAGGCATAGCTTTCGACTTAAAAAATTCTTGTACTCGTCCTCTACGTAAATTATGTTTTTATGTATTATATAAATATATTAAATAAAATTGATAATTACCCAAATACCTTTAACTATATAAATAAGCATTTAAGGTAAAACTTTATTTTGTAACATTAAATTTATTTCGTGATTTAATTTTAATTTGATGACATGTAATTAGATTTGTGGCGTGAAAAAATCATATAGTATTCGTATTTTATATTGAACATTTATTTTGTAGTTTAATTTTGTCTAATGATGTTGTGCTTTGTTTTATATTCAGTATTATTGTTAAGTAAACATATTTTTTAAAATTTAGTATAATTGAGGGTTTTTATAAAAAAAAATGAATTGACGGAAAATCTTTGATTTTTTTTTATAGAAAAACATGATGAAAATTGAAGTCTTTGAAGATCTCCATCGATGATAGACAATAAGCAAAATGAAATTTTCGAATGAAACAAAATGAGGAGTATTTCTTTGAATAAAAATAAAAACGAAGATAACACTTCATTTTAAACCCGTTCTGTTTTCACTCCAATCTAAGAGGCTTAAGTCTTAAAAAAAGGAAGAGAAAAACAAAAAATGAAAATATCGTAATAGAGAATATTCTTAAAGGTATCAAATATATGCTTATTTTGGTTAAGAAAAAGGAAAGAAAGAGACAAAAACTTACGGTTAAAGAGAATCATAACGTCATTGAAACAAATGGGAGCAACGAAGATAAAGAACTCCACTTTTTGGAGCTATCTATAAATCAAGAGATTCTCATAGGATTATTTTTACCAGATGTATTGAGAAAGAGCACTTTGCGCTCTTTATTGGAAATATTCTATGATTAAGTCTAAGAAGATTTTTCCCATAAATCACGGCAAAATTAATTATCGAATCGTATTAAAGGCAAAAGAAATTTTTTAGTGCGATTCGAAAGCATTATGCTTCGCGCAAAGCTATGGTCCACTCCGTCCCATGATAACCTCCGCTTACGGATTTATATAAGCAACTAAAAGCACCTGACTTTAAATCATTCGACAATTCCTTCAAACAACCCAGCACTCGTATCGAAGATGGCTTCTACATTGGAATCAACCCTCGCCAATCTCAACATAGCCACTGATTTCTTCTCCTCCGCACCCAATCTCCTCAAAAACCTTCATATCCTCTCTCCTGACGAGGTACGGACATTTACCTACACATCAATATGTTTGTATGATTTGATTGGGGTCAGTGGAAGGGGCTTATGTCTGTTATTTGATTTTTTTTTGGTGGCAGGTTGAATTGGCGAAGATGCTGGTGGAAATGCGTCAGACTCATTTGTTTCAGCACTGGGCAGATCCTGGTGTTGACGACGAAGAAAAGAAAGCTTTCTTTCAGCAGGTTTTTGGTTTATGCCTTATTTAGAATTCGATATAGATTTTGCATCTTCGCTCTCTTTAAAAGAATCCTCCAGAGTGGATCTGTGTAGAGAAAAATCTTGTTAATTTGTTTTCGAATTTTGGATATACGTTTGGTTGCGTGCAATTAGAGCAGTTGAATTGGGAATTTTGAAAACCGATTTGGTTTGCTTTTGATTTTTAAACAAGCGGATTAGGAAAATGATAGGAATATTTAATTACAGAGATCCCAGGTTAGCAAAAAAATATTGATGCTTTGGGATCATGAATTTTGAATTCCACGGAATGTGGAATTTTGTTCTGGCAGACCAATGACCAGAATAATAGAAGAATATTCACTGATTAAACCAGAACGGTTCGGTCAGCCTAAGAGAAACAGTTGGTTTTGGAGTTCTCAAACTTTTAAATCGAGCATTACTAGCAAAGCAAGCCTAGAAACTCACAAACTACACTAATTCTCTGTGTGCTAGAGTTTTTCTGAGTAGCTATTGCAACTATTGGGATTTAGATTTACCTAGCCAAGGCAAAGGTTAAGCGAAGATACTCATCTTTTTGAATTAAAATTTTACATTTCACATAACAAAAGTTCAAGTGAGGAATTTGTTGTTGATTTCAACCGCCCCACCTCATTTTACTCATTTTTGTAAGCTTTGGAAGTGGGATTTTATTCGTTTCAGGTACATGTAATATATTTATTGTGGAATGATAATTAAGAGGGGAGAAAAGATGATAAGTCAAAGTCCTTTTCCTTTAGCTCTATTCCTGGATTTTTGACATGTGCTGCAATTGATAAATGTCTCTTTATTTGTTTGATTAATTTTGAATTTAGGGTTTTCTATTGTCTAGGAACTTCATGTTGTGGTTATTTCTTCTAGGTGGCTCATCTAAATTCAAGCTATCCCGGGGGTTTGGCATCATATGTTAAAACTGCTAGAGAACTCTTGGTAGATTCAAAAGCAGGAAAGAACCCATTTGATGGCTTCATACCAGAAGTAAGTGGTTGTATATTTCACACTGAAACTTTACAAGTTTTCTACACATTCTTATATGAAATAATCAATTTAAATTATCGTTGCTCTAGGTACCAGACTGCAGTTTACCATCTTCCAGATAAATTTTAGATGATAAAAGAAAGACATGCAAATTTATCAATTTATCACCTAGTTACTGATGACAACAACTCATAAGAAGCATCTTTTGATCAGCAATAAAATTTGTAGTGATGAGTTTGTGCATGTTTATAAGTCATGATTACTACTTCATTAGCGCTAGTTGACTTTATAACTAGAGAAGGATTTCTTTCCATAGAACAAGTTGAGTTGGATTCCTTAGTTTTCTGCTAGCTGTAACACCTCTGTAGTTTGTGGAAATTATAGCAATTTTATTTTACATGATTGATTGTCATTTCAGCTTGTACTTGAAATATAGTATTTTTAATGGATTTTGTACATGAAAAATGGCTTCATTGGGAAATTCTTCTTCTACTTCTTTTATTTCCATAATTACCCTTGACATGTCTATGCTTTCAATAATGAAAATAGTTTGAGGCTGTTCAGGAGTTTTGTGAAGTAGATCAGGTTCAGTCCATATGCATTTTACAGTGTTGATTAGGCTCAGATCAGTGTAAGTTTGGACGGAAACATAGCCCCACTGCGCCTCATATTTAGGCCTTTAGGGCGAAATGTGTGCTTCAATACAGTGCACATTTCTTCACTGTTTTTCTCTCTTCTAAATCAATCAGCTTGTCACATCTGAGCGGGTTTTAAATTTATGAAGAGGCCTGCATGCTTCTCTCATTCTCTCTTATCTTACACCCCCGGGCTTCTTTGGTAGCACAAGACGAAAAAAAGGGGAAACACCTTGTGCCATATTCACTTGTCCAAATTCTTTTTCTATTTCACAGTTCAAATCTACTGTTGTTTCCACTTTCTAATAAAGAAGGGGATCAACTTTGTTTCCTAAGTGCTAAGTTGCTTCCCTTTTAGAAGAACCTATGAGAAGCTTTTAAACTGTACACCACTCTGTTCATTTGGCCATTTTTATTTTTAAAGCAATAGTTTATAGTATTATATTGATATTGTCTGGTGGCTATTTTTATCTCTCTGAAATTATTTCTTGATGTTGATGAAACACAAAGATATATATATATATATATATATATATATATATATATATATATTCACTTGATTTTATTCAGTCAACTAATGAAAAGAGGCAAACATGAATATTTTTAGTTATTCTGCATGTCTTTAGTCATGTTTGTTTGTAGTTTATATTTGTAGCACGTAATTGAAGTTCTTGGCATGATGAGTTGATCCTGTTAATTGGATGCAGTGTGAAAAAAAATATGAGTAAATAAACCTTGGATGATTCAAGGATAATAACTTTGCAGGTTCCAACAGGAGAAGATCTGACTTTTGGTGATGATAACTTTATCAGACTTGAGGAGACTGGTGTCAAGGAAGCCCAGAAAGCTGCATTTGTTATTGTTGCAGGTGGGCTTGGGGAACGTCTTGGGTACAACGGAATTAAGGTAGATAATCCATCACCATTTATATGGGCATTTTGTTATTTGGTGGAACAAGGATTCAAAGTTATTGTGTTAGATGACTTCTCATGTAGAAATTATTTGGGGTATCGGCCGGTCAGCAGCCCCAAAATTTCTTCCTTTAACTCTTTGTAGGTCCAGAGTTCCCTAAACCATCTTTATCTCCTATCTTTTGGTGCCTTAAATTTAACAAAATTTTCTCTTACTAGTGCAGTCTTCAGTTTCCTGCACATCACCACATTGATATGCTTCATTTTCTTTCGTTCTGTCTCCTGTTGATACTAATTTAGATTTATCACAAATTTGTAATTATCTTTGCCTCCATTTTTTTTGGATTTGTAAATTATCTTAGCCTCCATCATCTTACCACTTGTCCATTACAAACTTCTCTAAATTCTTGGACATGGTTCTTCATTTAACATGAAACATGGCTGAGCATTTCATAATATGGGTTACGGACATCTAGTCCAAACTAAACAGGGATGATATTTATTTGCTCTTTGTGTTTTTGAATTAGTTCCGACATATTTAATCAATTATGATAACACCTTTCAGTTGGCGCTTCCAGCAGAGACCACGACAGGAAGATGCTTCTTACACCAATACATTGAACATATTCTTGCTCTTCAGGAAGCTAGCTATAGACTGTCTGGAGGTTTGTCACTCATAATTTATTATTATGTAATATTTAGTGAGAATACAACTGTGATATCTGGACGTGGAATGAAAACAATGAGTGTAGTGATAAATATATCAAGTCATTGGCCCACTTTAAGTCACTGAAAACTGGGTGATTTCGGGGTTCCATGTCATAAAATTTCATATAGTGAGGATGATTGTCCCATCAAAGTATTTTGCTAGCCTTTGTTTGCCTTTCTATATAGTCACTTTTATTTTCAAAAAAAATTGTAGGCGAATGTCAGAAAGAGATTCCTTTTGTTATCATGACATCGGATGACACACATGCACGTACTCTAGAGCTATTAGAGTTAAACTCTTATTTTGGGATGAAACCTACTCAAGTAAAACTTCTTAAACAGGTAAGTCATTGGTTATTGTTGTATGCTCAGAGAAAGTTCATTATAGTTGTAAATGGCTTTAAAAAAGTGGTGATTTTTACTATGTATTCCAGGAAAAAGTTGCATGCTTAGATGATAATGATGCCAGGCTCGCCATGGAACCACGTAACAAATACAGAATTCAGGTAGCTGGCATACAATTGTGTATATTTTAAGCATGAAGTAATTACAGAGTTTTCAGTGATCAATAATAAGGTTATTGTTGCCTGCCTGACCTTAGATTTTCACTAACCCTTTTCTGGTTGTGACAGACAAAACCTCATGGCCATGGTGATGTGCACTCACTTCTTTATTCTAGTGGTCTTCTAAATGTATGGTATGTTTCAAATGCTTGCCTTAGCCCTGTAAATTTTTATATATATAATAAGTGGTGGATATTTATGAATGTATGAGTTTACCTTCATAAACTGGTTGGTGTATAGTAAATATGTCTATGACATGATCTTCGTGGTGTCTACTCATGCCCTCTCTATTCTGGGGAGTGGTAAAACACTCGAAACATGTGGGCTTCTAATGCTCCCAATTTACTCCTTAAGTTGTTTGTCTTCTAACTTTGGCTTTTGCATCTAATACAATGATTGATTGAATTGTTGTAACCTACTTTCTTAAGACTTACCTTATGTTAAGTGTTCAAGAATTTTGAAGGTAAAAAATTACTGTTTGGAAGTTTGTAATAATGGATTTAGTTGTGATGGTGCATAGTATGCTGTATACTTCTACATAATGTTTGGTCATTGGCCTTTAAGAGAAAAATAATTTTTGGTCATCCTGGGTGTTATGGGTTTTCATCTCACTTTCAGGCATGATGCTGGTTTGAGATGGGTTCTCTTTTTCCAAGACACAAATGGACTTCTATTCAAGGTTAATCACGAATGTTAAATATTCATATTTAAACTTCTCTCATCATTAGTAGAGGGCTTGGTATAATATTAACATTCTATTGTTTTACCTGTATGCATGTAGGCGATTCCAGCATCGTTGGGTGTCAGTTCTACCAAACAATACCATGTTAACTCTCTTGCTGTTCGGCGCAAAGCAAAAGAAGCTATTGGGGGAATTACCAAACTCATACGTGCTGATGGTAATGTATACAATATTTGACAAGAATTACATGACAAAATAATTTTCATATATTTTGTTGCTTTAGTACTTCTAACATCCATCATGATTATTCTTCAATTTTTTTTACCCTAGACCAGAAGAGGGGAACTTTGACATATTTTGATGTACTTAACTTTTTTTACATGCTTCTTAGTGGCAAAACTTGTTCATATCAGTAACATGAATCAGAATTGAAAACTTATCCTTAAATGTATGGTGGGATTGGAATAGATGTTAGAAAAGTTGTGAAAAGGCAAACAAAGGCCATATTTGCAAATTTTTCAAAAGGGAAGAGGGAATAGTTACAGTCTTATTGACAGGGACTTTTTTTTACAAGAAAAATTTTATTTTGAAAGGGACTTTTAATGTCTTCAATAGTTTTATAAAATATTCAACTAGTGATGAGCTCGTGTGATGTTGTGGGCATGAGCTCAAGAAATTGTGAAAATTACTCAGATTAAATAAATTATAATGAAATATCTTCTTGTGAAATACAAAATCAGTGTACGATATGATAAAATATCTGCACCACATATATTCCAATTAAAAGACAAGTCTCAATTATTGAACTATTCGTGGAATAAAAATAGTAAAACTAAATGAGTCGTTCATAAAACAGTAGCAAGGGAAGTACTAATCAGTTGCTCAATTTAGTGTGCCTTCTTTTCCTCAAATTTCAATAAATGCATACAAACTGTAGGCAAATCGGGTGCCATCTTTAAAAAGAAAAAATGCACCCCAAAAAAATTTGAAATGGAAAAAGAAAATAGAATTAACCCTAAAGAAAAAACATTAAAAAGATTAAAAAACTAAAGAAGTGGCCAGCTGACCACTTTAACAAAAACATAGCATCCCCATGGCTGCTGCGGAAGGTGCACAAGGGGGAAGGGGCTGCTATAAAAAATGCATGGGGGGGAATCATGCTTTTATATATTGTTTTTCCTTTCTTCTTCCTTTTTTTTTGCTTTACACTGCTCTCCCTCTCACTTCTCTCACTCTCATTTCCTCTCACAGAACTCTCTCCACTTCTCAGGTCGCTCTCTCTACCCGAACTTCTCTTTTTTTCCCTTTTCATATTCCTTCTCATTCTTGGTTTTTGTCTCTCTTCAGCTCTCACTCCCAATTCCTCTCAATTTTTTTCTTCTCATCTCTTAGCCCTCTCTCTTGGTTTCTCTTTCTGTTTCCATCTCTCACTCTCAATATCAACTCTCTCCCTCACTGAAAATCATCAGAACCCATAATAGATTAAGTAAAAAACCAAATCCCCCAAACTCAAATAATTATCCTATTAAACACAGTCAAATTGAGAGAAATCTCTAAAGCCTAGAGCAAAAATCCAAAAGCTGGAAAATTACCCCCTTGATCTGTGTTTCTTGCTGTTGATATATAGGGGGTAAGGAGAGAGATTGAGAGAGGGATAGATGGGAGATGCGTTGTGTGAGAGTGAGATTTAGCGTGAGAGAGAGAGTTAACAGGGAGAGGGAGTTGACAGGGAGCAGGTGAGAGAAGAGTAGAAAAGAGAAGATAAAGAAAAAAAAAAGGACAGAAGAAATAAAAAAAAAAAATAGTTGCGTGAGAGAGGGAGTTGGCAGGGAGCAGGTGAGAGAAGATATAAAAAAAAAGAAAGAAAATATGTTTCTTGAGAGAGGGAGTTGACAGGGAGCAGGTGAGTGAAGAGAGGAAATAAGAAGAAAAAAAAATACTCTTTAAATTTAATATAGTTGTATAGATTTCTTCTTCTGCTTCTAGCACAGGAGTATGTAACATATAGAGATATATTTTACAGACCAGATGCTTACAGTATGGTATTTACTACCTTAGCTCTGTTATTCGTTGTCAGTATGTCACACGCACGCACACAACATGTAATAAGGGTAATACTTGGTGGTGCTTTATGTTGGCAATGTAGTTTATGCTACAGAGTACAGTCTTAATCATATACATGCCAATAAAATTAGCTTCAGGTTGTTCAATGGTGATCAATGTGGAGTACAATCAACTTGATCCTCTGCTTAGAGCAACTGCAGAAGAAACTGGATTCAAGGATGGAGATGCTAATTGTGAGACAGGCTACTCTCCTTTCCCAGGAAATATTAACCAAGTAATTCCGGTTAAACTCATTATTACTTTGTTTCTGAATGCCTACTAAGATGATCAATGTGTGGCTCCTTACTGTTTCTCGATTCCAATAATGATTTATAGGCAGGACTCATTTACGCATTTTCTAACAAGTATTTCTGGTTTACCAAATATTGCCAGATTTTTTCACCTGCTGGTGTGGGTTTCTCTACTAGTTTCCTATTCCTGTTACCACATCAGCAGGTGACGAAAAGCAGATAGGTTCATCCAGTAGATTAAGCATCTTTATGTTATAGTGAATTAAATTGGTTACATATATGAGTTAGAAATTGTGAAAGATTCTGACTGTAGGGAATCAGATGTGATAGTACCCTCTCTTTACCCTACACCCAGTATGTGAGCATACAATCTGGGCTGGATGTAGAATAATCTTCGTGAAGATGCTACAAAATCTTATAAATTACATTTCTGGGTAATTTATTGATAATGTGTTGGTAATTTTACCAAGATAGACATCTTTATTTGCAGAAAGGAAATTCAAAAGCTTTTGTAACATAGCTGAGGTTTCTTTGAAAGTGGTGTATTTTCCATGTACGTGAAGCAGTTTCATTGCAATTTTATTTTTCTTTTTGCAGTTGATTTTGGAACTTGGTCCATACATTGAAGTGCTGACAAAAACAAAAGGTGCAATAAAGGAGTTTGTTAACCCAAAGTAATCCTTCCCTGTTACTTGCTACCTTTAATTAGATTTTTTGATGTACCACTTGAAGGATGTTTAATTGCTTGCACTAAATAAAGTATTTCAGAACATTAAACTTGTGTTCACCAATTGAACAACACCCTCCCTCCCATTATTCCTGTCAATGGTATAGTTGTCACTGTACTTATTCAGCCTAATATTCTAGTCCCAAGTTAACAATTCCAACGCTTGAGAAAAAGAAGATACAGTGGAACCTGATCAGTGGGTATCGTGCTGGATGTATAAAATAACTATTATATATCAGTGCACTTGATTTCACAAGTGGTTATTACCTAGTTCTTAGAAATTTCAGTTTTCTCATACTTTGCTGCTCCAGTAAGTGACTAGTTAATGGAGCTGTCATAACTTGGCATATTTAAAAACGCAAAGCTCCGTCCATACCCAGGGTTCCTTGACAATTATGTTGCTAAAAATACTGAAGAGCATGATTCTGAATTTGTTCAGGTGCTGTTATACGTAGTATCTAATTTTATCACTTTCTTCTAGTACAGAAGAGAAGCAATCTTGGACTCTATTATAACATCTGTTTATCCAATCTTGCTGCAGATACAAAGATGCTAGCAAAACATCATTTAAATCCTCAACTCGACTGGAATGTATGATGCAAGACTATCCAAAAACATTGCCTTCGACAGCGAGAGTTGGGTTTACGGTAATAAATTTTTTCCAGGAAAAGAGGACATGGTTTTTCATCAAGTTCTTGCCATTTAAAATCTGACTTCTTGTTCTTGGATTTGAGTCTATATGTTTCCAGATGGACCTGGCCTTTTGTCTTACATCTAATAAAAACAGCTTTTCCCATTATTCTTTGATATCACCTGTTGTTAAGTATTGTTATCATTGTTATACTCATTGTTGACATGGTGTGATGTGACCATGTAGATGATGGATACGTGGGTTGCTTATGCACCTGTGAAGAACAACCCCGAGGATGCTTCTAAGGTAAAATATTCAGAAACCTAGAGATTGTTCGGCCCAATTAACGCATGCAACCAGCTAAAGTCTCCACTTGGTTAAAGGCCCATGCTACCGGGCTTTGTCATGGAGTCTATTCGATAGTGATTGAAAGGCTAAAGAAAGTTATAAGAATCCATCATATGAGTAAATAAAAAACTACTGGTACTCACGCATTTATTAGAATCTGACCCGTTGATGTTCATTTCTGAATATAGTTTTTGATAATCAATGCACAACTTTAGTATGTCATGTTTGTTAATTCTTGGAAGATCTCTTCCAAGTTCAAGGAAATTGGGATTACAGTGCGATGGTTCACTCAGGCTGCCTCCAAGGGTTTTGACTTTTGAGTTTTAATTTTGACTTGAAGTTTCACCTGTTATATGAGAAGTCGTTGTGAGTACTGGATTTCTTTTGATTTTATGTGTCTAAACTGTCTTGTAAAATATGATTTATAATTTTTTACCAATACATGATTTGTTTGATGTGGTGCCTTAGTTTGTCCACATGATGGTCTACTAGATTCTTTCAATCTGCAGTCAAAATTCATTAGCAGAAGTTTGTGTAGCAAGTAGCACAACATTGATAACTTATTAAATTTACTAATAGAAAAGTTTTATGATTAAATTTTATGTTGCGTTTATATGTAAGTTGCAGTAATCATTACTTTTTTTGTTCAAGTTACGAATATATGCTGTCAATCTGCAAATTCATTGACTATGAAGCTTAAATTCATAATGGATGGCACATAGAATCAGCTGCTTTGCATTTTTTGCTATTAACTTTTTGATAAATGGACATGCTGTTCCATTTGTTTTGGTACTCTTCATAGTCAGTTTTGTAGTCCAGCAACAATTAGCCACATGTATGAATAGAATGCTTCTCCACTTTGTTAGCGAAGAAATTCTTAGATAACTTGTGCACTTAGCAAATCTATGTCTTTTACTACCTTTTCGAGATAAGACATTTATCTTTTTAACATAGGCTGCCAGTTTGATTCTATTTTACTATTTGCTTGAATGTAATGAAGGTACCAAAGGGGAATCCATATCATAGTGCAACTTCCGGAGAAATGGCCATCTATCGTGCAAACAGCCTCATTCTTAGAAAGGTAGTTTTTTTTGTTGATAACCGATAAATAGTTCTTAAAAAGATAATTTTTGTTATATATGCCACTGTACAATGCTTTATGGCCAAGTTAACTTGAGTAGTCCTTGAAGTATTTTCTCTTAAAATTTTGAATGTTTAATTAGTAAAAATAATAATTTTAATTTTTACAATTTGTCTAAGAAAACTGATCTTTTGTTATATATGCCACTTTACAATGCTAAAACACCTGTTGGTGTCTCCACCAGGTTACCTTAATTAGACATGAAGCATTTTCTTTTAGAAGTTTGAATGTTTAACTAGTACAATAACTTCAATTTTTACAACTTGTCATTTGCTTTCCCAAATAACCAAAACGTCTCAAGAGATTGTAGTAATAACCGTTTTACATGCTTTAAAAAAGAAGATGATTTGCCGATCCATGTAAGAAAAAGATAAGAAGATGATAGGAAGTGAAAAGTAGTGTGCACATAGGGTGTGCCACCCTTCTAGTGCTAAACATTAGAATCTCTCTCACTCTCCCTACTGTTTGAATTTTGTGGTTTATAATTTATTTGTTTGCCAGGCTGGTGTCCAAGTAGATGATCCAGTGCAACAGGTATTCAATGGGCAAGAGGTGGAAGTGTGGCCTCGGATCACATGGAAGCCAACATGGGGGCTGACTTTTGCTGACATCAAAAGAAAAATTAGTGGAAGTTGCTCCATTACTCAAAGGTCGACAATGTCCATTAAAGGCCGTAATGTCTTTCTTGAAGATCTATCTTTGGATGGAGCTCTTATTATTGATTCCGTTGACGATGCAGAGGTATGCTAGAATGAACTGATACCAAATATAAAATAGAATGTTGCAGTAGTACCAATATTTGTGCAATGTGGCAGATTTATAATCTCTTTCTTCCTGCATTCCACTTGTTGCGCTCATTTTTTCTATTCCCTCCTCCTTTCGCCCCAATAATATTCAAACTCTGAACTATATCTTTTAGTACTATTTAAGACAAATGGAATTGGTCCTCTCTATTTGGATGTTACAGGCATTGTCTATTATAGAACATATTGCTCAAATATGGTGCCAACATTTTTGAATTGAACACATGTTTAGAATCAAATATGCTGTTAGTTTTTGTGACTAAAATTTGCTATTGTTTTCCTTCTAGCAGAAAATTGTTCTTGAAATTTAGACCACTACTTTCTGGTTTTTCCATATATTTCCTCTATTGTCATAATTTATTATGAATTGCTTTTTTTGGGGGTTGGGGGCGGGAGGGTGGGTTGGTTGTGGAGGAAATAAATGTAAACCCGTTACTGTGTGTGTTTCTAATAATGTAACCTTAAACAGGTAAAAGTGGGAGGTTCAGTGCAAAACAAGGGTTGGATCCTTGAAAATGTTGACTACAAAGATGCTTCTGTGCCCGAGGAAACAAGGATCAGGGGTTTCAGATTTAACAAAATTGAGCAAGTGGAAGAGAGATATACTGAGCCTGGCAAGTTCTGCTTGAAGCCTTGAACTTATACAGAATTCTTTTTTTCCCCTTCAAGTGGGCTTACAATTTAAAGTTCAAGGAAGAGATCCTCATTGTAACTTTATTGAATTTAGTTGGATCTGAAAATATTATTCCCAGAAATAGTGTGGTGAAAATTTTGTATTCTATCTCCTATCAATCGTTTATTCTTTTCCTGGTCAAGAGTAATAAATTGTAGTCAATGTGCTCAATATAAGAAAATATTCAGCCATTTAAATAAAAGGCTTAAGGCTTGGGCTATGCTTCGATTACCTATGATCATGGCTTTAGTTCATTTGTCTCTAAAGTAAATGTCTGATGGCGTCAAGCAATGGACCTTGTTGATGGAAAGTTAGAAGGTTCTTGACTCCTAATGTTTGCATGCATGGAGTTCCATTTTGGCATTTCTCATTTGGGATTCAAGCATCTCATCATGATCATGAAGGGGCCCAAGTTTATAAGCTACATTAATTCAACTTCTACACTCAACTAGAAAGCCTTAATTTATCTTTTGAAGAAAATAACAAGAGTCAGAAAAACAAATTAAAAATTTCCCATGCTTATAGGTTTTGGTAACTAGCTACTAGCCCGTTCTTATTGCTGATTCACCCAAGAAATGATATCATGGAAATATGCTCAATATTGTACAAGCCAATAACATCTATATCTATGATTAGTCATTTTCATGATATAAATTGTTATGTAAACTTGTTGATGTCAAAAATCTGCCTTTCGGATCCTTGTGTATTTGAGAGACACATAAACTAGAAAGCCATCGAAGTTGCGCTCTAGGGGACTCTCCGACGCCCAAGTCATATGCATGAATAATAGGAGAAAAGTAAAATTGTATAATTGTAAGATTTGTTTATTGTAAATTGTGAATATGTACCTTTTATGATGAAAGCTCTTTTATATAGTGTGCTAGAACTTAAGAAATTGCCTTCTTGCCCAGAGAGGTGGCCAGATGTCATTAGGTTATTGGAGAGGAAATTTTCTCCTACATCAGAAACCCCCCATTTCCGTAAGTATATTTATGTGCTTGAGGAAGTATAATAGAGCTTGTGTCGTTGGTTGCACACTTAGTTTGAGAGACGTGGGTCCAAGCATATAAGGCTCAATTGAAATGCTCGGCCTTGGAGACATAGGACCGAGCATATGAAGCTCAGTCAAAATTTTCAGCCTTGGAAACATGGGACTGAGCATATGAGGCTCAGTCCAAATGCTCAGTCTTAGAGATTTTCTAGAGACATAGGACCGAGCATATAAGGCTCAGTCAAAATGCTCGACCTTGGAGATTTTCTGGAGACATGGGACCGAGCATATAAGGCTCAGTCAAAATGCTCAGCCTTGGCGATTTTCTGGAGATGTGGGACCGATCGTATGAGGCTCAGTCAAAATGCTCGATCTTGGAGATTTTCTTGAGACGTGGGACCGAGCATATGAGTCTCAGTCAAAATGTTTGGCCTTGGATATTTTCTGGAGATACTGGACCGAGCATATAAGGGTCAGTCAAAATGCTCGGCTTTGGAGATTTTTTGGAGACGTAGGACCGAGCATATGAGACTCAGTCAAAATGCTCAGCCTTGGAGATTTTCTGGAGACATTGGACCGATCATATGAGGCTCAGTCAAGATGCTCGGCCTTGGAGACAAGGGACCGAGCATATGAGGCTTAATCAAGATGCAAGGCTTTGGAAACATGGGACCGAGCATATGAATCTTAGTCAAAATGTTCGGCCTTAGAGACATGGGACCGAGCATATGAGGCTCAGTCAAAATGCTCGGCCTTGGAGACATGAGTTGATGGAGACATCAGACTAATGGAGAAAACGAGTTGATGGAGAAACATAGGTGATGGTGAAACATAGCTGATGGAGAAACATAGTTGATGGAGAAACTGATCTGATGGAGAAAATAAGCTAATGGAGAAACATAGCTAATGGAGAAACTGATCTGATGGAGAAACATAACTGATGGAGAAACTGATCTAATAGAGAAACATAGTTGATGGAGAAACTGATCTGATGGAGAAACCAGACTGATGAAGAAAATAAGTTGATGGAGAAACATAGCTAATGGAAAAACATAACTAATGGAGAAACACGGTTGATGGAGAAATTAGATTGATGGAGAAAATAAGTTGATGGAGAAACTGATCTGATGGAGAAAATAAGCTGATGGAAAAACATACCTGATGGAGAAACATAACTGATGGAGAAACCAGACTGATGGAGAAAATAAACTGATGGAGAAACATAACTGATGGAGAAACCAGACTGATAGAGAAAATAAATTGATGGAGAAACATAACTGATAGAGAAACTTATTTGATGGAGAAACCGGACTGATGGAGAAACCGAGCTGAATGAACTAAGGTGTTCAGTTGTTTTGGATTTTGTACCCCATCTTGTGGAGTGCTTCTGTTTGTTTGAGTTTGTGGCGTGTTTGAGGCCATTTAATGAAGAAATAACTGTTTTTTTACCGTTTATAAGAAACTTGCCCGAGAAAGTAGAATTTCAAAATTTGAAGGCAGATTATGGAAAGAAGAGACTGAAAAACCTTAGGAACCAGTTTGTACAAATTTGAAACCAAGCTTGAGTTTGGTGAACCAACTGGTCAAATATGAGTCAAAATTGGTGGTTTATGAAGAAACCTATATGTGCAAGCAGAATTTTGAACTTGTGAGTCTGGATTTGAAAAGAACACATCATAAAACCTTAGGAACCGATCTTTTTAGATATGAAAATAGAATAAAAGTTACTAACCAGATGGCCAAAGTGGTGAACCGATTGGTTGAACCAACTGGTTTGAGTTTGGGGGTTAATATGTAATTTCTAGAATGCTTAAGGACCGAAATAAAATTTCAAGAAAGTGTACGGATTAAAATACTATTTCAATAAATTGGAAGGATTAAATTGAAATATTGAAAAATTTAAAAGACCAAAAATATAATTTATAGATATTTGAGGGCCTAAAATAAAATTTTCAAAAATACTTAAAGATTGAAACGAAATTTTTTGAACTTGGGTGATGTGGTGCCTAGGTGGAAATGACTTGGCATTGACTAACCATTCACATGCTGATGTGCTGATGTCATGTGGATTAAAAGGTCAAAATTTCATTTTTTGGAAAAATTTAACGGTTCCGATGGAAGACTTTCCGACGTCCGATCGCTTTAAACCTTTGAAGATATGCAGATCTAAGGACGGAGAATCTATTTTTGCGGGTTGATCTAAATTTTAATGGTCGGATTTTTTTAGATCTGATGGTCAAAATTCTGTTTTCTCAGTAAACTTTAACGATTCTGATGGAATATTTTTCGACATCCAATAATTGTGAAACTTTGAAAACATGCAGATTTAAGGCTGGAGAATTTGTTTTGTGGACTGATCTGAATTTTAATGGTCGGATTTTTTCAGATCTGATGGTCAAAATTCTGTTTTCCCAGTAAACTTTAACGATTCTGATGGAATATTTTTCGACATCCGATAATTGTGAAACTTTGAAAACATGCAGATTTAAGGCTGGAGAATTTGTTTTGTGGACTGATCTGAATTTTAATGGTCGAATTTTTTCAGATCTGATGGTCAAAATTATGTTTTCTCAGCAAACTGTAACAGTTTCGATGAAGGATTTTCTGACTTCCGATCGCTGTGAAACTTTGTAGGATGGTAGATATGGAGGTGGAGAACGTAGTAGTGTATTCTGATTGGATCATTTATGGTTGCATTATCATGGATCTGACTTCCGATCGCCAGGACCTCGGTGGCTTATTTTTAACATCTTTAGAAAAAATATTTTATCGTTCCCCCGGACGATGCCATCTGTTGATGCCAAAAATCTGTCTCCCGGATCTCTGTGCATTTGAGAGACATGTAAACTGGAATGTTCTCGAGGTTGCACCTCGGGAGACTCTCCAACGCTCAAGTCAGTCATATGCATGAATAATAGGATAATAGTAAAGTTGTATAATTGTTAGAGTTACTTGTTGTAAATTGTGAATATGTACCTTTTATAATGAGAACCCCTTTATATAGTATGTTGGAGCTTAAAAAATTTACCTTTTTGCCCTGCAAGAGGACTATGTGTCATTAGTTTATTAGAAAAAGAATTTTTCCTTACATCAAAACCCTTTTCTTGACCTGAATTCTTTTATGGTGTTAGGATCAAGGATACGTTATATGTTGGCTTGATATGCCTAAGCTATATATATATAAAAGTCATTCTTGTTTCTTATTCCTTCTTAATGTGAGTGTTCTTTATCATTTCTTCTTATTTACACAGTAAATATTTTCAACAATCGTCCCCTCTTATATGATTCTCTATAACTCTTCTTTGAGTAAAAGCTAGTTAAGTTTTTCTAGTGTCATACGAATCACAAATAGTCCGCTATGAAACTGTTACATTTTTCCACAGCTTTAGCATTCATGGGATCAATTGCTCCTTTTTCCATGGGCTCTACCATGGATTAGCATCGTAGGAGTCAACATCCGTGCATGTCCATTTTGTCCAACTCGAACCATTAACTTTAATATCACTTGTTAAAAACTGAAGATGCATCCTATATTGGCTTGATATATAGATGATTATCAATTTGATTCAAAAACTTAAACTCATGAGTTTTGAATCTAAACGACGTATATAAACCATTACTGTTCCCTATTTTTCTCATTTATAGGATTACATTTTTACGTTTTCTCTTACTCACTCGCAAATGTTCTCACCATCTTAGTTGCTGAGCTACCGAGATTTCTTTATCTTGAAGCTTGGCTTTGTTTCGTTATCCTTCTGACAAAAACACAAAAGAAAAACTTTAGATTTATAATTCGGCGCCGTCAATTCTTTCGTGCTTGTGTCATACTGCGCCTACAATAGACAAAACGATCGTCTAAATATTATATCAAAATAAACAAAAGAAAGGAAGTCGGTAGAGGAATATTGATACCACAACTGAGAATTAATAAACACGGGAGAGAGAGAAAGACCATAGATTAAACCCCATGTGTAGCAGGAAAAAAAAATGACAAATTCATTGAAATTTAGATGAGAAAATTCAAACTGAAGAAATTATTTAATGAGACTAATAAATTAAGTAAGAAAATTAATACATGTTGCATTCACAACACTTGCCACGAAATTTCTCACAAATTTCCTTAACAATCTAATAATAAATTTTCTCAAGAATTCTGCTTATAAATACACATACCCTTTACTCTGTTATAAATTCTTTGGTTGGTTTTTGGTTTTTGCCGAAATGCCGCTTAGAACCAACGACTTGCAACGGATTTTTGAAAGGCTTGACAAAAATGGAGATGGGCTTGTTAGCTCAGAGGAGCTAAATTGGCTCCTTGAGAGAATCGGATTACTCCAATTTAGCATAGAGGAGCTTGAGTCATTAGTAGGGAAACAGAGCCTCAATTTCAACGAGTTCTTGTTCTTCTATGACTCGATTTCAAGGGATAACAGAGATGACAGTCAGAATGATGATCATCAGGATGATGATGATGAAAAAGAAGAAGATGGTGGTGTGGACGAGGAGATCAGTGATCTTGTTAAGGCCTTTAAAGTATTTGATATGAATGGTGATGGCTTCATTTCTTGTGATGAGCTTCAAAGCATATTGTCAAGACTGGGATTATGGGATGAAACTAGTGGGAAAGATTGTAAGAGCATGATTTGCGCGTATGATACCAATTCTGATGGGGTTCTTGATTTTGAGGAATTCAAGAAAATGATGTTGCATTCTGTTTCTTAATCATGTTCGTTCATGTACGTGATTGATGATTAATTTTAACTAATTAAATCATATTTTCTCATCTTTAATTAATATACTAACTAGCCGTCTTAAAGATTTGTATAGCCTTAGATTTTAGTTACTGAATATGTATATATTTCTTCGAATATTGCCAATATTTGGTTTCAGTTTAAGATCAACTTTAAGTTTGAGTTAACTGTAATTTTTTAAGATTTATTAAAAATTTAATCAAATTTTATTAAATTTCTTTAAATAACAATTAATACGTAATTTAATTTGATTTGATTAAATTATTGACAAACATAATCATTGTATCAGTTAATTATGGCCAATCAGATTAATTAGAACAATTTGGTAAGTGAATTTAAAACCAAAAACAACAAAAAGAGAGAAGTAATTGTAACATGAAATGATAATTTTTTTATGAAAATTATTGAAATGCTCATTTTAGAGCTCTTGTGCAGTGCTAGGGGCAAAATCTTGTTTTTAAGAACTCAGAAAACAGAAATTTTTGTAGAATTTATAAAGTGGTTTATGATCTATAAACAAAAATTTAAAACACTTTTAAAATAATGGTTTATAAAAGAATAAAAGAAGTTTTAAAAAAACAAATTTGTGTCACACTTTTATTTTGCCAAACACTATAAAAAGTTTTTAGTTTCATTTTTGGTTTATCAAAAATATTTTTGTAAACCACAAATCAAAACTAACGTTAGGCCAACAAATAGTTAAACATACAAGCAAAATCTTGAATTTTGGGGGATTCCTACAAGGATGTACAAACAGTTGAAATGTTAGATTAAAATTTTTAACCAAAATTTTTTAATAAATTTTTTTAACTGTTTTGACTGAATTAACTTAAATATTTTGATATTAATGGATTGAATTAATTTCGGTAAGTTAATCGATATTATTTATATAATTAATATTTTTTTAATTGATTATATATTATATATTTAATTTATACTTAAATTTTTTTAATTTATTATATTTATATTTAATATGTTATTAATAATAAATAATTTTTTAATTAATTAAACGATCAAATAATTAAAAAAATTAACCGTTAACTATTCAATTAACCGATATATCTTATTTAGTTAACCGATTTTATATTAACTAAATGATCCATTTTATCTAAATTTGTTTGAAATGATCGGTTTTAACCATTTAGTGAATATCACTAACAGTTTCCATAAAAGATACTAGTGAAAAAATTATTTTTTAATTCAAAATGTAATTTGGAGCAATTAAAAAAAAGAAGATCAAATTTAGATAATAAATAAAATATTAATTAAGATTAGAGTACAACGCAAAATATCAGAAGAAATTTCGGCCGAATTTACGAGATGACCTCAAAGTTTTACCAAGTCTAAGTCGAGTCAAATGGGCCTGTGGTTTCCTGCCCAGTGCTATGAATTTAATCATCTATTCATTTTTCTTAGCCAATTGCCTGAGTTTTAATCAAAGTCAACGCTTTTTTTTGGAAAATGACTATTAAGTCGGCTGCAGACATTTACAACTAAAAACACAAGTTTGAGATTTTGGAAATATTAAGAAAATATGTTCCTTCAAACAAAAAAGAGATGGTGTCTTTTTGACCAACAAATTAAAAGTACTAAATCATAACTTGTACGGTAGTACGTGCATCATGTTGTCTTCTTGAAAACTTCGGTTGACTATCAAATCAACTATGGTTGTTAAAACTAGAGGTGTGTATGGATGGCTTTGATGGGGTTAGTTTAGAAGTTCATTCCAATTTATTTATATTGGATTGAAAAAATTTCAATTCAATTCAACTCATAATCTCATCTAATCTTAATTCAATCTAATCTATTTTAATTGGTTTGAGTCACCAGATTGATATATTTTTTTTTACTAAATAATTAAACTATACATATTACATAACAAAAAAAATATTCTATTAAATCCAAAACTAAATCTATTCATTTTATAAGTAAAATCTATGTGCCTAACAACACAAATAATATTTAATAATATGAAAAAGAGAACAATTGTCTCATGGACTACAATGATTGTAGGCTATGCTAAATTTGTTTTTTTTATACTGCTAAAAAGCTTTTTGATGACATACTAGAAAAAGATGTTATGCCATTGAATGTCATAATTGGAGGTTACGTTCAAGCCAAACTTGATAAGGATCATTTAATATTGTTTCATGAAATGCAAGCAAGTAATATAAAACCTGATGAAGTGACCATGATCAATTGCTTATCTGCATGCTCACAACTTGGAGCCATTGATGTTGGGATATGGATTCATCCTTATATTGAAAAACACAATCTTCATCAAAATTTTGCACTAAGAACTGTTTTAGTTGACATAAATTTAACTTACTTTAAAAGACTGCTCAATTACAAAGGAAATATGGATTTCTAGACAGTTGCTAATAATATATTTTAGTAACTTAACATTTATTGGCCGTGCTAATGCTTTTTCACTAATTAGTCTAATTTTTGGACTATGTTTTAATGCACTTGGAAGCGACATAAAGGCTCTTAAAAGGTCACAAAGAAGCAAATTAAATGGTTCAATAATGTTTGCATAAAATACTTCCAGCAAGTTGGTATTACTAAGTTTTATCATGCATCCAACATTTATTCCATCAACATTATGGTACATCTTTTTGGAATATAAGTTTATTTGCATACATTAATCCTGACTGAAATCTTGCATGTTAGAGTGTTAATTTATTTGTTTATTTTATAGTTACAATGGTACAAGAAATCAAAATTTTGTTAGTATAAGTTAACCGTGCATTAAATTTTTTTTATTGAATTTATGCTTAACAATAATTATGAAAACTATTTTATAACTCGAAATAAGTATTTGTTTCTAGTATAAATATTTGAAACTAAAATTTAGGTAATTGAAAAGTATGAGACTTATTTAGACATTAAAATATCTACTACATATAATTTTACACACTAATAGTAATTAGAATGAACATTTTATGATTATATATTTTACAATTATATTATAATTATTTATACATTATTTTATATTCAATAAATATAAAATATATAATTATATATTTAACAGAGTTATCGATTTTAATCGGATTCGCGAGTCAATCAAGTTTCATACTCACCTTTAATTAAAACAACCTCTATATATATATATATATATATATATATATATATTCTCTACTATCACTAATTTGTTAATTCGATTGTTATGTTGTAGTAGTCAAGCTTCAAAATTGTTTTTTAGAGGTTAGAGGGAAAAGAAAATGTGTTATTTTGTTTTTAGTTTAACGCGTTTTCTCTTTAAGTTGTGCATTGACATTAATTTATTTTATCATCATTTTTTTAATGAGAAGATCAAAGGAAGTCAATTGGTAAAATTGAGTGGGTTTTATATAGGAACACGTGGAACAAATTCTTTGGATGCAATAAGTAGTTATAACGAACACACGGATGTGCTTATATAACTAATCTTTTGCTAAATGACCTATGTGAAGAGCACATGAAAGATGCTGACGTAGCACTTACGGTGGAGGTTCTAGTCCCATTTACGTCCAAGTATGATCGGCAATCGGTGGTCGCCGTAGGTTTTTTCGTGTTTGGTAGGTTGATGTATTTTGGTAAACCTCTGTAACAAAACGCGGAAGTTTTGTCCATAAATTTAAGTGTGGTAATGGGTCATATCGTGTCAGCCTACACTTTATATAAGATAGTCTATTGTGCTTTCGTGTAGTGTCATATCAAGTTTTTAAGAATGTAGACTTGACACAGCTTATAGTTTGCATAGTTATTGAGCTATGTCGATCAGGCTTGGTTCATGAAACTCATAGGTATATATTGATTTTTTTTTGTTAAAAATAGTAAAAAAACTTATAAATATTGAATTTAATGCTTATAATTGTATTTAAAAATTATTTTATTGATGAAGTTAAATATTATAAATAATTTTAAAATCTAACAAAAATAACAACATAAACAAATAATTTAAAAATTACAACTTCCAAAATTTTTCTAAATAAATAAGTTAAAAAAATAACAACATATAAAATAAACAAAAAAGATGAAATGATTTACAAATGTGTGAAACATAAAAAAACAACTTAAAAATTTTAAAAATTAGAAAGATAAAAAAATTATTATTTTTTAACCGTTCATAGGTTATACTCTTGTGGGCTAAGAGTTACTTGATCTGTCATATTGATCTTTTTTTATTATGTTGCTTGTATAGTCTTTTGCATCTAGTCAAATTTTTGTGCATACTAGCATTTGTAACGTATCTAGTAATAGTATTGATCGCAGTTCATCCAAAATTTTAGGACCTATACTAAAAGCTTGTTTTGATGCTATAGTAGACACGGGAACCGTTAGTAGACCACGTGCCATTATGCTAAGAATAAGATAATAATTTTTCATTTCTTTTCACTATCATAAAATATCAAATTTATCACCATTTAATTCCTATTGACTTGTCATTCCAATGACATAAAATTATATGTAATTTTGGATTTCATTAGATGTTTTGAGTCGTACTTTATATCGCGTCGTGCCATGCTTTTTTTTTGTATTGTGTCATGAACTTCAAAAGTTAAACCCATTCATTTGAACTATTCCAAACACAGTACAACTCGTGACAGAATGAACCGTGCTGTGCAGTGACTAGTTTGTAAGTTTAAAATTCTACTCAATTATAAGTTTCAGGCCGGCATTAAAATTCTTTGAGGCTGAACCGAACAAATTCTACTCAATTATAAGCTTAGCTTGAGTCTGTCTTGAGTCATTTACAAGTTACTTTTGCTTTGACTCAAATCTGCACATACAAGTTGCCTTTTAAAGGCACAAAGTAATAATTATTAAAGTAGTAGCAACTCTTCTGCTGGACCTGCCTTGCTTTCAATTTTGGAACAATTTCACACCCCTACGGAGAGTAATATCGGAGGCTTTTTAATTAGCATGGTATGAGAGAGATGGTAAAAGAGACAATCTGAGTGTGAGTGTGAGTGTTAGTGTGATTTCTTTCGGAAACTTCCGACTGGATTTGGCATTGGAATAGCGTCCATGTGCGGCTTCATTGGCTTCTCTTAAAATATGATTATCTTAACTTCATATTACATGGTTGACCATTTCATCCCCTGCAGCAATGGATGCATTGATAGCAGTAACACGAGTGGTGATTCATGGATATGATTTTATGGTATTCGATTTTTTGAGATAGTTATTATGAAATCAATTTTTTTTATTAATAATAATTATTTTAAAAAATTTAGAAAAAATATAAATATAAAATTACTATTCACTTTTTTATAATTATTAATAGATTTTCTCGATTTTATATTAACTCTTACGAAACTGGATCCATAATATTACATATCAATACTATTCGCATTATTTAAACATTTATTTAAATGTAATTTAAATTATCAAAATTTTTAATTATATTCAAATAACTCCCGAATAAAATTTGAATGACTAAGTATATAAATAATCTACATGGGTTTTCATGCCATCGTCTTAAAAAAAAACGAGTGAGGAGCATTAATTACTTTTTTTTTTCAATTTAAAAAAAACAATTAACCATTCTTAGTTTAAAAAACAAAGCAAAGCATTTGGAAAGCATAAAATAAAAGAATAATGTTATTAGTATTCTAAAATTTGTTATTGACATAATTTTTTCGTTTTGTTTTAATGTTAAAAATTATAATAATACTTTAAATTAAATTACATTTTCAAACCTATTTAATTTTAATTAAAAATATTATTGAAAGTTAAAAAAAAAAACCAATAACAAATTTTGAAATGTCAACTACACCATCCAAAAGAAAATTGATTCATTTTTATTTTGAATTGCTCAAAAATAAAGAAAACATAGTATAGTACAAGAAATGAAGTTTCTAATACAGTGTATTATACAAGTAAAACATGATTTATGTGAAATTAAAATTTAACTAAGTTTGGATAAGATTATATATGTATAATATGTTTTTTTTATACTCACACACTGACATTATTATTAGTTTTTTTTAATTAAAAATAATGGTATATGCATTTTTTGCTTGGTTAAAAAATTGATTAAATTTATCCCATAATCTCACTTAAATCTCACGTTTGGTTTGTAGGATTAACACAATTTTGTCTCCACTGTCTGGTTAAGTTTTTGTTTTACATTTTAACTGTTGTTATGTGAGGGAAGAATGAACATAATCACAATCATTGATAATATTCTTCTGGATAAATCTAGACCATTGATCAAATAAATATTTCAGATATGCTAAGATCAATGGTTCATATCTATCACAACATATTTTGAATAATGATAATAATAAAAATTGTGCAGAATATAAATGTCCAATTAATTTCACTCAATTCTTGATCCCAGCAAATCTTTACCAAAAAGGAAAGAGTTGGGATTAGTGTTTTCAAGGCGATTTCTAGGCTCGTTCGGGAGTGCTCAGAGGCGAGGCGGACACAAAACGCCCCAAGACGTCAAAAGTTAGGTGTTTCGTTTCAAAGGCGTTCATTTTTTGAGCTGGGGCGTACGCCCCAACCCAAGGCATACGTATTTCACGCCTAAGACATCGAGGTGTACATCTCGTGATCTTTTTTTGGCCGATGACAGAGACAGAAACGACAGCATGAAAAATAGCTTAGGGGTCGAATTGGAGCTCTCGTTCGCCAGAGATCTCTTTGAAAATACCAAAATTACCACCAAAACCAAGGAAAAAACCCACACCTCAACACCTCAAGAACCACAATAAAAACAAAGTTCCAAAATTTCAAAAAAAAAAACAACACATCAAATGATTCAGGCCCCACTCCACAAACAAACAAAAAAAAAACCTTTGAAAGCCAACAGAACCCAATCACAAAAGCAAACACCAACAAGAATTTCTCCATTGATGGAGCTGGAAGGAGGTTTATAGTTATCCTTTGACCGGATAGGGTCGTCCTTGATACAATTTAAGCAATATTAGAGGCAGATTTTGGAGAGGTTTAGTTTGATCATGGTTTGAAGTTGTAAAGATTGGAGATCCATGGCTAGTGGGATGTGGGAGAGGTTGGGTTTGATGGGGTGGCTTGTGAATATGTGATCACACACGTGGTGTGTGGATGAGGTTTTATGGTGATTTCGCGTAGATAAGGTTGTGATTAAATTTGTTCTCTTTTTGCTGTCGGACTTGGGATTATTTATTTGTTTTCTTGTTTGATTAAATTTCTTGTTTTGTATATTTACATCTTAAATTTGGTCTCAGTATGTTTGCACTTTGTTGTGATATTACTGTAAATTTTGTGAAATATTATGAATTTATGATAAATATTTATTTTTAAATTTTAACTTATATAATTAAATTGATAATTTATTTATTTATTATTATTTTATGTAAAACGGATCAATGTTTAAAAAAAAAAACTTATGCCGCTTGAGTTTTACTCTCGAATCAGACCATTTGTCCTTACTTCAACAAAAAAAGCACGAACCTCTTCGACGGAAGAACTTTTGTCGCCTTGGCTAAGGCCTCGCCTCTGAAAACACCTGTGGGGATAGATCGAGTAGAATAGGGGTCGGATAGGATTAAATTAATCTCACATGTACGTGTCACGACCAGCGTGAGACCTATGTATTCGAGGGTTTCTTAGTACACTTTGTGATTATAATGTACAGCATTGTATTGCACGTGCAATGTGGGGTAATACCTTGTACTTCTGTACTACACTTGTAGTACACTTGTACTACACTTTTAGTACCGTAGGATTGTGACACTTGACAAGATGGTAGCCATAGATATAAGGGAGCTCTCCCTATATAAAAGGCTTCCCCCCCCTCCCCTCACTTGTAAATCATTCACTCATTCATTCATTCAAGCAATAGCAAGCTCTCAAGCTTTGTCTCATTTTCTCTCTCTAGTGTTGGCTATTTTCTTTGAGCAGGTCTAGCTTCGAGGGTGGGGCTCTTGACTAGTCAAGAGGAAAGCTGACTTTGGCAATCCAATGAGATGTTTCTGAGCCTAAGGCCGCACGGTTAGCAACTTAAGCTTGCAGCCCGTGATAAGTGGTATCAGAGCCAAAGTTCAACGAGATGGCAACCGTTTCCGATGCTAGCAACCTAGCTCATGATGTTCCCAAGACCAGAGGGAGGGCAGCTAAGAAGGCTAGCTCGAAGGATATGATGTCAAGCATGGATGCTCACCTGGCTAAGGTGGAGTTAGCCGTGGGGGAAATACGGGAGAGGTTCGAGGATAACAACGGTAGCATCGATGAGCTAACCTCCATGAGGGATGATCTCCAGGGAGCGATGCAAGGTGCCCTCAACGAGGTCGTAGACATGCTCACGTAGAAGAACGACACCCTGGAGGCTGTGGTTGTGTTCATGCAGGAAGAGCTCAAGCGGGAGCTCTTAGCTTGCAAAGCAGCCGTCGGAGGTGGCATGCTTGCTATGACTCCCAGTCATAGGGTGGATGTATCGGAACCAAAGGAGTTCAAAGGCATTGATGAGAGTCATAAAATGCATCTTAACAGTACTTAACTATTATCATTTTAGGGTTGATCTAGGTTTTAATTGCACTTTTATACGTTAACAACTCTAAAGTATCATTCTTGGATCATTGATCTATTTCGGTGCATTTTTAGGTACTTTAAGCTCAAAAGAGGAGGAAAAGTTATCATTTCTTGAAGCACAAAGACTCGAGGCATACTGGAGTGAAAGAATAATTCCGAAAGGACAAGATAGAGGGCTTAAAAGAGCAACAGCTGCTGTCCGCACTGGAAATGAGTTTCACTAAATTGCCAGAATTGTCCGTACAGATCAATCATCTTTAAAAATTAAACTGTATTGATACAAGAATAACCAGGAGATGAGCCATATATGCTTAGAAATATCCGGAAGTCTATTTTCTGGAAAATTTTACAGTTCGTCAAAAGGATTTTTCTACAGAAAGTTATGGCAGTTTAAGTAGACAAAGGTCAGGCTATATGGGCTGTACGAGATTTCAGCGTGATTTTGGGCTTAAATCCCACATCCCACATTGGTTGGAAAACACATTTCTATATCCCACATCCCACATCGGATTGAAAACACATTGCACTCGTGGTATTTCCTTATAAAAGGCCTACTCCACTTCAGCTTTGAGGAATCAATCGGGGATGAATCCAGAGGGCCTTTAGGAGCAATCCATAGGGCCTTTAGGAGGAACCCGAAGTTTAAAGTTTGAAGGTCGGGAGAAATGATCGTCAGGAGGCCGGAGGCAACTCGAGGACGCATGAGCCCCATGGCTGGCTAGTCTCCAAGCAAGGCGAAGGGATGAATCCCTAGTTGTAGTTGTTCTTATTTTTCCTTTATTTGATTCGGTTGTAGTTGGAATTATTTTCATTAAATATTGTTATGTTTTATTCTTTAATTTAATTAGTAGATTTATTATAACTCCGGTGGTTGCATGCCTCTTTTCCATATAAGTTCAGTCAGGCTTTTCTTATGTATATCTGTTTGGGTGTGATTGAGTCCGGTAGATCTCTTTTATAGATTTGTCCATTGCTGCGGTATCATCGTTTAGATATATCGTCGTCTCTTGATAATTTATAAGTTAGGTCATATGTGCTTGAAAGTAAAGAAGATTTCATAACAATTACATTAAGATTTATAAATGCGCTTTAATTGAATATTTTTCGATTGCCTGTTTGGGATGTGAAACTTGCAACCGAGATAAAAACAACTGAATTAAGTTAGGATTAGAGCAACGAACCTAGGGAGGATTTCCGGAACCTTGTCATTTTTATTTTAAACTTATTTACATAATTACCCTTTTTCTCAAACAACTCAGATTCTTTTAATCTTTTATCGTTTGTGTTGAGGTTTACACCTTCTGTTGTACTTAACTTGTTTCCCTGTGGAATCGACACCCCAAAACTATACTATAATAATCACGTTATATTTTGGGCATAATCAAATTTTGGTGCCGTTGCCGGGGAAACGCGCTTAAGTACAAGGAAGCTTGTTAACTTTGAGTGTGACGGTTAAAAAAAAAAAAATTCTTGTTTTATTTATTTTATTTCCTCTCTGATTCATTTGGTGCATGCTTAGACAAGAGATCTGCGAGGTAGATTCATTAGAGGATCTGAGCTAGAATTACCCTCTCCTTCTGAGTTTGATAGTGAAACCTCGCCTAGATAAACCCATAGAGAAAACCCAAGTGAGAATCTAGAGGATTTTGTTAACATGACCGATAACCATAATGAGAATGTTGCTAGGACACTTCAGGATTACCTCAACCCTACACGCACAACCACACCATCATGCATCATATTTCCAACCAATACTCGCCCATTAGAGTTTAAAACAAGGATGATACATTTACTCCCTACATTTCATGGCTTGGATAATGAAAACCCATATGTGCACATTAGAGAGTTTGAGGAAGTAGTCGCGACTTTTCATAGTCAAGACGAAATCGATGACATTGTGAGGCTTAAGTTCTTTTCTTTCGCTTTGAAGGATAGAGCTAAGAGTTGGCTATACTCACTTAGACCACGATCTATTGGGTCGTGGACTGAGATGACTCTGATTTTTTTTAATAAATACTTTCCCCAACATAAGACCAATGCTTTAAAAAGGCAAATCTCCACCTTTGCACAAAAGGACAGTGAGACTTTGTATCAGTCTTGGGAGAGATTTAAAGAGTTATTGAGTATGTGTCCTCACCATGGGTATGAGAGTTGGAGCTTAGTGAGCTATTTTTATGAGGGACTTACATATAGAGAGCGCTAATTTGTAGAGATGATGTGTAATGGTGAGTTTTTAGAGAAAGATCCTGATGAGGCCATAGAGTACCTCAATGAGCTTGCTGAAAAAGCTCACACTTGGACTGGACCTAGTGTTACTGAAAGCACAAATAGGTCACGACCTATAGGGCACCCAAATGGTAGTGGAATTTACCATCTTAGGGAATAGTATAACCTTAGAGCCAAGGTCGAGATGCTCACTAGAGAGTTTGATGTATTTAAAACTAAGGGCTCAAAGCAAACACATGAGGTTAATCATGCCGAGTCTTTAGAGCCGTGCTTTGTGTGTGGCGGGTTAGATCATCTCGCCAAAGAGTGCCCCACATTTTTTAATATGAGAGGGGCATATGAGGAACAATGTAATGCCTTAGGCATGTACAAGAGGCCTCCTGCACCTTTCTCTAACACTTATAACCCGGGGTGGCGAAATCACCCCAATTTCAGCTGGAAATCTGAAAACCAGCATGTACAGCCCCCTCGATCATCCCCTGCACCTTATCACGCACCCTCAGCCTCTAGGAACTCTCTAGAAGACACCTTACAGGCTTTTATAGAGGCACAAGGCAGAACAAACCAAAGGTTTGAGGCACTAATTACGCAGGTGATGGAAGAGGGTAAAGAAACTAGGAGCCAAGTGTCAAAGTTGATGAGCTACTTGAGTGTGACTGAGCAAGGTAAGTTCACTTCTCAAGCTCAGTCCACACCCCATGGTCAACACCTAGCACAAAAGAATTTGGGGGAGGTGAACGCCATTGAGACACTTGGTGGTAAATTAGTACACATCCCAACAACGAAAAAATCAGAGGATGTGGCTGAAAGCCATCAAGTACAAGCATACATGATGGACTCGTTCATGGAAAAGGTCCAGTACCTTAATCCATTAGAGTCCACCTTTACCCATGGCTTCACCAAAGCATATATCGAGCCAGCATTTGCGGATGTTACTGATGACATCCTTAAGGCCCCCCAAAAGCATAGAAGCACCGAATTTGGCAGTGCAGCAGCGGCGGATACATTCAACCTATGCTTTTCGAGGAGGAAATAAGAGCGTCTGGCTGAAAACGTAAAACTTAGCGCTCGTGGGACGCAGCCCACAACGTATCCTTTTATTTTTATTGTTTTTCGTATTTCTTTTATTATTATTATCTTGTTGTTTTCCAAGTTTTTACTTTTGTATTTACTTTTTAGGGACAAATAAACGAAGCAGTTCAAATGGTGGAGCACAATTTTCAACTTTTGTGTACCTTTGGCTACAAGAGGAGTTTCCTTTACTCTTTCTTTTACATTGAGGTCAATGCAATTTTTAAGTTGGTGGTGGAGGAAACACATCTTCTTTGTTTCCATATTCTTTATTTCTTTGTTTCCATATTCTTTATTTCCATACATTTTTTTTCTTTTTCCATTGAATTGCTTGGTGTCTGTTTCCCTTTCTTTTTGTTTTAAAGCATGCTTTGTGGTTGCCTTGGATGTAATTCGTATGTCAATGATGTGAGCTTAATTGAGATAGCATATAGCATTTAGAAGGAGTTAAATTTTGTTTCGGTTTGAAATTAATTTAAGTATCAATCTTGATTTGGTTAGAGACTCTAACTTGTGGTAAGATTGTATGATTAATCGAAAACATTTAGAAAAATTTTATGTGTGATTATTTTGTGAATATTTTTGCGGTCTCGACAAGCTCTAGAACTTACTTGATAACCACTTGAGGCGAATTCCTAGAATGCACATTACTTAGGATATGATATAGGCCATTTTTGAACCGTTTGAGCCTTTCAAACCTACCCTTGCAATATATATCACTAGTCACCTATTTGAGCATTTTTCTTGAAAAAGAAGTTGAGCCTGGTTTCTTTTAAAAACCCATTCACTCACCCTTATAAGCCTAAAGAGAATATTTTATCCTTACCTCTCTCTTAAAAGAACTTAGCTATACACATGTTGTGAGAAGCACTTAAAAGGAGTAAGGGTGGAAATATGAAAAAAAATATATATATCACTACCACAACCCAAGTACATTAAAGGAGATAAGTTGGGGGTTGTGGAAAAGAAAAGAAAAAAAAAATGAATGATGAAAAAGGAAGTGAATGGTCTTATGCCAAAAAACAAAAAAAAAAAGAAGAAAAATGAATTATGGCAAAGAAAGAAAAAAAATGGTAATTTGTTGAAAAAAAAATGCTCTAAAAATGGTTGGAAGAGTTGAGTATTGAAGTAAGGTTATCCAGTACTTAAAGAACTATGTTCAAAACTAAGAGATTAAGTTCTTTTACTTGTGAATTCTTCCCATTCTTTCTTAACCTTTAACTTAGCCTAACGTTATAAGCTTATTAAAGACCTTTTGATCCAATGTAGTGTGATTTTTCTACAATGGTAGAGAGTGATTTGAAAAGTGAGCCTATAGAGCTTGTTTTTATGATTGATGTCACGCAATTTATTATGTTTTTAGAGGCCAAGACTTGTATTCATGAATGTTATGCATAAAATCATCCGGGTGTTTGGATTAATGGTTTGTGGTAAGATGGATGTTAAGAGTTAATAACGATTTTAAGATTGATGTTTGGATTAATTTTGGACTTAGGTGAAATTTAATGATTCTATGTGTCGTATGTTATGTGCAATTTTTTAGACAAAAAGTGAATTACTCTTGGTTCAACGCTAGCATTGCTTTACTTTGTTTTTAACTCCTACAATAGAATTCATCTCTTATGTTCGCTTCAATTGCTAGGGACTAGCAATAAGCTAGTTGGGGGTTGTGATGAGAGTCATAAAATGCATCTTAACAGTACTTAACTATTATCATTTTAGGGTTGATCTAGGTTTTAATTGCACTTTTATACGTTAACAACTCTAAAGTATCATTCTTGGATCATTGATCTATTTCGGTACATTTTCAGGTACTTTAAGCTCAAAAGAGGAGGAAAAGTTATCATTGCTTGAAACACAAAGACTCGAGGCATACTGGAGTGAAGGAATGATTCCGAAAGGACAAGATGGAAGGCTTAAAAGAGCAATAGCTGCTGCTCGCACTGGAAAGGAGTTTCACTAAATTGCCAGAATTGCCCGTACAGATCAATCATCTTTAAAAACTAAACTGTATTGATACAAGAAGAACCAGGAGATGAGCCATATACGCTTAGAAAGATCCGGAAGTCTATTTTCTGGAGAATTTACGGTTCGTCAAAAGGATTTTTCTACATAAAGTTATGGTAGTTTAAGTAAACAAGGGTCAGGCTGTGCGGGATTTCAGCGTGATTTTGGGCTTAAATCCCACATCCCATATTGGTTGGAAAACACATTTCTATATCCCACATCCCACATCGGATTGGAAACACATTGCACTCGTGGTATTTCCCTATAAAAGGCCTACTCCACTTCAGCTTTGAGGAATCAATCGGGGATGAATCCAGAGGGCCTTTAGGAGCAATTCAGAGGGCCTTTAGGAGGAACCCAAAGTTTAAAGTTTGAAGGTCGGGAGAGATGATCGTCGAGAGGCCGGAGGCAACTCAAGGATGCATGAGCCCCATGGCCGGCTAGTCTCCAAGCAAGGCGAAGGGATGAATCCCTAGGTGTAGTTGTTCTTATTTTTCCTTTATTTGATCCGGTTGTAGTTGGAATTATTTTCGTTAAATATTGTTATGTTTTATTTTTTAATTTAATTAGTAGATTTATTATAACTCCGGTGGTTGCATGCTTTTTTTTCCATATAAGTTCAGTCGGGTTTTTCTTATGTGTACCTATTTGGGTGTGATTGAGTCCGGTAGATCTCTTTTATAGATTTGTCCATTGCTGCGGTATCGTCGTCTCTTAATAATTTATAAGTTAGGTCATGTGTGCTTGAAAGTAAAGAAGATTTCATAACAATTACATTAGGATTTATAAATGCACTTTAATTGAATATTTTTCGATTGCCTGTTTGGGATGTGAAACTTGCAATCGAGATAAAAACAACTGAATCAAGTTAGGATTAGAGCAACGAACCTAGGGAGGATTTCCGGAACCTTGTCATTTTTATTTTAAACTTATTTACACAATTACCCTTTTTTCTCAAACAACTCAGATTCTTTTAATCTTTTATCGTTTGTGTTGAGGTTTACACCTTCTGTTGTACTTAACTAGTTTCCCTGTGGAATCGACACCCCAAAACTATACTACAATAATCGCGTTATATTTTGGGCGTAATCAGACATCCGAGCGGCAAAGGATGTGGACAACTTTCTTTGGGGCGTGGAGCAATATTTTCGAGAGATGAACATCATCGACGACACAACCAAGGTAAATACTGCCTCTATGTATCTTGTCGATATTGCTCTACTATGGTGGCGACGTAGGTATGCGGGTGCTGCCATTACTACGTGGGAAGAATTTCAGAGGGAATTCAGCCAACAGTTCTATCCCGAGTATGCGGAAGATGAGGCACGAGCCAAACTGCGAAGGTTCACCTAACGTAGGGAAGTACGGGAGTATGTGCGAGAGTTTTCAAAACTCATGCTCCAAATCTCTGATCTTGGAGAGATGGAGGCTCTCTTCTCCTTCATGGATAGCCTCAAACCATGATTCAAGCAAGAGGTGCAAAGAAGGGATGTCCAAGACCTCACCCGAGCCATGTCGGTGGCAGAATCTTTGGTGGAGTTCCAACAAGAGAGATTTGACTCCTCCAAGAACAAGGGCAAAGGTGGGGGAGATAGAGACAGGCATTAGAAGGGTGGTCTGGGGAAACCACCCATTCACAAGTGAAAGTGTGCCAAAGAAAGGGACAAAAAGAAGGAGCCATTAGCATGCTTCTTGTGTGAAGGTCCTCATCGGGTGCGAGATTGCCCGAAACGAACCAAGTTCACTGCCATGGCCAGAGAAGAGGGAGAAACAGAGAGAGATACCCTCAAACTTGGTTCCATCATGCTCAGCTCGATCAAATCCAAAAGGTTTGGCAAGCAGAAGAGGTTTATGTTTACAGACATCATGGTGGCTGGCACCAAAGTTAGCGCTCTTGTAGACATTGGAGCTTCTGATCTCTTTGTGTTTGAGGAAATATCCAAGAGATTACATCTCAAGGTGGAGAAAGGCAACGGATGGATAAAGACAGTCAATTCCAAGGAAGTCCCGACAATGGGTGTAGCCCAAGGGGTGGAGCTACGGCTAGGAGACTAGAAAGGCAAGGAAACTCTTGAGGTAATCCCACTTGATGATTACGATTTTGTAATTGGGTTAAATTTCTTGGATCGGATTAATGCCTTGCTAGTACCATTTGCCAACTGTTTATGCATCATTTATTCTCGATGCCAATGTCTCGTGCCGGTAAGACGAGACTCTGGCTAAGTTAGCCGAGTTCTATCGGCAATCCAACTAGCCAAGGGGGTGAGAAGGGATGAAGTCACCTACTTGGCCACCTTGAAATTGGAGGAGGTCCTAGAGTCCAAGGAAGAGAATCCTCTAGAGGTATTTGAGCTGCTAGAGCCATTTGTAGATGTGATGCCCCCGGAGTTGCCCAAGAAACTCTCACTTAAGAGAGAGGTGGATCATAAGATTGAGTTGGTATCTACTGCTTAACCACCAGCCAATGCTCCATACCGAATGTCGCCTCCTGAGCTTGAGGAATTGAGGAGACAACTTAAGGAGTTGGTTGATGCGGAGTTTGTGCGACCTTCCAAGGCACCTTACGGTGCACCAGTTTTGTTCCAACTGAAGCATGATGGATCGATGAGGATGTGCATCTATTATAGAGCCCTCAACAAGCTCACGGTGAAGAACAAGTACCCTATCCCACTCATTGCAGACTTGTTTGATCAACTTGGGGATGCCAGATGGTTCACCAAGCTAGATTTGAGATTAGGGTACTACCAAGTCCGGATAGCCGAGGGGGATGAGCCAAAGACAGCGTATGTCACTCGCTATGGTTCTTACGAGTTTCTTGTGATGCTTTCGGACTCACCAATGCTCCAACAACTTTCTGCACTTTAATGAACAAGGTACTCCAACCCTTTCTAGATCGCTTTGTTGTTGTTTACCTTGATGATATTGTTATCTATAGTCGATCTCTAGAAGAGCATGTGAGACACTTGAGACATGTATTCCAAGTTTTGAGAGAGAACGAGCTCTATGTGAAGAAAGAGAAGTGCTCATTCGCCGAACATGAGGTACGATTCTTTGGCCATATAGTTGGTGGAAGAAAGATTCGGATGGAAGAAAGCAAGATCCAGGCTATCGTTGATTGAAAGCCACCAACCAAGGTTACCGAGTTGAGATCGTTCATTGGGTTGGCGAACTATTATCGACGTTTCATCAGAGGCTGCTCAACCATCACCTCACCCTTGACAGATATGCTCAAGAATGGGAGAGTGTGGGAATAGAGTTCAGTATGTCAGGAGGCCTTTGAGCAGCTGAAACGGACAATCACGGAAGAGCCAGTCCTTGTCTTACCGAATCACACCAGGCCTTATGAGGTCCATACAGATGCATCCGACTTTTCCATTGGAGGGGTCTTGATGCGAGATGGTCATCCTATTGCTTTTGAGAACCAAAAGCTCAACGAGACTGAGCGACGGTACACGGTTCAAGAGAAAGAGATGACGGTTGTGGTTCATTGCTTGCGCACATAGAGGCACTATCTTTTGGGGTCTAAGTTTGTGGTGAAGACCGACAATATGGCCACAAGCTATTTTCAGACTCAGAATAAGCTCTCTCCCAAGCAAGCCCGATGGCAAGATTTTCTTATCGAGTTTGATTTTGTGTTGGAGTACAAGCCAGGGAAGACCAACACAGTAGCAAATGCACTAAGCCGAAAGGTAGAGTTTGCTACCATTAGCCGACCACATGGGTCCTTAGTGGATCGCATTAAGGAGGGATTGTCCCATGACCAGACCGCCAAGTCTTTGATGAAGTGTGCCACAAAAGGGAAGACAAGGAGGTTCTGGCTAGAGAGAGACTTACTCTATACCAAGGGGAATCAGTTATATGTGCCACTTCATGGGAAGTTGCGGAATGAGGTGATGCAAGAGTGCCACGATTCAAAGTGGGCTGGTCACCCGGGTGTGCATCGCACCCTAGCACTTGTGGAGGAACGCTACTATTGGCCACACTTGCGAGATGACATTGAGGCCTATGTGAAGACTTGTCTTATGTGTCAACAAGACAAGGTAGAGCAGAAGTCACTTGGGGTTCTCTTGGAGCCATTGCCAATTCCGGAGCGTCCATGGGAGAGTCTTTCCATGGATTTCATTGTATGGCTACCCAATAGTGATGGATTTGGGAGCATCATGGTTATGGTGGACCGGTTTTCAAAGTATTGGACTTTCATTCCGGCTACCAAAGAGTGTCCAGCAGAGGAGGCAGCCCGGTTGTTTCTCAAGCAAGTGGTGAAATATTGAGGTGTACCACAGTCCATTGTTAGTGATCGGGATGGACGGTTCACGGGACGATTCTGGACAGAATTGTTCAAGTTGCTCGAATCGGATCTAAACTTCTCCACTAGTATCCACCCCCAAACCGACGGACAGACTGAGAGGGTGCATGCTTTGTTGGAGACATACCTCCGACACTATGTGAGTGTCTCGCAACGAGATTGGCTAAAGTTACTAGATGTGGCTCAATTTTCCTATAATCTGCAAAGGAGTGATGCCACTAACCAAAGTGCCTTCGAGATTGTGATAGGACGGCAGCCTCACACTCCGAGTACTATTGCTGTGGGATACACAGGGTCAACTCCAACAGCATATAAGTTTGCCAAGGCATGGCAAGAGCAGACCGACTTGGCTCGAGTTTGCCTACACAGGGCAGCCAAGCATAACAAGAAGTGGGCAGATCGTAAGAGACGAGATGTGCAGTACCAAATGGGAGATTATGTGTTTGTGAAGCTACATTTGGTACTTCTCACCAAGGAGATCCATAAAGCATTGGTGCGTAGATATGAGGGACCTTTCAGAGTTCTTCGGAGGGTAGACAACGTGGCCTACAAACTTGAGCTACCATCCAAGATCAAGGTGCATCTGGTTTTCCATGTGAGTATGTTGAAACAATTCCATGAAGACCAAGATGCTCCGGATCGAGGTGAGACACAGTGAGCCCCTATAGGAATTAGGGTCTCCTATGACCGAGACATTGAGAGCATACTAGCCGATCGAGTTTTGAGACGGAAGTACTACAAGCCGAGGCATGAGTACTTGATACGATGGAAGGGACAACCCGATAGTGAGACTAGTTGGGAACCAGCCGAGGCCTTGTGGCAATTTCAGACAAAGATTGACAAGTTTCATGCCGAGAGTGCAACGAGGGTGTCACCGGATTGAGTGTGGGAGAATTTCACGACCCGCATGAGGCCTATGTGTACGAGGGTTTCCTAGTACACTTTGTTAGTATACTTTGTGATTATAATGTACAATATTGTACTGCACGTGCATTGTGGGGTAATACCTTGTACTTCTGTACTACACTTGTAGTACACTTGTACTACACTTGTACTACACTTTTAGTACCATAGGATTGTGACACTTGACAAGATGGTAGTCATAGATGTAAGAGAGCTCTCCCTATATAAAGTGCTTCACCTCTCACTTGTAAATCATTCACTCATCCATTCATTCACGCAATAGCAAGCTCTCAAGCTTTGTTTTATTTTCTCTCGAGTCTAACTTCGAGGGTGGTGCTCTGGTGTAGTCAAGAGGTAATCCAAAATAATGTTTTTGAATCTAAGACTATACGATTAGCAACTTAGCTTGCAACGCGTGACATTCGGCACAACTAATACACTCCATTGAACCGTCTCACCAGCTCTTTTCTTCCTCCGTTTTCCCTTCCATTCCCTCCCCAGTTTTCCACGCGAAAACCCCTTTCCAAACACCATGAAACTCATAACCACCACCGTAACGACCGTGATCGACATTTTAAAAGCCCCAAAGTTCATCAAATTCACCTCCTTTGCCCTCCTCTCCCTTACCTTCCTCTTCCTCGTCAACCACTTCTCCTCCTCCTTCTCTTACCCCTCCCTCTCCCCTTCCTCCAATGTAACAGTCTCCTCCCCTCCGCCCCGTCCGCGGCTGAAAATATCGCCGCCGCATCCTCTACCTCCATCTGTGGAGCGGACGGGGATAATTGACGAAAACGGAGCAATGTCGGACAAGTTCGAGACCGGATACTTTGACCCAGATTCGGTCGAGGAGTTAAGGAATTTGAGCGGAAAAGTAGGGAAAACAGAGGAAAGAGAGAGCGCCAAAGATAAGGTCAGGGTTGAGAGGTATAAAATGTGTGATGAGAGCAAGAGTGATTACGTACCCTGTTTAGACAACGAGGAGGAGATTAGGAAATTGAATGGTAGCGAGAGAGGGGAGATGTATGAGAGGCATTGTCTAAGCAAGGGGTTGGATTGTTTGGTGCCGCCGCCTAATGGGTACAAGAGCCCTATTCCATGGCCGCAGAGCCGAGACGAGGTGAATTCGTGTAATGAATATGTGTATTGTTGCAATTTGTGGTTTCTTTTTGTTCAAATTTGATCTGTTTGTTGATTGTTGATCTTTCTTTTCTTTTTTAATGTGTTTTGGCTAGTTATTTGTGTATGTAGTTTGTAGAGTTACTTTGGTTGTTGCATGCGGATGTTTATAGTAAGACTGTAGCTTTGTTGCTTTCGTTAGAATAAATTTCGGTTGTGATCCAGAATTTTGATCAGAACGGCTAAGGAATGGCATTGGGTATTATCCGCTGAACTACTGCTTCTTAGTGAATAGTGATTCAGTCTTGCGCAATTGCTTTCCCTTGCTATTTATTTCACTTTTTAATTACAAGGAAGGCTCTATTTGCTAAAAGTTAGGTTAAATAACAGGTATGGTTCAGCAATGTGCCTCATACGCGTCTAGTTGAAGACAAAGGTGGCCAGAATTGGATAGCAATAAAGAATGATAAGTTCATTTTTCCAGGAGGTGGAACACAATTTATTCATGGGGCAGATCAATACTTGAACCAGATATCACAGGTTGGGCCGCTTCTAAATCTCCCACATGGGATTTGTTTTCTATCTGCTCTGCATTGATTTTATCGTCTCTTAGATTGAATGTTCAGATGGTTCCTGACATTGCATTTGGTCAATGCACACGAATTGCCTTAGACATCGGTTGTGGAGTTGCAAGTTTTGGTGCTTTTTTGCTACAGCGTAACGTGACCACTATGTCCATAGCACCAAAAGATGTTCATGAGAACCAGATTCAATTTGCACTGGAGCGTGGTGTGCCAGCCATGCTTGCAGTATTTGCTACACACCGTTTACTGTACCCAAGCCAGGCTTTTGACCTTATACACTGTTCAAGATGCAGAATCAATTGGACTCGTGATGGTAGATCATTTTGCCCTTTTTATGTTTAGCATTAAGGAGTTTTTGCAGTTTTCAAATGTTTGAGAAGTAACTTTTGGCATCAGCATCAGGATACTCTTGTCATCAAGGACGGATCTAGCACATTTCCCTTGGGGGTGGGTGGGGGAAGGGGGGTTAAAAAGAAAATTTAATGTGATTTTGGAAAAAAATAAAATCGAGGGCTTAAAAGTTAAAAGAATTTAAGGACCTTGCATACCCTCCCTTGGATCCGTTGCAGCTTGTCTATATTTTTAACCTTTGCAATCTGATAACAAACTTAAGACTCATTCAGTTGAAAGTATCCGAAGTGTTTATGAGTTAAGAAACATGAGCAGATGCATATGTTTTTCTACCTGTTGGCTTGATGGTCCCTTCTTTTCCTTTGGCCTGTGATGTAGATGGAATTTTGCTTCTTGAGGCTAACAGAATGCTTAGGGCAGGAGGGTACTTTGTATGGGCAGCACAGCCTGTGTATAAACATGAAGAGACTCTACAAGAACAATGGAAAGGTAGCTTATCATGTTGTCCTAAGTTTGATTTTCTTGCAGTTTTGGTTATTGTCTAAAATTTGCAGAATTTTTGTTCTTGAGTTCCGTAATTTCTCTGAGAATATCTTTCTTTGATTTGATATCCATTTCTAAAATAGTGAATAACTCTTTCATATATATATATATATATATATATTACTAACATCATGACCATGGTCATGATCTCGTGTTTAAGAGCGCAATAGCACTGGAGAATTATGCCTTTCAAATGCTCATTCATTTTTGGCTTATCCCTTGCAGAAATGCTGGACCTTACTAATCGCATTTGTTGGGAGCTTGTAAAGAAAGAGGGATATATTGCTGTGTGGCAAAAGCCTTTAAACAACAGCTGCTATATTAATCGTGATACTGGAGTGCAACCTCCATTATGTTCTCCTGACGATGATCCAGACTATGTTTGGTATGCCCTGCTTCAGATCTTTGAGTTCACTTTGGTTATATAACATACCATATGCTTATATAATTAACTTGAATATATTTGATTCTGGATCAGCAATTTGGATCCTTCATCCTGAAACCTTCAATTAAAGTTTCTTTTACTGCTTTCTGCATCAGTGGCAGTCCAATATTGTCATCAAAAGGTGGTACTTTAGAATTTTGGAAGAACTTATAACTTTCAAATTTGTATTTGGATCAACAAACCAGATTCAATGTATTTACTCTAGCCAAGTCATGCATTTTAGCTCGTCAGGAGATATTCTATTGGTTTTATCAGTTTATCCCTATTTGTGCATAGAATTCTAAATGAAAAATGACATCATGTACATATAGAATATATTTCAACATGGGGAGACATTAAAAAGGAAGAAAAAACAGAGAGTTAAGATTTTCAAATCCAAGATTAGCAATTAGAGATTGAAAGGGGGTGGGGGAAATTAAAGAAATTATGCCTTCTAACTGTCAGATATATCTTGAGGAATGGAAAAATCAATGCAGTTCAGATATCCATAAACATGTCCATACATGCTAAATTGAAGAATCATTTTTGGCGGGGTTTGTTCTGGTTGTTATATCTGGATGCTCTATGCTCTTCATTTGATGTCGCACAAGAGCTCAATGAGGCATACCTAGCCAATGAAGAGAAACTGTATGTAAAATGAGTAATAATTAGTTTAATAGTTGTGATGCCTTTTGCAGGTATGTTGGTTTGAAGCCATGCATCACTCGATTGCCTGAGAATGGTTATGGAGCCAATGTTACTGCATGGCCTGCACGCCTTCACTATGCACCAGACAGGCTTCAAAGCATACAAATGGATGCCTACATATCCAGAAAGGAAATCTTCAAGGCAGAGTCAAAATATTGGAATGAAATAATAGACAGTTATGTTCATGCTTTTCGCTGGAAAGAGTTTAAACTCCGGAATGTGTTGGACATGAGAGCTGGATTTGGAGGGTATCATATTTATATAAGTTTGCTATCTTCACACCATCATTGCATAGTGATTAGACATCAATAAAGCTTTTTTTCCGATTTCAATCTTTCTAATTATTTGGATTAGAATGGTTACATTTATTTTACAATTGTTGTTCATTTTGACGATGCAGGTTTGCAGCAGCATTGCATGATCTCCAGATTGATTGCTGGGTTATGAATGTTGTTCCTGTTAGTGGATTCAATACGTTGCCTGTTATCTATGACCGCGGACTTATAGGAGTCATGCATGACTGGTATGGACAATGCACATTTTACTCCATTTTCCAAATTTGCTATATTAAACCTCATTTGCGTGGTATTTCATAGCATTTATTCTGTCTCTGTTTATCATTATTGCATCAAAATTACTAAAGCTAGTCATATTGATACATGATGTCTTGGCCGCTTCTGATAATTGATATGACTTGCGGAGATTTTCAATGGTGGATGATAATTGATCATCGTTTTGAAACTCGGTGGCTCAATGGGTTTCTTTTTTCTTAAAGGAAATTTCCCAAGGTAAACAAAATAGAATGTGAACACGAGGCTGTGTAGAACCTCTTGAGGGAAATGAATTTTAGGGGCAAATATCATTTAACCATTAATAACATTTACGGCACAATAAGAAATTAAGAATATTGCCTATGAGGATGTGGTATAGCTGCTGTTCATATTTCCTCGGATCTCCCCTAAAGAAAAAGGGAGAACAAAGAGAAACATCACCATTCGTTTGGAGTATGTTAGCAGCCCCCATATCATATTTTTCAAGAGGCCGCCTTTAAATCTCTTCTAATGGAAACAGAAGTGCACTTATCTATGCTATAGTGGCCTAACCAATATTTCGAGAATAATAGTATCTGTGTAGAGCCTCTTTTACTGTCCAATCAACTTCAACTATGATTCCAAATCAGTGCCTTTGAAAATAGAGCTTAGTAAAATCCACGAGAGAAGCCCGAGCTTCCTGAATTTGGTGGTATCAAGTGGCATTGTACTATGACAACTGTGAATATTCCCTTGAAAGCTGCTAATGCCTATATAATTGGTTTAAAGCTGCATATTTTAACAAAAGTATTCTTAGCCTAGGTAGCTGGAAAATTTCAGAGGCTATGGTATTTCATTCATTTGTGGAATTTCTTTTTCTAATTTCATCCTTTTCTTACCAAGATCTTAGGCTTTAGGCATACATGTTAACAAATTTTCCTCAGGTGTGAGCCATTTGATACTTACCCAAGAACATATGACCTATTGCATGCAGCAGGTCTCTTCTCCGTTGAGCAGAAGAGGTACAAGTTCTTGAAGTTCCTTGGTTATGTCTTATTATCTATTTGTATCACGCTTTGAACATATTCTCAGACCAGCTTTTTCCTTTTGTTTGGAGCAGATGCAATATCTCAACCATCTTGCTTGAGATGGATCGAATGCTAAGGCTTGGGGGGCGTGTTTACATACGGGACTCTGTATCTGTTATGGGTGAACTTCAAGAACTAGCAACTGCCATGGGATGGGTGCCTGCACTACATGAAACAGGTGAAGGCCCCCATGCAAGCTGGAAGATTTTGATCTGTGAGAAACGTATGTGACATTGTTGCAAGTGAAAACTGGGGAAAAGCACAGCACGCTTATTGCCCTTTAAGTAGAACGACAAAGATAATACCTGAAAGGCTGTAATCCATGTGAGATACAAGAGTTGCAAGTAATATGCACATTTTTATGGTCTATGTTTATACATTACTCTCTAGCATGTAGCATACTGTGTAGCCCTAAGGTTAACAGTTTCTCGCGGGGATACAATGGTGAATGACAAGTTGTCTTACCCAAACAGGAAAAGTAAGGAAAGAGTGGTTGTATTTAGTAGTGGAAAATTTTTATTTCCATTTTCCATAACTTTTTATTCAATAAATTTTTATTCTTAACATAATTTGAAAAACATTTTTTTTCAATATAATATTAAAAAAGTTGATAATTTTTTTTATTTTTTATTTTTTTAATTTTATATTGGAAAGAGAAATGTTGTTTTTCATATTTATAACATGTAAATTGTTAAAAAAAGTTTTTAAGCACACCCTCTTTGCCCCCATCTGCCTTACTTAGGGGTATGTTATCATTTGCTCATTGAACTAAAAAATTTCCAGTTAAACTTAAAACTCACCAATCGTCCTCAATGTGGTACTCGTTCACTGTTTTGGTCAATTATAAGAACAGTCGAAAATATCACGCACGTAGTGCTGGAACTACTCGTAGAAGCATCGCAATTGAAATATAGTATCAGGAGAGATTAAATATCTTTAATCTCACTTTTGACTGTAAGGGTTGGATTGAGCTATTTCCAACCAACCCCTTAAAAGATAATAGGTTTTTTTCCTTGTGGGAGCGAGGAGGGTGGGGTGAGAGATAAAATGTGGGATTAATCTTTTGAATAAATTTACCCTAAATATCAAGATTTTTGAAACATAAAAATGTATGATCTTTCTCTCATTCTTCCTTTCGCCATCGCATTTTTCAACCAACATTATTGTCGAGCTATCCAAGTATCAACATTGATGTCATGTTTGCTTAGACAGATTCGGTATTACTTTTGGGTTTGTTCAAATAGATTCGATTTTGCTGTCGAGTCTACCTGAACAGATCCAACATTATATTTAGGTTTGCTAAATCATTGTTTTTTAATTTTTAGTTTAGCAACGTGATTATATATCAGTACATATCTTTAGAAATAAATTTTGATGTATACTAGTAATTTGTTGCTCTTATGTGTGTTGATGTTGATTGAAATATTGATTTCATTGAGTGTGTTGTATCTATAACTAGGGTTTGCTCATCATGAAAATGATGAATAGTAATTTTAGGATGAAGATAATTTTGTCTTTTACATACTGTCTTATGTATTATATAGAGGAAACTTAATAAACAAACATGGGATTGTTGCAAAGAATTTTAGTCAGCCCTATAAAAATGTACTAAAAAAAAGAGTCAATACAATAAACCACAAAGAATTCAAGTATTATCATCTTCAATCTTAATCCACTTTTAACCTTATCCTGTTAAAATCTTATTTTGATCGATTTGTATTATTTGGATGAGTTTATAAAATAGTATTCAATAAACATAAATAATATCAAATTAATGATTTATAAAAAAAATAAAAATATATAATTAATTAAGTTGGTGCAAGAAAAATTAGTTTCACTACAATTTTATTAAAATTTAAACAAATTTAAACTGAATGTTGTTTATCATAAATTGTTTCAAAAAAACGTTTTATAAAACTGCTCAGCCAACGGTATAACGTGACCGTGAACTAAGCGAGTCGTAAGGATACCATTAGGAGAAGTAGGTATAAGCTCCCTTGAGTTTGTCTCAGCGTGGCGTTCGGTTATCAGGCAGAAGTATCCTAAGAGGCTGACTGACTCAGGAGGTAATGAGTTGACCCTTTTTAAGACTTCGTCCCCGTCTTTGCTATCGCTGACCGCCACATGTCAGTTCCCCATCATTGTTAACCGGGTCATCCAATACCAGATCCGACCCAAAAGATACATACTACTACTCAGACTACAAGAGGTGAATAGATTGGGAGTAGAAGTTTTAAACTCTCTTCCAAAATTTTAAATATACGGATAAGACCGCGGTTGCAGAGCGAAGTCCTCCCAAGAAAATTTTCATCTCGGTTTTAGGGTTTCAGTTTATTTTGGGGCTCAATTTTTCCGTTCAGGTAAGCTTTTGGCTCCGTTCTTTTCTTTTTCTTTTGATTTAGTCTTTATTTTAGTCTGTTTAGTAGCTGAGAAATGTAGGAGAAAAACAGAAGCCATAATTCCAAAATCTTAAATTTTCAACATTTTTAACATTCAAGAAAAACTTACGCTCTATGAAGTTTGGTTCTAGTATTTAGCTTAGTTTGGTTACAGTTTCTCGTTTCTGTGGAAACCAGAGCCGAAGGAAATGGTTTTTCCTCCATATTTTCCTGTACTTTCTGGGCTGTCGAACGGAGGTTTCTGTTGCTTCGTTGGCTAATATTTCGGTTTTCTTGGCTGTTTCTGTCGATATTGTGAAGTGGGTATGTGAAAATTCATGTAAATTTTGAATATTTGAAGGTGGTGTGTATTCTACTGAAACCCTAATTTCGTGGAGAAAAAACTTGAGACATCAGTTTTTCTTGTGCGCTGTGGAGATGGGTGTTGAGGAGGGCACTAGCAATGGTGGTGGTGCGGAATGCGGTGAGGCAGTTCCCTGCTTGAAAAGTGAGTCATTGACTAACGGGTTTGGAATTGGTCTTATGCATGATTCTGGTGATCGGAGCTCACCCGTGAGTGAGGGTTTTCGAACTTATAAGAGGAGGAGGCATGCAAGGTCGAGTTCAGAAAGCAAATTGCCTGAATATGGGAGAGGTTCTGTGGAAGCTGCAAGTCAGTTAGCAGACAAGGTATCTTTCTTCTACTTCTTTTTTTTTTCTTGCGTTCACATTCTTATTGTATTCTATGTTGTATTTTTCGACTGGTGAAATGTGTCATTGTTTGCATATTTGTTTTTGTTTCAGATATCATTTATGATTTTGAACCTTAATATTTGAAATTTGAGTTGTCTTAACATGGAATTGCAGCTAAAACGTTATTGTGTAAATTAGATCGGAAAGTAAGCTTTTGTAAACTATTCCTTTACAGAACTTTTGTGAGTAGGCACATAAAATTTTGAACTTAGTGAATTTGTTAGTGGGTCAAACTTATTAAAGAAATGATGTATCTGTGGAGAAGTTTTATAGCCATGGACAGATCTGCTTTTATGCAAGTGTATTTCACAAGTCACCTGGTTTGTGGGTGGCTTTGACTTTTTTTTTTTTGATAAATAAAATATTGTACTAAAAGGCATCAAGGGAGTGCAACCCCATCAAAAACTATCTACAAGATAGTAAATTAGTAAAATGAATGAGGTCTTCCTCGTTTACAAAAAAAACTTTCCCCAAAAACTTAGCACATTTAACCATCTATTTCGAATTGCTTTTATGAATCTCTTTTCATTATCAAAAGCCCTCATATTTCTCTCATTCCAAACAAGCCAAAAAAATAGAGAAGGAAATCAAAGAGAAAGCCTTCTTCAACACTTTAGAAGCTCGTATACCATTCCAAGTCAAAATTTCATCTTTCACGGAGCCGATAGCTACCCAAGAGATACCCACAACGCCAAAATCCATTTTTCATAAACTTCTACCCAACAAACACTCCAACAAAAGATAAAATACGGATTCAACTCTTTCTTTACCAATGCAGTAACTATTAACAATCATTTACCCTTTCTTTTTGCAAATTATTAATACTACTCTTGAAATTTAGGTTAAAGAGAGATGAGAGATTGAGAATAAATATTGTAGAAGAATTCTTATTATTATTGTTGTTGTGCGAATAAACCAACAATCTTATATATAGACCCAAGACTATAAATCCTAATAAGAATAGAAAACATAAACTAAGAAAGATTAAGAAACCTAATACATATCTAATTGGGAAACCTCTCAACACTCCTCCTTAAGTTGGAGCATACACCAACTTGTTACAAATAAACCCATATCAATAACAAACTTGATTTGATATGAAACAAATAAACTCAAACCCATAAATTACAATAACTCATGAGAACATGTTGGAGCTTCACACCTATGACAAACAATTAGGTCACCACGTCGGTACCACTTATCGAAACAAGATTCGAAACACTGGATTAACAAGAGTTTGAATTTTTGTCTTGTTTTTTACTAACTTTGACTTTGACAAGAATGGGTTGCAATGAGTAAGGAGGATAACAACATCGACATGCATGGGGTTAACAATATCAACTTCGGGTCAACAATATCAACGGGGGTGAGGAACTCTTATTCAGAAACTATCAAGAACTCTTCTTCAAAAACTCCGGTTACTCTTGTTTGTTTTTCTTATTCTTCTCAGGAACTTAAGGAACTCAAACATAAGACCAGAAACACGTAATAAATATATTTTTTCTTTTTCTTTTTCTTTTTATTATAGAGGTTATATATAGGACTTTAGATATATAAAGAATTTGGTTTGAATACCAGGTCTAACCCAATTGGGTTATTATTTAGATGCAATGGGCTTTTACCCATTAGGGTTTACTCAAATACCACTAGGACCACATGCGCTAGTACCATGTTGAAATTTAGGTTAGAGAGAGACGAGAGATTGAGAATAAATATTGTAGAAGAATTCTTATTATTGTTGTTGTCGTGTGAACAAACCAACAACCTTATATATAGACCTAAGACAATAAATCCTAATAGGAATAGGAAATATAATAGGAAACATAAACTAAGAAAGATTAGGAAATCTAATACATATCTAATTAGGAAACCTCTCAACTGTTGCAATCTTCTCCCCATAAACTTCCCACACAAAGGTGGCTTTGACATTAGGAGGAACATGAAAGAGGTTTATCTTGCAAGGGGAAATGTGAATTGAGGATGGTCAATTCACTAAGTGGAGATCTTTGTTATACCCTTTTTTTTGCAAACTATCAATAGTTAGAATCTTATCCCAAGAAGCTTTCCACACAAAGGTGGCTTTGACATTAGGAGGAACATGAAAGAGGTTTATCTTGTAACGGGAAATGTGAATTGAGGATGGTCAATTAACCTAGTAGTGATCTTTGTTATAAATATATATTTTTTTTGTATAATTTTATCTGCTTAAACAATTTCTTAGGTTCTACTAAGAGCTTTGCCACTTTAATTGAAGTTAATCCTGCAATTGGTAACTTGGATACGTCCAACAATATCCACATAAGCACAAAGATGGCAGCTGTTTCTACTTGAATCCCAAGCTTTTCCTATCTCTAGGAAGAAATTCTATTACTCCATGGCCAAGTTAATTTCCTGATACTTGAAAAGAGAATGTGCCCTCTTTAGATCTTTCCCTACTCATTTTAGTGAGGTAAATGGAGAATTATTTTCTTTTCCCTTATGTCACGTGGATGATTTGAATTGGTTGTGTATCATTTACATATCCCATCCCAGAAACACATCTTCCGTTATGATGATAAGTCCTAGTATGCTACCAAATTCCTCTATGTAGTTAGTAAACGGATAAATGGATTATAAATAGAGTTAAGCATCATGGAGTAGCATTTACCGTCACTGCATATGGGTTTTCTACAAGCAAATGGATACTTAATCATCATTAAGATATATTTGTTTAATAATATAAAATCATTTATACACAGCGTGCCTGGATATTTGGAGTAGCTAAGTCTGACATCTTGTGTCTATACGATACATGAGAATCGTGTTTGTGTCCACAATCATAGTATTTATTGATCTTGGGCCATATTCCTAAATATAAATCCTGTACTTATGTAGAATATATGGTGAATTGGGGTCTATGAACTGGTTTGTTGCTTATAAAGCATTAAGCAAACTTTGATTTATAGGGAACCAGATATCTAAACTGTATTTGGATGACTTACATACATTAAGTTGGTTTTTATTCGGAGTAAAAATGCTGCTAGTATTATTACTCAAAATGAAAACGCTGGCGATATATCTTAAAAACTTAGTGAAGTTTGTGGATGGAAGAACAAGAGAGCTTTTGAGAATGTGGAGAGAGAGAGAGAGTCTCTGCCTCTAATAGGTAGCGTTGGTTTAATCTTTTTATTTTTTTGTAAATGAACTACATCTTATAGAGTTCATTTTTCGATAAGAACATCTTATAGAGTTTATAGAATCACTATGTTTAGATAAGTTCCTTTGTATATGGGTGGCACCCCTTTAGTGCCCTTTCTTATATATAATTTTTTACTTATAAGAAAATAGTGAGATTTTGATTGGAAGTTCCGAAAGGATTGAATTGAGTTGTCTTAGGTCAGCCATAAATTTTCTATTCTTGAAAAAAGGAGGATCTTGCAGGACAAAAAATTTATGTAAAGTTGAAATTTACCCTCTTTCGTACATGGTTTCATTTGTCTGTTCTTGTTGTATGATAATCTTATGTTTAAAATAATGACTGCTTTTGCATGGTATATATTATTTTAGAAGTCTTTTGTATGGTATACATTGAATTGTTGGTGTTTGAAATTCTTGATTTACCAAAATCACTTGTATGATGTACAAAGGAATGAAGAGTATGAAATTTATTAATATATCAAGAAACAACATATTTAGAAGATGAGTATTAGGAAACCTCTCAACAGTTACAATCTTCTCCCCATAAACTTCCCACACAAAGGTGGCTCTGACATTAGGAGGAACGTGAAAGAGGTTTATCTCGCAAGGGGAAATGTGAATTGAGGATGGTCAATTCACTAAGTGGAGATCTTTGTTATACCCTTTTTTTTTGCCAACTATCAATGGTTAGAATCTTATCCCAAGAAGCTTTCCACACAAAGGTGGCTTTGACATTAGGAGGAACATGAAAGAGGTTTATCTTGTAACAGGAAATGTGAATTGAGGATGGTCAATTAACCTAGTAGTAATCTTTGTTATAAATATATATTTTTTTGTATAATTTTATCTGCTTAAACAATTTTTCAGGTTCTACTAAGAGGTTTGCCACTTTAATTGACGTTAATCCTGCAATTGGTAACTTGGATACGTCCAACAATATCCACATAAGCACAAAGATGTCAGCTGTTTCTACTTGAATCCCAAGCTTTTCCTATCTCTAGGAAGAAATTCTATTACTCCATGGTCAAGTTAATTTCCTGATACTTGAAAAGAGAATGTGCCCTCTTTAGATCTTTCCCTACTCATTTTAGTGAGGTAAATGGAGAATTATTTTCTTTTCCCTTATGTCACGTGGATGATTTGAATTGGCTGTGTATCATTTACATATCCCATCCCAGAAACACATCTTCCGTTTTGATGATAAGTCCTAGTATGCTACCAAATTCCTCTATGTAGTTAGTAAATGGATAGATGGATTATAAATAGAGTTAAGCATCATGCAGTAGCATTTACCATCACTGCATATGGGTTTTCTACAAGCAAATGGATACTTAATCATCCTTAAGATATATTTGTTTAATAATATAAAATCATTTATACACAACGTGCCTGGATATTTGGAGTAGCTAAGTCTGACATCTTGTGTCTATACGATACATGAGAATTGTGTTTGTGTCCACAATCATAGTATTTATTGATTTTGGGCCATATTCCTAAATCTAAATCCTGAACTTATGTAGAATATATGGTGAATTGGGGTCTGTGAACTGGCTTTTAATTCTAGGATAAGGCTTTGATTTGTTGCTTATACTGCATTAAGTAAACTTTGATTTATAGGGAACCAGATATCTAAACTGTATTTGGATGACTTACATACATTAAGTTGGTTTTTATTCAGAGTAAAAATGCTGCTAGTATTATTACTCAAAATGAAAACGCTGGCGATATATCTTAAAAACTTAGTGAAGTTTGTGGATGGAAGAACAAGAGAGCTTTTGACAATGTGGAGAGAGAGAGAGAGAGTCTCTGCGTCTAATAGGTAGCGTTGGTTTAATCTTTTTATTTTTTTGTAAATGAACTACATCTTATAGAGTTTATAGAATCACTATGTTTAGATAAGTTCCTTTGTATATGGGTGGCACCCCTTTGGTGCCCTTTCTTATATATAATTTTTTACTTATAAGAAAATAGTGAGATTTTGATTGTAAGTTCCGAAAGGATTGAATTGAGTTGTCTTAGGTCAGCCATAAATTTTCTATTCTTGAAAAAAGGAGGATCTTGCAGGACAAAAAATTTATGTAAAGTTGAAATTTACCCTCTTTCCTACATGGTTTCATTTATCTGTTCTTGTTGTATGGTAATCTTATGTTTTAAATAATGCCTGCTTTTGCATGGTATACATTATTTTAGAAGTCTTTTGTATGGTATACATTGAATTGTTGGTGTTTGAAATTCTTGATTTACCAAAATCGCTTGTATGAGATGATGTATAAAGGAATGAAGAGTTTATTAATATATCAAGAAACAACATATTTAGAAGATGAGTGTGGTTGAAATGAGAATTTGAGGTGAATGTCCAGTAGTACAAAAAAGGAAAAAAAGAAGAAGATAAGAAACGAATTTATTTGCCAAATAGTGAAGGTAGCATCAATCAGTGTTTTTAGAGGCGAGGGCGTTGGGCAAGACGTTTTGCTCCAATGAGGTGAGGCGTAAGCCTCAAGGCGTTGGGGCGTAAGCCTTTTGAAACATTGATGCGTTTTAAATAAAATAATAATAAATAATAAAAATAATAAATATAAATAAGTAAATTAATTATATAATTTAAAATCTAAAAATAAATATTTATCATAAATTCATAATATTTCACAAAATTTATAGTAATATCACAATAAAGTACAAACTTATTGAGACCAAATTTAAGTTGTAGATATACAAAACTAAAAAATTTAATCAAACAAGAAAACAAATAAATAACCAATTGCCAAGTCCCAGAACATGCACAGGCGCACAACAAAAAGAGAACAAATTTTATCACAACCTTGTCTAAACGAAATCACTATAAAACCTCATCCACACACCACGTGTGTGATCACAAATTGACAAGCCACCCCATCAAACCCAACCTCTCCCAAATCCCACTGGCCATGGGTCTCTCAAATGGGTCTCCAATCTCAACAACTCCAAACCATGATCAAACTAAAGCTCTCCAAAATCTGCCTCTAATATTGCTTAAATTGCATCAAGGACGACTCTATCCGGCCCAAGGATAGCCCCAAAGCTCCTTCAAGCTCCATCAATGGAGAAATTCTTGCTGGTGTTTGCTTTCGTGATTGGGTTCTGTTGGCTTTGAGGGCTGGTTTTTTTTTGTTTGTGGAGTGGGGTCTAAATAGTTTGATGTTTTGTTTTTTTTATTTTTTTATAATTTTGGAACTTTGTTTTTGTTGTGATTCTTGAGGTGTGGGTTTTTTTTCTTGGTTTTGGTGGCAATTTTGGTCTTCTCAAAGAGATCTCCGGCGAACGAGAGCTCCAATTTGACCCCTAATCTGTTTTTCATGCGGTCGTTCATGTCTATGTCACCAGCTAAAAAAAGATCGTGAGACGTATGCTTTGTCGTCTTGGGCGTGAAATACGTACACCCTGGCCCGAGGCGTACGCCCAGCTAAAAAAACGAACGCTTTTGAAACGAAACGCCTAACTTTTAACGCCTTGGGACGTTTTGTGTTCGCCTCTCCTCTGGGCGCGCCTAGAAATCGCCGGCACCAATAGAGGATAAATTGATGAAGGGGCATCGTAGATGGTGTGGACATTTACAACATAAGCCTAGGGATGCACCGGTGCTGAAGTATGATTTCATTTAAGTAGATGGTCCAAAGAAGGGAAAGGATAGATCTAAGATTACATTGGTTGAGGTAGTTAAACCGACTTGATTTTAATGATCTCACTGGAAATATGTTTTTGATTGGATAGATTAGAGGAGTAGAATCCATGTAGCGGACTCCGACTAGTTTAGGGGTTAAGACTTAGTTGTTGAGATGCCTGGTAATTAAGCTTGATAAAAATCATATAATGTGCTTGTTATATGTAGAAACAAAGCTTCATGTTGCCATGTGCATATTTGACTTTCGATGATTGATGGTTGGATAAAATTGGACTCTCTATACTGCTTCTTACACATTTTTTCAACAACGATCAGTAAAATTAGTATACTGTATATAAAGCACCAAGGAGGTGCAACCCCTTTACAAGAGGACTATCTACACGATAGTAATTCTATAAACTCACTCATCTTTATGTACAAAATAATTACCTTGAATCAAAACCAAAAGGTATTAAACCACCCATTTTAAAGAAGTGGCCAATTATGGTGGCTATACTTGAAGGGCATGTGCATGTTCTGCATTTAATTACTGTAGGCTGACAGAAACCCAAATAGCTGATCCTATTATGCCAATCCTCATTTAACTCTACTCTTTGCTTTCAATATTCGAAATGTATGGTTAAATTGTTCTTATAAGGAGAGGAAAAAAAACAGACAGAAGAAAACAGGTGATACTTGGTGTTTCTATGGTTGCATCTGATTGAATCGATGTAAGATATTTTCTTTCTCCTTCCTGCAAATGTCAATTGACTTTTGTGATGTGATTTGGTTACTGTTATTTTCCCAAACTATATCTGGTTTCTCAGAGATGATAAAGAGACCATGGAAGATACTTGTAAACAATTCTTTTGAGCAAGCCTGTCTTCTTGGGAAAAAATCTCATGCTCTTTTGAATGATTCAAATGATTGTCCACAGAAAAACTGGAGAAATGTTGTGCTGGAGCACATGTACCAGTCATTAAATGATGATGAAGGTGGTATACAGGGTTGTATTCGAGATGCACTTGTATTTCATCCAGAAATTGATCGTACTGTTATGGTTTGTGTTTTAACCAAATTTTCATGTGTCCTGGTGATGTCTTGCAGTCATTCCTTTCCTTAACTTGTTTTAATTAATAGTTCTATTCTCTGGTTCTTCTGCAGGATTCTGATGCTTATGATGTAGAGAGGAACAAATGCTCTTCACAAATAGAGCAGATGCCTAATGGAACTCAGCATTCAGATAAAGCGCATGCGGGTGTCATTTTTAATGGACCATCAATTGAATCTAAATGTCGTACCGTCACTGAGATGTGTCAGCATGTTTTCTTTAATATCATAATTTCAGAGAAGTTCACCTTACTCTGTAAGCTACTCGTTGAAAATTTCCAAGGAGTCAAGGGTGAAAGCCTCCTTCCCTTAAGTATCATAAACTCCAGGATGAAAGAGGGAGTTTATGAACGGTCACCTATGCTTTTCTCAAATGATATTCAACAGGTAATTTATATAATCCTTCAATATCGTAGTCAGTCATTATTGTTAATAAGAATTGCTTGTATGCTCTTGCTCAATTTGTTGTTTAGATTTTAGAAAGATTATAATGAATATCTGGTTTTGACAAGTATTGTAATGTTGTTGTGTAAAACAATGATCTCTCAAGTTTTTTTTTGGATTATGTTAGTGTATGCCATAAATTTGTATTTAGCATCAATGAACTTCTACTGAGAGAGTCATTGATTTTTGAAATATTGCATGTCGTGTCATGATACGCTCTTGGCCTAGTGGTCACCTCTGGGCTCCAGGTCCTCCAATATAGAGACCAGGTTCGATCCCCCTCCGTGTATTAAAAAAATGTTGTGGCATATTTCTTCTCATGACAGGAAGTAATGCCTTTCATTTTGAAATTTCTTTCATTATCATTAAATCATTATTCATTGGTATGTTTAAAACATAATAATTACTGATGTCTATTCTGATTCAGTGCTTCTTATATTTATGCAAGAAGACACTGGAATTAAATATATCCTCTCTTTTTTACACAGAAAACTGCAATTGGCTATCATTTGCTTACAGGGGTTCAAAGAGATTGTAAAGCAACTGTCATGCTTGCTTATAAAAAAAAAGCAACTGTCATACTTACACTTTATCTTCGTTTTATTTATTTATTTTTATTTTTCATTTAGTGTTTCATTGTTTTTGTTGTTCTTTATCCTTGGCTAATATTCAACCTTGTGGATTTGTCTTATGTTTTGTCGGATTTTAGGCACTTGGCTAGATTTGTATTGCTTCTGATGAGTTCTACAACTTCCTATTGTAGTGTTAGTGCTTGTGGTGTGACATCTAGATTATCCAAATAAAGGCAGATTTTTTGATTGTTTGATTATATTCTCCTTTTCTTCCATTTAATGCTTTACGGGGGGAGATTTACACTTCTCATACGGCTTCTTACTGTTGGGTGTTTGCTTACAGCAGCAGATAAATGGTTGCTTGGTCTGATGCCTAGAGAGAACTTTTGACCAATTCTTACCTCCGCCATTTATCAACAATGCAAAATGTTGAGATCTAGAAGTCCATTAACCCATAGCATCCTCTTCTTCTTTTACTTCTCTCTCTACTCTTTTCTTTCCTTCTTCCTTACTGCTCTGGAGTAGGCTTTTCTTAAACTCAGTTCAGAATCCTGAAAGAGAGAACCTTCAAATTTCTTCAGAACATCCATTTGCTATTATGAGTACACTTATAATAATGAACCTTTCTTTAGGCTGTCAAATAAATTATACAATTCTCATATGAGTAACAACAATGTCTTTTTGACAGTGACTAACAACCATGTTGAATGCATGTGGGATGATAAATATATTTTGTGTTTCTTATTTTATACTTGAAGAAGTTATTATAGATAAATATACAATCGGTTAATTTCTGATGTGACTCGTCAAAAGGAAACTCATAGCATTTGTTGATGCTTCAAGGAAACATATCCAGTGCTCAATTTATAGCCTTAGAACCTGTTCCATGAAGGAAAATAGCTGTTTGTGACTGTTTATATCTCTCTTCAGGTGTGGAGAAACCTTCAAGGAATTGGAAATGAGATGATTTCTCTTGCTAAGAGCCTCTCGGACGTATCAAGGACTTCCTACAGTGAACAGGTGAGAAAATCAACTTAAGGATAATGCTGTGCTACTTTTTATTTTATTTTTATATATAAGTAATGCTGTGCCACTTTTAGGCACTTTCAGTTAGAGCAATATTAATATTTTTGCTTTAGTTTTTTTATAAGAAATATTTTTACCATAGGCTATAATATGTTCACTCTGTGCATTAGTTTCGGTTTGCCTTCTGCTTCAAATAAAACTTTTTGTTTTACCTGTCAGGCTGGATGCTCAGTGCCCTGTACAGTTGAGGAAGAGAAAGATGAGGTAAATGTTTCTAATTTTTTAGTATAGTATAGCTTGGTTTTGATCATACTGGTATTAGCAATATGTATAACTGAACCTTCAGATACGAGATAGACGTACATTCTAATGTTAATGTGTGCCATAGCTGAGGGTGTATGTATGCGGGCGGGGCTTCGGTGAAAGTGGACCTAGACAAAAGGTTTCAGAGATTCCCACTGCTCTTATAATTTGACTCCTATTACACTGAAGTAGTGCATAAAAGTGCTCGGGCTCATTTTGTTAAAACAAAAGAGTTCACACCCTTAATTTTGGGAAATCATGATTGCATGCGAGCTAAGGTCTTATGAACCTGTTTTCTTCTCAACACCGCCGCCCACCCCTCCCCCAAAAAAAAAAAAAAGACCAAAGAAAAAAGATTTTTTTTTTGTTCTGGGGCTCTGTCTAACTTTTGTATCCTTATATCATGTATTTGATTTTCAGTATTTCTGTAGGCTTTATGAAGAATGGCGCTTTCACTGTGTCATGATCTAATAGTGGTTATGAAACAGTAGTATTCTTGATTCATATGTTGGATGGTTGGATCATTCTCTTCATTTAAGGCATACATGAGCTCGGTTAATATGTTACTATTTTGGTTTAAGTCTTAAGTTGGCCCTGAAAATATTTTAACTTTGTTCAATGTGGAACAGTTCTGTACCCGGGAATCTGATTCTCATGCTAAACCGGAGCACCCTGCAGCTGAAGGTGTTTACAGAATTTGCACTTGCAAGCAATGTGGGCAAAAGGCAGATGGGAGGCATTGTTTAGTATGTGATTCTTGCGAGGAAATGTACCATGTCTCCTGTATTGAGCCTGCTGTCAAGGAGATTCCCCCCAAAAGTTGGTATTGTGCCAACTGTACTTCCAGTGGAATTGGATCACCTCATGACAATTGTGTAGTGTGTGAGAAATTGAATGCGGCAAGGACCATAATTAATCATGGTGGCGATGAAATTAGTCCAACAAATGAAGAGACATTTAATGAATTCGAAGAGAATTCAAACTGTAGTATGGATGATGATGGACTTCAACTATCATCGGAAGGGAGAAAAAACTCGTGCATATGTAGAATTTGTGGAGGGGATGTAGAGAATGGTGAAAAGTCTAGGATATGTTATCATTCCTTATGCGGGCACAAGTATTACCATGTGCGGTGCCTGACAACAAAGCAGTTAAAATCATATGGTCCCCATTGGTACTGTCCTTCTTGTCTATGTAGAGCTTGCCTCACTGATGAAAATGATGGTCTGATTGTTTTATGTGATGGTTGTGATGATGCTTACCACATTTATTGCATGACACCGCCACGCACTACAATTCCAAGAGGGAAGTGGTTTTGCAGAAAATGCAGCTTTGGGATCAAACGAATACGCAGAGCAAAAGTAAAATATGAGAAGCTTGAAAATAAACAGGAACAGAAGGGTGGAGAGGGTGAAAGGGCATATGAAAATTTTGGAAGTGAACTGAGTGAGAAAGACAAAGAGGAGTCAGGTAAAGGTAGAGGAGGAATGGACATGCTTCTAAATGCAGTCAATTACGAAGAGAAGATGGGTGCCAATCAGATGAAGGATTAAAAATAACTATGGTTTTTGACAGGAACTATTTTGGTTCTGTAATGTGTATCTGCTGGTGCCGGGAAATATTTTTTTGACGCAATTCTTTTGGTCTGAACTAATGTTTTTGTAGGTTGTAAAATGTTAGACTTTGCTGACTTTTGGATAGATAACTCAAGCCATGACATGATTCAGGAGGCTGTACATTTCTATTTGGCAGTTCCAGGTACACGACATGTTTGGTTCCCTCCTTTCGAGTAGGGATGAGGGAACCATTAGATTAGTTTGGTGAAAATGATCCTGTTAATGGTGAGGATTTGCTACTGCCCAGTTTGTACTATTTAGGTACATAGTTTTAAAGGGGGTTATCAGAAGTTCATGTTTCTCAGTTTGTAAAATGAAGAAAACTGTTGACTGAACAACCTGTTGTTTGTTTGAAATGAAACTTAAGGATATCTTTCTTTTCTTATGCTTGCTGCATTTATTTTTCAGATGACTGGATACTGCTTTGCCAAAGAATGCCCTTTGTCATGATTTACTTCACCGCCAAAGAATGCTCTTTGTCATGATTTACTTTACTGTATTTGTCGATCAAGTGATTCCAGTTTCTGAAACCACTGTTATTGAAGCTTAGGTTTCACGGATAGAATGTAATTAGCCCAAGGAATTTAGTAAATTGATGATAATTTGGACTGCGCATGACCAAAAAAAAAAAAAAATTTGGTGGTAAAATCTATATTTTTTATGGCCAAACTTAAATTTTAGTGGCAAAATTGTTTATTTTTGTTTTTACTATAAAAATATAAATTTATCATTAAAAAATATTTTTATCATAAAATTTATAAATAAAGTAAATTATTATTATTTTTAAACCAAAAGCATCATAGAGGTATAGACTAAAGAGATCAAACCTTGGGTTTGCATCAAAATGTAGGTTTGATATAGTCCGGGCATTCGGGTCTCTATTTTTTGTTCAAGCTCGACCTTAAAAGCTTAAGTTAAGCATAAGTTCATCTATCATGCTTGAATTTTTCATTTTCCCCTGATTAGAGTTGATCCAAAAAATAATTATTATGTAAAAAGAATAAGAAAAAATAAATATTTTTTGTTCTATAAATTTTTTAAAACGGTGATATAAATATTATTCATAAAAAAAAATGACGATGCAAAAAATACAAGATCACCCACAACAGTCAAATAAATATATTAAATTAATAATATATAATATATATAAAACAAAATATATGCAGACTAGGTCGGACCGATCCAATTTATTTTTGTTAATTTTTAAGCCAAACTTTTTTTTAAAATCGAGTCTAACTTTTTATCAAAGTCCGATTCATTAGTCAATTTTTCTTATTGCTCGTAAAAAATATGAGCCAAACAGAACCGGGGGGGTCACCTCAACCATAGACTCCATCTTTACTATACAGATTTGGTTCCATTAGGTCTTTACTCTTTACCTGAATTTGATAGTTCAAAAAGAGATTGCCTTAAATTTGATGCTGCATATATTCCTTGCCAGAATTAGCTATCACAGGGACCATCATTTCCAAAAGGATGCGGCTTACCCTACCATACCCGCCTGACTAAACATAGCCTTATTCAGTTTGAAATAAATTTCTAGTTTTCTACAGTGTTGAGATATCATCACATACTGTATATAGCAGTACGTTATAATACAATAAAATTACTTTAATTGATTTGAAATTCTACTGCCAACCATACAGGAATCCTTCTTTCCTGATCTTGGAGTATATCCCTTTAGAAAAGGATAATACCTAAAAACCATTTTAAAAGAGTAATACAAAGTATTATACACAAAAGATTATGATTCGATAATCTCTTTGTTTATATTCATCGACAAATTCACTATTTTATTAATATTTAATTACAATTTAAAAAAAATTAAAATTGTTAAACGTTCACTATTTCACAATCTCAAAACTTCAATATATCCAAAACTCTTAACCCAACGTACTCTAGTTGTCAAAGATTTAAAGTTTCCAATTCATGTCACCCATTTTGATTACTCTGATAAACAATTAATGAAAATCGTCATTTTCCTCGTCGTAATGTCAAATAATACTTTTTTAAATGTTAAAATGATAATTTATCAATTTAATTTTTATAAATATCACCCAATTATTAATCGATTGATCAAGTGTTACAGTTTGGAAGTTTCTCTAATATTACATTTCACTACCCCAAATTCATAATTTATAAATTTTTGCTTACTTGTATCTTGCTTTTCTTGTCTTTCCATGTGAGGAGATGCCATAATAATGGTAACATCACCATCCAGAAATAAGAGAGTGAAGAAAATTACAAAAATGTAATGATAATTTGCGGTTAGTCCACTAATATATTTTTCCGTGGGCCTTAATTTGAGGATGTACGTTTGGTTTCAACGGTTGGAATATCATTATTGTTTAAGTCAGGACTCCCATTTAATTAAACCTACTGTATTCAGTTTGCATCATCTTAGTCCTTTAAACCAAGCTTAAATTAATGGAGCTACTAATCCCAAACCCTGCAAACTCATCTTCTCTCACACCATTAGGCTTCTTAGAGAGAGCTGCCACCGTGTACGGTGACTGCCCTTCTATTGTCTACAATAACGTCACCTACACGTGGACACAGACCCACCGTCGATGCCTTCAAGTAGCGTCTACGCTGTCATCCATCGGCATCAAGAGAGGCCACGTGGTCTCCGTAGTGTCCCCCAACGTTCCTTCCATGTACGAGCTCCAGTTCGCAGTCCCCATGTCAGGTGCCATCCTCAACAACATTAACCCTCGCCTTGATGCCCACACGATGTCTGTGCTCTTGCGCCACAGCGAATCCAAGCTTGTTTTCGTTGATCATCAATCTTTCTCTCTTGTCCTTGAAGCGATATCGATGCTCCCTCGCAACAGTAGTAAACCCCCGCAGCTCGTGCTCATCGACGACGATGGTACGTCAACGGCCCCACCGTCATCACACGTTGATTATCTCGACACTTACGAAGGGATATTAGAGGAAGGTGATCCTAAGTTCAAGTGGGTACGACCAAAGAGCGAATGGGACCCAATGGTATTGAATTACACATCAGGTACAACATCCTCTCCTAAGGGGGTGGTCCACAGTCACAGGGGGATCTTCATCGTCAGTGTTAGTTCTCTAATCGATTGGTCCGTACCCAATCAACCCGTATACTTGTGGACCCTACCGATGTTCCACGCAAATGGATGGAGCTACACGTGGGGCATGGCAGCAGTTGGTGGGACCAACATCTGCTTGAGGAGAGTCGACGGGCCAACGATATACGGCTTGATAAAGGAACACGGTGTGACCCACATGTGCGGTGCACCTGTGGTGCTCAACATGCTATCGAACAATCACGGCATGACTCAACCCCTCCAAAACCCTGTCAAGATCCTGACAGCCGGAGCTCCACCACCCGCTACGATTCTCTCCCGTACTGAGTCACTTGGTTTCGTAGTGAGTCACGGGTACGGGTTAACAGAAACAGCTGGACTCGTTGTGTCGTGCGCGTGGAGACCACAATGGAACGAGCTATCGTCAGTGGAGAGAGCGAGACTAAAGGCAAGACAAGGAGTGAGGACAATAGCGTTCAGCGAAGTGGACGTGCTGGATCCAAAGACAGGAGAGCGCGTGAAACGAGACGGATTATCAGTTGGCGAGATTGTTTTACGAGGTGGGTGCGTGATGTTAGGGTACCTTAAAGATCCAGAAGGGACTGCCAGGTGTTTGCGAGAGAATGGATGGCTGTACACGGGAGACGTGGGTGTGATTTACCCTGATGGTTACTTAGAAGTGAAGGATCGATCGAAAGACATAATTATAAGTGGTGGAGAGAACATAAGCAGTGTAGAGGTGGAATCAGTTTTGTACTCTAACCCAGCGGTTCATGAGGTTGCCGTTGTGGCTCGACCGGATAAATTCTGGGGCGAGACGCTGTGTGCATTTTTGAGCTTGAAAAGTGGGTTGAAGAAGAAACCTACGGAGAAGGAGATAAGAAAGTTTTGTAAGGATAGGTTGCCGAGGTACATGGTGCCGAGGACTGTTGTGTTTCAACAAGAATTACCAAAGACTTCGACTGGAAAGATTCAGAAGTTTGTGCTAAGGGAAATCGCTAAGTCCTTGGGTTCATGAGTTGCTTTTGATAATCTGTTGCTTTTCGAATAAATTAATTATTATACATTTTTGTGTTAATTGAAACATGAAAACCCAATATTTATGATTGATCTTCATTTTTTTTTCCTTTCCCTTCCTTTCCTTTCCTATCTTTTTAGTTTGATTTGATTTTACTTGATTTATTTAACTTCTATCGAGGAACTTGGCGAGATCAAATATTTGGACACATTAAAACAAAGTGCAAATCTTATACAGTAAAAAAAAAATTAAAATAAAATTTGAAATATATATAAATTTTTTATTATAAAAATTTTAAAATTTAAAATGTTCTAATCATACAAAAAAACAATATATTACTTTACAATTTTTAAAACAGATTCCATAAAACACCAATAATAACATTAATCTTAAAAATAAAATAAAAAACTAGCTAAATGAATACATATATCCAACCAAAAAGGGGCGGCGTCCATACAGTGTTTGGGAGGAAGAGTTGATATAGAAATCTGTGCAAATAAAAGAATTTACTACTAGCAAAAAGATCACTTAACGCCATCAGGACTAAATTAAAGCCATCAATGAAGAAATTCCGAATGCAGTATGTTCGACGTGTCATGGTTTACGTACACGAGAAGAAATATATTATTTTACAAATTAAAGAAATGTCATTAACGTGTGACCAAAATCAAAGGAGTAGAATCATCCAAAATTATGCTATTAGTATGGCTTCCAATCTGCTCATATCTTCAACACCTTACAACAACTAGAGAATGGCTTCTAATAGTCAATATTTTTGTGAGTCAGTATCTACTTTATCGGAATTATTTTTAGAATAATTTATTAGACACATATTTAAAATATAAAAAATAAATTAATCGTTTTTAAAATATAAAGAAAACATTAAAACACAAATAAATTATCAAGATATTTGATGGTAATATATATATATATATATATAAATTAAGAGCAATTGTCTATTAACACTAGGTGTAAGAATAACATATCTTACACCAATGTACAATTTTTTGTATAATCTATATTTTACGAAACCAAACATTAATCTTCTATTTGTGTGAATCATGCATACAAAAGTTTTATATCGATAAGATATTTTTAAGTATTTTATCTATATTGTTAAAATTGAACAAAGTTAAAAGGTTCAATTTAATTAGTTATATAGACAAATATTTATGCATATATGATTGATGTGAATTTTTTTTAAATGTGATCTACGTTAATATGTAATTAAATCAAACGGTCAGTGATGAAAAAACAAATTATTCAAAAAAATTATAAAGAGGCATCGTAATTATTCTTACGCATAATGTCAATCGATCCTTATTCATATATAAAATGCTCTTTGATTAATAGGTGTAATCTAGAGTCGGTGCCCTGATAGATCCGATGTACCTAAAATTTGATAAATTAATATATGGTGTCATTTTTCATTGGATATTGTGAAAGAGTAATATTAAGTATTTACTTCAAAGAAAATTTTATTTTTTATTAAAAATAATTATGACACGTATTTTTTTATATATATAAATAGTAAGTCTTAAGCCCTTGCAGAATGTTCAAAAGCCCAAATAAAGCCCATACACGAGGGATTTGGAAGTAAAAAAAAGCCCAAAGTCTGGGGTACTGTACTTCAAATAAATGGGCTTGACCGGCCTGGAAGTCAAATCGTATTTCAATTGTTGCAGTAATGGGCCGAGTAACAGTTCAAGCCCAACTAGTTCGAAATACATTTAGCTCATTAACACATATTTGGGCAGAATTGGGCTGATTTCTTATAACAAGTCTAGTAAAGTTAATTTATTAGGCAGGAATGTAAGAAAGATGCCTGCACATTAATGTAAGAGTGCTTTCTAGAATTTATAAAATGGTTTCTGTAGATTTTATGGTGTTTTTTAAAAAAAAAGGATAATTTGTTTTATCTCGACCTTATGCGATAAAATACTTATATTTGGTGGTAAATTTTTACTTCTAATAGTAAAAAAGAAAAAAAATTACCCCATTTTTTTTCCTTTTTAAGAGATGCGGATGTTTAGAAAATCCAAAAATTAGAAGGGTGACTATAAAAAACACAAAAAAAAAAAAAAAATTCAAGAAATGTGTTATGGAAAGGAGAAAAATTAAAAAAAAAAGAAGAAGAAATGAGAAAAATTCAAAAACCAATAAATAACAACTGCTGGTTATATATTATTAGACATACACTATTCTTTGAAAAAACTAATAAATAAATCAAGATCTCACCAAAAAACATATGAAGGATACTAATTGAAGGATGTTAATTGAAAGATATTTGTGTTTTCTCATTTTTTTATTACATTCCTTAACAGCGAGATGGGTTTGTTGTTTTTTTTCTTCCTAAAACTTGAAATTAAGTTGTAAGTTCTGCAAATAAAAGAGATGTAATTGTATTTTATCTTAGTCTAAATGTTTATTGTTATTAGGTGTTCCCAAGATTTAACAAATTGGTTTCAAATATTAAAGGAGATGGGCTAGCTCTATTGGGCAAGAAATTCTTTCTTAATCATAATATGTAATATCAAATTTTATTTACCTCGTATATTTATTAACGTGACATATTATGATTGATCCAAACGACTTAAACCCTATTTATATAAGAGTTTCTCCTATATAATAGATTAATTTTACAAAATATCAAAATTATCACTTTGATATATAATTTAACCTATATTTAATCTTAGGTTTAAAACTTATATTTCTTATACTCGTTTAAAATGTAATTAAAATGATTAATCCAAGCGGTTATTAACTTTTATTTGCAGGGACTACTTGGATAAGATTGTACTAGCAGGGGGAATTCCTTTGGAGGGAGCCTATGCAATGACTATATTTGAATACTTGGCAACAGATCAAGGTTCAACCGAGGGAAATTTATTTGTTGGTTGGTAATTTTGGGGATTTCCGTTGTCAACGTTATTATAAGTATGAGATTTAAAAAATAACATTATCAATAAAGTTCCTCAAAATTACTAATGATGTTTTCAGTTGATTTAAAATATAAATCCTAGACCTGAGTCAGTCAAGTATTTCTCTTAATCGAGTGTTTAACTATGCAATGCCAGGTCACAGTACACTAATTATATATTTTGATTTTTCCTCTAAAATTTACCTACTCAAAATTTAGGTAAAAAACACAAACATTACAATTAAATAGGTAAAACAAACAAAGAGTAAGAATACCGATAATTAATGTGATTCAGCAACCTTTTTGCCTACATTCACCAACAACTCTATTATTTTATTAATTTTCAACTACAACTTTAAGAAGAGCAAAGTTGTCAAACTCTCACCTCAATACACCCAAAGCTCTCATCCTAACTCTAATAGTAAACCCCTTTAATTTACAATGTATATGAAACTATGAGTGTGTCTCAAATCTTCTTTAGAGCCCTTTTATATAGTGGATATTTTCTTAATACTATTAGGAAAAGAACGACATCATACTAGATTACTACTATTTGTATAATCAATAATCTAATAAGAAATTACTACTATTCCTACTAGAACAAATAACTATAAAATGAACCCATGGAATTACAAAAAGTATCATAATCGAGCTACAATCTTAGGAAGATCTTTAGTATTAAAAGTCTTAGCACTTTTGATAATAAACCCATCGTGTTAAAAATGCTATCAAAGTTAACTCAGATCTACTGTCATATGATGTACATTATTTGAGATTTCAAATGGATCAAAACCGTTGATGTGAGGGTCTAAATAGGAGAGTTTGTAATAATCCACATTTTACTTCAATAGTGTAATAGGAAAGATTCTGATTTATTTCTAAATCTAATTATCCAAAAAAAAAAAATTAAGCTAGCACATTAGGTGATGGCCTGTGTTACAGAATGCCTTTCTGAAATATTCTAATAATAAAAGCTTTCTCTAGTCTCAACTACTTTAAAAAAAACAACCTAAGATGAACATAAAGTTAGTGAATACATGTAAGGTGGCCTTTTTTTTTTCAAGAACAGATCTGTTTTTACGATATTTGTTAAAATCAAAAAAAAATTTTGGTATATATATATATTGTTGATCACATGAACATTAACTATTGTGAAACAAATAACAAGTTAAAATTTTCTTTTGTTGTGGAGCATATTGGAAGAGATATGTTTGCAAGTGTTCCAAAAGGAGACCTATTTTCCTAAAGGTTAGCCTTTCCATTTCTAAGATAAATTTCATACATAATTAGTTCTCTTGCTTAATTTCCCTAAGTACTCTAATCTGGTTCACTTTTCTTTCATTTTATATGCATGTAATATTTTTATTTTTTATGGTAACTAATTTATAGTTGTATTCTAGTTAAATATTCTTCACAAGGTTTCTTTGGTAGCCGTGATATTGATGTGTACATTATAAAACATGCAGTGGATACTTCATGATTGAAGGAGAAATGAAGATTGCTTGAAACTTCTAAACAATTGTTGGGAAGCGCTCCCGAAAAATGGAAAGGCTATTATAATGGAAGGGATCTTACTCGGATCCTGAGAATGTTGTTTATTCTCGCATTGCCTTTGAGTTTGATATCCAAATGTTAGCTCAAACCCCTGGTGGAAAGGAGCGGACCCTGAATGAGTTTGAGGCCTTGGCAATCAAATCCGATTTCATGGCATGTGAGGTCGTATATGGCGCAAATTAGGATTTGGTAGCTCAAATTAGAATAATGTTGTTGTCTTATGACTTGATTTCTTGTGGGGCTTTTGCCTGATGGACAGTCCTGATTTCGTGTGCTTTCTAAGCATCTGGATTACTGTTTGATTCTTGTATGTGAAGTGATACTTCTATGTATGAAGTTTGGCAAGTTTTTCAACTTTCTATTTCACGAAGATATATAACCACAACTCTCTCCCGTCAGCATACCAAAGATACATGATCGATCCAACGTTCTTTTCCTCAAGCTACCCAAAAAAGGGGAAAAAAAAAACAGAATTATACATGAACAAGATACTATTCTTCCAATTTGCCTTTCATGTGGTGTTCAGCAACTCCGACTTGTCACTGACCACGTAACGATTTTTATCAGCGCTTCAGCCTGAGGAATGAAGCTGCTTTCTCCTCTTTACAAGCTGCAATGCAGTTTGTCTGTCATCTTTAGCCCCGTCAGAACCAGGCTGCATATGAAAGCTTCACTTAATAAATCTGACCAAGAGACATTGTTATGATGAAACAGACTCCTCATGAAGATCATTACGGGTACAATAGCATAAAGCAACTTTAAGGGTGTGTTTAGTAGAAGAGAAAAGTGAAAGAAAAAAAAAGTAAGAGAAGAAAAGTGTGAAATGAAATTTTCTCTTGTTTAGTAGGATAAAAAAGTGATATGGGATTATCAATTCATCAATTAATCTCCATCTAATCTCTCACATTAATATCCATTAGCATAACAAAAGATATAATGGTAAAAATAATACTTACATTTTCTTTCCTCTCACTTTTTCACTCTACTAAACAAGGAAAAGAGAAAAAAAAATTCTTTCTTCTTAGTTTTCCATCATCTCTACTAAACACATGAAAGAAAACATTATCTTCTTAGTTTCTTTCCTCTCACTTTTCTCTTCTACTAAACATACCCTAAGTGCCTTTTAACCACCCAAAAAAAAATGCAGCAAACAGGGTTTAAGACATTAAACAGGAACATAAGTAGCTATAAGTTCCAAAAATGGTTCACTTGGCAAAGCTTGCCATGAATACTAAACAATATAGAAAGTCTATTTTGATTCAGATTCTTTAAATTTATGAAATTTTTTAGCTGATGGTTTCAAGTATGACCTTTTTTCAACAGACAATATGCTTATAAGTATAGCTCTTAAATTGTTCAAATCATTTTGTTACAATGATTTACCCAGGAGATTTTCTAGTTGCCATCTAATGTCAGCCAGGTCCTTACCTCGGACACAGAATGATCCAGAAAAGCAAGGTCAGAGCTTTAAAAATGAAGTGGATGCTTAATTGTCATGGAAAGTTTGGAGTTGGCTTGTATTCTCCCTTTAGAAGGGAGCTCTAAGTTCTCTTGGAAACCCATTTGGAACTCTTGTGCTTCCTGTTAGAGTTGGTGCATACTTCATGGGATCATATCTGTAAAACCCCGGACGATCACGGGATTCCGCTCTCCAGTGAGCAGGTGGGGGTCTCGCTCTCCGGTGAGCGAGCGGGGTCCCACTCCCTGGTGAGCGAGCAGTGGTTAGGGGGAAACGCCCCCGAAACTTTTAGGCTCTATACATGAGTTGGGTCTGGTTTTTTGCTTGGCGGTTTGGGCTTGGGCCCATGAATAGCTATAGTTCTGCAGCAAGACGGAAATCCTAATTAGACCCTAATTAGGATGTCTTAAGTTGCTTATAAATACTCTTTATGTATTGAGCATACATTGTAACGAGAGATTTATGAGGTTGATAATAAAAAAACTTCTAGCCGGACGTAGCCCTATTCTGGGATAAACCTGGGTAAATCTTGTTTTCTTTTCTTTCTGTTTATAATTCGTGTGATTGACAGGTCTCGAATCGTTCACTTTCTCTAAAACGACCTTTTTTTGTTTGGGAAGCTTATTTTGACCATTGATAACCTCCAAAAGAAAGGAAAAGTGCTAGTGAATCGGTATTACCTTTGTAAAGAGTTGGGTGAGTTTGTGCAACATTTATTGTTAACTTGTTGGACAAGACAACTTTGGAATATGACTCTTCGGGTTTTGGAGCTTTGGTGGGTGAGTAACGGTTCCGTTTTAGAGGAGGTTTGGCGTGGAATAGCATTCTAGTTTCTAAAGAAAAGAAGAAAATTATTACCTTGATTCCTCTATCCATATGATGGTTAGTTTGGATGGAAAGGAATAAGACTACTTTTGATGGGATGGAGAGGTTGATTGATTCTCTTAAAGATTGGTGGCTTAATACCTTCGTTTTTTGGCTAGTAAAAAATTTTTTTGTAAATGAGATTCACCTTTTAGATTTTATAGATACAAATCTATATGATAGCTTAACTTGTACACGGGCGGCACCTGGTGGTCTTTTTTATATCTATAAAATACTTTTATTTATCAAAAAAAAAAAAGAATTAGTAACATAAAAGGAAAAGCACTGAGATTATATTCCTTAATACTTACCTTGATAGCTAATGCTCTGTCAAAACTTTCAATAGCAGTATCAGGCTCCCCAAAGTTTAACTGTGCTCTACCAAGGGTGACCCATGCCTGTAAGATCAACTTTTCTAAGAAACAAAAACATAAACTTGAAATGAACTAAATAGTAATAGAAAAAGGTAATTTCTTTTAAGACTTAACAGAATGTTAAATGGTCATTTAATCCAGAAATAGCTGCAGTACTCCTGTACAAGTTGTAGCAGCAACCGCGAGTCATTTCTGGATCTCTACTTCTACAACAATTATTAACCTTATGAAGAAGCAAAGAATGAACATTTATTTTTACAGTGAAAATTTGAAAAATACATGCATATTATAACCTAGAGAGAAAGAGGTGACAATTTAGAATATGAATACACTTCATGGTTGAAGAATGACATCTTCATTCTTAACTAAGTTACTGAAGTACAAAACATTAACACTAAATGCAGCACGCCCATGACTGTATGGGAAAGAATTCTTATTATTGATGATTTTAAAAACGTGCAGGCAAATTCAGCAGCTTCTTTTACCCGTAAATTTAGTAAAAGTATACACCCATTTGCAAGATTCAATTATATATTCAGAATTTTGGAAATCATCATACAACAGGAGTTCTCTAAAGTCTAAACAGGTGCCTTACAGTCAAAACTAGTTGTAACACTAAACTCTGCAGTCGAGTATACACAACAATCCTGAACCCAATACAAAAATACTGAAATTTTTTAAGTTTTGATCATCTAAAATGAAGTTCAAAAATTATTTTCCTTTCAGACACTGACAGTTAATAAAATGATCATAAGCATGTTTACTCCAAGAGGCAAGAATAAGCAACTTTACTTGAAGAATTGTTTCATGAGTAACCCAAGAAAAAATTGCTTCTCCAAATTAAGATTACCCAATTTTATGCAACAAAGGGTATAGGGTTAAGTACCTCAGCCCATGACGGTTGCAATTCAGTAGCTCCTGTCAAGCAGGATCGAAATTACATATGAGCCTCTTAAAGTTATGTTGCAACAGAAAACAACCAGTTATAAGGTATAAGACCGAGCTTGAAAATTCTAAGACCTTAAAGGCATAAACATTCTGTGATATAAAGTACTTTATTTTAGATTGAAAAAAAAAATATGAGCTGAAATACATAGCAATTGAAAAGACATAACTGATTTTTTGATATCATAAAAGAAACTTCAAAACAAAGAACTAATTAAATAATAGCCTAAAGCACATATGGTCAATGGAATTACAAAGCATACAAACAATTGAAATTGTATGCAAATATAAATGACATAAAACAAAGAAAGAAATAGAAAGTGGGTCGTACGAGTCGCTGCATTCAATGCCTTCCATGCATCCCCAAATTCAAGTAAAACTTGAGCCTTCTGTTCATGCAAAACTGCATTCTCTGGCATCAAATTTAGAGCAGCCTCCCACTTTCCAAGTGCTTCTCGGTATTTCCCATCCTTCAAAAGCAAATTTTCTATGAGAATGAAGCCACCCAAGTAGCTAGAACAGAATATAATTTGAAACGGATATGCAAAACTACCGCTTAGATCTAATGCAAAACTATTGGACGGTCACATGCTAATTAACCGTTCAACCATGCCTAACCCTAAAAAATAAAAGTAGTTTATTGGAATGACATTAAACATTTGCATCTGAATGTTGTTCTGTATGAAGAAGCACCGCTGGAAATGAACATATGTACAACAAGGAACCACAATTTACTTGAAAATGGGATACATGGACAAGAAAATAATATTCACAACCATGTTCTCAAGCAAATGCAGAAACCCAGGAGAATTACTAAAAGAAATCCAGAGAGAGATTTCTCAAAACAAATTTGCAGGCCCACATCTCTAGGGACATTGTGGCTGTGTACATGCAACAAAGGCACGTCTATGGCATACTACCAACCAAAGCAGGGAGACCAACTCGAATCGTGACATTTCCCATTGTTCTACGCTTCCGAAATTTTCTAAGCGACTGAACTCTAACCAAAGATAAAATTTCCAACAAAACTTTCTAATCTTGGTTAGATATCTAAGTTCTATGAGCGAATTCCACTTTCTAAGTGAATAAAATTCAAGCAAACTAAAACTTTTCCAATTTTCTACACAAGAATGCACTTTTCAGTTTTAAACATCTATAAACTTCTGAAGTTCCAATTTGCCCATGCCTGCAATGAAAGAGTTCAAAAGAGGTTGTAGTTGAAACCACGCCTATCTCTACTAGTTTGGACGACCATTATGAGTTAAATCCGAAAAAACCTGTCTAATTACCATAGAGTTGGAACGCAATGATAGTGACAATCAAAACCTTTCTGTAACAATCAAGTCTGTGGGGTGATGATATGAGCATTGCCTTTTAAGATGAGGGTAGGCGCGTAACTCTAAGACTTTGATTGGTAGATAAGAAAAGTGACAGGAAGGAAGAGAAAGAGGAAAGAAAAGGGAGAGGATGGAAAAATAAGACAATTGATGTTTTTCATCATTTGTTTAATAAAGATGATGGAAAAGTGGGAGGAAAGAAGAAAATTATTCACTCCCCAAACATCCCAATTTGGAGGGTTTTGATTTGTATATGTGGTAGGAAAACATCTATCATCCCATAGAAAAGTGTGAAAAGTGTTCTCCGCCCACTTTTCTTTCCTCTCCCTTTTCCTTCCTCCCACTTTTCCTCTCTACCAATCATAGCCTAAATATCTAAAGTCTGAAACCTTTGACCATAATTGCAATTAGAGATATAGGTAGCACTAACATGTTTTAATTCTGATATAGGCAAAGTATGTGAGAGGTTATTGGAAGTGATTATAAAGTTGAAGAAAACAGCAACAGTGCAACAATTTTAGGGGAAGAAAAATTATGTTATGTTAAGCAATTAAATACAATAGTCAGTCATCCATTTTGGGCCTCATGAGTTCCAAGGTTACTCCTGTAATATTTCGGCAGCTACATTAAATATGATTTCCTTCTGTCAGTGTTGAAAAAAATTCAAAAAACATGTTTTTCTTGGCAGCATATTGTCACAGGTTACACACCAAATCTCCCCTTCTCAAAAATTAGGACATTTAGAGAGATTGTAGCAAACAAAAGATGAGCTTAATCAATAAGCCTGGCTACATATATTGGACTTTTCAGACAAGCCATTAACAAATGGGTACGTGTTTAATCAAATACCAGCATAGAGCACACACGCACGCTTACCCGGTTACTAACAAATGCAAACTTCATATACAGACATTCCTAATTGGTGCAAGCTAGTTGAATCCAGTTAATTTAAACAAGAAAAACATCAATTAAAACAAATAAATAAGTAAAGAAACCTACTGAGTGTTACCTCATAATCAAATCAATAAAATTAAATAATTGCAACCAATTTGACAATAACTTAAAAGTTCTATAGAACCATGGCATTCCATGAATACCCTTTTGACGATTTGACCAATTTATCAGTTTCAAGCTAAAAATCTACCCCATAAGAACATTAGAAAAAGTATATATTCTAAACATGAAAAGTAAAGAAAATTATCAAAAAATTCTTTTTTTTTTTGGGGGGAAAGGGGATACCTCGGCGAGTTTGTTCCCTTGGGCCAGAAATGAATCGGCGAGCTTTTTAGGGTCAGAATCTAAGTTCCCATGATTATGGTCTTGATTTTGATAAACTGTTTGTTGATTATCATCTTTTTTAAGCTCTGTATCAGCTCCGTGCTGTTGTAGTTGAAGGTTGTTATCTGTGTTTACTCGCTCAAAAGGGAGGTTCGGGTACTGTGATATAACTCCGACTGATCGCTTCTTCTTTTTCTTTTTCCACGTTACTTTCATCTCTATCACTGATTTTTTTTTTCCCTCAAAAGAAAATCTCTATCACTGATTTTCTTATTTTCTCTAATCCCCTTCGTTCTTTCTGGTCTTTTATCAGTTTCTCTGGGAAGAAGCACAAACGTTGTAGTCGAACTGGTTGTTTTCGAAACGGTAGCGTATTAATACGGTAAACGAAGTTGGCCACGTGTTGTATGCTCCTTATTCAGCCCAAAACAAGTCCATCATATTGTAGCTGATTAATGAAGCCCAATTATCATAGGGAGTTTTGAGAAATTTTCGTGTGTTTCTGATCCAATGCTATAGTATCCGTGTGCTTTAGTGTAACTGGAAACTCGAATAATAACTATGGGGAGCTCGAGTGGTAATGCGAAAAGACCAAGTTGTTACATACCCATGTTATCACTTAAGCTTCCTATTTTTATTAAAGAGCACTTGGGGGCGCTAAGTACTTTCCTTGAAGGACAACTATAGGCACAAACATCTAAAACGTAGCTCGAATCCCATGAAACATTCCATCACTTTCTTGATTTTATTACTTTTCATAATATCAAAAAACCTTTACTTTTTTTAATTAGTTTAATAATAATTCTATTTATCAAATATTTATTTTAAAATTATTTATAACACAAATTTTTATGTTATTTGAATTAATATTTAAAAATAAAATAAAAACACATAGTATCATTTTAATTTTTAAAATTAAAAAAAAAATTATTTTATGATAGTCTTTGATATTCATTTATTTGAAATGTTGGGCTATTTAATTTTATAAAAAATATATCAACAAATTTTTCATTAAAAATATTTAATTTAATTTCATAATGGTATTTGATTTTCATTTATTTGATGATGTGATAAGCAATGGTATCATAATATTTTTTAAAATATAAAATATATTGAATAAAAAAATTTTATAACATTTGATAGAATATAAATTTTATTTAAAAAAATCATAAAAATTCCTTATTAAATATATTTCATCCTTAGCACTTCTATTTTTTAAAAGGTAACATTTGTAATACTTAAGAGTCATCATGTAAAGTAATATCCAGCTAAGATTTTAATTATTCAAATAAATTTATTTTTAGCCTGTTTGATTGTTGAAATTGAAATTTTTGAATGAATCGTAGATTTTTTCAATGGTTTGATATATTAATATAATTTCAATAAATTTAAAAATAAGACAATGTAATTTACCTTGAAAAAAATTAAAGAAAGAAAGAATATGTTTGGCGAAAACCCTGGGATGGGTTAGTCAATCCTTTAGGTTCACCATCAAACAAATGACTAGGATACTTCTTTTCCATTGTGTTAAATTGATTAAAAAATATATATTACAAACAAATTAATTGGGATCCCTTATTACCATTACAAAATATAATTTATCCAGTAGAGATATAGCTCTTCGTGGTTTCGTAGTAATTTACAAAGCTTGTTTATTTTGTTGACCTATATGTTTGAAGTCTACCATCTATTTTAGTTAAACATTTTTTTTAAAATTTAAATGATTTTTATTATGATTAATAACCGAAAACTTGTTTTGATTTAAAAATATTTTTAAATGATTTTAAAAAACAATTAAATATTTTGCACTAATATATATTTACTGTCACATTTTTATTTTTTTACTGTCACATTGTACAAGTCATGTGTTTAATAAGACTAATCCTTTCTTTTTTTTTTCTGATAATTAAAAAAAAAAACCTTATTTATTGTGTGTAATGTGAAGCCACGTGACGCTTATATGTAAAGAAAGTAAAGCAGTTTTAATCTTTACTGTACTAGATCCGGGCCAAGCATTTGCATGAGTCCTACGTTGTTTTATCTTCGCTCATTATTTTCAAAAATTAATTTATTGATTTGGATTTAAATTTAATAATTTAAAATAATTAAAAATTTTATTAATAATTTTTAAAAAATTTATTGATAATATTAATATAAATATAAAATTTAAAAATTAATATTATTAATAAAATTTTAAAATTACATTTTAATTTACCTAAACCATTAAACTTAAACTCAAACTTATGCCCCTCATGAAATCCTCCACCGTCTTCTTTATTTATTTATTTTTTTGAGATGACACTTTTTTTACTTTTAACTGTGGTAAGATTTTAGAGTTACGGTGCAAATATGTTTCTCTTAATAATATATATATATATATATATTAGTTTTAATGATAATTTTCTAAAAAAGTTATTTACGTAATGGGAAAACTTGCAGCACTTTCTCGCCCAAGGAAGCTTCCTATATTAATGTTTTACTTTCATCTATATTTTCCGGAGAGCAAGGGTGGGCCGGCTAATGAACTTATAAGAGTTTCTAGATGGATGCACGCACATTTAAGCAACTTCTAAACAGGCAGGGGGTTTTTTCAACTAGACCTCCAAGAAGTAAAACAGAGAGAATAGTGAGACAAAGAAGAGGCACTGAGGCAGAGATGGAGGTGAAGCTGATCCCAGTTGTAAAAGCAGTCTGGTTTCGTCCACCCGAAGAGGATTTGGTTAGGAAAGAAACAGAGCCATGGTTCAAGCCAAAGAAAGGGAGTGTGTTTCCAAAGAAGAGGAGATTAGTGAAAACAATGATGTTTGATTTTCTTCTCCAATCTCTGGCTTCTCTTTGCTCCTCTGGAGAATCCCAATCCAACAACAAGTCTTTCAAATCCAAATTATAAGTTGTATAAGTTGTGCCTTTTGCAATTCGGTTCATGTATGGTTGGATTTGTAGTGATTAATGTTGTTGCTTATAAGTGATCTGGGGTTTTATTATTCATGGCGTGTACTACTCTGTCCTTTGAGTAATTCTTGGTTGCAGTAGTGACTTCAAGAGATACTCAAATAAGATTACTAATGAAGTTCTAAAAAATTATCCATCAATTCTTGATTTGGACACTAAGAATTTTTCATATTATTCACTTATCTGGGCAGAGTGTTTTCTTTTATTATTATTAAATAAAAATTTAGCTTATTACTCTATCATAATTGTTATTGAGATTTCTTTGTTTAATGGTAATACGAGACAGACACGGTTGACAGAGGAAGAGAGAGAGAGAAAGAGATCCAGGGCCTGAAATTTAGCGTTTTTCTTTTCTTTTAGGCCATTGTCGTTGACACATAGAGAAGAGGGAGAGAGACAGAGAGAGAGAGAGAGAGGGAGCAATAATGCTTGCATTGGACTCTATTGATTCAGTTCTCTTCTCTCTCAGCAGAGCTTTTTGTAGTCCCTGTTTTCTTTCAGGTCCAGGTATGTTTGGTTCCCGAGAAGTTGTAGGAACAATACGGATGAGAAAGTTTTGATTTTTATGTGGTTTTGTTGATTTGGTTTTTGGAATTAGCATAAATGTTTTCCACTGACATGGGTCTTGGATTTTGAGAATTTAAGAAATACATCTGCCTTTAGACTTGTCAAAAAAGGAAATATAACTGCCTTTAGCATGTGGACACAGGCTTCAGAAGTGTGGAAGGTCTTCTCTGTACATACAGGAACCATGTCCTCGTGGTGCCAGTGTTGAATTTTATTTACATGCATAAATCTTTTTTCATTTTATAAAGTTTGTGGATTGTCTTCGTTTCATTCTTATCAAAAAAATAATAAAACTGTTTTTAAATGATTTCTTCCGTTGATAGATTTCTTCGGTTGATATTTAAAGATTCGTTTCTATATGGATCTGTTTTTAAATGATTTAAGAAAGATTCGTTGAGACCAGGGACCAACTTGACTATAAATATCGAGTATAACATGTTGCCCAATTAAATGGTACTCCATGAGGAAAATCACCCCTTTTTGTTGGAGAAAGTTACATTATTCAACGCACTTTGTCAAAATTCACCATAACTATAATGCTGGGAGAAACGTGTCATGGATTACGAATTGATTGTTAAAACGATTTAAGTAAAATAATAATAAAATTATAAATTGTTTGGTATTCAATAAAATAATAATAATACAAATTTTATTTTTTTAAAACAAAGTTACTTTATAAAACTTATTTTTTAAGTGTGTTAAATATAGTTTCTCAGTAATCATTTCATAAATTATTTTAAACAAATTTTTATAGATAGTTAAAAATAAATTAAATTTTCTTTCGAATTTAGTTATAAGATGAAAAATCACTAATCCCAACCAATTATTGGTTGCCAATATCTATGTTATGCAATGAAATGAAAGAAAATAATAATTAACGACAATCTTCCATGGTACCCGCATTTGTTTATATGACCCAAAAATTCAAATGCTAACATCACACAGTTTATACGACCCAAATGCATCACGAAAGAAAATCAATGAAACAAAGCATCATCCAAAAAAGTGTTAGAAAAATAAAAGTACATATTTGTTTAAAAACCCACAAGGTATTAGTTTAAATCAAATGGTTTTGATTTAAATAAAAAATGTATGAGATTAAATCAAAATATATCAATTTAAATCAAAGGTTGTGATTTAAACAGAAAAGTTTTGAGATTTAATAATTGTTTTTTAAACAGATATAATATGTTCTGTTAAAAACTAACAAACATTATTGTAAAACTCTCATTAAATCTGAAAAAATTATGTCTTTCCAACTGAAAAAACATGATTTTCCGGAATCATTTGAAGAGGTGCATCTGCACCTAAAAATATCCATCACTACCCACTTTGAGAACACAATTTCATTTATTTCTTCTTCTCTCTTTTTTTTTTCTCTCAAAACCATTTGCCATAATTTTTCAATTTTCAAAGCAGAATAAAATCTGAAGTTCTTCGGTTTTTACTGTTTGCAAACTTCAACCTAGAGACTTAGTTGTATCATGGAGATGACTATTTGTTTGTACCTGTTAAGGTTTAAGAGAGGAAGTGAGACAATACAAAGAAGAGAATTGTATTGAATGGTGTGATTTACTTACAAGTGAGCTATCCTATTTATAGGAGCCAATAAGAGAGCCAAAGATATACACAACCAATGTGGGATTAAACTAACTAAGCAATAACTATGCTATACATAATCTAACAGCCCCCCTCAAACTCAAGGTGGAATATGAGAAACCAACTTGAGTTTGAAAACAAGATCACGAAAACGCCCTGGAGGATGTGACTTGGTAAAGATGTCGGCGAGCTGATCCTTAGATGTGACAGAATGAAGCTGTAGGGAGCCTTGAAGGAGATGATGACGGACAAAATGACAATCAATCTCAATATGTTTGGTCCGTTCATGAAACACATCATTATGAGCAATCTGAATAGCACTTCTATTGTCACAGTATACAGGAGTGGCAGCAGAAAGTGATACACCCATATCTTGTAACAACCATCGTAACCAAAGAAGCTCAGAGGTGGTGTCAGCTAAAGCACGATATTCTGCCTCTGTACTAGATCGAGCAACAACAGTTTGTTTCTTACTACGCCAAGAGATAAGAGAGGTGCCAAGTAGGAAACAATAACCGGTGGTAGAACGACGATCTGTAGGATCACCTGCCCAATCTGCATCGGTATAAGCACACAACTGAAGAGGAGACTGAGAGGAGAAAAAGAGCCCATGAAACAATGTCCCCTTTAGGTAACGAAGGATGCGAAGAACAGCAGCAAAATGAGTAGAGCGAGGAGCAGCCATAAACTGACTCACCTGATGGACAGCATACGAGATATCAGGTCGAGTAACAGTAAGGTAGACAAGACTGCCAACCAAATGTCGATATAAAGTAAAATCACGAAGAAGTTCGCCATCATGGGGTGTAAGACGAGTATTAAGCTCAGTTGGTGTGTCAACAACCTTACTATCTGTGAGATTTGCCCGAGAAAGCATATCAGAGATATATTTGGCTTGTGTCAAATAATAACCATCAGAAGAAGACGAAATCTCAAGACCAAGAAAATAGCTGAGAGGACCAAGATCTTTCATCTCAAAATGTTGATTGAGAAACTGTTTAAGTTCCTGAATACCAATGGGATCATCCCCGGTGATAATCATGTCGTCAACATATAACAGAAGAAGTATGATGCCCCGGTCTGTGCGGCGAACAAACAAAGCTGAATCATACGAGCTGATGGAATATCCAAGGCTAGACAAAGTGTTGCTAAACTTAGCAAACCATGCTCGAGGAGCCTGCTTAAGTCCATATAGAGCTCGACGAAGACGACATACCTTGTTTGTTGGATTAGATAGTCCGGGAGGTGGTTGCATATAGACTTCTTCATTAAGATCACCATTAAGGAATGCATTTTTAACATCCATTTGAAAAAGTGACCAATGGCGAGAGGCTGCAACAGCTAGCAAAGCACGCACAGAAGATAGACGAGCAACTGGAGAAAAGGTCTCCTCATAGTCCACACCATACTCCTGAGTAAAACCCCTGGCAACAAGTCGAGCCTTATACCTGTCAACAGTACCATCTGAACAAGTCTTAATTTTGTAAACCCATTTACTACCAATCACAGACTTTCCAGGAGGCAAGTCAACCAAATCCCATGTATTATTCTTGTGTAAAGCATCAAGTTCCTCTTTCATCGCAGTCTGCCAAAAAGGGTTAGTGGAAGCCTCACGATAGGAGTGGGGCTCATGTAAAGTAGCTAAAGCATGAAAGCAATGAAAATTCTGGAGATGGGATGGAAGAGATCTTACTCTGGTGGATCGGCGAAGGTCTGGAGAGGAAGTGTGAACATGATCCTCATACGTAACAGACCCTGGGGGCTCAGGCGAAGCGACGTCGAGAGTATCAGGTGGAGTGGAATCAAGAGTATTAGGTGAGGGAGACTCGGGCAAGACATTACTAGTGTGAGGTGAGGGAGACTCGGGCAAGACATCACTAATGTGAGTAGGAGAAATAGGAGGCTCCATAAGTGTGGTAAAAGGAGGAAAAGATGGCATGCTGAATTTACCAATTTCATGAAATAGTCTGTGCTCCCAGAAAACTACATGACGGGAAATACGAAGACGACGAGACACAGGATCATAACACCGATAGCCTTTTTGTTCAATTCCATATCCAAGAAAGCAACACATCCGAGAACGAGGCTCAAGTTTGGTGCGCTCATGAGGTTGGAGTAAAACAAAACAAACAGAACCAAACACACGAAGATGGTGGTATGAGGGAACATAGCCAAACGACCGCTCGTAAGGAGTGCAATTATCAAGGATAGGGGTAGGTAACCTATTGATCGTGTAGATAGCCGTTAGAGTGGCTTCACCCCAAAATGGGATAGAAACAGATGTGGAAATGAGGAGGGCTAGAACAGTGTCTAAAATGTGCCTAAGTTTACGTTCAGCTCGACCATTTTGTTGTGAAGTGCCAAGACATGACAAGTGAGGAACAGTGCCATAACTTTTTAGGATGTCTTTAAAAGCATGTTGAGTATATTCTAAAGCATTATCAGAACGAAAAGCTTTGATAGGTTTTGAAAATTGGGTTTCAATCATTTTAGCAAAAGTACGATAAATATCCAATAATTCAGAACGAGATTTCATTAAAAATACCCAAGTGTAACGAGAGAAATCATCAACAAAAATTACAAAATAGCGTGAACCACTCATACTAGCAACGGGAGAAGGTCCCCAAACATCAGAATGAATTAAATCAAACGAAGCAGTAGCATGAGACTCACTATTATTAAAAGGCGAAGCCGGCTATTTTCCAAGTTGACACGAAATAAAATCAAAAGAACTTTTAGACACTGACCCTAACAACCCCTTTGAAGCTAAAAGTTGTACTCGAGATGCAGATGCATGACTAAGACGTGAATGCCAAAGTGCAAGGGATGGTGGTGACAAGGAGGCAGCAGCAGAGACGTTAGAGGCAGGAAGGTTGGGCAGGTGTAAGGATGAGAGTTCGAACATACGCCCAATTCTACGCCCGGTCCCAAGGGTCTGACCAGTACGAGGATCCTGCACATTCACACCAGAAAAGTCAAAGATAATTCTATATCCAAGTTCACATATTTGCCCAACGGAAAGAAGATTATAAGATAATTCTGGCACATGAAAAACTTCAGGAATAGAAAGAGAACGACTATTGATGGTGCCTATAGTTTTAACAGTCATAGTGGAGCCATCAGCTGTGCGAATGAATGAGGAATGAGGCGAAGGTGCAGATGTAGTAAATGAAGCTGGGAAAGGTGTCATATGGTTGCAACAAGCGGAATCAAAAAGCCAAGAGGCAGAATTACCTGGCAGGACTGAGAGGGCAGAGGAAGATGCATTACCAGAACGAGACTGGATGACCTGATTAACTATTGCCTCGAAGTCAGTTGCAGATAAGGTGACAGTAGAACCTGATGACCCGTTAGAGAGTGCAACTGAAGATGAAGCTGTAGTCGCAGATGGATATGGAACAACTGTAGAGAGAGTGCTCTCAGGATGAGCAACTGCTGTAGTGGGAGCATTGGATCTTCCCCTTTGCCAACATTTATCAATAGTGTGCCCTCGACGTTTACAAAAACGACAGAAATTGTTGTCACGAGGCTTAGGAGAAGGTCGAGGAGCACCAAACCTGTCAGAATGCTTTGGCTGAAATGATGAAGAACTAGATAATGGAGCAGCCAACACTGAAGGACTATGTTGAGAGTGCATAGTCTGTAATCTGCTTTCTGCACGAACAAGTTCAAATATAGCATTGTCCAAAGTAGAGAGAGGAGAGCGATGTAAAAGTTGCACACGAATAGGCTCAAAATCATCACGTAATGCCATAAGAAAATGGTGAAGACGATGTTGATCCCTTCGTTCAGCATACATTTTGGCATCTGTAGGATCCTTCCAAATAGGATCAGAGAGATCAATTTGATTCCATAAGAATTGCATGCGAGCAAGAAAATCATTAATACTCTGCCCCGGTTCTTGCTTCAGGCAGAAGAGCTCAAACAGGAGCTGATATTCTCGAGCACCATCAACAGCAGAATAACGAGAAGCAAGCATATCCCAAGCACCCTTAGCTTCATCAAAGCTACCAAATAGGGCAGAAATAGATGGAATAGTAGTATTATGAAACCATGTGAGAATTTGATGATGATTACTTTCCCAATCAATGAGACGAGTGAGAAAAGCATCATTAGTTTCAGTAGCCCCTTTAACTGGCTTCTCGACAATACCAACCACGTAAGACCAAAGCTTACGACTTTTGAGGAAACTTCGCATAGATTGAGACCAAACAATATAGTTTGTACCATCCAATACAGACTGAACATGACGAAAAATATCTTTTTCTGCCATTTGGTCAAATCTGGTTGTCGGTCAACGGTCAAAGGTCAATGGTTGAATAGTGATGTCGATGGAGCAGCGGCTGAGATGACGTCGATGGAGAATGAGACTCCGACTATAGTGGTGACCCGACAGACATGAAAAAGATATTCAAGAAGTTTTCTGATGTGAAGGATCCACTAATAGTGGCAATCACAGAGCATACTCAACTCTTAATATACCGACAACCTTAAAGAAGTTTTTCTGATGTGAAAGATCCACTAATAGTGGCAATCACAGAGCATACTCAACTCTTAATATACCGAGAACCACGAAGGCTCTGATATTATGTTAAGGTTTAAGAGAGGAAGTGAGACAATACAAAGAAGAGAATTGTATTGAATGGTGTGATTTACTTACAAGTGAGCTATCCTATTTATAGGAGCCAATAAGAGAGCCAAAGATATACACAACCAATGTGGGATTAAACTAACTAAGCAATAACTATGCTATACATAATCTAACAGTACCCATAGCAAACTTGTTTATTCAAGTGGGGACGAATAAAGTGTTAAAGACAGTGATTAATTCACGCCTCTAAGTCTTGATTATCATATTCTGTTCTATTTAGAAAAAAAATATTATAACAATTTTAAAGTTTTATTTATGTCTAACAAAATGGAGACAAAATCATTCAATGTGATGAATTAAGACTTCGTTAGGCTAGACAGATTCGATGAAAATAATTTTAACTGGTGGCAAGACAATATTATGTACCTGTTTACTGTGTTAAAAATTTCCTATATAATGGATCCTAATCCGCAACCCATCTCTGATGATCCAATACTTAAGGAAGGATAGCAGTCTCAAATAGTTGTGATCGAACAACTATAGAAAGAAAATAAGAAAAGAGAAGAGATCAATCAAATCTATAAAATTAAGGTTTGATTAATTTCCTGCGAAACCAAAAGGTACACTTGATATTTTTTTTTGCGTACTTTTCACACAAACATTAATTTCTTGTGAAGATATATTTTTTCCTATATTTTAATGGGTACAAGTTACTATGATTGACTATTGATATTGTCAAAAAATTGGCCCATAATTGAGAAAATAATATCGTCCGTTACGTTTTAGAAGATGAATTAAACTCTTAATAAAGTTATAAAATGCGTTCTAGTAACGGAAATGCAAAGGAACTTCACCTATGCTAGTCGAATGATGAGAATGAGAGATATAAAATATCTAAAATGAGGTGATGTCTCTTGAAAGAGAAAAAAACAAATCTGTATGTCTCACACAATAAAATTCGAATTAATTGCTTCGACATCAATTGAGAAAAAATGTTGAATGGATTAATTAAAAATTTATTGTTGGAAATAAATTTTGTGGCCACATCCTAAGTATTTAAAATCTATACTTTGTGACAACGAAGTTTTGTGAGAAGTACCTTAAATAGTAAGTCTAGACACATTAGTCTTAGACATGATTATGTGAGACAATTGATACAAGATGGTATCATTATAATTGTCAATGTAAAGTCAAGTAAGAACTTGACTGATCCACTTACTAAGGCACTTACAAGGGACCTAGTAAGTAGTACATCTAGAGATATGAGACTCAAACATTTAAATGTCAACAGTGGTGACAACCCAATCTAATGCTAATAGACCACTAGTTCTATGTTTTAATGGGTACAAGTTACTATGATTGACTGTTGATATTGTAAAAAAATTGATGCATAATTAAGAAAACAATATCGTCCGTTACGTTTTAATTGATAGTACTGAAGTCTTACCAGATGCTTTTACTGTTTATTCACAGTACTTTTGGTTTTTCTTCGCATCCACATGATGCTTTAATTTCTCTTTTTTCTGTATTTGATAATTGTTTTGGTTCAAATACAAATATCTGATATCCAATTAAGTAGGTTTTAACAATTTTACCAAATGGGTTTCAAGGCAATTGACGATTCTCATCGATTTACAGATTCCAAGATCTACAACTGAATTTTCTTTAAGGCATTGACCTGATCTGCAAACGTCTCTCTCCTTTTGATCATGTTCCTTAGAAGAGAGACACTCCATCTTCTTGGGGTTTGTTAGTAGTGAATTTGGGTTAGGCTTTATTGATTAAGATTTAAAAAAGAAAAAGAAAAAGAAAAAAAGAGATGCTGACATTTTTTGTTTTCCATTTTTTTTTATTGATTTTTGTCACTGGGACAGAGTACCAGCAACTGTCATAACCGTAAAGTATTACTCCATAAAAACAAATTCCAGCCACTAAGTTTGAAGTGTCAACGTACCACTGTAACAATCTTTCACATCACTCTGGTATTTCGCTTTTCGTCAGAATTTTAACCAAAACTGTATCTTAAATTCTCTGTTTGCATAAAACAAAGAAAGAATCTATCACATGACAAGTTTTTTTAATCGAGGATTTTGTTGGTCAAAATACCCACTTCAAATAACCCCTAATTTATTATAGGTGATATTTCACAAAATTTCATCTACTTTGCTAAAATTTTGTCTTCTCAAAAATTCAGATACAGGCCACTGATGTAATTTTTTCTTTTGTGAAATGGGAATTGCTGTTCATTTTGTAAAACCAACGCTGTTTTGCTATGTTGTTGCAGATTCTGTTTAATAGGATTAGTAAAACTGATTGGTGACTATTTCATGAATTTTTTTGTTATAATTAAATTGATTGATTTTTCTGTTTCGTTGCAAGTTGTTGGATACGGACTATTATGTTATTCATGTTTGCTAATAACAATTGAGTAGGGATTAATTTCTTTTTTTTTAATATTAAATTTCAATTTTAAATATGATCAATATTAATAATTAACAAATTAAAATCTTATAAATATTTAAAAATTCATACAGAAAATATATTACATATGTCATAACTTAATAAGCTCAAACAAATATTTTATATATCATAATGTTTTCAACTATTTTTTTTTCAATAGTTTAATTATTATTATTTAATTATGATAATAAATATAAAAAATACAATAAATGAAAAGTCATCACACAACCAATGTTCAGACAACATCCTAGCATGACTACATAGTGAGCCACGTCTCTATATGATGTTTGTAACTTGTCAAGAAATGTTACCTTGCCTCACACCTTTTTCATTTTCAACGGCATCAAACATCTCATTATGTTGAGAGAAATTCTTTATATCATGGACCCCATAAGTAGGTGTAGGCTTAAAGTTTCATCTGGTTATAAAAGAAAAAACATTCTTATTAGCAGCATTTATTAAACAAGTATAATTATTGTAGAAAAATAAACACTTAAATTACACAGCTTGTCGTAAGAGGTATGGTAATAGTAATACTACCTTCACAAATAGATCTCAAACGTCATCCGTGGTTGTTATGATCTACATGAATATAATATTTAATCTAATTATCATTTTTTATAAAATAAAAATTATATAATAAATTAGAGTGTGTAATTATAATAGTCGAGTTTAGATCGTTCTGGATCTGGGTCATTTAAGGTTAGAGTTGTATTGGGTTTAAGTCATTTTCAAGTTTTAGGTTGTTTTGGGTCAATTTTAAGTTCAAGCCGGGTCGGGTTCAGTCATTTTAGATTCGTGTTGTTTCTAGTAATTCGGGTTAGATTCGATCATTTTAAATTCATGTCATTTTTGATAATTCAAGTTTGAGTCAGGTTGGATTCATATCACATTATTTAAATAAGTTTTTATGCTCATATCGAATTTGAATTGAGTTGAATCAGATTGAATCAAATTTTCAAACCAGATCAAATTTTATCAGCTTTCAACACTAACAACGAATCTATATATACATAACCTGCTACTAAAAAACACCATAAATTTATCGTAATTAATTTTATGATTTGAATTGTCATCGCACAACTAAAAGATATCATGAATCACCTCACAAGTTTAACCTGATTAGTTAATTAGGATATTTCTTTTCCATTGCGTCAAATTGATTAAAAAAACATTTTACAAACTAATTAATTGGGACTTCTTTTAAAATCAAGTCTATGGAATGCCCACTTTCTATGTCAGACATGCCAAATTGAGACAGTGAGCACTAAAGTATGAACTTAATAAATAAAATCCTTTTTGACCATGACAAGACTGAAGGAGGATTAAATCGTAATTTCTGTTGGTGTAATTAAATTGTATAAAGCTGGCCAAAAGATTCAACGAGTCTTATCAAATACTACTATCCAAGGTCTCATTCAAGCAATAAAAAGCAATAATAAGACTAATCCTTCTTTTGTTACTGATAAGTAAAAAAAAACCTTGTTTATTGTGTGTAATGTGAAGCCACGTGACGCTTATACGTGAAGACCACACGTGAAGAAAGTAAAACAGTTTTAATTTTTACTGTATTAAATCCGAGCCCACACATTTACGTGAGTTCTATGTTGTTTTATCTTTGCTTATTGTTTTAAAATTTTTTAGTGAATTTGGATTTAAATTTAATGATTTAAATTAATTAAAAATTTAATTTATAATTTTACAAAATTTTATTGATAATATTAATATAAGTGTAGAATTTAAAAATTATCAGTAATATTTTTAAAATTACATTTCAATTTATCTAAATTATTAAACTTAAACTTGAACAACATTATAAAATCTTCTACCGTCTTTTAATTTTTCTTTTTTTTAGATGACATTTTTCTACTTTTAACTGTCATGTGGTTGGATTTTAGAGTTAAGGTGCAAATATGGTTTATCATATATATATATATATATATATATATTTGTTTTAATGATAATTTTCTAAAAAATTATTTACGTAATGAGAAAACTTGCAGCACTTTCTCTCCCAAGGAAGCTTCCTAGATTGATATTTTACTTTCATCTATATTTTTCGGAGAGCAAGGGTGGGCCGGCTAATGAACTAATAAGAGTTTCTAGATGGATGCACGCGCATTTAAGCAACTCAAGCCTTAACAAGTAAATTATAAAGCAGGGGTTTTTTCAACTAAACCTCCAAGAAGTAAAACAGAGAGAATAGTGAGACAAAGAAGAGGCACTGAGGCAGAGATGGAGGTGAAGCTGATCCCAGTTGTAAAAGCAGTCTGGTTTCGTCCACCCGAAGAGGATTTGGTTAGGAAAGAAACAGAGCCATGGTTCAAGCCAAAGAAAGGGAGTGTGTTTCCAAAGAAGAGGAGATTAGTGAAAACAATGATGTTTGATTTTCTTCTCCAATCTCTGGCTTCTCTTTGCTCCTCTGGAGAATCCCAATCCAACAACAAGTCTTTCAAATCCAAATTAAAAGTTGTGCCTTTTGCAATTCGGTTCATTTATGGTTGGATTTGTAGTGATTAATGTTGTTGCTTATAAGTGATCTGGGGTTTTATTATTCATGGCGTGTACTACTCTGTTCTTTGAGTAATTCTTGGTTGCAGTAGTGACTTCAAGAGATACTCAAATAAGATTACTAATGAAGTTCTAAAAAATTATCCATCAATTCTTGATTTGGACACTAAGAATTTTTCAAATTATTCACTTATCTGGGCAGAGTGTTTTCTTTTATTATTATTAAATAAAAATTTAGTTTATTACTCTATCATAATTGTTTATCATATTATGGATGATATTATTGAGATATCTTTGGTTAATGGTAATACGAGACAAACACGGTTGATAGAGGAAAACAGAGACAGAGAAAGAGACCCAGGGCCTGAAATTTAGCGTTTTTCTTTTCTCTTAGGCCATTGTCGTTGACACATAGAGAAGAGGGAGGGAGAGAGAGAGAGGGGGAGCAATAATGCCTGCATTGGACTCTATTGATTCAGTTCTCTTCTCTCTCAGCAGAGCTTTTTGTAGTCCCTGTTTTCTTTCAGGTCCAGGTATGTTTGGTTCCCGAAAAGTTGTAGGAACAATACGGATGAGAAAGTTTTGATTTTTATGTGGTTTTGTTGATTTGGTTTTTGGAATTAGCATAATTGTTTTCCACTGACATGGGTCTTGGATTTTGAGAATTTAAGAAATACATCTTCCTTTAGACTCACCAAAAAAGGAAATATAACTGCCTTTAGCATGCGGACAGAGGCTTTAGAAGTGGAGGGTCTTCTCTGTACACACAGGAAACATATCCTTGTGATGCCAGTGTTGAATTTTATTTACATGCATAAATCCTTTTTCATATTATAAAGTTTGTGAATTGTCTTCGTTTCGTTCGTTTTTTCCGAATGCTACCACCCGCTACTTGAATGTTAAGTCAAATCGAACACATAAGCTTTAATATTAAGATAGATTTGAGGTTTCTGTAGCTAAATATGTAGAGTAATTAACACGGAACCTCTTTAAATACACGTGGTAGTAACGACGACAATTTGCAATATCCTTTCAAACAAAGGAACTCCATCAATCTGGTCCTCCTCATCTCACCTTTGCAACATGCCTACGTCACACTAATTTGGAAATTATGACATATTGTCTATTTTTTTAGTATCTACAAATCATTCCGTTCACATACAATTTGAATTATAACTTGAAATAATTATTAGAAAATTGAAACCAAAATATATGTTAACAAGTTGCTAATTTAAACTTTGGAGGTTTGGATAGTGTTTTAAGTAAAATTTAAAGCAAATTTTTTTTTTTTTTTTACTTTAAGTGCTATTTAAAGCATTATCCAAAGATAACTTAAATTAACCCTTAATTAAATTATACCTAAATGATTTTATAAACCATTAACATGTCATAATTTATAAGAAAGTGATAATCTCAATTGTGTAACGCTATAGTGTTTGTTTGACCACAACCGTAAGAAAGGCCATGACCAAAAATTATGTTATCTATCATTGGAGTCACAATAAAATAGATTATAGAGGCTCGCTTCATTCGGATGCATTAAATTATTACAAAAAATGCAATAATATATAATAAAAGTCAATTCAATCCCTACCTAGTTATCTACTTAACTCCATTTGGATATAAAAAACTGTTATTTGTGACATTTTATTTTTTTTTACTGTAAATCCACGTCAGCTTTTTTCATGCCTATCTCATATGAGTTTTAAATGATTTAAAAAGATAGTTAATTTATTATTTTTATATGGTCGATCCACACTCTTGTTTAGTATCCACCAAGCTTTCTGACACAGTATAATTTTCATATCTAAAAATTTAAATTGAAATCAGATTTAGAATATGTAATAGGGTCTTTCTCTATTTGAAGAGCTGCTTTTGCACCTAAAAATATCCATCACTTTTCATTTTCAGAACACAATTTCATTTTTTTATTCTTCTCTTTTTTTTTCTCTCAAAACTCTATGCCATAATATTTCAATTTTCAAAGCATAATAAAATCTAAAGTTCTTCAGTTTTTATTATTTGTAGACTTAAACCTAGAAACTTAGTTGTATCATGGAGGACTATTCGTTTGTACCCATAACAAACTTGTTTATTCAAGTGAGGACGAATAAAGCATTAAAGACAATGATTAATTTACCTATCTAAGTCTTGATTATCACATTCTGTTCTATTTAGAAACAAAATATTATAACAATTTTAAAGTTTTATTTCTGTCCAACAAAATTGAGACAAAATCATTCAATGTCATGAATTAAGACTTCGTCAGGCTAGATAGATTCGATGGAAATAATTTCAATTGGTGGCAAGACAATATTATATACTTGCTTACTGCGTTGAAAATTTCCTATATAATGGATCCTAATCCGTAACCCATCTCTGATAATCCAATACTTAAGGAATGAGAGCAGTCTTAAACAGTTGTGATCAAACAACTATAGAAAGAAAATAAGAAAAGATAGGAGATCACTTGTACAATCTGTTCATTGATATCAAATCTATAAAATTAAGGTTTGATTAATTTTCTGTGAAACCAAAAGGTACACTTAATTTTTATTTTTTTTGCATACTTGTTCACACAAACATTAAAGTGAAGATGGTTTGTGATTTTAAAGAGATTAAATTTTAAGTTTGCGTGCATATATAAAAGATGAGGTTTAACTAAGGAAGCTTTTGATTGCAACAGTAATTTTGAACCGTAGCAAGTGAAGCGATTGACAGTAAATTTTCATTTGAAAATATAACATGTCCTTTAAGATCTTGTTTTATTTGTCATGGTTATTCTGATACTCTTTGCATAAAAAGAAAGATAATTTGCTTTTGTATACAATGGTATGCAAATTTTATTTTTTTGAAAACGAGAGTGGATATAGAATACATTTGAGGATGACAATAATATATCATTTCGTTTTGTTTGATTTATTAAAGTTGTGAGGCCATTTGGCTTGTATGCATTTAAATTTATAATTTAATGTTATGTGGTTGATTAAAGTATTTAGTGATACTATAAATTTTCATAAGATATTAAATTAAGATTTATTACAAATTTATAGTAAAAGTCACTATGAGCATTTATTGCTATAGCTTATTTGTGTGTATGAGTTGTTGTCAAATAAATTTTGCCTTTAAAAGGAATGGTTATATATCTGTCTAGTGGGAATGATATAACATCTTTAGATTTATTTGTAAAAAAATAATGTTCAAATGACAGTATCTTGATTGAGATGTTATTGCTACTTATAATAAACATGAAGTTAATAAATTTCTATTTGTGTGTGTATGTCTTTAAGACACAATATGAATATGAGTAACATTGTGTTAAAGCACAATGATAGGGATTGTTTTGGTTTGTGCATAGAAAACTCACATGATCAATTAATACATGTGTAAGAAGAATTAATTGTATATGCACGCATGAAAAAATGACATTTCTAGAAGTGGTGAGTAAGGACACTATATAATCTGAACTTTGTGATCACCATGAGTGCTATTGTATGTGTATCTTAATGAATAAGACATTGTGATGTATATGGTAATATTGAACAAAGGTCCTAATGATGAATCAGATAGTCTGACCAATTGTTTCAGATAAAGTAAGAGTCTTTCTACTGATAATGGTGTGAGTGTAGAGTTTTAATATTCAATATCAAAACTAGTCTTCGTTTGTATAATTCAATTCATCAAGCATATTTGGTTATGACTACATTGAGTAGTAACTTGTGTATTCAGAAATAACACACGAAGTAGAAATGTGGGAGTCATTTCCTTGTTCAACAATGAAATAATTAATTGCTTATTATTGTTAATGTAAAGAATTTTTTTATATATTTTAAATGTGGATGTATTAATTATATTATAGAATACCATAAATACATGTGAAAATTTGTTGAAATTTTGAAACTTATATGGTGATATAAGTGAAACCAAGAAATACACTATGGAAATTAAAGTGAAAGCTTAATGAGAGTATGCTTCGAGTACTTAATAGTACATTATGAGAATATACCAATTTAATCGAATCTTTGGTTACCTAGAAGAAATTATAGATTTGATTTGAACCAGCTATATCAAAAGAATACATTGATGCCATGGTGATCCGGTTGTATCAAGAGGATACACCGATGTTAGTCAGATGATGAGAATGAGAGATATATAATACCCAAGAGGAGGTGACGTCTCTTGAAAGAGAAAGAAACAAATTTGTATGTCTCACACAATGAAATTCGAATTAATTGCCTCGACATCAATTGAGAAAAAATGTTGAATGGATTAATTAGAAATTTATCGTTGAAAATAAATTGTGCCCACATCCTAAGCATTTAAAATCCATACTTTGTGATAATGAAGTTTTGTGAGAAATACCTTAAATAGTAAGTCTAGACACATTAGTCTTAGACATGATTATGTGAGACAATTGATACAAGATAGTATCATTATAATTGTCTATGTAAAGTCAGGTAAGAACTTGATTGATCCACTTACTAAGGCACTCGCAAGGGACTTAGTAAGTAGTACATCTAGAGAGATGGGACTCAAACATTTAAATGTCAACAGTGATGGCAACCCAATCTAATGCTACTAGACCACTAATTCTATGGTTTAATGGGTACAAGTTACTGTGATTGGCTGTTGATATTATCACAAAATTGGCCCATAATTGAGAAAACAATATCTTCCGTTATGTTTTAGATGATGAGTTAAACTCTTAATGAAGTTATAAGATGCGTTCTAGTAATGGAAACGCAAAGAAACTTCACCTATATGAACGAATGAGTGATGTCGCTTCTTATAGAGAGTTATGGTTTGCTCTCTTGAGGTTCATGAAACCAGGATATAGCACATGACTATAATAGTACTAAGTGAAAATAAATTCTCACCGAAATAAGAGAATTGTATGTGTGTGGTGGCTCCGGTCGTATCATATAGGAATGTTGGTTTACTCTAAAGGACACAATTCATTTCGATATGACTTTTTGTTTACACTAATAGAAGATTTTAAATCAAAATATACATTCTTTATACATACAAGACTCTCAGAGATATTGTGGTAGTATTTTTCAAAATTAGTTTTTCAAACAAGTGGGGGATTGTTAGAAAAATGAGAGTAAATAATTGTTTGAAAACTCAAAAGGCATTAGTTTAAATCAAATGGTTTTGATTTAAATAGAAAATGTATGAGATTAAATAAAAAGACACCAGTTTAAATCAAAAGTTGTGATTTAAACATAAAAGGTGTGAGATTTAATAATTGTTTTTTAAACAGACACAATCTGGTATGTTAAAAACTAACAGACATGATTGTAAGACTTCCATTAAATCTGAAAAAATCATGTCTTTCCAACTGAAAAAGCATAACTTTCCTGAACCATTTGAAGAGGTGCTTCTGCACCTATAAATACCCATCACTTCTCACTTTCAGAACACAATTTATATTATTTCTTCTTCTCTCTTTTTCTCTTAAAAGTTAAAATCATCTGCCATAATATTTCAATTTTCAAAGCAGAATAAAATTTGAAGTTCTTCAGATTTTGCTGTCTTCGGACTTCAACCTAGAGACTTAGTTGTATCGTGGAGGACTATTTGTCTGTACCCATAGCAAACTTGTTTATTCAAGTGAGAACGAAAAAAGCTTTAAAGACAGTGATTAATTCACGCCTCTAAGTCTTGATTCTCATATTCTATTCATTTTAGAAAAAAATATTACAACAAAAAGAACGAAAAAGAAAAGGCTAAAATTTTTGGGTGCCATTTATGTTGATTTTGCCAAAAAAATATTGTTTTATGGTAAAAGTATATATTTATTTTAAATAAAATTTATATTTTTAGTGGTAAAATATGTTTTTGATAGTAAAACTATTCTTTTCTACAATCAATATTTTAATTTATTATTAAAAATAAAAAATTCACTTGTGTAACTACAAAATGTATACATAAAAAAAAACCTATAATGTAGATAAATAAGACAAATTTTTATTTATAAAAAAGACGAATAAAAGGAAGGAATGAGACCACCATTAGCCAAGTATTCCTCTAAAAGCAGTTCTACGAGAAACTAGTTAGGAAGTTGGTGGGCAATTAATTGGGCATAAAGAAACAAACTATCTCACATGGGTGTAGTTTTTGGATGGAATGGATGTCTGTTACATCGACTGTGTATCGACCGTTTATCAAATGAGAATGATTCTGTCTTTTACACCCAATAATTTATTCTCAAATAGCAACGAAAATTAGGATTAAAAGACGCGTTTTCCAAAAGAAAATTATAGATACACAACTCCACAAGAGAGAGAGAGAAAGAGAGAGAGAGAGAGCGCTTGTGAAGATGAATCCAACTGAAAAAGCAGCCCCGGCAGAGTCAAAAATGGTGGTCGAGACGATGAACCAAAGTGGATTAAAGGTTGTGGGAGCCAAGACCGGAGCACGTTTCATGCCCAAGTCTGGAAGTGTGTTCCCAAAGCAGAGGAGGCTTGTGATATCGATGATGTTTGATTCCTTAGTTCAATCTCTGTCTTCTCTTTGCTTCCCCTCCTCCTCTGAAGCCTCTCAATCAATGAAGATGAATCCAACTGAAAAAGCAGCCCCCGCAGAGTCAAGACGATGAACCAAAGTGGATTAAAGGTTGTCGGAGTCAAGACCGGAGCACGTTTCATGCCCAAGTCTGGAAGTGTGTTCCCAAAGCAGAGGAGGCTAGTGAAATCGATGATGTTTGATTCCTTAGTTCAATCTCTGTCTTCTCTTTGCCCCCCCTCCTCCTCTGAAGCCTCTCAATCAAACGACAGCACTGTTTTGAAGGCTGAGAAAAGTAAGCGTGTACTTCCTTACCCACCAACATAAGGAATGTAAGCGTTGATAGTACTGAAGTCCTACCGGATGCTTCTACTGGATACTTGTGTTTATTCGCAGTACTTTTGGTTTTTCTTCGCATCCACATGATGCTTTAATTTCTCTTTCTTCTGTATTTGAGAATTGTTCTGGTTCAAATACAAGCATCTGATATCCAATTAAGTAGGTTTTAATTCCAACTAGCAGTTTTACCAAATGGGTTTCAAGGCAATTGACGATTCTCATCGATTTACAGATTCCAAGATCTACAACTGAATTTTCTTTAAGGCATTGACCTGATCTGCAAATGTCTCTCTCCTTTTGATCATGTTCCTTAGAAGAGAGACACTCCATCTTCTTGGGGTTTGTTAGTAGTGAATTTGGGTTAGGCTTTATTGATTAAGATTTAAAAAAGAAAAAGAAAAAAAGAGATAGCTGACATTTTTTGTTTTCTATTTTTTTATTGATTTTTGTCACTGGGACAGAGTACCAGCAACTGTCGTAACCGTAAAGTATTACTCCATAAAAACAAATTCCAGCCACTAAGTTTGAAGTTTGAACGTACCACTGTAACAATCTTTCACATCACTCTGGTATTTCACTTTTCGTCAGAATTTTAACTGAAACTTTATCTTAATCGAGGATTTTGTTTGTCAAAATACCCACTTCAAATAACGCCTAAATTTATTAAACAAGTATAACTATGGTAGAAAAATAAACCCTTAAAATACACAAAGCTTGTCGTAAGAAGTATGGTAATAGTAATTACAAATAGCTCTTAAACGTCATTCGTGGTTGTTTATAATTTACATAAATATAATATAATATAATATTTAATTTAATTATTATTTTTTATAAAATAAAAATTATACAATAAATTATAGTATGTAATTATAATGGTCGAATTTGGATCGTTTCGGGTCTGGATCGTTTTAAGGTTGAGTTGTATTGGGTTCGGGTCATTTTCAAGTTTCGAGTTGTTTTGGATCAATTTTGAGTTCATGCTGGATTGGGTTCAATCATATTAGATTCGTGTTGTTTTTGGTAACTCGGATCAGGTTTGATCATTTTAGATTCATGTCGTTTTTTGTAATTCAAGTTTGAGTAAAGTTGAGTTCATATCACATTATTTAAATGGAGTTTTATGCTCATGTCGGATTTGAATTGAGTTGAGTCAGATCGGATCGAGTTTTCAAATCGGATCAAATTTTGTCAGCTTTCTACACAAACAACGAATCCCTACATAGTCTGATACTGAAAAATACCGCAGATTTTTAGTAATTAATTTTATGACCTGAATTGTCCTCGTACAATTAAAGGATATCATGTATCATTTCATACGTTCAGCCTGACTAGTTAACTAGGATATTTCTTTTCCATTGCGTCAAATTGATTAAAAAACATATTACAAACTAATTAATTGGGACCCCTTATTACCATTACAACACAAAATTTATGCAGTAGAGACATATATAGGTCTTGGTTGTTTCACAGTAATTTACAAAGCTTGTTCATTAATTTGTTGAGCTATTTGAAGTCTACCATCTATATTAGTTAAATAATCTTTAGTTATGTTTTTCTTTTTCAAGGAACTACAAAGATCGACCACTTTGCAACTTGGTTTTTATAATTTTTACTTTTAAAATTATAAAAACTCCTAATTATTTTTTAGAAATGTGGATATTTTGTATATTCTTATGTTTACTGTCACATTTTTTTTATGTTCACTGTCACATTGTATAAGGTAAAAATGTATTATGCTTTTATTTTTATGGAAAACAAGTACATTTTTTAAGTAAATGAGATTAGAAGTTCTTTATTTGTGATTGATTGAATATCACTTTGAAAATTGATTTTAATTAATACAGTAAAGGCATTTGTTTAAAAAATGCAGTTATTGCTCGCCCTACCAAGCTTCGCATTGATGTTTTGAAAGCAGGGGACATATCTCCAGGGCAAGGCAAGGGACAATAAATTGTTATTATTAGGACTATTATCCTTGAGTTATTAAAGTATAAAGAGTTTATCCTTCAAAGGTATCATTGCAATGACAAGAAATATAACAGCCTTTAGCAAGCATGTGGATTGAGGCTTCAGAAGTGGAGGTCATGACAAAAAGTGATTATAAAAAGATATCTAAAAATCAATAAAACAAGACTGCAACCTTAACCATCTACTACAATCTAGTTGGAATGTGCCACAATTAATCTTTTCTATCATTGGAGTCACCCTAAAATAGATTATAAATTATTAGAAAGAATGCAATAATATATAGTATAACAAAAGTCTTATTCAGTCCCTACCAACTCATCTACTTAATAATTTATCATAATAATTTAAATACTTAGAATGTTTTATTATAAAAAAATACCTAAAAATGCTTTAATATCATGGAGGCTTCTCAATTAGCAAATCATGTTTTAAAAAAAAAAACTAATTCAGAAGTTGATAGGCAACTGTGCATAGAAAAACAAAATACTCCACTCAAGTAGTGCCATGATGATCTCACTCATATAATGGAAAGTTTTTGGTTAAAATCTGCATTATTGGTATAAGATAAGTTTTTGTTAATTCCATCTATTGTTTATCTGCACTCATTTAGACATGAGATTAATTTATTTTAATAGTTAATAAATTTTATAAATTATTTGGAGATCATCAAACAAATTAATTTTTTTTTTCAATCACACGTTTTTTTATGATTTTTAATTTTAAATAATAAAAAAAAAATTTCAGTTGTAAAAAACTTAATATATTTTTGTCATGGTAGATCACATATATATATTTACATATGTACAAAAGATAATTGTCAAATTTTTTATGTTATTAAGTTTTTAAAACAATTTTATTTAAAAATAACATTATTGGTACATTTATTTTCCAAACAAGTCACTTTTTGGTTTCCTAGTACACCAACAACCTCTGATTCATAGGGAAGGAATGTGTCGTAAAAGGTAGGACCACCATAGTCAATTCTCTCTATTTGCGAGTACCCATTTGCAACCAGACATGCCTTGTACTTTTCTACCGTTCCATCTGTATTTGTTTTCTTCTTGAAAACCCATATGCACCCAATTACCTTCCTATCCCTAAGCAATTTCACAAGGATCCATGTTTCATTCTTGTCCAGTGTCTATATCTTTTCTTTCATAGCATCCTCTCACAGATTTGCATCCTCCGAGGTCCTCACCTTTTTCACTGTGCTAGGATCATCACCAATAATATTTAAAGCATATAATGCACTGCAAGCACTAGGGGAATACATGATGGGTGGTCTCCTAACCCATGTGGATCTTTTCATGACCGACGTGGTCTCTACCCCCGAGCCAACATTTGAATCATCACTCTACAACAGAAACATGAATATTGTGCTCAGACCCAACTGACTCAGAATCTGAATTATCTGGTGCAGTCTATGGAGTAGTCTCCCACTCTCTATCTGCCGGGCTAAGATCAATCTGAATCTGCTTTGGCTGTTCCAGTACATCTTGGACAACCGCCACATCCCTTTGTGTTTCTCTTAACACAACATCTTTGCTGAAAACTATATTCATGTTTTCTATATTCCATAACTTGTACCCCTTGACCCCATCCTTATAAACAATAAAAATGCACTTCACTGATTTGTTGTCAAGTTTGTTCCTTATTTCTTTTGAAATATGCATATAAGCATCACACCCAAACACCCTAACATGAGTTAAACTCGGTTTCTTCTCGAATAGTGCCTCAAACGATGTCTAATCCTGCAAAGCTAATATAGGTGATATGTTATTCAGATAACATGTCGTAGCCGCTGCCTTTGCTCAGAAATACGGCTCTAAGCCTACACAACTTAGCATACTCCTCGATTTCTCCATGAGTGACTAATTGAGTCTCTCGGCCACCCCATTCTGTTGAGGAGTATACATAGTTGTTTTCTGTCTTGTAATGCTGTTTGCCTCACAGAATTGCTCAAACTTTTCTGAGCAAAATTCCACTCCATTATCTGTTCTCAGTACTTTTATCTTTCTTTCCATCTGATTTTTTACCAATACTTTAAACTCACGGAACTTATCAAATGCTTCAACTTTACTCGTAATGAAGTAAATCCATGCATACCTTGAAAAATCATCAATGAAAGAGACGTAATACCTTGATTTTCCAAGAGATTAGACCGGAAATAGCCCAAACATATCACTATGTATCAAATCCAGAATACTCTTCACCTTCGTGCCAGCAAACATAAAACTCACACGGTTTTGCTTGACATGTAGACAATGCTCACATAAACCGAATCCTATAGAGCAATTTGGGACTCCCTTCACCATCTGCTTCGACGATAAAGTATGTAGTCCATTTTCAACGATATGCCCAAGTCTCTAATGCCACAACACAGAGGACTTCGCCTCATCATTAGTCGCCTCTTCAAAGATAAAACTTCCATTGCACTGACTTTGTACTGTACTTCCCAGCAACTTGTACAACATACTATACCGAACACCTTGTGCGATTACTAGCGATCCACGAGTCATCTTGCACAAATTTTTATCACAACTGAAATTCACTCCCCCATCCGTCATCTTGCTGATTGACATCAGGTTCTTGCTGAGACTCAGAATATGCATCACGCTTGGAAGTGTTTTGACTGTGTCTTATTCATCTTCAACTTCACCTTCCCACGACCAATAATTTTTATCGGAGAGTTATCTCCCAATAAAACTTTTCCCCCATCAAAGGTTTCATACTCACGAAACCAATCCCTGTGAGGTGTCATGTGAAAGGATGTTCTTGTGTCAATTATCCAAACACTTCGATCTGATTGAGCCAAACAAGATGCCATATATAAGTCACTAGCATCATTATCCTGGTTCTTGTTTCCTATAGCTGATCATGTCTACTTTTCAGGGTTCACACTCTTACTTTTGCAATCCTTCTTAAGATGTCCAGGCTTTCTACACTTCCAACACTTCAACCCAGATTTATCCTTACTTTTCAATCTTCCCCTAGACTTGGGTTTATCACCAGACCTCTTGTAGTATCTATCATGGGTTCACCCTCTCACAGATAAGGCCTCATTTGATGAGTTCTCTGTACCTTGCCACCTCACCTCCTCAGACAATAAGACTGCCACGAAATTCTTAAAGGACAGATCAATCGTACCACTACTATTGCAACTATCAAGTTATCCCACAAATCAGGCAGTGAGCAAAGCAGTGTAATGGCCTTATCGTCATCCGTCACATCAATACTGATAGAAAATAACTGACATATCAAAGCATTGAACTCATTTAGATGAACAGAGAAAGAATCACCCTCAATCATCCAAAGGTTGTACAACTTCTTCCGCAGAAACAGTTTGTATACCAGAGATTTACTCTGATAAAGGCTTTCTAGCTTCGGCTAGACACAATCGAATCAGACTTTTTACCTTCCAATCGAGCTTCTCCCACTCTATGATGGCCGTTGAAGATGATACTGAAACCACCACCGACGACGCCACTTCTGCCATGGACATTGCCGTCATACTTATCGTACTCTTCGGGATCTCATCGACTATCGCCGCCCACAAGCCCCTGTCCATGAGTAGATCCTCCATTTCAGTTTCCACAACTCGAAGCTCTTCCTTCCGAACTTTTCGATTTCAATCCGTGATCCAATCGACATCTCTGATCGTTGATCCTCAAACACAAGGCTTTGATACTAATTGAACGATTCAAGACCTGTCAATCATATGAATAGTAAAAATAAGACACAATATACCCAGGTTCACTCCAGAATAGGGCTACCTCCTGCTAGAAGTTTCACTATAGTCAACCTCATAAATCTCTCGTTACAATGCGCGCTCAGTAAATAGAGAGTATTTATAAGCAACTTAAGATGCTCTAATTAGGGTTTCCGCCTTACTGCAAAACCACAGCTATTCATGGGCCCAAGCCCAACTCATATTCCTTTATCAAACAATGTAACTCCAATTCCTCAGTTCTCAAATAAAATATCCCCTTCTCCACCTTCCCCTTAAAATTCTTCAACTTCTTCTACTTCTTCTTCACTTGCTGCACCTCAAGCAATAACAGTACAATTACCTCATGCTCATCGGTATTAAGCGCATCATCTGTTTTCACCTTAAAAAAACAGGTCGTTTTCCAATGAGTTCTTAAGGGCATGTTACAATGAAAACCCACATATCGTTCGCATTAATTCTACCGAGGAATTAGCTTCTCTTTCAGCAGGCACAACTCTACTGAAACAATTAATTCCTCAAAGGGTAATCAATGGATCTACACCATAGAAAAGGGTTCGGTCAAGTACTTCACCAAGTAGTTCTCTGAGGCAACAAAAGAGCTTTCGAAAAGAGCTTGAGAGACTTAATTCTGTTTATAATTATTCTTTAACAAGTGGTAGAAATTTGAGGTCACCATCTCCTAGTAGGAGATTTTGTAGTGGTGATCATCATAATTGTGGGGGAGTTTAGGCTTATAACGCATCAAAGGATCAAATTTGTTCTAAGCGTATGGTGGATTCAAAGGTAAAGGCTGTTAATTCTGTTTCTTCATCTCAAAGGAAGGAAAGTTTCAGGCTGGCGAGTCCAAACAAGAATTCAAGTACTGCAATGCAGCCCTGTTTAACAAACAGAGAGACTCGCATTCATTGTATTAGTTCTAAAATTGATGAAAGTGCAGTTGGAGAAGCACTTTCAAGCGAAGACATTGACTTAATTCCAATGGAGGATATTGGCAATCCTCTTATCTCCTTAGATTGTTTTATTTTTCTGTAGAAAATGAGCGTGCATGCAAATTGAAATGTTTTCTTTTTCATATATATTTTTGTTTCCTTTTCTTTTTTGGTTGTTTTTCCACAATATTCATGAATAGGTTTACATTGATTTATATCATAATGTAAGGGATTGATTGGACCATTGGAGATATGAGTTGTAAAGGCGGTGATCAGAGCGCGATTTATGCTTGCAAAGGAAATAGCACTTATGATAATCCTTACAACAGATCGGGTTATCGCTGCAAGTGCAAGGATGGATTTCAAGGAAACCCCCAACCACCCTGATGGTTGCTAAGGTATATTATCCATTTCTATTGTTGTTGAGGTCATTGCCAAGGTATATTATCCACTTTTTAACCTTTTTCTTTTCGATTCACAGATATTGATGAATGCACAGGCCTAAATCAGTGCCAAAATGACAAAAAAACACTGTATTAACATTGTAAGCAGTTATAATTGTTCTTGTCCAAAGGGTTCTCATGAGGATGTCACAAGAGCTGGAACTCCCTGTGTTCAAGACAGAATGCCATTGATTCAGATAGCTGTTGGTAAGTTTTTTTCTTTAATTATGACTATACCCTCTACTGATTCGATGCTTCTCAATATATTTGTAATTAAATTCTGTATGATCAGAATTAATTAAATTCTCAAGGATAACCGTAATTGACAATCTTTTGAAATGGTTAAAATATAAAGAACTAATTGATACAAGAGTTTTAGGTCTTGGTTTTGAGTCCGGTGATGCAACTTTTGATTTAATATTTCATCAAATTTTTTATCTTTTCATTTATTTATTTGAGATTTCTTACATTTAGCATTCATGTGCAAATTTTTTAATTTTTTAATCGCCTTGCACATGAGGCGTGTGCTAAAATGTAAAAAAATAACTGGATCACTTTTCATCATCTTAAGTTATTGGAATAATTGATAACTCAACTATTTTTTAATTCTATAAAATTCATAATTTAATTTCTAAAACTTTGTGCAAATAGTTGAGTCATGTTCAATGCTAAAATAAGAGTTTTGCTTCATAGTTAAATTCTTGTCTTATACGAATCCAAGCAGTAAAATTTTTGTTTGGATCGGATGTAAAACTCTATTTAACATCGGATCTTAAATTTTATTGGTAATTGTTAAGTAACTCTATTGATAATGTAAATAGTGGTTGTACAGATTTTACCAATGAAATTTTTTTTAAATTACCAGTGTAAAAGTGAGGTTTACCCCCGTTGTAAGTAAGTATTTCCCAATCCAAATAGGCAAGTGTATATACTTTAATGTGAGAGAAAAGCGAGAGAATGAAAGTTAAAGGAAAGAAAAGTAAAAAAAAAAATAAGTGTTGTCTCTCATTTGGATGATGAAAAATCAAGAGAAAAAAAATAATTTTTTTTATACTTTTGTTTAAGAGAGTGAGAAAATGAGAAAAAAGAAAATGTAATAGTATTATTTTTAATTTTTTATTATTATATCGTTCGTTATGTTAATAGATAAATATTAACATGAGAGATTAAATAGGTACTAATTGATAAATTGATAATTTCATCTTAATTCTTTTCATTTTTACTCTCAATTCCTTTTAATTTGAGGCCATTATGATTTGTAAATAAAAAAAATATTAATCACTTTAGTTTTATTTCCTATCGCTAAAAAAATCTATTTGGACACTAAAAAAATGAAACAATAGATAGGCCAAACAGTATATGCGCTGTTTTTCCGCCTTTCATTTAATTCTTCTTTTGATCTGCAGATGTTGATGAATGTAAACAGTCGATTCACGACTGTAAATATAAGTTTATTAACACAGAAGGGAATTATACATGTACCTGTCCCAGGTGGTACAATGGGGATGGAAGAAAAAACGGGGAGGCCTGTGTCACTGATCAGCTACTGGTGATTAAGATTGTTCTTGGTAAGTATATTTCCTCTTATATGCTGCGATCTGATACCAAGTGTGCCATTGATTTCGCTTACCAAAATCGGATAAAACCAGAGCTGTGCATGTTTTACCATTTGATTGTGTTTGATTATGAGGATTTCAAAGTGATTTGGATTGGATTGTTTAGCATAGGATTTATAAATTTTTACTCAGTTTTCACAGTTAGCTGTTTGATTCATTCTTCAGGAAACAGGATATAATACTTACAAAGTCCTATTTTGTGATAAAATTGGTCAATAATGGTTTTAGAACACAAGGTTTATGAAGGAATGACTGAATGAAAATCAAATGACAAATGATAGAACTGAAGCAAGAAACTTTCCTTACCCTTGTACTTCAATAATGTTTTTAGAAGACTAAGGTTTATGAAGAAATGACTGAATAAAAATCCATGACAAATGATAGACTCGAAGCACGGAAATTTCCTTCCCCATTTTACTTCAATGAAGTCCACAAATAATTCCCTTTACTTCTGTCAAATGTAGGTGTTGGCATAAGCTTCATAGTTCTGCTCGTGGCTACCTCTTGGCTCTACTTGGTTTTCAAGAAAAGAAAGCTCATCAATCTGAAAGAGACGTTGTTCTTCAGGCCAAATGGCGGCTATATGTTACAACAGAAAAATGCATTCCATTAAATTTTATTTTTTCTTTCTCCTGAGTCTTCTCATTTTTTTCTTCTGCCAATCACATTTAGGATTAATCTCTTATGCCTAATACTTTTATATGTTTATCAAAGGAGCAGTTGGTAACTTGATGACTTTGTACCCAGTATTAGCTCCAATGATCATGACTCAGTCCTTAAATAAAATATAATTTAATTGTCTTTTAACTGTTATATATAAAGGACCCCGATCAAACCATTTAGCATCACAAAAGTCTCCTCTCCCATAAATCTATTCAATATAGAAAGGAAAAAAAAAAAAACCATGGCCCTGCATCAAACGTTAGTGCAACATCAACTCCTGCTAGTAATTGGGTTGATAATGTTAGTAGCAAAAGTTTCTTCTCAATCAAGGTCAGGTTGCTCAGAAAGCTGTGGTTCCCTTACCATTCCTTACCCGTTTGGAATGAGTGATGGCTGTTACCTTGATGAATCATTTCTCATCACTACTCAACTTTTAACTCTCCAAAACCATTTCTACGTCGAGGTAATATATCCGTGTTGAACATATCTCTTGATGGTGAATTGCGAGTCTCAACCTTTATAGCCCGCGATTGTTACAACAGTTCAGGCCAACGGATCAATGATGACAACAACTCTAAGCTCACTTTGTCGAAATTTCCCATCTTGAACACGCGAAACAAGTTCAGTGCCATCGGTTGTGACACCGTTGCGCTTATCCAAGGATCACAAGGACACAACTGCACAACAGGGTGCATTTCTCTTTGCGACAAAATTGATAGTGTAGTTAATGATTCTTGTGCAGGGATAGGGTGTTGTCAAACTTTGATCCCTGAAGGAGTGAGGGATTTTTCCATAGGAATTTAAAGTTTAAAGAATCACTCCTTGGTGCGTGATTTCAACCCATGTGGGTATGCTTTTGTAGTCGAAGAAGATGCTTACAATTTTTCTTCTTTAGACCTCAAAATAGTGAATGTTACAATTCGAATAATGGACCTGGATACAGATGCAATTGCTCCTCTGGTTATCAGGGGAATCCTTACCTCATCGATGGTTGCCAAGGTAAATTTCTTACATTTTCTATATATTAATTAAAACAAAATTATTAGTTCTTCCTTTTTTTTTTCTTCTGTTAACTGAAAATTGGTCGTTAATTAATTAATTATGCATTTGTGTCCTTAGATATTGATGAGTGTGAAATTTCAAGACCTTGCAACGGGACATGCCAAAACATTCCAGGGAGTTTTTCTTGTATTTGTCCAGAAGGGTATGAAGGCGACGGATTGCTTGATGGAACAGGCTGCCGTCCTGAATTTGATAATAGTGATCAATCAAAGAAATTAATTATCTCATTGTGTAAGTTATAAATTGATTATTTCATGTATTAAATTAAATTATGCTACCCTTTGTCTGTTTGTCAGCTAATATGATTTGAGACATCATATTATATACTATATTAGAATTTTTAATATAATGTTTTTTATTGGAATTTTTAATAAACTTGTAGTGTGTAAACCAATGTCGTTATAATTGGACATGGCATAGAAATCATAAGATTCTTTATTATAATTAAGCACTTCTAGCTTCCTCAAGGAAAGATATATGATTAAAATTTCTACCATGACTTTGTAAACATAATGATTCAACCAAAGAAGGTAAAATAAAAAAACTTTACGCGTCAGAGAATCTTCGAAATTAAAGACTTTTGTTGATGCCGTTTACTGTTTGGTGCTGACGTGGCTTGTGAGCTGGTGTGGACTGGGATCTGCGTGGCTTGTGAGCTGGGCTCAGCCCCGGGAGGCGACTTGGCCTGGGTCCTGCACAAGTGACAAGTACAAACTGAAGGCCCTCGGAAGGAAGGGAGGGGGAGACCTCCGAAGGCGCTCCGATGCTTAAGTTAGCAAATATATAGGAGAAGAGTCGCGGGTTCGAGAGAGGAACCGATGACTCTTTAGAAAATCAAGTGGAGTGTGTGTGTGTCAACCTTAATCTGAATCATCTGTTGTGTCCATACCTTGGCCTATTTATAGTCGTCTGCCGGTGGAGAGGGTATGATTGCAAGCCTAGGAGAGGGGGTGTCGTAGGGCGGCCGTAGGGTGGCGGGCGGCCATTGGGTGGCTGGCGGTCATAGGGTTGTGGAGTGGCTAGTCCCTGTAGGGTGGCTGGTGGTGGTAGGGGAGATCTTGGTGTGGGCCGGTTGGGTTATTCTTCGCGAGCTTGGGGATTCTTGCTGGGTCGTGGAACACATTGATTGTTTGTCCGGGCCGGAGATGTTCATCAAGTCAGCTGGGCTGGATTACCCTTCCGGGGCCCGAACTTATCTGGGCCGTAGGTTTGAGCCAGGTCTGGTGTTTGTTTGGGCCAGAACAAGCCTGTTGGGCTTGGTGTTTGTTTAAGCCAGTGTTTTTTAGGCCGTATCACAGGCCCCCCACTTCTTGGAGTTCATTTATGTGTTCCAGGAAGTATTTCTTAGGCCGGGCTGCTCATGGATGTTGAGTAAGCTTGTCTGTGGATCATCGTTTTATGGGAGACGAAAAGTTTCAGGGGAACACAAGGAGCCTTCTCTGGATCGCGGGGTCAACCAGTGGTTTAAGTGGTGCTTCTTGGGAATCGGATCGTCATTCTCGGAAGGTAGGAAGTCGCTTGGAGAATCCTCGCCTTATAAATAGGGTCCTCTGGCACTTTTTGTTTTAAGCAGAAAAAGTGTGGTTTCTGAAATGAGGAGAGAAAAGTATTTTCTGAGGATAGCCATCACGGCACTTTTGCCTTGAAATTGAGGTTCGGGTTTCTTCCTGACTTCGAGTGGGGACACAGGCTTCTTCCAAACTCCAAGTGGAGTGGAGAGAGGAGAGTGTCGTGTCTCTGGATGGTGAGGGCCCCTCATGCCCTGGCTTGCTAGGAACGGAAGAAGAAGAGGGGCGTGGCTGCAAACTCCTAGGAAGTTGAGAGTAAGGCTGCAGCTTCTCTTCCGGCGGTTCTTCTGATGGCAGTAAGATAAGGGGAATTGCTGTCACCATTTTCTTGCAAGCTGGCGAGGGTTTTCCTGAACCTGGGATTGATCATAGTCCGCACTTTCAGTCTCAGCTTCGGCCCAAGAAGTTTTAGGGTTCGTGCCGGGAGCTCTTCAGTCTGAAGTGGGTGAAGAAGTTCGTGACCGGCGCTGCCCGAAACATTTTGGTTTCCATTATCATCTTTGTACTTCGAGGCCGTTAAGGTCCTCTTTTATTTGTACTTCGAGGTCGTTAGTTGTAAATGGTTGTAATCCATTAACATCAATAAATTACCCTTTTTTAAATATTCATGTTTTCGTATGAACTTCCTTTCTCCTCATACTTGTTCGAATTTGATGACAAACTTAATGGAACGAGAGGGGGTCCAAAGCCCCCTGTACCAAGAGATTCGACCGAGCGTTGACGGGGCTCGGATTTCCTGGAGAAATTTACCGAGCGTGAGCAGAGCAGCTCATACGCTCGGACTTATTTGGAGATTCGACCGAGCGTTGACGGGGCTCGGATTTCCTGGATAAATTTACCGAGCGTGAGCAGAGTAGCTCATACGCTTGGACTTATTTGGAGATTCGACCTGGCGTTGACGGAGCTCAGATTTCCTAGAGAAATTTGCTGAGCGTGAGCAGAGCAGCTCATACGCTCAGACTTATTTGGAGATTCGACCGAGCGTTGACGGGGCTCGGATTTTCTGGAGAAATTTACCGAGCTTGAGCAGAGCAGCTCATATGCTCGGACTTATTTGGAGTTTCGATCGAGCATTGACGGGGCTCGGAGTTCCTGGAGAAATTTGCCGAGCGTGAGCAGAACAGCTCATACGCTCGGACTTATTTGGAGATTCGACCGAGCATTGACGGGGCTCGGATTTCCTGGAGAAATTTGTCGAGCGTGAGCAGAGCAGCTCATACGCTCGGACTTATTTGGAGATTCGACCGAGCGTTGACGGGGCTCAAATTTCCTGGAGAAATTTGCCGAGCGTGAGCAGAGCAGCTCATACGCTCGGACTTATTTGGAGATTCGATCGAGCATTTACGGGGCTTGGATTTTCTAGAGAAATTTGCCAAGCATGAGCAGAGCAGCTTATATGCTCGGACTTATTTGAAGATTCGACCGGGCGTTGACGGGGCTCAGATTTCCTAGAGAAATTTGCTGAGCGTGAGCAGAGCAGCTCATACGCTCGAACTTATTTGGAGATTCGACCGAGCGTTGACGGGGCTCGGATTTCCTGGAGAAATTTGCCGAGCGTGAGCAGAGCAGCTCATACACTCGGACTTATTTGGAGATTCGACCGAGTGTTTACGGGGCTCGGATTTCCTGGAGAAATTTACCGAGCGTGAGCAGAGCAGCTCATACGCTCGGACTTATTTGGAGATTCGACCGAGTGTTGACGGGGCTCGGATTTTCTGGAGAAATTTACCGAGCGTGAGCAGAGCAGCTCATACGCTCGGACTTATTTGGAGATTCGACCGGGCGTTGACAGGGCTCAGATTTCCTAGAGAAATTTGCTGAGCGTGAGCAGAACAGCTCATACGCTCGGACTTATTTGGAGATTCGACCGAGCGTTGATTGGGCTCGGATTTCCTGGAGAAATTTACAGAGCGTGAGCAGAGCAGCTCATACGCTCGGACTTATTTGGAGATTCGATCGAGCATTGACGGGGCTCGAATTTCCTGGAGAAATTTGCCGAGCGTGAGCAGAACAGCTCATACGCTCGGACTTATTTGGAGATTCGACCGAACGTTGACGAGGTCGGATTTCCTGAAGAAATTTATCAAGCGTGAGCAGAGCAGCTCATACACTCGGACTTATTTGGAGATTCGACCGGGCGTTGATGAGGCTCAGATTTTCTAGAGAAATTTGCTGAGCGTGAGCAGAGCAGCTCATACGCTCGGACTTATTTGGAGATTCGACCGAGCGTTGACGAGGCTCAGATTTCCTGGAGAAATTTACTTAGCGTGAGCAGAGCAGCTCATACGCTCGGACTTATTTGGAGATTCGACCGAGCATTGACGGGGCTCGGATTTCCTGAAGAAATTTACCGAGCGTGAGCAGAGCAGCTCATACACTCGGACTTATTTGGAGATTCGACCGAGCGTTGACGGGGCTCGGATTTCCTGAAGAAATTTACCGAGCGTGAGCAGAGCAGCTCATACGCTCGGACTTATTTGGAGATTTGATCGAGCGTTGACGGGGCTCGGATTTCCTGGAGAAATTTGTCGAGCGTGAGCAGAACAGTTCATACGCTCGGACTTATTTGGAGATTCGATCGAGCGTTGACGGGGCTCGGATTTCCTGGAGAAATTTGCCGAGCGTGAGCAGAGCAGCTCATACGTTAGGACTTATTTGGAGATTCGACCGAGCGTTGACGGGGCTCGAATTTCCTGGAGAAATTTACCGAGCGTGAGCAGAGCAGCTCATACACTCGGACATATTTGGAGATTCGACTGAGCGTTGACGGGGCTCGGATTTCCTGGAGAAATTTACCGAGCGTGAGCAGAGCAGTACATACGCTCGAACTTATTTGGAGATTCGACCGAGCGTTGATGGGGCTCGGATTTCCTGGAGAAATTTATCGAGTATGAGCAGAGCAGCTCATACGCTCGAACTTATTTGGAGATTCGACCGAGCGTTGACGGGGCTCGAATTTCTTGGCGGTCCTGCGCGCAAGGGCTTTTTGCTCATTTTAGGTCTGTCAGATGGTCGCGACTTCCTTCTTCGCGCGTGGGCTTTTAGGCCCATTTTGAGTCCATTAAGTAGTTGCGATAAATGACGACGCTTGACAAGAAATGACGGCGTGTCAGTTTTAATAGAGGTCGCGCTCTAGTGACAGCTGGCACTTAGGTTACTGAAAGTGGTGTCTGGGGAACCTGAAATGGCCCCTAGGAAACTGCAAAGGACGTGTCTACTCTCTTGATGCGTGATTTGATTCCCTCATTTCTGCTGCCATAACCCCTATAGAAGGAGGTACCCCCTCCCTTCAGTTTTTACTTTGCATTTTTGAGAGATTTTGAGGGTTTTGGTTCATCTAGTGAGTCTGAGAGCGTTCGGCATTGCTTAGGGGTTTTTCACAAAAGCTTTCCTTCTTTCCTTGGTGAGTAATGTCTGTTAGTAGTGAGTCTAGCGGAGCCCTGTCCAGGGAGCTGGGGGAAGCAATGGGTGTTTCTTCCAGTGAAGGGGTTGCTTCTCGGGAAATGACTTCTGGGGGTGGAGGCCGGGCCTTAGTCCCGTACGCGAGAGACAGAAGGGAGGGGCAAGGGTCCTAATCATCAGGGGGAGATTAGGACCTGGCGTTTGCATCTATCAAGGATGAGGCTCGGGACACAGAGAGAGAGAGGAATGAGTGTTCGAAGTGAACACCGTTCCTAGCACTGTGGCAGGATCCAACCCTTTAAGAATGAGGGTTAAGTATAGGATCCCCATGGATTTTAATATGAGGGCCCCCGAGGGTGGAGAGAGGGCTTGCGATGTCCTGTCCAGCCGACAACCGTATGGGTTGTGCCTCTACGAACATCAGCTCAAGGCAGGGCTCAGGCTTCCTCTCCATCCGTTCCTCTGCTCAATACTTAGATACTTTGGTATTGCGTTAAGCCAGCTGGTGCCCAATTCGTTTCGGTTGATTCTGGCATTCATTGCTGTGTGTTAGGAGGTAGGGGGTGATGAACAATAACTTGTTCAAAGCCCATTTTCAGTTAGCTCGGTTAGGTCACTCGGGCTGGGTCATCATTAGTTCGAGGCGGGGGAAGAGCGTTCTAAAGGAGAAGCCTTCCTTAATCAAGGGATGGAAGGGGGGCTTCTTCTTTGTCCAATCTACCGAAAGTTTTGACGTTCCTCTCACTTGGGGCCTGGAGCGTGTTGGCAAATGCAAGAGGCCACACCTCTCCCCTCGTGAGGAGGAAACACTGAGGGCAATGCTGGCCGCACCCTTGGAGATCGATGTTCTCAGAGACAATGAGGAATTTCACAGGCGCGGCCTGTGTCCTCCTCGCCTTCCCTCGCGCCTCTTCCGTGGTAGTCGCTGGTTCGTCGACTTATAGGAATTTTTATTTACTTTTTTCCAAGTTTTTAATGCTCTTTCTTTTTGTGCAGACATGGAGATGGCGGCGATGGCCAAGAAGCTGGCCCGCGAGAAGAAGAGGGCAGCCGAAGCTAGTGGTTTTGGGCAGAAGAAGAGAGCTAAGGTTTCGATTGGGGCTGCGATTCCGGTGGATAGCCCTCCCAGGCCTTCGGTGGTTCCTTCTCCTTCAATGGCTCCCTTGCCTCGGGAAGGATCTGAGATGGCCCCTTTCTTCACCCCTCGGTGGGCTCTAAGGCTGGATAACTCGGTGTTTGCTAGCACCAAGGTTGCTCGAGAGCACTTGGTGCTAAGGATCCCTCCCCGTGATAAGGCAGAGATTTTGTCGAAGCCTTTTGAGTTGCTCTGTTCAGCGGTGGAGGTTGCTTCTTCTCAGGCCAAGGTTCTTCATGGGATGCTTTCCCAGCGTGCCCTGAAGATGGCGGACCGCTTGTCCAAGACCGAGCTTAAGCTGAAGGAGTCTGAGGATATTGCCCATGACTTGATCATTTCCCTCGAGACATCGGAGAGGGAGAGAGCAGAGGCAATTTTTGACAAGGATCATCACCGTCGGACTGCAGAGGTCCTGAGAGAGGAGCTAGAGGAAGTTCGGTGTCGTTCCGCGGAAAATGAGGCTTCTTTGATGAAGGAAGGGGCAGTTCAGTACTTCGAGGGTTTCGATGAAGCTAAGAGGAGGGTTACGCTCATTTTTTCGGGGTTAGATTTCTCAGGTCATGATCTGGCGACCGACTCCGAAGGCTCTAGTGCGGATTTTTCGGGAGGAGGAGAGGGTGCAGCTGTTCAGGCTGGGGGTCTAGAGGGCCCAGGTGAAGCCCTACCTGCCCCAAGTGGCGATGTGGGGGAGGCACGAGCTGGGGGGGAAAGCGAGGCTCAGTCCTTGGGTGACTGCGAGGTTTTCGGGGCCTCGATTGCTCCAAAATAGTCCTTTTTATCCAAGGCCAATAGTCCCTTCCTTTTGTACACCTCTCTTCCTATAATGAAGTAAAGAAGTTTCAAAATTTCAAATTCTTTATTGATTTTCGTGTTTTTACATTTTATTGGTAAAATCTACGGAGATTCTTCGCGTTCTAGGTGCGGGGAACGGGCTTTCCTTCCATGTCTTCAAGCTCATAGGTGCCTATCCTGCAGATCCTTCGAATCCTATAAAGACCTTCCCAATTCGAGACCAACTTACCCGTGTGTCGGGGGCGTGAGACTTCACTCTTTCGGAGGACGAGGTCATTAAGTTTGAAGTCTTTCGGCCGTATCCGGGAGTTATAGTACCGAGCGGCCTTTTGCTGATAGTTTGCGAGGCGAATTTGAGCTTTGTCTCTGGATTCTTCAACTAGGTCCAAGTTCATTTTTAACCCTTCTTCGTTGCTGCTTAGTTCAAAACACTGTACTCGGAGTGATGGGACCCCGATTTCGAGAAGAATGACGGCTTCTGACCCGTATGCCATGAAGAAGGGAGTTTCACCTGTTGGCATCCGGGTCGTTGTTCGATAGGCCCGAAGGATGTGGTGGAGCTGTTCTACTCACCGATTATCCGCCTCGTTGAGTCTTCTCCTGATTCCTTGGAGGAGCGTCTTGTTGGTTACTTTAGCCTGGCCATTGGCTTACGGGTACCCCACAGAGGAGAACCAATGGTCAATATAGAGGTCGTCGCAAAATGTTTTGAATCGGGAGCTGTCGAACTGCTTTCCATTGTCGGTGATCAGCACGCGAGGGATCCCGAAGCGGCATACTATCGATATCCAGACGAAGTTCCTGGTTTGGTGATCCGTGATGCTTGCCAATGGCTCAGCCTCGACCCATTTGATGAAGTAGTCAATGGCCACGATGAGGTGCTTCTTCTGCCCAACGACCGTTGGGAATGGGTCAGGAGATCCATCCCCCACATGGCAAAGGGGAGGGGACTAGTGATGGAGACGAGGGGGTTAGCAGGTCGATGCGATGTCGGAGACCACCGCTGACAATTTTCACATTTCTTGACCAAACTTGCCGGGTCATCCTTTACTGTGGGCCAGTAGTACCCCTGGCGAAGAATTTTGAAGGCTAAAGCCCGAGCTCCAAGGTGGTTTCCGCATATCCCTTCGTGGACCTCCTAGAGTGCATAGTCGGCCTCTCTGGGTCCGAGGCATCGTAGATACGATGTAGTTAGACCCCTTTTGTATAATTGCCTTTCCATAAGGGTGTAACGTGAGGCACGGGAGATCACCTTCCTGGCTTGGTCCTTGGGTTCCGGCACAGTGCCGTCTTTTAGATACTTGAGAATCGGTTCCATCCACGAGGGTCTCTCTTCTACTGGCAGGACCGGGGCTTTATCTATGCTTGGGGCAGGGAGAGTTTCCTGATAGACAGCTCGACTAGGCACCAATTGTTGGGAGGAGGCCAAATTAGCAAGGGCATCTGCCTTAGAGTTTTCGGCTCGGGGAATCTGAGTTATCCAAAATGTTTTGAACATGGTAACCGACTCCTTCACTTTTCGGAGATATCGGGAGAGATTCTCGCCCCTGGCCTCGAATTCTCCCTGCACCTGGCTTACCACTAGCTGAGAGTCACTGAAAACCTCTAGTGCTTTTATTGCCAGTACCTTGGCACCTGGCATATTCAATGGCGAAGCCCTCAGGGCTGCAGAGGATGAGTCCTGCCCTGCTCCCTAGTGAATTCAAGGATCCATCCACATGGAGGCTCCATCCCAGAGGGGGACCGTCGTTTAGATGTGCTTCTGGTTTGTCCGAAATTTTGGGCAAAGTCGTCTCCACGATGAAGTCAGCCAGGGCCTGGGCCTTGATAGATTGCCTGGGTCGGTAGTGGATATCAAACTCCCCTAGCTCGACTACCCATTTTACCATTCTTCCTAAAGCACTCGGATTGTGGAAGACTTGCCTCAAGGGTTGGTCCGTCAAAAGGACGATAGTGTGCTCTTGAAAATAAGGCCGGAGTTTTCGGGCGGCTATTACCAGAGTGTAGGCCATTTTTTCAATAGGAGTGTACCTCTTCTCGGCCTCATAGAGAATTCGGCTGACGTAGTAGATGGGCTTTTGGATACCCTCTTCTTCTCGTACCAGGACAGAGGCCACAGTGCTTGGTCTCGCGGATAGATATAGGAAGAGCTCTTCGTTCGGGAGTGGTTTGGTCAGAAGGGGTGGTGAACTTAGGTACTTTTTTAAGTCTTCAAACGCCTCTTGGCAGCTCTCGGACTAGGCAAAGTTTTTTGCCTTTTTGATAGCCTGAAAGAAAAGGAGGCACATTTCTGTCGATTTAGACATGAAACAGCTCAGGGCTGCAATTCGTCCAGTGAGTCGCTGGACTTCTTTCACTGACTTGGGAGGGGCCATGTTGAGGATAGCTTCTATCTTCTCTGTGTTGACTTCTGTCCCTCTCTGAGTGACCATGAATCCCAGGAACTTGCCTCCGGTTACCCCAAAGGCACACTTGGACGGATTCAACCTCATATTATGCTTGCGCAGAACTCCGAAGGCCTCCTCCAAATCGGAATGGTGGTTTCGTGCCTCGAGGCTTTTGACCAGCATGTCATCCACATAGACTTCCATATTCCTCCCGATCTGTCTTTTGAATATTTTGTTCATCAACCTCTGGTAGGTTGCCCCAGCATTCTTCAGCCCGAAAAGCATTACCTTGTAGCAGTATAACCCTCGCTCGGTGATGAAGGCGGTCTTTTCTTGATCGGACTTATGCATGAAGATCTGATTGTAACCAGAGTAGGCGTCCATGAAAGAAATGAGTTCATGCCCTGATGTGGCATCCACCATTTGATCGATCCGGGGGAGAGAGAAGCTGTCCTTTGGGCAAGCTTTGTTTAAGTTGGTGAAATCAATGCAGATGCATCACTTTCCACTAGCTTTCTTGACCATTACCACATTAGATACCCACTCGGGATACCTTGATTCTTTAATGAAACTGGCTTCCAGTAGCTTGTCCACCTCAGCGTTGATGGCCACCTGACACTCTGGGGCAAATGACCATTTCTTCTAAATAACTGATTTGTATTCAGGGTCTACGTTCAGGTGGTGCTCAATGGTTTCAGGGTTAACCCCTGGCATGTCTGATGCTGACCAGGCGAACAGATCTTCGTTCCTCCGGAGGAGGCAAATGAGTTCTTCTCTGGCCTCCTTTGAGAGGTTTGCACCTACTTGTATGGTCCGGGCGGGGTCTTCTCCTAGGAGCACAGCAGTTAGTTCCTCGGCGGGTCGGCTTCTGGGTGCCTTTATTTCGTCCCGCAGATCCTCAACTTCAAGTGGTAGGGTCTCGATCTTTTTCCCTTCCATGATGTCGCTCAGGTAGCAGGACCGGGAGGCTCTTTGATCCCCTTTTATCACCCGTACACTTTTGCTAGTGGGGAACTTGACCTTCAGGTGATAGGTTGAGACGACGGCTTTTAGCTTGTTGAGGGTGGGCCACCCAATTATCATGTTGTAGGAGGAGGGTTGTTTTACCACAAGGAACGTGGCCCGTACAGTGGCTATTCTCAGTACTGTCCTGGCTATTAACGAGAGGACTATGCTTCCTTCTAGGAAGACTGGGGATCCCCCGAAGCCGTAGAGGGGGGTAGGGGCAGGGGCAGGCTCTAGACGTCCCTCCTTCAGTTTCATGCGCTGGTAGGTATCGTGAAACAGTATGTCAGCGGAGCTCCCATTATCGATCAGGACCTGTCGTATCTCGCAGTTGGCCACTAGGAGTGCGACTACTACAGTGTCATCATGGGGAATCTGCACGTCCTCCAGGTCATCTTCCTTGAAGGAGATCACCAGCTCTGTTTTTTTTTTTTGTGGGGGCTGCTGATTGAGGCCACGACCCTGACATACGCTTTACCGCTCTGCCCCGAATTTCTTCCTGCGGTCGGCCCTCCACAAATCGTTTTGATAATTTAGGTGGTTGCGGGTATTTCCAGCTTATTCTGGCGGGGCTTCTCCTGCTCTGCCCTGGGGTATTTTTGAGGATTCGACCTCTCTTGCCAGGCTTGATAAGGGCGTCTGTTATCTCTCCTTGGTGACACGGGGTTTTCGTGCCTTCGAGGCCCAGTGAACTCCTTCAGGTGCCCTCGTTTGTTGAGTTTATCAATCTGTTCCTTCAGGTCGTGGCACTCCTCCGTGTCGTGGCCACGACTTTGGTGGAACCGGCACCATTTCTTGGGGTCTCCTCCAAGGGGCTTCTTGGGTGGCCACTGTAGGACAGACTTGTTTTGAAGCTACATGAGGACATCAGTCCTAGTAGTGTTGAGGGGAGTGAAGTTGTCGACCCGAGGGTGGGGCCTATACCTGTCCTATCGGTGAGGTTTTTTGGCCACTCCTTTCTGAGAGGCAAGGTCTTTCCTTTTTCTTTCGGTTTCTCCTTCTCTTTCTCTTCTGAAGGCTTAATCCGTTTTTTAAGGCCATCACTTGGATGTTGGGATCAAGATCTGGAATTTCCCAAGCTGCTGTGTTGAACCAGGAAATGTAAGCCTGAAGCCTTTCTCCCTTATGCTGGATAATGTTGAAGATGCTTTCTGAGGTTTTCTTGGGCCCCTTGCTGCTGAGCAAGTGAGAAGCGAAAGCATAGCTGAGTTCTTTGAAATTACCAATGGTTCCTAGCTTTAAGCGCGAGTACCAAGTACCCGTCGCCTTTTCGAGAGTCAGGAGAAAGGTGCGGCACATGATCTGGTCTGACTGTCGGTGCAGCACCATCGTCGTTTTATAGTGCTGGAGGTGGTCCATCGGATCCGTGGTCCTGTCATACATTTTGACCTGGGGCATCCTGAAGTTTGGTGGGAGAGGGGTTTCTAGGACGCCTTCCATGAAAGGGGGGTCCTGGACGCAGAGTTCGTCCATTATACTGAGATTCTTGTATCTCAGAGCCGAGTCTATTCTTTCCTGCATTTCCTCAAATCGTATGTCGAGGCTGGGGTTACCCTTTGAGGTGGAACTTTCTTTGGGCCGGCTATGGAGCTGTGAGGGCTCAGCACGGGGCTGGTTATGTGTTGGGTCATTCCTGCCTGATGACTCGGCCTCTCCCAGAGCCTGGTGGGGAGGATATGAAGGCTGCCGGCCCCTTTCCCAGTCTTGAGCCGCCATATTGGCTATCATTCTGGACAGTTCTAGGAACTGAGCTTGGGTCATCGAGGCTTAGAGGTGCGCAAGGGCTCCCTCGTCGTCTGGGGAGTCGGTTTCAGCAAGGTGGGGATGCTGTTCCCTGGCGGGGGTGGCATGCTCTGGGATTGTTGGAAATCCGGATTTGGATCGGTGGCCATGAACTTCGCCTTGGATAAGAGCCGAGCACGCAGCTGGGGCTTCCTTGTTGGTTCTCCTAGCACCGTTCCTTGGTGGCATCGTGACAGATGAGTTCATTCACTTCTATTGTAGCGAGAGATTGTGATTTCCCACAGACGGCGCCAATCTGTTGATGTTGTTTACTGTTTGGTGCTGATGTGGCTTGTGAGCTGGGCTCGGCCCTAGGGGGCGACTCGGCCTGGGTCCTGCACAAGTTACAAGTACAAACTGAAGGCCCTCGGAAGGAGGGGAGGGGGAGACCTCCGAAGGCGCTCCGATGCTTAAGTTAGCAAATATACAGGGGAGGAGTCGCGGGTTCGAGAGAGGAACCGAGGACTCTTTAGAAAATCAAGTGGAGTGTGTGTGTGTCAACCTTAATCTGAATCATCTGTTGTGTCCATACCTTGGCCTATTTATAGTCGTCTGCCGGTGGAGAGGGTATGATTGCAAGCCTAGGAGAGGGGGCGCCGTAGGGCGGCCGTAAGGTGGCTGGCGGCCATAGGGTTGTGGAGTGGCTAGTCCCTATAGGGTGGCTGGTGGTGGTAGGGGAGATCTTGGGGTGGGCTGGCTGGGTCATTCTTCGCGGGCTTGGGGATTCTTGCTGGGTCGTGGAACACACTAATTGTTTGTCCGGGCTGGAGATGTTCATTGAGTCAGCTGGGCTGGATTACCCTTCCGGGACCCAAACTTATCTGGGCCGTAGGTTTGAGCCGGGTCTGGTGTTTGTTTGGGCCAGAACAAGCCTGCTGGGCTTGGTGTTTGTTTGGGCCAGTGTTTTTTAGGCCATATCAACTTTAATCCTACCTACAGTCAAAATTAAAATTGATTCATGATAATGATTCTTATATTTATATACTTTATGTTATTTTAATGTTTATTTAATTGGTCTAGGATTAATGAACCACTAGATTGCAGCATAGTTCAACTCTTTGATTGAGTCCTCTCTCTGTATGCAACCACTGTTTGGCCTGAAAGATTCTTGAATGGACTAAGTTTATGAGATTTTGTAGAAATTTTCTCTCTCTCTGACAATAGAAAGTACATTTGGTATAAGAAAATCTTATGGATCAGGTCTAGACAAGAATTTTCAATCTAACCCAATTTTCAAAATGGTTTTATCTTCTAAGAACAATCACAAGCTAAAAAATATTTTCTAAGAAACAGAATTAATCTCAGATACAGAAGTTTCATGGTTATTTTACTCTGAAAAACTTTTTTGACACCCAGAAATTGAAACTGCAGCTAGGCCAAAATGTATTCATAATTGAAGTTTTTAAAATGGTTATGCTTATATAGTAAAATTAGTATTCTTTGTCCTAATAAGAGAGAAAATTACAGCATCCTCCTTGGTTATGATGTTCAATTTAAGATAATTTTCTATGCAGGTGTTACCATAAGCCTCTTAGTTCTACTTGTTGGAATTTCCTGCATTTATTGGGGACTAAACAAAAGAAAGCTCATCAAACTCAAAGAGAAACTCTTTGAGCAAAATGGTGGCCTAATGTTACAACAATAGCTCTCTAAACACACAGCTGGATCATCAGTTGATACTGCTAGAATATTTAGTGCAGAAGAGTTGAAGAAAGCCACCAACAATTACGACGAAAGTAGAATCCTTGGCCAAGGAGACTATGGAACAGTCTACAAAGGAATATTACCAGGCAGTAAAAAAATTGTTGCCATTAAGAAATCCAAAATTGGAAACCAGAGTCAGATTGAACAATTCATCAATGAGGTAATTGTACTTACACAAATTAATCATATGAATGTGGTTAAACTTTTAGGTTGTTATTTGGAGACTGAAGTTCCATTGCTTGTTTATGAATTCATCACGAATGGGATTGTCTGGGAACACATTCAAGGTAAACTAGTCCAAGAATCATCGTTTTTTCCATGGGAAATGAGATTAAAGATAGCTGCAGAAACTGCAGGGGCATTAGCATACTTGCACTCTGCTGCTTCAATGCCAATCATACACAGAGATGTGAAGGCTACCAATATTCTTTTAGATGATAATTACACTGCTAAAGTGTCTGATTTGGAGCATCAAGACTTGTTCCTTTAGACCAAACTCAATTGACAACTTGGGTGCAAGGAACACTTGGGTATTTGGATCCTGAATATTTCCAATCAAGCCAATTAATAGAGAAAACCGATATTTATACCTTTGGTGTTGTTCTTGCAGAGCTTTTGACAAGTAAGAACGCGATTTCTTTTGATAGGCTTGAGAACGAGAGAAATTTAGCTATGCACTTCGTTTCTTCAATGAAAGAGGATCAGTACTTGTTTCGGATTCTTAATGAGAGAATTGTTAACGAGGGAAACATCGAGCAAATCAAGGAAGTTGCTAAGCTAACAAAAAAATGCTTAAGGGTAAATGGGGAGGACAGACCTACTATGAAGGAAGTAGCAATGGAGTTGGAGGGATTGAGAGGTATGGGAAAGCATCCATGGACGAAAGTGGATTTGATATCTGAAGAGACTGAATCCTTGCTTGGATCAAGAACTTTGAATGCTTCCATTAATGGTGATCTTAATGGCGCTGCTACTTCTAGCTCTACAACTGCAGGGTTCGATAGTGTAACGACCCATCCCAGGTTGGCCACCCCTGGACGGTGTCATCACATTTTGAAAATCCAAGCACGACACATATATGCAACAATAAATATAATACTACCAGATTTTTTTTTTCTTTTAACAGGAGAGGTAAACAAATATGATATTCACTTAAACATAAAATACATAAATGCATGAATATTTACAATAAAATTTTTACAAGTCTTTAACTCGATTGTCTGAGGATATTAACACGTACTTGGCTTACAGAAAAAGATGTTGACTGATTCTCAACCCACCAGACTATTTATCTTGACTGCTACATGAAATTATTGAACAGTGAGGAGTGAGATTCACAAGCTCAGCGAATTAAATTTACTGAAAGTATTCCAAATTCCATCAATAATCCTTTAATATTAAAATTTATTTTTCGCATAACCTGATGACAACTTTCTACTATCAATCTCTTCTTCTCAATCATTGGTTTACCTTAAGACTATCAATTATTTCCTAATTACCTAGTAATGAGGTTCATATCAAAAAGTCCATCATTTAGATAAGTCTTATCACTGTCTTTTTATAAGAAACTCAACCTTCTATAATTAAATTCACAAAAAGTATCACATCTCAACATCTCGAAAATCTCATCATTATAGCTGTCTCTTTTTATGAGACCCAACCATCTATAATTTAATTCACAATTAATATGCCACAACTCAGCATCTCAAATAATGGAATGATAATTAAAACAGATGCAGATGCATGAATGATTATGATGGGAACGTCTTCCCACCTGTCGACAGGTTATTATTATCTTAGATCGGCTGCCCTCCCGGTTCTTTTATTCTCATCAGACCGGCTGCCTTCCCGGTTAATTCCAGCATATACCGGCTGTCACGGTTTTCACTTTTCATCCCAGCATATACCAGCTGTCACGGTTTTCACTTTTCATCCCAGCATATACCGGCTGTCACGGTTTTTATTTTTCATCCCAGGATATACCGACTGTCACGGTTTTTATTTTTCATCCCAGCATATACCGGCTGTCACGGTTATTTCATTAGACCGGCTGCCTTCCCGGTTCTTTTGGTTATATTATTTAATGCATATGTGCATGACCAATGATATGAAACAGTAATATAAACAGTAATATAAAAACAATATAAAGATTCAAACTACTTAATTTGACTATCCTAATTATCCACAAATTTTATCTAACAAAGTTTCTTTAAAATTTCTTACATCCAATCATCCAGATTTTTTTTATCAAATTATAAAAATTCCACAAGATTCTTCTCTACCCAAATCACATCAAATAATTCATTAAAGTCTGTCCAGATCCACTAAATTTCATCTCAACTTGTCCATCAGAATTTGTCAAGATCCACTAAAATTCATCTTAAATTATCCATAAAAATTTAACAAGATCCACTAAAATTCATCTCGTCATAATTCGTATTAAAACATCTATATATCTCATCAATAATTTATTTATTGCTTTTATCCTCAAATAAACTTATGATTTTCAAAAATATCATTTCTCACCGAAAAAATATTTCTACCTGGTCAAATTTCCTATCATACCCATAAATCAATTTTTCATCTATCATCCTAGCATATTTTAATAATTAATTTTAATAATATCACCAAATAATTGATTTTTATTTAGACTACTAAGAGTAAATCCAACTCACCACGTAGCACTTTAAAGCTACTCGTGGGCACCTCTTTGCCTTTCCCGATCTTCCTCGAATTTTCTCCCGATTGTTGACTACCAACACCTGACATAATATTGGAATTTAAATTTCTTATTATTTCTTCTTTTCTCCATAAACTACACAGTTTGAAAATTTTCTATTTTAACCTCCTGAAACTTTCATAAATGATAAAATAACATTACCTTATTACCTTATGCTATTTTGATAGCTTCCCGAAATATTTTCGAAAATACTCTCAAAATCTTGTTCCTTCCACCTTTCTTTAAATTCCCAAGTGTTTTAAGAACACAGATGAAATATTTGGAACTAATCAAAAATTCTTTCGCGTTCCCTTCATAAACCTCTCGTACTCATTATATAGGAGAGCTTGGCTGCAAATTTCAGCAGCTCCCTCCTTCAATAGTCTCCATGAGATACCAAACAAACATAATGATAAAAAAAAAAAAAAACAACATCATTATGTTTTGTTCTCCACTTCCCATTAAACAACAAAAACCAATATATCAATTATCCCACTTAGAATTGTTCTCTCGGTGGCAGTAGGTATGCTGCCCCGAGTTACTGTTCCAAGTTGATTTTTTTTTTTTTTTTTTTTTTTTTTTGCTTTTCAACCTTGATCTCCAGAAATCTTCATTCAGCCATTCAGAGATTTTAACTCTTTGTCATATTGATAAAAATATACACTTACCCAACTTTTAAAATACGGATATTACAGATAGCATGGGAGATCAAATGTTATTACCTCTTGGTAATAATGGGAGATAATTTATTTTGTACACATTGATGTGTATATATGCAAACTATGCATTCAATTTTCATCATAGTTCTTGATAGTGTGAGATCATTTGACATTCATTTAACTTTTTGAGTTCACTTAGAATTTATTTTTATGAGAATTTTAATGATGTGTTTTTCCTTTCGTTGTGATCTTTTTAATTTTTTTAACTTTGAGAGATTAGTTAAGGATTAATTGGTAAAATGATTCATCTCTTTTTTCTTTGGGATGATTATGATTTTTAAATAAAAAAAAATATTAATCATCTTAGTTTTATTTCTTATCACTAAGAAAATTCATTTCACACTTTTTTTTTCTTTTTTTTTATCACATTTCTCCTTTACTAAACACACTCTATATGTAACGTTGATCGAGTAAAAGTCTTTAATAGTGAATTGGTTGTTGAATTGTCATGAACCAAGACTGCGAAAGTGGAGGATTTCTTGACTGGCTTGAGTCTAAACCTAATGGTGTAGACAAGCTGAAAACTTCACTGCTAATCTTAGAAACTTTATTGGTAATGTTAATTTCTGGGTTCCACTATTATATTGATGTTATTAATGAATCTCTTCAAAATTACCTGTTAAGCTTTTAACTGATATAAACCAATGAATTTAGACATCAGCCAGCCAAATTTTTTTTTTTGGCGAAAGTGTCAAGCAACATTCGGAGAAACTTCCATGTTAAGAAGAAGACATTTAGGGCATGTTTGGATAGGGTTTTCAAAAATAGTTTTCAATAGTAATTTTCTAAAACAGTTTTACAAAAACTCTAAATCGGTGTTTTCTGACATAATTTTTCAAAAATAGCCTTAAAATCACTGTTCACTTCTCATTTTTATTCTTCTTCCATGGTGTATAAAAAAATATTAAAATTTTGAAAAATAAAAAAAATATTAATTATTTTTAAGTATTTAGTAAATATGAGAAATAAAATTAATATAGATTTTAAATTTAAACTCAAAACTAAAAATAATTACAAAATGTATCAAAACAGTTTTCAAAATAAGATTACCCAAATAATATTTCACTGTTTTTTGTTTTGAAAACAGTTTTCAAGTTACAGTTATCTAAACACGTTTTCTTCATAAAACATCAAAAAACTATTTTTAATTTTAAAAAAATAAAAACTGAAAATAAAAAACTGTTACTCAAACATTTCTTTAAAAACGACTAAAAACTTTTTATGTAAAAGATTATTATTTTTTTTTTTAAGTAGAAATGGTCTACCTCTCACCTCTCACCTCTCTATTTTTGTTTTTGTTTTGATGACACCAACGGTTGTGACGTGACCGTTTGTGCATCAACTCGCATCAATTGAACTTTTCAATTATCAAAATTTTGAAATCTTCAAACCATTAAGAAAAGTCTCAGGCTTCACCTTTTAATTGCTTTTCTAATTCATGTACGTTGCATATATAAAATATATAATATATTAGCTGAAATATTTTAATTGCTTTTTTTTTAATTTTCTTTTGATAGAATCTTCTAATCACCTTGTTTATATTGAATTAAGGCATCCTTTCATATTCATATTACTCAGCTCAACAAACATGTTGAACTTTCTACTCTATTTCTAATAAAATTGAATCAGTAGTAAAAATATTTACAGAATTTTTTTGTGGAAAAAATTAGGTATTTTTTAACATTATTTTTATGTATATAATAAACAATTTAAAAGAAGAAAAATAAAGAGGAGAATGATATTACTATGTTTGGTTGTGGTGAAAAACATGAATCGGAACAATTAAGGGTGGGCTAAAACGGTGATACCTATATTTTTATTTGGTTCAAATGAATGATTAAATTTATTCCACTTAAATCCCAAGTTTGATAGATAGGATTAACGGTGTTATTGAAATAGTCTAATAAATAAAATAAAAAAATTATTCTTTTAATCTTATCCATTCAATTAATATTAATATTATTATTATTGTTATTATCATTATTAATAATATTATAATAATTAAAAATATAATATAATATATGGAAAATATGGAAAATAAAAGAGAAGGTAAAACTGTTCAAAAAATTTAATCTCATCAAGTTTGTCTTACCTCTTTTAAAATAGATTTAGTGAGTTTAGGGATTTTAGTGGGGTTAAGTTAGTCTCACACTATTTAGCAACAAACAATATATTTGATATCTGAAGAGACGGAATCCTTGCTTGGATCAATAACTTTGAATGTTGCATGTTAAGAAGAAGATATTAGGGCATGTTTGGATAGGATTTTAGAAAATAATCTGATAAACAGTTTTCAATAGTAATTTTCTAAAACAGTTTTCAATAGTAATTTTTTAAAACAGTTTTAAAAAAAACAGTTTTCAAAAAATTAGTTTTCAAAAATTATTTTCTGAAAACTCCAAATCGGTGTTTTCTAATATAATTTTCGAAAAATAGTCTTAAAATCATTGTTCACTTCTCTGTTTCATTCTTCCTCCATGGTATATGAAAAATATTAAAATTTTGAAAATAAAACAACATTAATTATTTTTAAGTGTTTAGTAAATATGAGAAATAAAATTAATATAGATTTTAAATTTAAACTTAAAACTAAAAATAATTACAAGATGTATCAAAACAGTTTTTAAAATAAAATTATTCAAACAACATTTCACTGTTTTCTGTTTTGGAAACAGTTTTCGAGTTGCAGTTATCCAAACATGTTTTCTTAATAAAACATCAAAAAACTGTTTTGAGTTTTCATTTTCTAAAATAGTTTTCAAAAACTAAAAACAGAAAACTGTTACCCAAACATGCCCTTAGGGACGACTAAAGGCTTTTTATTTAGAAGATTATTTTTTTAAGTAGAAATGGTCCCCTTCTCTCCTCTCAACTCTTTTTTCTCTTTTTTTTTTTTTAATTTGCTTTTGATAGAATCTTCTAACCACCTTGTTTATATTGAATTAAGTCATCCTTTCACATTCATATTACTCAGCTCAACAAACTTGTTGAACTTTCTACTCTATTTCTAATAAAATTGAATCGGCAGTAAAAATATTTACATAATTTTTTGTGGACATTTATGTATTTCCCCTATATAGAAAAAAATTAGGTATTTTTAACATTATTGTTATGTATATAATAAAAAATTTAAAAGAATAAAAATAAGAAGAAAAAGAAAAATTTAATAAAAAAATTTATAAAATTCTTGATGAGAGAATTGTTAACGAGGGAAACATCGAGCAAATCAAGGAAGTTGCTAAGCTAACAAAAAGATGCTTAAGGGTAAATGGGGAGGACAGGCCTACTATGAAGGCAATAGCAATGGAGTTGGAGGGATGAGAGGTATGGGAAAACATCCATGGAAGAAAGTGGATAATGGTGATCTTAATGGTGCTGCTGCTTCTAGCTCTACAACTGCAGGGTTCGATAGCATGGGAGATCAAATATTATTACCTCTTGGTAATAATGGGAGAGAATTTATTTTGTACACAGTGATGTGTATATATGCAAACTATGCATTCAATTTTCATCATTGTTCTTGATGGTGTGAGATCATTTGATATTCATTTAACTTTTGAATTCACTTAAAATTCATTTTTATGAGAATTTTAATTGTGTTTTTCCTTTTCGTTGTGATCTTTTTAACTTTTTAACTTGGGCAGCCCATTTCATAAGCTAAAGATCAATCTGACATGGTATACGAATTACAACATGTGCTTGGCTACTTTAGCTATGCTCTATCCAGCGTATATTAAACAGGAATCTTAGCTAGAGATAATTAAACAGCGTACAAAGAATACAAGTTCTATGAAATTACCAAATGTCTATTGCAAACCCCCTCTCACGCAATCAGAGTTACTTTCATAGCAAGAGTACACCTTTGGGGTCAAGTCATATTTACACCACGTGAGTTGACCCCAATTGGGGGGTCACTTAGCGTAGTGTTAATGGCCTGCCAGTTCCTATATAAGAAAAAAAGAAAACCAATAGTTATCAAATGTATTCATCAAGGGTAAAACGAACAAGAAAATTTCTTTAAAATTAAGGGGTAATAGTAGAAGCTATGGGCTTGCTTAGACAAGCACTTATGCAGCTCTTGCTGTTAATAGTAATATTAGCAGCAACATCAACAGTACCAGCAACTGGTTGCTCAGACAGTTGTGGCAACCTCAGCATCCCATACCCATTTGGCACAGAAAAAGGCTGTTACCTGGATGACACTTTCCTCATTACCTGTAATGACTCCAACAAGCCATTTTTGGGAACGGGTAATCTACCTGTTACCAACATTTCACTAGATGGGCAGCTACACATCTCAGTCGAGGCATCTTACGATTGCTATGACAATAAGGGAATTTGATGCAGGAGGATCTGAGTCAGATGATGCTGAGCTGTCAGATGGCAAGTGGGCAGCCTAAGCCGGTTTTCATCGTTTAGCGGGCCACAGGTTCGGATTAGGTCCCAAAGACCCTAGTCTGATTGGAAACGAGCTTTCGGGAAAAACTTAGTATAACTAAGCCTTATCGTTTTTAAGCCAAAAAACGAAGTTTAGATCTTCAAATTGGCAGTTTTTAGTTTTTAGGAAACATTTTATTTTATTTAATTTAAATTCGGCCTTAATTTAATTTTCCTATTTTAGCTTTGACCTTATAAATAAGGTCTTAGGGTTTTGTAATATTATAATTATATTTTTGGAATAAATTAAAATAAAGCATCAGAGTAGTTTCTCTGTATTGTTTTAGGATTTTTCTTGTGTTACTCCCTGTGAACTATCTGTTCGACTAGCCTGCAGAATAATCGTCATTCTGCCCGGCGTCAGTTGGTATCAGAGCTTCAGCATCTTCCTGGGGTGAGATTTCATCAGTTTTCATGGCTGGTGATCGTGGTCATGGTCGTCGCGGGCAGGTTTCGAACGAGGAAGCCCCACGCCGTGATCGTAACGTTCAGGATATGCTGATTGAGGATTTATAGAAGCAGGTTGCAAAGTTAACCCAGCGTCTAATGGCGCAGAATTTCGGTGATCGTGAGATAAAAGATCACGATTTCGATTCCAGTTTCGAAAACCCGTATTACAATCCTGCTCGATTCGGGGAACACCGTGGTCGGGAGGATCGTTATAGAGATCTCGGTTTCAGAGTGGATTTGCTGCTGTTAGTAGAGTTTTCTGACTTGATACCAAAGGATCTTCCTCCTGGGTTGCCGCCTAAGGTCTTTAATGTGAAACACTTGAGTCATTGTTTTGGGGATTCTGATATGGCTATTGTGAACTCGAGGACGAGTTCTTTCCAACCCGGGGTGACTGATGCAGGAGGATCCGAATCAGATGATGCTGATCTGTCAGATGGCAAGTGGGCTACCTAAGCTGGTTTACATCGTTTAACGGGCCACAGGTTCGGATTGGGCCTCGAAGACCCTAGTCTGATTGGAAACGAGCTTTCGGGAAAAACTTAGTATACTAAGCCTTATCGTTTTTAAGCCAAAAAACGAAGTTTAGACATTTTTTAGCTTTTAGGAAACCTTTTTATTTTATTTAATTTAAATTCGGCCTTAATTTAATTTTTCTATTTTAGCTTTGACCTTATAAATAAGGTCTTAGGGTTTTGTAATATTATAATTATATTTTTAGAATAAATTAAAATAAAGTATCAGAGTAGTTTCTCTGTATTGTTTTAGAGTTTTTCTTTGTTACTCCCTGTGAACTATCTATTCGACTAGCCTGCAGAATAATCGCTATTCTGCCCAGCGTTAGAATTCCAACGAACTACTCCGGTGAATCGGTTTGGGTAGATAAATTCCCTCTCTCGTACACCAAAAACAAGTTTACTGTGGTAGGTTGTGACACTTATGCGTATTTCACACATGACCTAGGTGAAAGATATTCAACCGGTTGCGTGTACCAATGTTTTACAACTGATGGTATGGTTAACGGGTCATGCTCTGGTATCGGCTGCTACTAAACAGACATTCCAAGAGGAGTGATGGGTTATGACATATCTGTAGATAGCTTTCACAATCATACAAATGTATCAGACTTCAATCCTTGCAGCTTCGCCTTTGTGGTTCAAGATGGTAAGTTTAACTTCTCCACTTTAGATCTTTTCAATCTAAGTAACATTGAAGCTTTCCCAGTGGTACTTGACTGGTCAATTGGAAACAAGACATGTGAAAAAGCTAAAGAAAACCCAGAATCATATGCATGTAAGGAGAACAGCTTTTGCCTTGACTCAAATAATGGACCTGGGTATCTTTGCAATTGTTCTGATGGTTACCATGGAAATCCTTACCTGCCAAAAGGTTGCCAAGGTACTTATCCTATTTCTATCCATTTGGATTTCACTTACACCATTCTAATAAATCACAAATTTATTTTCTGGGATTCAGCTAATGTTAATGAGCTCTTTTGATTTCTGCTTGATGTTAATGAACTCTTTTGGTTTCTGCTTGGTTGACATGTTTTCTATTCTTTAGATATTGACGAGTGTAAGGATCATAACCTCAATCAATGTACAAGACCAGAATTCTGTCACAATTTATAGGGGAATTTCACTTGTATCTGCCCAAAGGGTTACCATGGAGATGGTAGAAAAGGTGGAACAGGTTGCAATGCTAATCAACCATTATGGACAAAGATTGTTGTTGGTACGTACATTCCTTCTTCTTTCCTTCTTTTTTTGGGTATTTCAAGTCTCTATATATATGTAGGGTAAGGTAAGTATTGGGAATGCGATTAATAAACCTCTAATTCCTTAAGTACTAACAGGAGTTAGAGTAAACTAATTGGGACTTCTCATGAAATTTTTAATTGTGAAAATTTTATTTAAAGGGATTATTGTAAATACGGATTGCTAAAATATTATGCCTATATACTTTATTTCAATATTATCTTATGAAAGTAAAATTCTGAATCCTGCAAAGTGGTGCAAATAACTCCATTAAAAATTTGAATCCAGAGTCATATTAGCATTCATATGCACCCTCTGCTTTTTATAGAGTAACAGAATTTTTATAAAGTCAAACAATAAAGTGTTTATATATATATGTCTTCGCTCAATTGGTTTCCATTCTCCTCCACTCATTGAGGGAACAAAGTAAATATTGGAACCAAATTTGTAACTCTGAACTTTAGTGATTCTTTAAGATATTTTGTTGTATGTAGGACTCAGCATAGGCCTTCTGGTTCTACTTTTGGGCATATCCTCTTTATACTGGGTATTCAGGCATCAACAGCTTATCAAACTCAGAGAAAAACTTTTTGAGCAAAATGGAGGCATTATGTTGCGACAACAACTTTCAAAGCATGGTGGTTCTGCTGAAAAAACCAAAGTATTTACAGCGGAAGAGCTCAAAAGAGCTACCAATAACTACCATGAAAGTAGATTCCTAGGCCAAGGAGGGAAAGGGACAGTTTGCAAGGGAATATTGCCAGATAACCAAGTAGTTGCAATCTGTTGGTGATTTGCATCAGGTATTGCTGCACCACTCTGTCCTTACTGCCATTGTTAGCTGCTGTCATTACTACCCTTGTCAGCTGCATTTACTACCCCTTGTCAGCTGTATTTACTACCCCATGTTCTTTGTCATTTACTAGCCCATGTTATCAGTCATTACTACCCCATGTGTGTTGTACCATGTATTAGTTGTTTTTGTTTATTTTTTTTCCTGCAGCTTTACTTTTTAGTTCTTATATATATTGTAAGCTGATGCATTATGAAAATAGAATTCTAGATTATGTTTTCTGTGTATCTTCCTCCATTCTTTCCTTATCCTAAGAAAATTCTTGTTCTTTCATTCTTTAAAACTAACATTTGGTATCAGAGCTTTATTCTTGAGGGATCTGTGAGTGTTCAAATGGAAGGAGAATCCAGTTTTTCATCAATAGCTCCACCTGTTTTTTATGAAAACAACTATCAAATGTGGGCGGTGCGTATGGAGACCTACCTAGACGCGTTGGATCTGTGGGAGGCTGTAGAAAAAGATCATGAAGTTCAGCCTCTCCCAACAAATCCTACTGTGGCACGGATCAAGATACAAAAGGAGAAAATGACAAGAAAATCGAAGGCGAAGGCATGTCTATTTGCAGTGGTTTCACCAATGATTTTTACCAGAATTATGTCTCTCAAATCAGCTAAGGCTATTTGGGACTATCTCAAGGAAGAATATGCAGGAAATGAAAGAATTAAAGGGATGCAAGTCTTGAACTTGATAAGGAAATTCGAACTTCAAAGAATGAAAAGCTCCGAGACGATTAAAGATTACTCAGACAGGCTTCTTAGCATTGCAAACAAAGTGAGGCTTCTTGGATCTATGTTTACTGACTCAAGAATTTTAGAAAAAATTCTTGTTACAGTACTTGAAAGATATGAAGCAACCATCACTACCTTGGAGAATACCAAGGATCTGTCAAAAATTTCCTTGGAAGAATTGCTTAACGCAATGCAAGCACAAGAGCAAAGAAGATTGATGAGGGAGGATGCAACAATCGAAGGAGCTTTGGCAGCCAAGCATCAAAACACGGCCAGAAACAAAGAGAAAAAGAAGAAAGATTTTGAAGGAAATGGAGCAAGTACAGCATCAGCCATTGCAAAAGGAAATAATGGAAATCAGAGGAAATCCTATCCACCTTGCCAACACTGCAGAAAGAAGGGTCATCCTCCATTTAGATGCTAGAGAAGACTTGATGCTTATGTTCTACCTTGCCAACACTGTGGAAAGAAGGGCCATCCTCCTTTTAGATGCTGGAGAAGACCTGATGCTAAGTGTTCCAAGTGCAACCAACTTGGACATGAAGTAGTAATTTGCAAAGGAAAAGCTCAGCAGCAGAAGTTGAAGCCCAAGTTGCAGATCAAGAGGATGAAGATCAGCTTTTTGTGGTATCTTGCTTTGCAAGCAGCAGTTCGACTGATAGTTGGTTAATTGACAGTGGCTGTACCAACCACATGACCAATGACAAGGAACTCTTCAGAGATTTGAGGCCAACTGACATTACTAAAGTCAGAATTGGCAATGGTGATTATGTTTCTGTCAAAGGGAAAGGAACAATCTCTATAACCAGCACTATAGGCACAAAGAGAATTTCAGATGTTCTCTACGTATCATAAATTGACCAAAACTTGTTGAGTGTAGGTCAATTGATTAAAAAAGGCTTTAAAGTGATCTTTGAAGATAGTTACTGTCACATTCTTGATGTCACGGGTCAAGAAATTCTTAAAGTGAGAATGAAGGGCAAAAGTTTTTCTTTCGATCCCATCAAAGAAGAACTTGCTGCGTTTTCAACCGAAGCCAGCAACACCGAGTTATGGCATAAGAGACTTGGTCATTGTCACTTGCAAAGGATGCAGCTCATGAAAAAAAAAGGAGCTCACAGTTGGCTTACCAACATTTGGAGATCACTTATCGATTTGTCATGCTTGTCAATACGGTAAACAAAAACGGAGACTATTCCCAAAGTCAACCTGGAGAGCCACTCACAAGTTGCAGCTAATCCACACAGATGTATCCGGTCCTCAAAGAACTCTATCATTAGTAGGTAGTTGGTATTACATTGCCTTCATTGATGACTTTACAAGAATGTGCTGGATTTTTTTTCTTAAAATTCAAGTTAGAAGTGGCTAGAGTGTTTTGGAAGTTCAAGAAGGTGGCACAGATGTATCCGGTCCTCAAAGAACTCTGTCATTAGCAGGTAGTTGGTATTACATTGCCTTCATTGATGACTTTACAAGAATGTGCTGGATTTTTTTTCTTAAAATTCAAGTCAGAAGTGGCTAGAGTGTTTTGGAAGTTCAAGAAGGTGGTGGAAAACCAAAGTGGCTGCAAAATTCAAGCTCTAAGGTCAGATAATGGAAAAGAATACACCTCAGAAGAATTCAATCTGTTTTGCGAGGAAGCAGACATAGAACACCAGCTTACTGCTCCATATACTCCGTAACAAAACAAAGTTAGTGAAAGGAGAAATAGATACATAATGGAGATGACCAGATGTATGCTTCATGACAAGGAGTTGCCAAAGAAGCTTTGGGCTGAGGCAGCAAGTACTGCTGTTTTCTTGCAGAACAGATTGCCTACCAAGGTGTTGAAGGATAAAACTCCATTCAAGGCTTGGAATGGCTATAAACCTACTCTCAATTTTCTTAGAGTGTTCGGTTGTATGTGTTTCTCTCAAATTCCACAGGTCAAGCGTGATAAACTTGACAAGAAGTCAGAATCGGGCATCTTTGTGGGTTATAGTTCTTCCTCTAAAGCCTACAAGGTGTATCAACCTCAAATAGGGAAGTTAATTGTTAGTAGAGATGTGTTCTTCAATGAAGATAAAAAGTGGAATTGGGAACAGACACAAGAGACATCCACAAGCATACACAAATCAAGTCTCCCCTTCCAAACGACAGAAGAAGATTTGGAAGATGATCCACCAATCCGTGGAACAAGACCGCTCTATGATATCTATCAAAGATGCAATGTGGCCATTTGTGAACCTACGGGTTATGAAGAAGCCATTAAAAACCAGAAATGGAAGAAGGCAATGGAGGAGGAATTGTACATGATCAAGAAAAACGAGACATGGCAGCTTGCTGATAGACCTCAAGACAGAAAAATCATTGGGGTCAAATGGGTGTTTAGAGCCAAGTTCGATGTTGATGGATCCATCAACAAACACAAAGCCAGGCTTGTTGTCAAGGGGTATACTCAAGTTTTTGGAATTGATTACTTAGATACATTTGCCCCTGTTGCTAGATTAGACACTATTCGGCTGGTGCTAGCTATAACAACCCAAAATGGGTGGAAAGTGTTCCAATCAGATATAAAATCAGCCTTCTTAAATGGTCTATTGCAGGAGGAGATCTTTGTTGAGCAACCAGAAGGATTCATTGAAGAAGGCTATGAAGACAAAGTGTACCTACTAAAAAAGGCTCTTTATGGCTTAAAACAAGCGCTTAGAGCCTGGTATAGTAGGATAGATGATCATCTATTGAGCTTGGGTTTTACAAAAAGCCTATCAGAAGTCACTCTCTATGTTAAAAAAAAGGGACTGACTTTCTTATTGTGTCATTATACGTTGATGACTTGTTGGTGACAGGTAACAATGCCAAGCTTGTTGATGAATTCAAGCAAGAGATGATGCTGGTTTTTGGTATGACAGACCTTGGTCTGATGACATATTTCCTTGGTATGGAGATCAAACAAGATGAAGGAGAATTTTTCGTTTGTCAAAGAAAGTATGCTAAGGAAATACTTAAAAAGTTTTGTATGGAGGAATGCAAAGCAACGGCTACACCAATGAGTCAGAAAGAAAGCCTAAGTAAGGAAGATGGCACAGACAAAGTTGAAGAAGGCTATTTCAGAAGCTTGGTTGGATGTCTAATGTACCTAACTGCAACCAGGCCAGATATCCTTTTTGCTGTAAGCATTCTCTCTCGTTTTATGCATTGTGCTAGTGAAATGCATCTTAAAGCAGCAAAAAAGGTCATTAGGTACATCAAAGGGACTGTTAACTTTGGTGTAAAATTCAAGAAGTGTCAAAACTTCAAGTTGTAGGATTTTCTGACAGTGATTGGGGTGGATCCATGGATGATATGAAGAGTACATCTGGTTACTGTTTTAGTCTAGGATCAGATGTGTTCTCTTGGTATTCCAAGAAACAAGAATGTGTAGCAGAGTCTACTGCAGAGGCTGAATTTGTTGCTGCTACAGCAGCAGTGAATAAAGTATTGTGGTTGAGGAGGCTGTTATGTGATCTACATTTGAAAAAACTGAATGATACAAAGGTATTTGTGGACAATCAAGCTGCAATTGCAATATCTCATAATCCGGTTTTTCATGGAAAAACTAAACATTTTAAGATTAAGCTATTCTTTCTAAGAGAAGTGCAGAAAGAAGGAGATGTGAGCTTGATTTATTGCAGATCTGAAGATCAGCTTGCAGACATTTTCACAAAACCTCTACCAACAAACAGATTTGAGCCTCTTAGGGAGAGACTTGGAGTTTGCAGCTCCTAATGTAAGGAGGAGTGTTGGTGATTTGCATCAGGTGCTGCTGCACCACTCTGTCCTTACTGCCCTTGTTAGCTGCTGCATTTACTACCCCTTGTCAGCTGCATTTACTACCCCTTGTCAGCTACATTACTACCCCTTGTCATCTGCATTTACTACCCCATGTTCTTTGTCATTTACTAGCCCATGTTATCAGTCATTACTACCCCATGTGTGCTGTACCATGTATTAGCTGTTTTTGTTTATTTTTTTCTGCAGCTTTACTTTTCAGTTCTTATATATATTGTAAGCTGATGCATTATGAAAATAGAATTCCAGATTACATTTTCTGTGTATCTTCCTCCATTCTCTCCTTGTCCTAAGAAAATTCTTGTTCTTTCATTCTTTAAAACTAACACAATAAAAAAAGGCCAAAATAGGAGACCAGAGCCAAGTTGAGCAATTCATCAATGAAGTGATTGTATTGTCCTAAATCAACCATAGGAATGTGGTAAAACTCTTGGGATGTTGTTTGGAGACACAAGTCCCTTTGTTAGTATACGAGTTTATGACTAATGGTACCCTCTTCGACCATATGCACGATGTTAGGCTTGTATCTTTCATTCCATGGGAAACTCGTCTGAAGATAGCCACAGAAACTACAGGATCCCTTTCATATTTACACTTTGCTTCTTCTAATCCAATCATTCACCATGACATCAAATCTGCCAACATCCTTTTAGATGACAATTACACTGCAAAAGTGTCAGATTTTGGAACTTCGAGGCTAATCCCTGTAGACCAAGAACAGTTAACTACGCTTGTGCAGGGGACTCTCGGGTACCTTGACCCAGAATACTTTCTCACAAGCCAATTGACAGAGAATAGCGATGTTTACAGTTTCAGAGTAGTCCTTGTTGAGCTACTTACAGGAATAAAGGCTATTTCCTTCGACAGGCCAGAAAGGGAAAAAAATTTGGTTACTTATTTTGTTTCTTCTATGAAAGAGGATCGCTTGGTTGAAGTTCTTGACCACCAAATGTTGACTGAGAGGAATGTTGAACAGCTAAAGGAAGTGGCTAATTTAGCAAGGAGATGTGTAAGAGGGAAGGGAGAGGAAAGACCTACTATGAAGGAAGTAACAATAGAATTGGAGGGACTGAGAGCAATGGAGAAACATTCATGGGTAGGAGGAGATTTGTACCCTAAAGAGCATGAATACTTGCTTGGTCATGGTGGTAGCAGTAGTATCAGCACGGCAGGCTATGACAGCATAAAGAGCCAAGTCACACTTGAAATTGAAGATGGGCGGTGATTATTTAGGATGCATTTGATGCACTAGATGAAAGGGCAGATAGAATCAATGGCTGGATGTTTAATCCGGTCATGACTGGATAAAGCCATCTGGTGTGTTAGTATCTAAAGTTATGAATTTTCTTTTTCTGCGTTTCTCTTTCCTCTGTTGGTCAATCTTTTGATAGTGTGTTTGTTTTTATCACCCTTTTATGATATGTTTCTATTTTCTTCCTATAGAATATTGTTTCTGCAGCATCCCTTGTGAATCAAAATGTGAAAAATTTGGCATGAATTAGCTTTTAGTTCAAAATGTGATATTTTCAAGAATCGAACTTTAATATTTCATCTTCTCACATATCAAATTTAGGATTTAGTTCATGTAGTAACTGACGCGAAACCTAGCGCTCTGTGTAGTATAGTCTCTCAATTTCTATATCTATAAGTTTGATCAAATTATGAAAAGATTCAAAATTGCAGTCTGCACACTAATTCTAGTTAATGACTTAATGTCCACAAAAAATAAAAAAATAAAAAAATAGGACTAATACGAACAAAATATCACAATTACTGAAAGAAAAAATCTTCCAAGTTAATAACTAAACGGAGTCTTAGCCAGAGATAATTCAACTTTGGTCCTTTTCCATGTAGAAACTAGAAAGAATACAAGTTCTAAGAAATTACCAAAATGTAACTCTCTCACGCAATCAGAGTTATTTATTCGAGGAATACTTAGTTTTAGATCCGTCTGAAATTTCACTGACAATTTTAAAGAATTTTATTGATAATATTATTTTTTGAGTCTTACGTTCATACTGGCATAATCAGTAAAGTTTTCTAAAATTACCAGTAAAATTTCGGACAAATCTATGTTTTAAACTCAGTCTAACCAAATATTTTTTGTATTTTGATAGCAAAAGTAGACCTTTGAAGTCCATTCATTTTTTACCAAAAATTATTGGCTGGCTCAGGTCTAAACCACTGGAAACTTCAATGGTAATCTTGAGGAGCTTTATTGATAACATTAATATAGGTGTGGGACCCAAAAATTAATATTACTAATAAAATTTTTAAGAATACCAGTGAAGTTTCCAGCTGATCTAAACCCACTCATTTAGATCCTAACAAACCAATAATTCCTCCATTTTTACACCATGTGAGTTGACCCAGTAAGTTATAGTGCACAAAGCTACATTTGTACTGCAGTTTCTGAGTTACTCCTATAAACGAGTAAAACTTTCGACAGCCATTGACACCCCAAATTAATACTCAAAGCTTGCAGTAAAATAGGAGGCACTGGTTAAGCGATGATAAGTCCCGTCTGTTGTTACTTTTTTTTTTATAGTTAAACGCAATTTTGTTTAAGTTAAAAATGTTTTAACGTGTGTTTTAAGGGGTGGAAAAAATAAAAGCACTTTCAAATGAAAGTGTTTTGAAGTGCTTTTCACGAAAAAAAGAATAAAAACATTTTGGGATCAATTCATTTTAACACCAAGTGAGTTGACCCCAATAATTCCGTGTTCACGGGGACCACGGCTATATTTGTACTCGCAGTTCCTGAGTTATAACTTTAACCGGGACCAGGACCGCAAATTTACTCAACCTTGCAGTAAAATTGGGGGCACTGATCATACTCCATTTGCGTCACTGAGTGTAGTGTTAAGTTGTTGACAGACTGCCAGTTCTTATGCATAAAGAAAAGGACTACTTCCAATTTTGTTGAAAAAACACTGGTATATCAATTTTCTTTTTAAAACTTATAATTCATTTCAAAATATTAATTTCTAACATCAAATACTTTCAAAATATTTTTTTTGAAAAAATAAAATTTTAATTAGATATTATTTTTCATGATAAACAGAGTAATTTAGTGTTAAAATATCTTCAAATGATTATGATAAGTTTAATAATTCTACTTATTAATTATTTATCTCAAAAAAGACCACAACTTATAGCTTAATTTGCAATTAAAGTGAGGAAAAAGAAAAGAAAAATTACAGCTCAAACTATATTTCCTCATGTGATCGTTTTATTGGGTTTCTGTATTTTCAGTTATTCTTATTGAATCTTTAAAATTATAATCTGAATTCAATCACATTATTCTCTCAAATTAAAATCAATAAATTTTATTAATGGTCAATTGACAAATGATATGATTGGATAAAGATTATAACTTTAAGGATTCAATAGGGATGAATGAAATTCCATAGACCCAAATAGAGCGCCTAGCAAACTTGAAAGATGAAAAATTGTGTCAATAAATTAACTGTAAATGAGTCTATAATTAATTTTGTTAGAAAAAAAAAGATTACTGGGTCGAAGCTAACACACAACTAAAGCGAAATGAGAAAAATGAAGATAAATAAGACACAAATATTTTACGTGGAAAAACCCCGTACAAATTGGGGTAAAAACCACGGGCAAGTGTAGGAGGATTTCACTATTGTAAAATAGGTATTACTACATCTTCTATCTGATTACAATGAGATAACAATTGTCTAATCTCTATTGTAATAGGAGAAACAACTCTCTCACAAAATCAGAAAAATATTACTTACAAAGAAGGAACAAATTTTCCTCTCTAAGTAGTAACTCTCACACTCTCTAATACACTTCTCTTGATTTTGTGATTGCATTTCCAAATGAGAGCAAATGGGGTTTATATAGGCTTAACATGGGTTGGTGGAAGTTAGGCAAAAATTAGGCAAGAAGTTAGGCATCTTCATTGTTGACCAAAAATAGTTGGTGGCCTACTTCCTCCATTGTTGACAATTTGCCTAAGTTAGGCACCTCCATTTTTGACAGAAAATGGAGTGGCTTATTTCCTTAACAATCTCCCACTTGAAGACTGATTTTAATCTGTCTTCACACCTCGATCTATGCAGCAGATCTTCCATAATCCTTTCATCCTTCCTCACTTGCCAAATCCATGCTTGCTTACGTTTCCGCTAGACCACATGAGGATCTACACCATTTAAACTTGTCAGTGTTGATCGGCTTGGTCATAACATCTGCTAGGTTCTCGTCGGTGTGAATCTTCTGCATATCCACATTACCTTCTTCCACTACTTCTCGAACGAAGGGATACTGAACCCTTATGTGCTTTGTCTGTGAATGAAAAGCTGGATTCCTTGCAATGTGCAAGGCACTCTGACTGTCACAAAACAGAACAATCTTCTCCTGCTTGTGCCCGAGCTCTTCCAATAACCTTTGTATCCAAACTGCTTCCTTGCAAGCTTGTGTAGCCGCCATGTATTCTGCTTTCGTTATAGATAGAGCCACAATCGTCTGCAGTTTAGAAACCCAGCTTACAACTCCTCCTGCAAGTGTAAACACATAACCTGTAGTAGATTTGCTTTTATTGAGATCCCCTGCAAAATCTGAATCAACATAGCCTCTGACAGTAAAATCTGATCCTCCGTAACATAATGCAGCATCTGAGGTTCCTCTGATGTACCTCAGAACCCTCTTCACAGTATTCCAATGCTCTCCACCAGGATTCACCATAAATCGACTAACCACTCCCACTGCTTGTGCAATGTCTGGTCTTGAACAAATCATAGCAAACATTAAACTTCCCACTACTGATGCATACGGTACTCGATACATCTCCCTCCTCTCTTCTTCATTGCTAGTACATATACTTGAGGATAACTTGAAATTAATAGGAAGTGGGGTAGAAATTGGCTTACTATCTTGCATGTTGAAACGTCGCAAGATCTTGTTGAAGTAGTTCTTTTGGGAAAGCCAAATCTTCCTGTTATTTCTGTCTCGGTGAATCTGCATCCCTAGAATCTTGTTTGCTGGTCCCAAGTCCTTCATATCAAACTCCCTAACCAACTATGCCTTCAATTTTTGGATTTGATCTCTATTGGGGCCTGCTACCAACATGTCATCCACATACAACAACAAGATAATAAAATCATTATCACCATCAAACCTTTTGAAGTACGTACAATGGTCTGAACTGAGTCTGTTGTATCCAAGGCTAATAATGAAGGAATCAAATCTCTTGTACCAACACCTCGGCACCTGTTTAAGACCGTATAGAGATTTGTTCAACCTGCAAACCAAGTTCCCCTTTCCTATTTTAGCAAAACCTTCTGGTTTGAGCATATAGATTTCTTCTTCAAGTTCTCCATGAAAAAATGCAGTTTTCACATCCAACTGTTCCAAATGTAAGTCAAACGTAGCACACATAGCCAAGACTATTCTGATTGTTATAAGCCAAACCACCGGGAAAAATATCTCATTGAAATCAATACCTTCTTTCTTAGCGAATCCCTTTACCACCAGTTTTGCACGAAACCGTTCCACTTGATCATTGCTATCCCGCTTGATCTTGTAGACCCATTTGTTACCTATGACTTTTCTCCCATGTGGCAATGGTACCAGTTCCCAAGTCTTGTTCTTGTGTAGAGCTTCAATTTCTTCCTGCATTGCTGCCATCCACAAAGACACATCTGAGCTACTTGTAGCTTCTTGGAAAGTTGAGGGCTCTCCATCCTCTGTTAAAAGACAGTATGCAACATTGCTCTCATTGACAAACTCCGAATGCCAAGCTGGTGGCCTTCTCTCACGAGTTGACCGACGAGCTTCTGGAGTTTCGGACTCGATTGGTTCTTGTACCTCGTGCTCTGGTGCTGCTTCAGTAGAAACTGGAGTTTCTTGTACCGGATTATTTTCCACCTGTATTGTTGTAGTCTCTGAAACCTCTTTTGAAGTGCTATCGTCTTCATCTTTTTATAGTAGTTGATCTTCTGCAAAGATCACATCCCTGCTGACAACAACCTTGCGGGTAGTGGGATCCCACAGGCGATATCCCTTTACTCCGTCAGCATAACCCAAGAATATACACCTCATAGATTTCGGATTCAGCTTCGTTCTTTCTTGGGCATTGTACATCACATACGCAGGACATCCAAAAGAATGTAAAGTAAAGTAGTCTGCTGGCTTACCAGTCCACATCTCTATCGGCGTCTTTAAATTAATTGCTGTTGATGGCGATCGATTTATCACATAACAGGCGGTTTTGACTGCTTCTGCCCAAAAAAAGTTGGGTTGACCTGCAGTTCTCAACATAACTCTCATCCTTTCTGTAAGAGTTCTATTTATCCGCTCTGTCACTCCATTTTGTTGAGGCATGTATGTGATTGTGAACTGTTGTTTGACACATTCCCGCTTACAAAGAGCAAGAAACTTGCCGTCTGTGTACTCTCTTCCATTATCTGTCCTTAAGCACTTAATCTTTTTCCCAGATTCAAGTTCCACCCGTGTTTTGAAGTATTTGAATACTGGAAATACATCTGACTTCTTCTTGATTGGATACACCCAACATCTCCTGGAGTAATCATCAATGAAAGACACAAAATACTTTGCTCCTCCTAGGGACATTTCTGGTGACTCCCATACATCAGAATGAATCAAGTCTAGAATACATTTAATCCTAGCATCAGATTTGCTAAACTTCAATATATGCTGCTTACTTGTAACACAATGCTTACAGAAAGGTAGATTTACCGATTTGAGCCCTGGAAGCAGCTTTCTATCGGAGAGAATCTTCAAACCTCGTTCCGACATATGGCCTAGTTTGAGATGCCACATCATCGTCGACTATTCTCCCTTGCTGGTTGACGCGACACACGCATAAGCTTCCTGTAGTGTTTCTCCTTTAAGCATTAATAGATTCACTGTGATCTTTTCTGCCTTCATAACCACAAGCGCACCTTTGACAATCTTCATGATCCCATTTTCGACATGGGTCTTGCATCCAAGACTATCTATTTGTCCCAAAGACAATAGATTCTTTCTCAGGCCATTTACATGTCGTACCTCCTAAATAGTGTGAACCGTACCATCAAACATCTTTATCTTGATAGTACCAATACCAGCGATCTCCAAAGCATGATCATCACCCATGTGTACAGAACCTCCTGAGATTGGTTCATATTTGTGGAACCATTCTCTCCGAGATGTCATGTGCCATGTTGCTCCTAAGTCTAGTAACCAGACGTCAGCGAACTGCTTTCTGCCTCCAACTACCGTTGTTGCCTCGCTATATAGAACTTCACCATCATCTGAGGCACTTGCCACATTCCCTTTAGCATTTGATGACTCAGGGACTTCACTCTTCTTTGTGTACCAATAATCTTTCTTGACATGCCCTTTCTTGCCACAGTTGTAGCACTTGAAATTCTTCTTACTTTTTGATTTTGATCTACCATGATTCTGACTCCCACTGGGGCCACGTTCCATTGATCTTCCTCTCGTCATCGTCAAAGCTTTCGCTTGCTGTGAACTTGCATGTCTGTCTTCCTTGTTTTTGCGCCTGGTTTCTTCTTCTAAAACAGCAACTGTAATTTCATCGAAGGCTAGATAGTCCGTGAGGATGTTGTTCGTCAAGTTGATGATGAGTTGATCATAAGAGTCAGGTAGACTTTGTAGTAGAAGCTCCGCACGTTCAGATGCCTTTATTGTGTAACCCATCGATGTAAGATATGAAAATAAAGTATTTAAAATGTTGATGTGGTCAGTCACCGACGTGGATTCCGTCATTCGAAGAGTGTAAAGTCTCCTCTTTAAGAAGATCTTATTATGTAGTGACTTGGCCTCGTACAGTCTTGTTAGAGTATCTCAAATCTCCTTTGCAGTCTTCTTTTCGGCCACACTAGATAACACTCCATCGGCTAGTGCTAAGTGCAGATCGGCAATTGCGATGCCGTCCAACTCGTTCCACTTGCTGTCATCAGTGATCTCTGCGGGCATTTCTTCAATTACTGCCAAACAATTGTCTTTCCTCAAAATTGCCTTAATCTTCATTTTCCATAACGAGAAATTACTCCCGTTAAACTTCTCAACATCAAACTTTGTTGTAGTTGACATTTCGTTCACAACGATCTGCTTCACACCCCTTAACCAATAGCTCTGATACCACTGTTAGGAAAAAGAAAATTACCTGGTCGAAGCTAACACACAACTAAAGCGAAATGAAAAAAATGAAGATAAATAAGACACAAATATTTTACGTGGAAAAACCCCGAACAAATTGGGGTAAAAAACCATGGGCAAATCCATGAGGGCTTAGGCCCAAAGTGGACAATATCATACCAATATGGAGATATGTGGTGTTCATAGTCCTTACAAGTGGTATCAGAGCCATGCCCCGGAGTTAGCCATGTGGATGAATCCTCGGAATGCCAAACAAAAGGTGGTGGGCCCAGGTTAGATCACGATGAGATCCGTGGATTGAGCTCGGTTTGACAGGCGGTGTGCTCTAGATTCTTCATGGACGTGTCCTGGTCATAACACGGTGAAGAGGAGTTGACCTGAGATAGAGCAAGCTCTCGAGGCAAGTGGTGCTCCATGTAAGGCGTGTGCTCCAACGCAGTGGAGTGGAGAATCTTGGTTGGTAGAGAGTGGACGGATGGATGATCGTTTGAGGGGAGGCTCGGTGGTCCTTTGTTTAAGGGGAGGATTGTTGGGTATACAACCAAAGTCCCACATTGGCTAGAAGTGGGGAAGATCATGGGTATATAAGGATGGACAAATATCTCCATTGGGATGAGGCATTTTGGGTAAAAACCCAAGAGCAAATCCATGAGGGCTTAGGCCCAAAATGGACAATATCATACCAATATGAAGATATGTGGTGTCCATAGTCCTTACAAATTTATTCATTAATATTGTGTCATACTAGATATCAATGAAAGCGAAATTTCAAGACCTTGCAACATGACATGCCAAAACATTCCTTGGAGCTTTTCTTGTACTTGTCCTGAAGGGTATGAAGGCCACGGATTGCTAAACGGAACAGGCTGCCCTTTGCTTGTCGTAATGGTGATCAATCAAAGAAATTAATTATCCCATTGAGTAAGTACACAAATTGATTTATTCACATATTAATTTATGCTGCCCTTTGCTTGTTTGTCAGCTAATATGATTTGGTACATCATATTATATACTTTTTTAATTTTTTTAATATACTGCTTTTTTATAGGAAATTTTAAGATAATGTTGAGATCATTGTTGTTAGTTAAACTTTTGGTTCAAAAAATAATTTTGAAACTTTTCATTATTTTATTTTCAATGTTTTTTTTTTGTTATACATATTGACGCTTAAATCTTACCAACTGGATAAAGCTAAGTTCTTGAAATAGTCTATATTGCTTGCTTTAAACACTATAAAATTTAAGTTCATTTTCTGTGCAGGTGTTACCATAAGCCTCTTAGTTCTACTTGTTGGAATTTCCTGCATTTATTGGGGACTAAACAAAAGAAAGCTCATAAAACTCAAACAGAAATTCTTTGAGCAAAATGGTGGCCTAATGTTACAACAACAGCTCTCTAAACACAAAGCTGGATCATCAGTTGATACTGCCAGAATATTTAGTGCAGAAGAGCTGAAGAAAGCCACCAACAATTACGACGAGAGTAGAATCCTTGGCCAAGGAGGCTATGGACCAGTCTACAAAGAAATATTACAAGACAGGAAAAAAATTGTTGCCATTAAGAAATCCAAAATTGGAGACCAGAGTCAGATTGAACAATTCATCAATGAGTTAATTGTGCTTACACAAATTAATCATAGGAATGTTGTTAAACTATTGGGTTGTTGTTTGGAGACTGAAGTTCCATTGCTTGTTTATGAATTCATCATGAATGGGACTGTCTAGGAACACATTCAAGGTAAACTAGTCCAAGAATCGTCGTTTCTTCCATGGGAAATTAGATTAAAGATAGCTGCAGAAACCATAGGGGCATTAGCATACTTGCACTCTGCTACTTTGATGCCAATCATACACAGAGATGTGAAGACTACCAACATTCTTTTAGATAATAATTACACTGCAAAAGTGTCTGATTTTGGAGCATCAAGGTTTGTTCCTTTAGACCAATCTCAATTGACAAATTTGGTGCAAGGAACACTTGGGTATTTGGATCTTGAATATTTCCAATCAAGCCAATTAATAGAGAAAAGCGATTTTTATAGTTTTGTTGTTGTTCTCTCAGAGCTTTTGACAAGTAAGAACGCGATTTCTTTTGATAGGCCTGAGAACGAGAGAAATCTAGCTATGCACTTCGTTTCTTCAATGAAAGGGGATCAGTACTTGTTTCGGATTCTTAATGAGAGAATTGTTAACGACGGAAACATCGAGCAAATCAAGGAAGTTACTAAGCTAACAAAAAGATACTTAAGGGTAAATGGGGAGGGCAGGCCTACTATGAAGGCAGTAGCAATGGAGTTGGAGGGATTGAGAGGTATGGGAAAACATCCATGGACGAAAGTGGATTTGATATCTGAAGAGACTGAATCCTTGCTTAGATCAATAACTTTGAATGCTTGCATTAATGGTGATCTTAATGGTGCTGCTGCTTCTAGCTCTACAACTGCAGGGTTCGATAGTATGGGAGATCAAATATTATTACCTCTTGGTAATAATGGGAGATAATTTATTTTGTACAGAGTGATGTGTATATATGCAAACTATGCATTCAATTTTCATCATTGTTCTTGATGGTGTGAGATCATTTGACATTCATTTAACTTTTTGAGTTCACTTAGAATTCAATTTTATAAGAATTTTAATGATGTGTTTTTCCTTTCGTTGTGATTTTTTTAAATTTTTTAACTTGAGAGATTAGTTAGGGATTAATTGGTAAATTGATTCATCTCGTTTCTCATTTGGGATGATTTTGATTTTTAAATAAAAAAATATATATTAACCATCTTAGTTTTATTTCCTATCACTAAGAAAATTTAATGGTGATCTTAATGGTGCTGCTGCTTCTAGCTCTACAACTGTAGGGTTCGATAGTATGGGAGATCAAATATTATTACCTCTTGGTAATAATGGGAGATAATTTATTTTGTACAGAGTGATGTGTATATATGCAAACTATGCATTCAATTTTCATCATTGTTCTTGATGGTGTGAGATCATTTGACATTCATTTAACTTTTTGAGTTCACTTAGAATTCAATTTTATGAGAATTTTAATGATGTGTTTTTCCTTTCGTTGTGATTTTTTAAAATTTTTTAACTTGAGAGATTAGTTAGGGATTAATTGGTAAATTGATTCATCTCGTTTCTCATTTGGGATGATTTTGATTTTTAAATAAAAAAATATATATTAACCATCTTAGTTTTATTTCCTATCACTAAGAAAATTCATTTCACACTCTCTTTTTTTCTATCACATTTCTCTTTCACTAAATACACTCTATATGTAATGTTGATCAAGTAAAAGTCTTTAATAGCGAACTAGTTGTTGAATTGTCATGAACCAAGACTGCGAAAGTAGAGGATTTTTTGACTAGCTCGAATCTAAACACAATGGTGTAGACAAGCGGAAAACTTCACTGGTAATCTTAGAAACTTTATTGGTAATGTTAATTTCTGAGTTCCACACTTATATCGACATTATTAATGAAGCTCTTCAAAATTACCTGTGAAGTTTTTAACTGATATAAACCAATGAATTTAGACATCAGCCAGCAAAATATTTTTTTGGCGAAAGTGCCAAGCAACATTCGGAGAAATTTCCATGTTAAGAAGAAGACATTTAGGGTATGTTTGGATAGTGTTTTCGAAAATAGTTTGGCAAACAGTTTTCGATAGTAATTTTTTAAAACAGTTTTCAAAAATTGTTTTCTGAAAACTCCAAATTGGTGTCTTTTGACATAATTTTCAAAAAATAATCTTAAAATCGCTGTTTACTTTTATGTTTCATTCTTCCTCCATGATATAAAAAAATTAAAATTTTGAAAATAAAACAATATTAATTAGATTTTAAATTTAAACCCAAAACTAAAAATAATTACAAGATGTATCAAAACAATTTTCAAAATAAGATTATCCAAACAACATTTCACTATTTTCTGTTTTGGAAACAATTTTCGAATTACAGTTATCTAAATATGTTTTTTTTCATAAAATATCAAAAAACTGTTTTTAATTTTTATTTTCGAAAACTGTTATCTAGACATATCCTTAGAGATGATTAAAGACCTTTTATTTAGAAGGCTGTTTTTTTTTTCTAATAGTGGAAATGGTCCCTTCTCACCTCTTACCTCTCACCTCTCTATTTTTCTTTGTTGTTTTAGTGACACCAATGGTTGTGACGTGACCGGTAGTGCATCAACTTGCATTAATTATTTTGTTTTTTTTGTTTTAATAACACCAACGTTTGTGACGTGACAGTTAGTGCATCAATTGAACTTTCCCATTATCAAAATTTTGAAATCTTCAAATCTTTAAGAAAAGTCTAAGGCTTCACTTTTTAATTTCTTTTCTAATTCATGTATGTTGCATTTATATAATATATAATATACTAGCTGAAATATTTTAATTGCTTTTTTTAAAAAAAAATTCTTTTGATAGAATCTTCTAATCACTTTGTTTATATTGAATTAAGTCATCCTTTCACATTCATATTACTCAGCTCAACAAACTTGTTGAACTTTCTACTCTATTTCTAATAAAATTGAATCGGTAGTAAAAATATTTACAGAATTTTTTGTGGAAAAAATTAGGTAGTTTTTAACATTATTTTTATGTATATAATAAACAATTTAAAAGAAGAAAAATAAAGAGGAGAATGATATTACAATGTTTGGTTAGGGTGAAAAACATGAATTGAAACAATTAAGGGTGGACTAAAACAGTGATACCTATATTTTTATTTGGTTGAAATGATTGATTAAATTTATCCCGTTTAAATCTCATGTTTGATCAATAGGATTAACAATGTTATTGAAATAGTATAATAAATGAAATAACAATATTATTGTTTTAATCTTATCCGTTCAATTAATATTAATATTATTATTATTGTTATTATCATTATTAATAATATTATAATAATTAAAAATATAATATAATATATGGGAAATATGGAAAATATTATTACCTCTTGGTAACAATGAGAGATAATTATTTTTCTTTTCCCTTATGTCACGTGGATGATTTGAATTGGTTGTGTATCATTTACATATCCCATCCCAGAAACACATCTTCCGTTCTGATGATAAGTCCTAGTATGCTACCAAATTCCTCTATGTAGTTAATAAATGGATAGATGGATTATAAATAGAGTTAAGCATCATGCAGTGGCATTTACCGTCACTGCATATCGGTTTTCTACAGGCAAATGGATACTTAATCATCATTAAGATATATTTGTTTAATAATACAAAATCATTTATACACAATGTGCCTGGATATTTGGAGTAGCCAAGTCCGACATCTTGTGCCATATTCCTAAATCATAGTATTTATTGATCTTGGGCCATATTCCTAAATCTAAATCCTATAATTATGTAGAATATATGGTGAATTGGGATCTGTGAACTGGTTTTTAATTCTAGGATAAGGCTTTGGTTTGTTGCTTATAAAGCATTAAGTAAACTTTGATTTATAGGGAACCAGATTTCTAAACTGTATTTGGATGACTTACAGACATTAAGTTGGTTTTTATTCGTGAGTAAAAATGCTGCTAGTATTATTATTACTCAAAATGAAAACGTTGGCGATATATTTTAAATACTTTGTGAAGTTTGTGGATGGAAGAATAAGAGAGCTTTTGAGAATGTGAAGAGAAGAGAAAGAGAGTGCCTCTAATAGGTAGCGGTGGTTTAATCCTTTTATTTTTTTTGTAAATGAGCTACATCTTATAGAGTTTATTTTTTTGATAAGAACATCTTATAGAGTTTAAAGAATCACTATTTTTAGATAAGTTTCTTTTTATATGGGTGGCACCCTTTTGGTACCCTTTCTTATATATAATTTTTTACTTATAAAAAAATAGTGAGATTTTGGTTGTAAGTTCCGAAAGCATTGAATTGAGTTGTCCTAGGTCAGCCATAAATTTTCTATTCTTGAAAAAAGGAGGATCTTGCAGGACAAATTTTTTATGTAAAGTTGAAATTTACCCTCTTTCTTACATGGTTTCATTTATCTGTTTTTGTTGTATGATAATCTTATGTTTTAAATAATGACTGCTTTTGCATGGTATACATTATTTTCGAAGTCTTTTGTATGGTATACATTGAATTGTTGGTGTTTGAAATTCTTGATTTACCAAAATCACTTCTATGAGATGATGTATAAAAGAATGAAGAGTATGAAATTTATTAATATATCAAGAAACAACATATTTAGAAGATGAGTGTAGTTGAAATGAGAATTTGAGGTGAATGTCCAGTAGTAAAAAAAAAAAAAAAAAAAGATAAGAAACGAATTTATTTTCCAAATGGCGAAGGTCCCACAAATCAGTATTTTTAGAAGCGAGGGCGTTGAACGAGGAGTTTTGTCCCAATAAAGCGGGGCGCAAGCCTCAATGTGTTGAGGCGTAAGTTTTTTAAAACATTGATGCGTTTTAAATAAAATAATAAAAATAATAAATAAATATAAATAAGTAAATTATCAAATTAATTATATAATTTAAAATATAAGAATAAATATTTATCATAAATTCATAATATTTCACAAAATTTACAGTAATATCACAACAAAGTACAAACATATTGAGACCAAATTTAAGGTGTAGATATACAAAACTAAAAAATTTAATCAAACAAGAAAACAAATTAATAACCAAATTGCCAAGTCCCAGAACATGCACAGGCGCACAGCAAAAACGTGAACAAATTTTATCACAACCTTGTCTAAACGAAATCACCATAAAACCTCATCCACACGCCGTGTGATCACAAATTGACAAGCCACCCCATCAAACCCAACCTCTCCCAAATCCCACTGGTCATGGGTCTCCAATCTCCACAACTCCAAACCATGATCAAACTAAACCTCTCCAAAATCTACCTCTAATATTGCTTAAATTGCATCAAATACGACTTTATCTGGCCAAAGGATAGCCCCAAACCTCCTTCAAGCTTCATCAATGGAGAAATTCTTGTTGGTGTTTGCTTTTGTGATTGGGTTCTGTTGGCTTTGAGGGCTGTTTTTTTTTTTTCTTTTTGTGGACTGGGGTCTGAATAGTTTGATGTGTTTTTTTTTTTTTGAAATTTTGGAACTTTGTTTTTGTTGTGATTCTTGAGGTGTGGGTTTTTTTTCTTGGTTTTGGTGGCAATTTTGGTCTCTCAAAGAGATCTCCGGCAAACTAGAGTTTCAATTTGACTCCTAAGTTGTTTTTCATGCGATCGTTCATATTTTTGTCACCGGCTAAAAAAAGATCGTGAGACGTACGCCTCGTCGTCTTGGGCGTGAAATACGTACGCCCCGACATGAGGCGTATGCCTATCTCAAAAAACGAACCCCTTTGAAACGAATTGCCTTAACTTTTGACGCCTTGGGGCATTTTGTGTTCGTCTCTCTTCTGGGCGAGCCTAAAAATCGCCCTTGGAAACACTGGCACCAATAGAGGATAAATTGATAAAGGGGCATTGATAAAGGGGCATCGTAGATGGTGTGGACATTTACAACATACGCCTAGGGATGCACCGGTGCTGAAGTATGATTTCATTTAAGTAGATGGTCCAAAGAAGGGAAAGGATAGATCTAAGATTACATTGGTTGAGGTAGTTAAACCCACTTGATTTTAACGATCTCACTGGAAATATGTTTTTGATTGGATAGATTGGAGGAGTAGGATCCATGTCGCGGACTCCGACTAGTTTAGGGGCTAAGACTTAGTTGTTGAGATGCCTGGTACTTAAAATTGATAAAAATCATATAATGTGCTTGTTATATGTAGAAACAAAGCTTCATGTTGCCATGTGCATATTTGACTTTCGATGATTGATGGTTGGATAAAATTGGACTCTCTATACTGCTACAGGCACAATTTTTTGAACAACGATCAGTAAAATTAGTATATTGTATATAAAGCACCAAGGGGGTGCAACCCCTTTACAAGAGAACTATCTACACGAGAGTAATTCTATAAACTCACTCATTTATATGTACAAAATAATTATGTTGAATCAAAACCAAAAGGTATTAAACCACCCATTTTAAAGAAGTGGCCAATTATGGTGGCTATACTTGAAAGGCATGTGCATGTTCTGCATTTAATTACTGTAGGCTGACAGAAACCCAAATAGCTGATCCTATTATGCCAATCCTCATTTAACTCTACCCTTTGCTTTCAATATTCGAAATGTATGGTTAAATTGTTCTTATAAGGAGAGGGAAAAAAACAGGTGATACTTGGTGTGATACTTGGTGTTTCTAAGGTTGCATCTGATTGAATCGATGTAAGATATTTTTTTTCTCCTTCCTGCAAATGTCAATTGTCTTTTTGTGATGTGATTTTGTTACTGTTATTTTCCCAAACTATATCTGCTTTCTCAGAGATGATAAAGAGACCATGGAAGATACTTGTAAACAATTCTTTTGAGCAAGCCTGTCTTCTTGGGAAAAAATCTCATGCTCTTTTGAATGATTCAAATGATTGTGCACAGAAAAACTGGAGAAATGTTGTGCTGGAGCACATGTACCACTCATTAAATTATGATGAAGGTGGTATACAAGGTTGTATTCGAGATGCACTTGTATTTCTTCCAGAAATTGATCGTACTGTGATGGTTTGTGTTTTAACCAAATTTTCGTGTGTCCTGGTGATGTCTTGCAGTCATTCCTTTCCATAACTTGTTTTAATTAATAGTTCTATTTCTGGTTCTTCTGCAGGATTCTGATGCTTATGATGTAGAGAGGAACAAATACTCTTCCCAAATAGAGCAGATGCCTAATGGAACTCAGCATACAGACAAAGCGCATGCGGGTGTCAATTTTTAATGGACCATCAATTGAATCTAAATGTCGTACTGTCACTGAGATGTGTCAGCATGTTTTCTTTAATATCATAATTTCAGAGAAGTTCACCTTACTCTGTAAGCTGCTCGTTGAAAATTTCCAAGGAGTCAAGGGTGAAAGCGTCCTTCCCTTAAGTATCATAAACTCCAGGATGAAAGAGGGAGTTTATGAACGGTCACCTATGCTTTTCTCAAATGATATTCAACAGGTAATTTATATAATCCTTCAATATCATAGTCAGTCATTATTGTTAATAAGAATTGCTTGTATGCTCTTGCTCAATTTGTTGTTTAGATTTTAGAAAGATTATAATGAATATCTGGTTTTGACAAGTATTGTAACGTTGCTGTGTAAAACAACGATCTCTCAAGTTTTTTCGGATTATGTTAGTGTATGCCATAACTGTGTATTTAGCATCAATGAACTTCTACTGAGAGAGTCATGTCGTGTCATGATTTTGGAACATTGCATGTCGTGTCATGATACGCTCTTGGCCTAGTGGTCACCTCTGGGCTCCAGGTCCTCCAATATGGAGACCAGGTTCGATACCCCTCGTGTATTAAAAAAATGTCATGGCATATTTCCTCTCATGACAGGAAGTAATGCCTTGCATTTTGAAATTTCTTTTTATTATCTTTAAATCATTATTCATTGGTATGTTTAAAACATAATAATTACTGATGTCTATTCTGATTCAGTGCTTCTTATATTTATTCAAGAAGACACTGGAATTAAATATATCCTCTCTTTTTTACACAGAAAACTGCAATTGGCTATCATTCACTTACAGGGGTTCAAAGAGATTGTAAAGCAACTGTCATACTTATAAAAAAAAAGCAACTGTCATGCTTATAATTTATCTTCGTTTTATTTATTTATTTTTATTTTTCATTTAGTGTTTCATTGTTTTTGTTGTTCTTTATCCTTGGCTAATATTCAGCCTTGTGGATTTGTCTTATGTTTTGTTGGATTTTAGGCACTTGGCTAGATTTGTATTGCTTCTGATGAGTTCTAAAACTTCCTATTGTAGTGTTAGTGCTTGTGGTGTGACATCTAGATTATCCAAAAAAAGGCAGATTTTTTGATTGTATGATTATATTCTCCTTTTCTTCCATTTAATGCTTTAAGGTCTTTTACCATTTGCTTATATCTCTGTCTGTATTGGTTCTTACACTTACAGGGGAGATTTACACTTCTCATACGGCTTCTTACTGTTGGGTGTTTGCTTACAGCAGCAGATAAATGTTTGCTTGGTCTGATTCCTAGAGAGAACTTTTGACCAATTCTTACCTCTGTCATTTATCAACAATGCAAAATGTTGAGATCTAGAAGTCCATTAACCCATAGCATCCTCTTCTTCTTCTACTTCTCTCTCTACTCTTTTCTTTCCTTCTTCCTTACTGCTCGGGTGCAGGCTTTTCCTAAACTCAGTTCAGAATCCTGAAAGAGAGAACCTTCAAATTTCTTCAGAACATCCATTTGCTATTACGAGTACACTTAAAATGAACCTTTCTTTAGGCTGTCAAATAAATTATACAATTCTCATATGAGTAACAACAATGTCTTTTTGACAGTGACTAACAACCATGTTGAATGCATGTGGGATGATAAATATATTTTGTGTTTCTTATTTTATACTTGAAGAAGTTATTATAGATAAATATACAATTTGTTAATTTCTGATTTGACTCGTCAAAAGGAAACTCATAGCATTTGTTGATGCTTCAAGGAAACATATCCAGTGCTCCATTTATAGCCTTAGAACCTGTTCCACGAAGGAAAATAGCTGTTTGTGACTGTTTATATCTCTTTTCAGGTGTGGAGAAACCTTCAAGGAATTGGAAATGAGATGATTTCTCTTGCTAAGAGCCTCTCGGACGTATCAAGGACTTCCTACAGTGAACAGGTGAGAAAATCAACTTAAGGATAATGCTGAGCCACCTTTTTTATATATATAAGTAATGCTGTGCCACTTTTAGGCACTTTCAGTTAGAACAATATTAATATTTTTGCTTAAGTTTTTTTATAAGAAATATTTTTACTATAGGCTATAATATGTTCACTCTGTGCATTAGTTTCGGTTTGCCTTCTGCTTCAAATAAAACTTTTTGTTTTACCTGTCAGGCTGGATGCGCAGTGCCCTGTACACTTGAGGAAGAGAAAGACGAGGTAAATGTTTCTAATTTTTTAGTATAGTATAGCTTGGTTTTGATCATACTGCTATTAGCAATATGTATAACTGAACCTTCAGATACGAGATATGCCATAGCTGAGGGTGTATGTATGCGGGGCTTCGGTGAAAGTAGACCTAGACAAAAGGTTTCAGAGATTCCCACTGCTCTAATAATTTGACTGCTATTACACTGAAGTAGTGCATAAAATTGCTCGGGCTCTAATAATTTGACTTCTATTTGTGTAGATCGCGTTTACAAAATTTTACATTGTTAAATATTTTATCTATATTGTTAAAATTAAACAAAATTAAAATGTTCAATTTAATTAGTTATATAGATAAATATTTATACATATATTATTTATATGAAATTTTAATATGTAATCTAAGTGAACATGTGATTAAATCAAATGGTGAGTTTTGAAAAACAAATTATTCAAAAAATTATAAAGAGACTTCATAATTATTCCTACACATAATATCAATCGATCTTTATTTATATATAAAATGCTCTTTGATTAATAGGTGTAATATAGAGTCGTGCCCTAATAGATCCGATATACCTAATAATTTTCCTCTACATTTGAGGATAAAATTTGATAAATTAATATGTAGTGTCATTTTTCATTGGATATTGTGAAAGAGTAATATTAAGTATTTACTTCAAAGAAAATTTTATTGTTTTATATTTTATATATATAAATAGTATGTCTTAAGCCCTTGCAGAATGTTCAAAAGCCCAAACAAAGTCCATACCCGAGGGATTCGGAAATAAAAAGAAGGCCAACGTGTGGGGTACAGTACTTTAAATAAATGGGCTGGACCGGCCTGAAAGTCAAATCGTATTTCAATTGTTGCAGTAATGGGCTGAGTAACAGTCCAAGCCCAACCAGTTCGAAATACATTTGAGCTCATTAACTCATATTTTAGCAGAATTGGGCTGATTTCTGATAACAAGTCTAGTTAGGTTAATTTATTGGGCAGGAACGTAAGAGAGATGCATGCACATTAATCTAGGAGTGCTTTCTAGAATTTATAAAATGGTTTTTGTAGATTTTACGGTGTTTTTAAAAAAAAGATAATTTGTTTTATCTCTACGTTACGTGATAAAATACTTATATTTAGTGGTCAATTTTTTACTTTTAATAGTAAAAATTTAAAAAAATTTACCCCATATTTTTTTTCCTTTTTAAGAGAGGTGGATGTTTAGAAAATCCAAAAATTAGAAGGGCAACTATAAAAAACACAAAAAAAAAAATCAAGAAATGTGTTATGGAAAGGAGAAAAATTCAAAAAAAAAAAAAGGAAAGAGAAAGGAGAAAAATTCAAAAACCAATAAATAAGAACTGCCCATTATATATTATTATTAGACATGCACTATTCTCTGAAAAAACCAATAAATAAAATAAAAAAATAACTTATTACTTAAATCAATGAAAATAAAATATGAAATGTTATAGTCTCACGGTCTAGTTCAACCTTAATCACTATACCAATATCTCTTTGAAAAACATATGAAGGATATTAATTGGAAAATATTTGTGTTTTTCCATTTTCTATTACATTCCTTAACAGTGAGATGATTTTTTTGTTTTTCTTTTCTTCCTAAAACTTGAAATTAAGTTATAAGTTCTACAAATAAGAAAGATGTAATTATATTTTATCTTAGTTTAAATGTTTATTGTTATTAAGTGTTCTCAAGATTTAACGAATTCAGGTTTCAAATGTTAAAGGAGATAGACTAGTTCTATCGAGTAAAATATTCTTTCATAAGTCGATTAATCATAATTTTTAATATCAAATATATATTTATTGACTTGATGTTTTATGATTGATCCAACCGACTTAAACCCTATTTATACAAGAGTTTCTTCTATTAAGCATTGAATAAGCCAATAAAAATCTTGAAATTATGGAAGACGGGTGAGATAAATGAAATGTCTCAAAAAATTAATGAAAAAAATTGTAAATTGTAAAGTTTTTAACACGTGTATGTATACTTAATCACTCGTAAACACTGTAAAAGTAGTCCCACTAAATTCTTCGTTTGATGACGTATAAATGCTGTTAAATCAGCATGCTGCAGGTTTATCTATACTCATGATTTTACTGCAGTAGATTCGTACTCCATGGGTGACGTTAGTGCATCTTAATTCTTTCTATTTATCCTCGATCTCCTATATCTAAGATAGTATATAAATAGCTATTGAGAAAGCCTACAAAACGAATACAATGGCAAGACTTGGAAAATGAAGAAATAGGCAAGCTAGCCATCCGATTAACAAATGCTATGGTCTTACCGATGATACTAAAATCAGTCCTTAAGCTGAATCTTATTGACATTATCATCTCTACTGCTGCTGATGATGGCTGCAGCTCCTTCCTCTCACCCTCGGAGATTGCAGCTAGGCTTCCGACAAACCACCCAAACACGCCCGCCCTGCTTGACAGTATGCTTTGCCTTTTAATTTGTCAAGTTATGATATACTTAAGTGCTCGCTTCGTACCCGCAACAACGGGGAGATTGAGAGACATATGCAAGTTTCTGGATAGCAACAAATATCGAGAAGGATCATCTCTAGCTCGCTCCTTTGTTTATGGTGCTGCATGATGAAATTCTCTTGAAGAGCTGGTACTCTCTTTTTTCTTTAATTTGTCAATAAATCAGACTTATTCAACTTCAAAAATTAATACATTGAGTAATTCTTAGATAGACTCTGCTTAATTAAAAAGTGGATTGTAGGTTAAACCTGCAGATTTATCACGTATTCACCTGAGATGTTTTCCTCAACTTTTTTTTTCTTTTCTTTTATTTATTTTTCTCCTATTTGCATTTTCTTTTTTACTTATTCAACAATACAATAAGCTAATTAACTTGCTCATTTAATTTTTTCAATGTATTTGAGTAGTGGTAAATTACTTTATCAAGTATTCTTACCTACTCTATTTAAATAATAGATTAAACCAATCATGAGCAGTTATCGTTTCTGATAGTTTGAGAATTTAGTAGATATATAGTTAAGATTTTGAAATCCGAGGGTTTTTTTATGATAGCGAAACATAATTGACCTAATCTATAATTCACATCTTAAGTAGAGTCTAACCAATAATTTTTGACAAGGCAAAACTTAGACGAAGTTCGTGAAGTTCTTTTTAAAAAATAATATATTTAAAAATAAAATCACTTTACTATTCAATAAAACTTATATAATAGATTAATTTTACAAAATTTCAAAATTAAAAAATTATCATTTTGATATATAATTTAACATATATTTCATCAATGGTTTCAAACTTATATTTCTTATACTTAGTTTCAAATGTAACTAAAATGTAACTAAAATGATTAATCCAAGTGGTTATTAACTTTTATTTGCAAGGAATTCCTTTTGATAGAGCCTATGGAATGACTATATTTGAATACTTGGGAACAGATCAAGGTTCAACCGATGGAAAATTTTTGATTGGTTGGTAATTTTGGGGATTTTCATTAGTAACATTATTATAGGTGTGAGACTCAAAAAATAACATTATCAATAAAGTTTCTCAAAATTACTAATGAATTTTTCAGTTGATTTAAAATATAAATCCTAGACCCTAGTCAGTCAAGTATTTCTCTCAACCGAGTATTTAACTATGCAATGTCAGGTCACAGTACACTAATTATGTATTGTGATTATTAATAAAATCCACTTACTCAAAATTTAGGTAAAAAACACAACCACAACAATTAAATAGGCAAAACAATCAAAGAGTAAGAACACCGATAATTAATGTGGTTCGACAACATTCTATTAATTTTCAACTACAACTTTAGGAAGAGTAAAGTTGTCAAACTATCATCCCAAAATCACAATACAACAAAGGCTTTTGACCTAGCTCTAGTTGTAAATGCTCTATCTACTTGACAACCAAAAACCCCAATTCACCAAAGCTCCCATTCTAACTCTAGTAGTGAACCCCTTTAGTTTACAATGTATATGGAATTATGAGCGTACCTCAAATCTTCTCTAGGATCCTTTTATATAGGGGATATTTTTCTAATACTATTAGGAAATGAACAACAAAATCATAGTAGATTATTACTTCTTGTACAATCAATAATCTAATAGGAAATTATTATTATTCCTATTAGAACAAGCAACTATAAAATGGATCCATAGTATTACAAAAAGTATCATAATCGAGCTACAATCTTAGGAAAATCCTAGTATTAAAGGTTTTAGCACTTTTGGTAATAAACCCATGGTGTTAAAATGCTATCAAAGTTAACTCAGATCCATTATCATATAATGTAGTATTTGAGGTTTCAATGGTATAATGATCTACATTTTACATCAATAGTATAATAGGAAAGATTCTGATTTATTTCTAAATCTAATAATCCAAAAAATAATTTAAGCTTGCACATTAGGTGATGGCCTGTGTTACAGTATACCTTTCTGAAATATTCTAATATAAAAGCTTTCTCTAGTCTCAAATACTTAAAAAAAAAAAACAACCTAAGATGAACATAAAGTTGGTTAATACATGTAGGGTAACCTTTTTTTTTATTTTTAAGAACAAAGTTGTTTTTATAGCGTTTGTTAACATTAAAGAAAATTTTTGATTACAAATATATATATATATATATTCTCGATCACATGAACATTCACTATTGTGAAACAAATAATAAGTTAATTTTTCTTTTGTTGTGGAGCATGTTGGAGGAGATATGTTTGCAAGTGTTCCAAAAGCAGACTATTTTCCTAAAGGTTAGTGTTTCCATTTCTAAGACAAATTTCATACATAATTAGTTCTCTTGCTTAATTTCCCTAAGTACTCTAATCGAGTTCATTTTTCTTTCATTTTATTTGCATGTGATATTTTTATTTTTTATGGAAACTAATTTATAGTTGTATTCTAGTTAAATATTCTCCACAAGGTTTTTTTGGTAGCCGTGATATTGATATGTACATTATAAAACATGCAGTGGATACATTATAAAACATGCATTGAAACTTCTAAACAACTGTTGGGAAGCTCTTCCAAATAATGAAAAGCCTACTATAGCGGAAGCGATCTTACTCGTGGATCCTGAGAATGTTGTTTATTATCACATTGCCTTCGAGTTTGATATCCCCTGGTGGAAAGGAGCGGACCCTGAATGAGTTTGAGGCCTTGGCAATCAAATCCGATTTCATGGCATGTGAGGTCGTATGTGGCGCAAATTAGGATTTGGTAGCTCAAATTAAAATAGTGTTGTTGTCTTATGACTTGATTTCTTGTGGGGCTTTTGCCTGATGGACAGTCCTGATTTCGTGTGCTTTCTAAGCATCTGGATTGCTGTTTGATTCTTGTATGTGGAGTGATACTTCTATGTATGAAGTTTGGCAAGTTTTTCAACTTTCTATTTCATGAAGATATATAACCACAACTCTTTCCGTCAGCGTACCAAAGATACATGATCGATCCAACGTTCTTTTCCTCAAGCCACCAAAAAAAGGGGAAAAAAACAGAATTATATATGAACAAGATAGTATTCTTCCAATTTGCCTTTCATGTGGTGTTCAGCAACTCCGACTTGTCACTGACCACGTAACGATTTTTATCAGCGCTTAAGCCTGAGGAATGAAGCTGCTTTCTCCTCTTTACAAGCTGCAATGCAGTTTGTCTGTCATCTTTAGCCTCGTCAGAACCAGGCTGCATATGAAAGCTTCACTTAATAAATCTGACCAAGAAACATTGTTATGATGAAACAGACACCTCATGAAGATCATTACGGGTACAATAGCATAAAGCAACTTTATGGGTGTATTTAGTAGAAGAGAAAAGTGAAAGAAGAAAAAAGTAAGAGAAGAAAAGTGTGGAATGAAATTCTCTTGTTTAGCAGGATAAAAAAGTGATATGGGATTATCAATTCATCAATTAATCTCTATCTAATCTCTCACATTAATATCCATTACCATAACAAAAGATATAATGGTAAAAAAAAAAAAACTTGTATTTTCTTTCCTCTTACTTTTTCACTCTATTAAACAAGGGAAGGAGAAAATATTTTTCTTTCCTTTTAGTTTTCCATCATCTCTACTAAACACATGAAAGAAAACACTATCTTCTTAGTTTCTTTCCTCTCACTTTTATAAGTAGCTATAAGTTCCAAAAAATGGTTCACTTGGCAAAGCTTGCCATGAATACTAAACAATATAGAAAGTCTATTTTGATTCAGATTCTTTAAATTTATGAAAAAATTTTAGCTGATGGTTTCAACTATGACTTTCTTTTTTCAACCAACAATATGCTTATAAGTATAGCTCGTAAATTGCTCAATCATTTTGTTACAATGATTTAGCCAAGAGATTTTCTAGTTGCCATCTAATGTAAGCCAGGTCCTTACCTCGGACACAGAATGATCCAGAAAAGCAAGGTCAGAGCTTTAAGAATGAAGTGGACGCTAAATTGTCATGGAAAGTTTGGAGTCGGCTCTTTTTATAAGGCTTGTGTTCTCCCTTTAGAAGGGAGCTCTAAGTTCTCTTGGAAACCCATTTGGAACTCTTGTGCTTCCTGTTAGAGTTGGTGCGTACTTCACTGGATCAGATCTGTAGAACACCAGACGATCACGGAGTCCCGCTCCCCGGTGAGCTGGCGAAGATATCGCTCCCCGGTGAGCAAGCGGGGTCCCGCTCCTCGGAGAGCGGGCAGTGGTTAGGGGGAAACGCCCCCGAAACTTTTAGGCCCTATACAAGAGTTGGGTCTAGTTTTTGCTTGGTGGTTTGGGCTTGGGCCCATGAATAACTGTAGTTCTGCAGCAGGGCGGAAATCCTAATTAGACCATAATTAGGATGTCTTAAGTTGCTTATAAATACTCTTTATGTATTGAACATACATTGTAATGAGAGATTTATGAGGTTGATAATAAGAAACTTCTGACAGGACGTAGCCCTATTCTGGGGTGAACCTGGGTAAATCTTGTCTTCTTTTCTTTCTGTTTATAATTCGTGTGATTGACAGGTCTCGAATCATTCACTTTCTCTAAAGTGATATTTTTTTGTTTGGGAAGCTTATTTTGACCATTGATAACCTCCAAAAGAAAGGAAAAGTGCTAGTGAATCGGTATTTTTTTGTTTGGGAAGCTTATTTTGACCATTGATAACCTCCAAAAGAAAGGAAAAGTGCTAGTAAATCGGTATTACCTTTGCAAAGAGGTGGGTGAGTCTGTGCAATATTTATTGTTAACTTGTTGGACGAGACAACTTTGGAATATGACTCTTTAGGTTTTAGCGCTTTGGTAGGTGAGTAACGGTTCCATTTTAGAGGAGGTTTGGCATGGAATAGCATTCTAGTTTCTAAAGAAAAGAAGAAAATTATTACCTTGATTCCTCTATCCATATGATGGTTAGTTTGGATGGAAAGGAATAGGACTACTTTTGGTGGGATGGAGAGGTCGATTGATTCTCTTAAATATTGGTGGCTTAATACCTTTATTTTTTGGTTAGTAAAGAATTTTTTTGTAAATGAGATTCACCCTTTAGATTTTATAGATACAAATCTATATGATAGCTTAACTTGTACATGGGCACCCCTTGGTGGCCTTTTTTATATCTATAAAATACCTTTATTTATCAAAAAAAATAATTGATATTAACATAAAAGGAAAAGCACTGAGATTATATTCCATAATACTTACCTTGATAGCTAATGCTCTGTCAAAACTTTCAATAGCAGTATCAGGCTCCCAAAAGTTTAACTGTGCTCTACCAAGGGTGACCCATGCCTGTAATATCAACTTTTCTAATAAACAAAAACGTCAACTTGAAATGAACTAAATAGTAATAGAAAAAGGTAATTTCTTTTAAGACTTAACAGAATGTTAAATGGTCATTTAATCCAGAAATAGCTGCTGTACTCCTGTACAAGTTGTAGCAGCAACCGCCAGTCATTTCTGGATCTCTACTTCTACAACAATTATTAAACTTATGATAATTGAAGCAAAGAATGAACATTTATTTTTACAGTGAAAATTTGAAAAATACATGCATATTATAACCTAGAGAGAAGGAGGTGACAATTTAGAATATGAATACACTTCATGGTTGAAGAATGACATCTTCATTCTTAACTAAGTTACTGAAGTACAAAACATTAACACTAAATGCGGCACGCCCATGACTGTATGGGAAAGAATTCTTATGATTGATGATTTTAAAAACGTGCAGGCAGATTCAACAGCTTCTTTTACCCATAAATTTAGTAAAAGTATACGCCCATTTGCAAGATTCAATTATATATTCAGAATTTTGGAAATCATCATACAACAGGAGTTCTCTAAAGTCTAAACAGGTGCCTTACAATCAAAACTAGTTGTAACACTAGACTCTGCAGTCGAGTATACACAACAATCCTGAACCCAATACAAAAACACTGAAAAATTTTAAGTTTTGATTATCTAAAATGAAGTTCAAAAATTATTTTCCTTTCAGATACTGACAGATAATAAAATGATCATAAGCGTGTTTACTCCAAGAGGCAAGAATAAGCAACTTTACTTGAAGAATTGTTTCATGAGTAACCCAAGAAAAAATTGCTTCTCCAAATTAAGATTACCCAATTTTATGCAACAAAGGGTATAGGGTTAAGTACCTCAGCCCATGACGGTTGCAATTCAGTAGCTCCTGTCAAGCAGGATCGAAATTACATATGAGCCTCTAAAAGTTATGTTGCAACAGAAAACAACCAGTTATAAGGTATAAGACCGAGCTTGAAAATTCTAAGACCTTAAAGGCATAAACATTCTGTGATATAAAGTACTTTATTTTAGATGGAAAAAAAAAATGAGCTGAAATACGTAGGAATTGAAAAGACAACTGATTTTTTGATATCATAAAAGAAACTTCAAAACAAAGAACTAATTAAATAATAGCCTAAAGCACATATGGTCAATGGAATTACAAAGCATACAAACAATTAAAATTGTATGCAAATATAAATGACATAAAACAAAGAAAGAAATAGAAAGTGGGTCGTACGAGTCGCTGCGTTCAATGCCTTCCATGCATCCCCAAATTCAAGTAAAACTTGAGCCTTTTGTTCATGCAAAACTGCATTCTCTGGCATCAAATTTAGAGCAGCCTCCCACTTCCCAAGTGCTTCTCGGTATTTCCCATCCTTCAAAAGCAAATTTTCTATGAGAATGAAGCCACCCAAGTACCTAGAACAGAATATAATTTGAAGCGGATAAGCAAAACTACCACTTAGATCTACTGCAAAACTATTGGAAGGTCACATGCTAATTAACCGTTCAACCATGTTTAACCCTAAAAATAAAGTAGTTTATTGGAATGACATTAAACATTTGCATCTGAATGTTGTTCTGTATGAAGAAGCACCGCTGGCAATGAACATATGTAGAACAAGGAACCACAATTTACTTGAAAATGGGATACATGGACAAGGAAAATAATATTCACAACCATGTTCTCAAGCAAATGCAGAAACCCAGGAGAATTACTAAAAGAAATCCGGAGAGAGATTTCTCAAAACAAATTTGCAGGCCCACATCTCTAGGGATATTGTGGCTGTGAACATGAAACAAAGGCACATATATGGCATACTACCAACCAAAGCAGGGAGACCAACTCGAATCGTGACATTTCCCATTGTTCTACGCTTCCGAAATTTTCCAAGCGACTGAACTCTAACCAAAGATAAAATTTCCAACAAAACTTTCTAATCTTGGTTAGATATCTAAGTTCTAAGAGCCAATTCCACTTTCTAAGTGAATAAAATTCAAGCAAACTAAAACTTTGCCAATTTTTTACACAAGAATGCACTTTTCAGTTTAAACATCTATAAACTTCTGAAGTTCCAATTTGCCCATGCCTGCAATGAAAGAGTTCAAAAGAGGTTGTAGTTGAAACCATGCCTATCTCTCCTAGTCTGGATGACCATTATGAGTTAAATCCGAAAAAACCTGTCTAATTACCATAGAGTTGGAAAGCAATGATAGTGACAATCAAAACCTTTTTGTAACAATCAAGTCTGTGGGGTGATGATATGAGCATTGCCTTTTAAGATGAGGGTAGGCGCGTAACTCTAAGACTTTGATTGGAAGAGAAGAAAAGTGAGAGGAAGGAAGAGAGAGGAAAGAAGAGGGAGATGATGGAAAAATAAGATGATTGATGTTTTTCATTATTTATTTAATAAAGATGATGGAAAAGTGGGAAAGTGGGAGGAAAGAAGAAAATGATTCACTCTCCAAACATCTCAATTTGGAAGGTTGTGATTTGTACATGTGGTAGGAAAACATCTATCATCCCATAGAAAAGTGTTCTCCATCCACTTTTCTTTCCTCTCCCTCTTCCTTCCTCCCACTTTTCCTCTATACCAATCATAGCCTAAAGATCTAAAGTCTGAAACCTTTTACCATAATCGCAATTAGAGATATAGGTAGCACTAACATATTTTAATTCTGATGTAGGCAAAGTATGTGAGAGGTTACTAGGGGAAGAAAAATTATGTTATGTTAAGCAATTAAATACAATAGTCAGTCATCCATTTTGGGGCCTCATGAGTTCCAAGGTTACTCCTGTAATGTTTCCGCAGCTACATTAAATATGATTTCCTTCTGTCAGTGTTTAAAAAAATTCAAAAAACATGTTTTTCTTGGCAGCATATGGTCACAGGTTACACTCCAAATCTCCCCTTCTCAAAAATTAGGACATTTAGAGAGATTGTAGCAAACAAAAGATGAGCTTAATCAATAAGCCTGGCTACATATATTGGACTTTTCAGAAAAGCCATTAACAAATGGGTACGTGTTTAATCAAATACCAGCATAGAGCACACACGCACGCTTACCCGGTTACTAACAAATGCAAACTTCATATACAGACATTCGTAATTGGTGCAAGCCAGTTGAATCCAGTTAATTTAAACAAGAAAAACATCAATTAAAACAAATAAATAAGTAAAGAAACCTACTGAGTGTTACCTCATAATCAAATCAATAAAATTAAATAATTGCAACCAATTTGGCAATAACTGATTTTTTTACCTTCAAAAGAAAATCTCTATCACTGATTTTTTTTATTTTCTCTAATCCCATTCGTTCTTTCTGGTCTTTTATCAGTTTCTCTGGGAAGAAGCACAAACGCTGTCGTCGAACTGGTTGTTTTCGAAACGGTAGCGTATTAATACGGTAAACGAAGTTGGCCACGTGTTGTATGCTCCTTATCCAGCCCAAAACAAGTCCATCATAATAATCAAAATACCCTTACTTTTCTCGGTAAGTTTAATAATAATTTTATTTATCAAATATTTATTTTTAAATTATTTATAACATAAATTTTTATGTTATTTGAATTCATATTTTTTTAAAAATAAAAAACATATAGTATTATTTTAATTTTTAAAATTAAACAGTTTAATGAATTTTTAAAATTAAAAAAATTTATTTTTATTTTATAATAATTTTTTATATTCATTTATTTGAAATGTTAGGCTATTTAATTTTATAAAAAATATATCAACAAATTTTCATTAAAAATATTGAATTTAATTTTATGATGGTATTTAATTTTTATTTATTTGATGATGTGATAAGCAATGGTATCGTGATATTTTTTAAAATATAAAATATATGAAGCAAAAAAAATTATATCATTTGATAGAATATAAATTTTATTTTAAAAAACCTAAAAACTCCTTATTAAATATATTTCATCTTTAACACTTTTATTTTTTAAAAAGTAAGATTTGTAATACTTAAGAGTCATCATGTAAAGTAATATTCAGTTAAAATTTTGATTATTTAAATAAATTCATTTTTAGACTGTTTGATTGTGAAAATTGAAATTTTTGAATGAATCATTTTTTTTAATATAGTTTAATATATTAATATTATTTCAACAAATTTAAAAATAATGTAATGAAATGTACCATTAAAAAAATTAAAGAAAGAATGAATATGTTCGGCGTTAGTCAATCCTTTAGGTTCACCATCAAACAAATGACTAGAATATTTCTTTTCCATTGTGTTAAATTGATTATATATATATTACAAACGAATTAATTGGGATCCCTTATTACCATTACAACATATAACTTATCCAGTAGAGACATACCGCTTCGTGGTTTCGTAGTAATTTACAAAGCTTGTTTATTTTGTTAACCTATATGTTTGAAGTCTACCATCTATTTTAGTTAAACATTTTTTTTAAAGTTGAAATGATTTTTATTATGATTAATATTCGAAAACTTGTTTCCATTCAAAAATATTTTTAAATGATTTTAAAAAAAAAATTAAATATTTTGCACTAATATATATTTACTGTCACATTGTACAATGCAAAAGTATATCGTACATGGCATGTGTTTAATAAGACTAATCCTTTCTTTTTTTACTGATAAGTAAAAAAAAATCTTGTTTATTGCGTGTAATGTGAAGCCACGTGATACTTATATGTGAAGACCACACGTGAAAAAAATAAAGCAGTTTTAATCTTTACTGTACTAAATCTGGGCCCACGCATTTGCGTGAGTCCTACGTTGTTTTATCTTTGCTCATTGTTTTAAAAATTTTGGTCAATTCGAATTTAAATTAATTAAAAGTTTAGTTTATAATTTTATGAAATTTTATTAATAATATTAATATAAATGTAGAATTTAAAAATTATCAGTAATATTTTTAAAATTACATTTCAATTTGTCTAAATTATTAAGCTTAAACTTAAATATCATCATAAAATCCTCTACCGTCTTTTAATTTTTTTTTTAAATGACATTTTTCTACTTTTAACTGTCATGTGGTAGGATTTTAGAGTTAAGGTGCAAATATGATTTCTCTTTATATATATATATATATATATTTGTTTTAATGATAATTTTCTAAAAAATTATTTACGTAATGAGAAAACTTGCAGCACTTTCTCGCCCAAGGAAGCTTCCTATATTGAGCTAAGGAACTAATAAGAGTTTCTAGTTGAATTCATGTTACAAGTTGCATTTAAACAATTCCCAAAGAAGCCTTAACAAGTAAATGATAAAAGACAGGAAAGCTGTGGGGGGTTTTTCAACTAGAACTCCAAGAAGTAAAACAGAGAGAATAGTGAGATAAAGAAGAGGCACTGGGGCAGAGATGGAGGTGAAGCTGATCCCAGTTGTAAAAGCAGTCTGGTTTGGTCCACCCGAAGAGGATTTGGTTAAGAAAGAAACAGAGCCATGGTTCAAGCCAAAGAAAGGGAGTGTGTTTCCAAAGAAGAGGAGATTAGTGAAAACAATGATGTTTGATTCTCTACTCCAATCTCTGGCTTCTCTTTGCTCCTCTGGACAATCCAAATCCAACAAGAAATCTTTCAAATCCAAATTATAAGTTGTATAAGTTGTGCCTTGTGCAATTCGGTTCATGTATGGTTGGATTTGTAGTGATTAATGTTGTTGCTTATAAGTGATCTGGGGTTTTATTAATCATGGCGTGTACAACTCTGTTCTTCGATTTATTCTTGGTTGAACCGGTTAGAAAGTTGAACGGTAATCTTTTATAACTTCACTAGTAACTTCAAGAGATACTCAAATAAGATTACGTTCTAAAAAATTATCAATCAATTCTTGATTTGGACACGAGTCTAACTAAATTTTTTTCATATTATTCACTTATCTGGTCAGAGTGTTTTCTTTTATTATTATTAAATACAAATTTAGCTCATTACTCTATCATAATTGTTTATCATATTATGGATGATGTTATTGAGATTTCTTTGGTTAATGGTAATACGAGACAAGCACGGTTGATGGAGGACCCAGGGCCTGAAATTTAGCGTTTTTCTTTTCTCTTAGGCCATTGTCGTTGACACATAGAGAAGAGGGAGGGAGAGAGAGAGAGGGGGAGCAATAATGCCTGCATTGGACTCTATTGATTCAGTTCTCTTTTCTCTCAGCAGAGCTTTTTGTAGTCCCTGTATTCTTTCAGATCCAGGTATGTTTGGTTCCCGAGAAGTTGTAGGAACAATACGGATGACAAAGTTTTGATTTTTATGTGGTTTTGTTGATTTGGTTTTTGGAATTAGCATAATTGTTTTCCACTGACGTGGGTCTTGGATTTTGAGAATTTAAGAAATAAATCTGCCTTTAGACTTATCAAAAAGGAAATATAACTGCCTTTAGCATGTGGATAGAGGCTTCAGAAGTGGAAGCACAGGAACCGTGTCCTTGTGGTGCCAGTGTTGAATTTTATTTACATGCATAAATCTTTTTTGATATTATAAAGTTTGTGGATTATCTTCGTTTCATTCTTATCAAAATAAATTATAATATTTTATACTTTTTTTTTATATATGTTAAAAAAATTAACAAAACTATTAAAAATAAATGGTAGGAATAAAATGTCCCTTAATATTTTTGCCAACAGAAGTTGCAAAGTGATAGAAAGATAAATTACAAATGAATCATTGTAAATAAGAAGAAATTAAAAAAAAATACTGTAATATTATAATTACAAATGAATCGTAGTTAATTTAGGGTATGAAATAAATTTAATAATGATATTTTTTGAAATCACGTAATTATTATTTAACTTTTTGATTTTTTTAATATTCATTAGTATTATGAGAGGCATTTGTATATAATTTTTTTTTTAAAATAACATTTTAAAAAATTTAGATATAAACATATTTGTGATCAAATATGAAACTTGTAATTATAATTTATTTTTTTTCTTTCTTAATGCCGAAGGATGAAATATCCGGTTCAGAAACATCTTACTACCGCACTAATGCTGGGCCGCCATTTTATGTTGGTTCCGGTTATATATTTTACTTTTCTTCTGGTATCGTTCGTTTTTTCGGAATGCTACCACCTGTCACTTGAATATTAAGGCAAATCGAACATATTTAGTTTAATATTAAGATAGATTTGAAGTTTTTGTAGCTAAAAATGTGGAGTAATAAACAGGGAACCTCTTTAAATGTTCATATTGTCTAAATGACCATCCTTTTTCTATTTTTTTTTTTTTTAGTATCTACAAATTATGCCATTCACATACAATTTGAATTATAACTCAAAATAATTTTTAGAGAACTCATATCAAAATATACGCTAACAAATTGCTTATTTAGATTTTGGATGATTGAATAGTACTTTAAGTAATATTTAAAGCAATTTTTTTTTTACTTTAAGCATTATTTAAAGCACAATTCAAACGTATCTTAAATTAACCCTTAATTAGATTATTCCTAAATGATTTTATAAACCATTAACATATCATAATTTATAAAAAGCGATAGTGTTTGTTTGACCACAACTTAAAAAAAAGGCCTTGTGAGTCACAATAAAATAGATTATAGAGGCTCGCTTTGCAGGCAGGACATTTGGATTCATTAAATTATTACCAAAAAAAATGCAGTAATATATGATATAAAAGTCAATTCAGTCCCTACCTAGTTATCTACTTAATAATATATTATAATAATTTAAATACTTAAAAAAATTTACTATAGAAAATATTCTTAAAATGTTTCAAAATTAGAGTCCTTAAAAAAAAAAAACCGTTATTTGTGACATTTATCTGTTTTTACTGTAAATCCACGTCAATATTTTTCATATATATTTCGCTTGAGTTTTAAATGATTTGAAATATATAATTAATTTATTATTTCTATATGATCGATCCACACTCTTGTTTAGTATCCACTAAGCTTCTGACACAGTATAATTTTTATATCTAAAAATTTAAATTGAAATCAGATTTAGAATATGTAATATTTTTTAAAACCAAAAAAATGTGTATTAAAGGCACTCAATGAGACAACAAAACAAATATACTGGGCAGGGTCAAATATTTAGTAGGGTCTTTTCTCAATTGATTTTTTTTCATAAAGCATCTATCGTATCAGGGTTGTGGGGTTACCTAGCTAGATTCGTTGAGACCAACTTGACTATAAATGTCCAGTATAACACGTTGCCCTATTAAATGGTACTCCATGAGGAAAGTCACCCCGTTTTTTTGTGGAGAAAGTCACATCATTCTACGCACTTTGTCAAAATTCACCATTACTATAATGCTGGTAGAAACGAGTCATGGATTACGAATTGATTGATAAAACGGTTTATCTAAAATAATAATAAAATTATAAATTATTTGATATTTAATAAAATAATAATAATATAAAATTTATTTTTTTAAACAAATTATTCTATAAAACTTATTTTTTAAGTGTGTTTCATAAATTATTTTAAACAAATTCTTATAGATAGTTGAAAATAAATTAAATTTTCTTTTGAATTTAGTTATAAGATGAAAAATCACTAAACCCGGCCAATTATTGGTTGCCAATATCTATCTTATGTAATGAAACGAAAAGAAAATAATAATTAACGACAATTTTCCATGGTAACCACATTTGTTTATATGACCCAAAAATTCAAATGCTAACTTCACATCGTTTATATGACCCAAATGCATCACGAAAGAAAATCAATGAAACAAAGCATCACCCAAAAAAATGTTAGAAAAATGAGAGTAAATGATCGTTTGAAAACCCAAAAGACATCAGTTTAAATCAAACGGTTTTGATTTAAATAGAAAATGTATGAGATTAAATCAAAAGATATCAGTTTAAATCAAATGTTGTGATTTAAACAGAAAAGTTTTGAGATTTAATAATTGTTTTTTAAATAGACATAATATGATATGTTAAAAACTAACAGACCTGATTGTAAAGCTCTCATTAAATCTGAAAATGTCATGTCTTTCCAACTGGAAAAACATGACTTTTCGAAACCATTTGAAGAGGTGCTTCTGCACCTAAAAATACCCATCACTTCCCACTTTCGTAAGACAATTTCATTTCTTTCTTATTCTCTTTTTTTCTCTCAAAACCATTTGCCATAATATTTTGATTTTCAAAGCAGAATAAAATCTGAAGTTCTTCAGTTTTTACTGTTTGCAGACTTCAACCTAGAGACTTAGTTGTATTTTGGAGGACTATTCGTTTGTACCCATAGCAAACTTGTTTATTCAAGTGGGGACGAATAAAGCATTAAAGACAATGATTAATTCACGCTTCTAAGTCTTGATTATCAAATTCTGTTCTATTTAGAAAAAAAATATTATAGCAATTTTAAAGTTTTATTTCTGTCCAATAAAATGGAGACAAAATTATTCAATGTGATGAATTAAGACTTCGTCAGGCTAGACAGATTCGATAGAAATAATTTCAACTTATGGCAAGACAATATTATGTACTTGCTTACTGCGTTGAAAATTTCCTATATAATGGATCCTAATCCGCAACATATCACTGATGATCCAAACTTAAGGAATGAGAGCAGTCTCAAATAGTTATGATCGAACAACTATAGAAAGAAAATAAGAAAAGAGATGAGATCACTTGTACGATATGTTCATTGATATCAAATCTATAAAATTAAGGTTTGATTAATTTCCTGCGAAACCAAAAGGTACACTTATTTATTTATTTATTTTTTTGCATACTTGTTCACACAAACATTAAAGTGAAGATGGTTTGTGATTTTAAAGAGATTAAATTTTAAGTTTGCGTGCATATATAAGAGATGAGGTTTAACTAAGGAAACTTTTGATTGCAACAGTAATTTTCAACCATTGTAAGTGAAGCGATTGACAATAAATTTTTATTTGAAAATATAACATGTCCTTTAATATCTTGTTTTATTTGTCATGGTTATTCTGATACTCTTTACATAAAAGGAAAGATAATTTGCTTTTTTATACAGTAGTATGCAAATTTTATTTTATTTTTTGAATACGAGAGTGGATATAGAATACATTTGAGGATGACAACAATATATCAATTCGTTTTGTTTGATTTATTAAAGTTGTGAGTCCATTTGGCTTGTATACATTTAAATTTATAATTTAATGTTATGTGATTGATTAAATTATTTAGTGACACTATAAATTTACATGAAATATTAAATTGAGATTTATTATAAATTTATAGTAAAAGTCACTATAAGCATTTATTACTATAACTTTTTTGTGTGTATGAGTCGTTGTCAAATAAATTTTGCCTTTAAAAAGCATGGTTATATATCTGTCTAATTAGGGGTGGCAATTTTGGACACGACACGTGAACCCGACAAGACACGACACGACACGAAATAAAGCGTGTTAGGGTTGAGTATAATCGGGTTCGTGTCATAATCGTGTCGACACGATTATGACACGGAATAATCGTGTCGTGTCGCGGGTTGACCGACCAACCCGAATTGACACAATTAAGACACGATTAATAAATTACGGGTTGATGGGTCGTGTTGACACGATTATGACCCATGACCCGTTTATGACCCATTTAAAAATTTATATATTAAATTAAAAAAAACTTAATATATATATATATATATATATAAATAAACCCTAAAGTACAAACCCAAAGCCGCACTTCTCTGGTCTCTCTCTCGCCTCTGTTACAAACCCAAAACCTCACCATCACAGCTCAACTTTCTCCTCCCAGCAAGCAGCATCGCAGCATCACCGGCACCAGATCGATCTCTACCTTCAAAGCTTTCAAGTCCTCAACTCTCATCTCTTGGAAATCGGTATGCTCTCTCTACTTCATATCTATTGTTTAGAATCTAAACTGGAAATATACACTTAATTGCTGATTTTTGATTTATTTCCAAGAAAATGAAAGGAACCCAAATCTATTTCCAAGAACCCAGATTTAAATTTAATTAAAAGTAATATTATATATATGAAACAACAGATCTATTTCCTGGATATATTTCCAAGAAAATTATATGTAAAGAATGCATATTTTGATGCGCACTATACCGGTTGATGATGAGTGTTGTATTGTAGTCTGCTGATTGATGAAGCTACTTAGATCTGTCATCAATCTGATCCTTGAACTGAACCATCGGAATTTCCGTGGATTCATCAAACTCAGGTGAGTCGTCCCTGTGTTGACCACGAGACCTCTTTGCACAGAGAAGAGGGACTAGAAAGACAATAAAAATGGTAAAAAGTAAGAGAATAACAAGCATCATGATCTCACATGAAGAGCAAAATTACGATCATCAGAGAATAAAATTTCATATTTTTTAGTGATAGTGGAGTAATGGCACTAGCCATGGAAATAGGTTACTATATAACTCTACTTTTCTGATTGTATATAGCTATAGGTTTTTGTAATAATTTAGTCTAGGTGCTAAGCAACTTTATATCAATCAGTTAACTAAAACAATTTTTTTTTAATACCAATCAGACTTTGACAAATATATATGCCTTGTCAATTTTGGATGGCCCAAAATACTTGATTAGAAATGATTTGGAGTCATGGCTGCTATTAGACGTTGATCAGTCGTATCCTGCTTATTACTATAATAGTATTGTTGATCATCTTCAGCAGTAGGTCAGCATATATGACTATGAGTTATCAGGGTTAATATAATTAATGACTATGAAATTATACAAAAATTTCAGAGCATACAGTAATACATAGTGTACTTAATTATATAGTTTCCGTGTATTAATTCTTTGTATAGATACCCAATTAATTATTATGTTCATTGGTATATATATACATGTAAATTGCAAATCATGTTGCCCAATTTATTCTTCTTGTCAAATGTTAATTTAATCGATTGAATTTATTTAATGGAGTTGTATTCAAATGGGGGAAATAGCTAACTAGCATTCTAATTCCTTTTCCATAGAATTATGATTGCAATGTTCGTGATCGTGTTTGTGTTTTGACAATGTATTGTAATATCATGAGTGAATCCGATCCCACATAAGTGAATTCTATCCCTGTTCCATGCAGGAGTCTTGATTGATGTCTATCAATTTTTTTTATACGTAATATGACCGGATATTTGTAGCATGACTTATGTTTGATTATATGTAATTGTTTTTGAAATATCCAATGTGTTGTTTTACATGTAGATCGATGGGGGATAAAGATGACATTATTGTTGAGGCTTGTGATAGCATGGATGTGTTTGATGAAGATGATGATGATGTAGTTGAGTTAGAGGAAGTAGTTACTGCTACGGATTCTAAAAAAAGGTGGGAAAACGTAAAAGAAAACTTACCTCACCAGTGTGGAAGTTTTTTGACATGCTTCCTCTTGGAGATGATAAGAAAAAGAGATGCAAGTGTAAGAGGTGTGGAATAACATACATTTGTGATAGTAGGTTCGGAACAGGTAATATGAAACGTCATATGAAGACATATGCTAGATTAGATACACGAGATGTGGGTCAGTTACTTTTATCACAAAATAATGGTTCCATGTCTTTATCTAATGATTCATTTGATCATGAGAAGTTTAGGGAGTTACTAACAGCAGCTATTATCATGCATGAATTACCTTTTCAATTCACTGAATGGGTGGGACTTAGAGCTGTTTTTCATTATTTGCGTGATGATTTGCATATTGTGAGTAGGAATACTTGTAAGGCTGATTGTCTTAAGATGTATAAGAGGGAGAAGTGTAGAATACAATCAATGTTAGAGGCAACACCGGGAAGGGTTAGTTTAACATCTGATTGTTGGTCTTCCATCACCACAGATGGGTATATTTGCTTGACAGCTCATTTTATTGATAAAGATTGGAACCTACAAAAAAGGATTCTAAATTTTAGCATATCTTTGGCTGAAAAGATCCATACTTTTTTGACTGATTGGGGGATAGATAAGAGAGTGTTTTTAATCACTTTGGATAATGCATCTGCAAATGATAAATCTATTGAGCGTTTACAAGATCAGTTGTTATTGGGGGGTGGTTTGTTGTGTGATGGAGAATTTCTTCACCTTCGTTGTTGTGCTCATATATTAAACTTAGTTGTTCAAGATGGGTTAAAAGAGATAGATGAGTCTATCCAAAAGATCCGTGAAAGTGTTAAGTATGTGAAAGGGTCACAAGTTAGGAAACAAAAATTTTTGGAATGTGTAACTCATAGATCTCTTGATGCTAAAAAAGGTTTGAGGCAAGATGTCCCAACTAGATGGAATTCTACTTTCATTATGCTTGATAATGCTCTTTACTATAGCCATGCATTTATGCATCTAGAGTTGAGTGATTCAAATTACAAGCATTGTCCAACTAGGAATGAATGGGATAAGGTTGAAAAGATTTGTACGTTCTTGTCACTATTTTATGAAATCACTTGTATCTTCTTTGGCTCTAAGTATCCAACTGCAAATTTGTATTTTCCTGAGGTGTTTTCAACACATGTGAAATTGAAGGAAATAATGGGGAGTGAGGATGACTATTTGAAAAAAATGGCAGTTAATATGTATGCAAAGTTTGAGAAGTATTGGTCTGATTTTAGCATGATATTAGCTATAGCAATTATTTTGGATCCTCGTTACAAATTGAGTTTTGTTGAGTGGTGCTACTCAAAACTCTATGGTGATGAAGGGTTTTATGAGTCTTTGCGTGTGAAAAAAAAGTTGATACAACTTTTTAATGAGTATGTCAATGTTGAAAATCCTTTGCAAAGTCAATCTTCATCGGGCTCGATAGGGAACAAGCCAACTCATAATCCTCATTGTTCTTCTTCTCACAACCTTGGAAAATCTTATTGTGGACGTTCCCGAGATATGCTAAAGGTATATTGATTTTAGATTATTATTGTAAGATTTATATCGTTTTCATGTGCTTTAATTAATATTTTGAACATGTTGTCCATGTGATTTAATGTTTTATTATTGTAGTTTTTCAATTGTTATCCATTTGGTTTTGTATCTTTTTTATAGGAATTTATTTCATATCGAAGTCAAGAAGCTACTCCACAAAAATCACAGCTTGAGCTTTATTTAGATGAGCCAATTTTAAATAGCAATGTTTCACTGGATGTGTTGCAATATTGGAAAGCGAATCGATTTCGATATCTTGAAGTTGCTGCGATGGCTCGTGATGTCTTAAGCATACCTATTTCAACTGTTGCATCAGAAAATGCTTTTAGTGTTGGTGGGAGGGTGCTTGATCAGTATCAGAGTGCGCTAAAGCCTGACACAGTGAAGGCTTTGGTTTGCACAAGAGATTGGTTGTATAGAGAGCAAGGTAACAAGTAATCACAAATAATATTATTAAACTAACCATGCTAACATCTTTATTTATATTTCTAATTTCTCTTTGAGTGTTTTTTTGCTTATGCCTTATATAATATTCAGATTTGCAAAGACTAGTGGCTTGCTTGTTTTAACATTTGTTTTATTTTTTTCTTTGTAGAATGGCCGCAAAAGCATTAGAGGAGCTTACTTTTGATGTAATGGATATGAATATGCATGAGAATGAATCATTTCCACCTCCATCGGAGGGTTCTGCTGCTAATTTGGTTCGCTGATGTTGCAATATTGTGTTCTTGTAATTGGATGACTTATGGCACTATTGTTTCTTTTTTATTTATTTTTATTATGGTTGAACCAATATGGATAATAGTTGACAATATAATGTTTATTTTATTAAATGGATTTTTTTTTTTATGTATATTTGGATAATGAATATGTTGAAATTTGGATTATGAATGATTAGATAATAACTTATAAATGCTTATGTAATAAACAGGTCATGGCGGGTTAATCGTGTCATGGCGGGTTAATCGTGTCGTGTCGGGTTGTCGTGTCGGATTATGAAAAATTAGGCGTGTCGTGTTGTCGTGTCGGGTCTAACACGACTCGTTTATTAAACAGGTTACGCGTGTCGTGTCGTGTCGTGTCGGGTCTAACACTACCCGTTTATTAAATGGGTTAAGCGTGTCGTGTCGTGTTACCCGTTTAATAATCGTGTCGTGTTCGTGTTGGGTTTTCTTGACACGATTAATAATCGTGTCGTGTTCGTGTCGGCACGAACACGACCCGTCAACCCGAATTGCCACCCCTATGTCTAATGGTAATGATATAACATCTTTAGATTTATTTGTAAAAAAAAATTGTTCAAATGACAGTATCTTGATTGAGATATTACTGTTACTTATAATAAACATGAAGTTAATAAATTTCTACGTTTGTGTGTATGTCTTTAAGACACAATATGAAAATGAGTAACATTGTGTTGAAGCACAATGATAGGGATTGTATTGGTTTGTGCAAGAAAACTCACATGATCAATTGATACATGTGTAAGAAGAATTAATTGTAGATGCACACATAAAAAAATGACATATCTATAAGTGGTGAGTGATGACACCATATAATATGAACTTTGTGATCACTATGAGTGCAATTGCATGAGTGCTATTGTATGTGTATCTTAATGAAGAATATATTATGATGTATATGGTAATATTGAACAAAGGTTCTAATGATGAATCAGAGAGTCTGACCAATTGTTTCAGACAAAGTAAGAGTCTTTGTACTGATAAAGGTGTGGGTGTAGAGTTTTAATATTCAATATCAAAACTGGGCTTCGTTTGTATAATTCAATTCATCAAGCATATTTGGTTATGGCTACACTGAGTAGTAACTTGTGTATTCAGAAATAACATACGTAGTAGAAATGTGGGAGTCATTTCCTTGTTTAATAATGAAATAATTAATTGCTTATTGTTGTTAATGTAAAAAAATTTTATATATATTTTAAATGTAGGGGTATTAATTATATTATATAATACCATAAATATATGTGAAAATTTGTTGAAATTTTGAAACTTATATGGTTGATATAAGTGAAACCAAGAAATACACTTTATGGAAATTAAAGTGAAAGCTTAATGAGAGCATGCTTTGAGTACTTTATAGTACATTATGATAATATACAATTTTAGTAGAATCTTTGGTTACCTAGAAGAAATCATAGATTTGATTTGAACCAGCTGTATCAAAAGAATACACTGATACCATGGTAATCCGATTTTATCAAGAAGATACACTGATGCAAGTCGGATGATAAGAATGAGAGATATAAAATATCTAAGAGGAGGTGATGTCTCTTAAAAGAGAAAGAAACAAATCTATATGTCTCACACAATGAAATTCGAATTAATTGTCTCGACATCAATTGAGAAAAAATGCTAAATGGATTAATCAGAAATTTATTATTGGAAATAAATTTTGAGGCCACATCCTAAGCATTTAAAATCCATACTTTGTGATAATGAAGTTTTGTGAGAAGTACCTTAAATAGTAAGTCTAGACACATTAGTCTTAGACATGATTATGTGAGATAATTGATACAAGATGATATCATTATAATTATCTATGTAAAGTCAAGTAAGAACTTAACTGATCCACTTACTAAGGCACTCGCAATGGACCTAGTAAGTAGTACATCTAAAGAGATGGGACTCAAACATTTAAATGTCAACAGTGATGACAACCCAATCTAATGCTAATGGACCACTAGTCCTATGTTTTAATGGGTACAAGTTACTGTGATTGACTGTTGATATTGTCACAAAATCGACCTATAATTGAGAAAACAATATCGTCCGTTACGTTTTAGATGATGAGTTAAACTCTTAATGAAGTTATAAAATGCGTTCTAGTAATGGAAACGCAAATGAACTTCACCTATATGAATGAATGAGTGGTACCACTTCTTATAGAGAGTTATGGTTTGCTCTCTTGAGGTTCATGAAACCAGGATATAGGAAATGACCATAATAGTGCTAAGTGAAAATAAATTCTTACTGAAATAAGAGAATTGTATGTGTGTGGTGGCTCCGGTCGTATCACATAGGAATGTTGGTTTACTCTAAAGGACACAATTTATTTTGATACGACTTTGAGTTGTTTACACTAATAGAAGGTTTTAAATCGAAAGATACATTTGTTATGCATACAAGACTCGGAGATATTATGGTAGTATTTTTCAAAATTAGTTTTTCAAACAAGTGGGGGATTGTTAGAAAAATGAAAGTAAATGATTGTTTGAAAACTCAAAAGGCATTAGTTTAAATCAAATGATTTTGATTTAATAAAAAAAAAAGTATGAGATTAAATCAAAAGACATCAGTTTAAATCAAAAGTTGTAATTTAAACATAAAAGATGTGAGATTTAATAATTGTTTTTTAAACAGACACAATCTGGTATATTAAAAACTAACAGACATGATTGTAAGGCTTCTATTAAATCTGGAAAAACCATGTCTTTCCAACTGAAAAAACACAACTTTCCAGAACCATTTGAAGAGGTGCTTGTGCACTTATAAATACCCATCACTTCTTACTTTCAGAACACAATTTATATTCTTTCTTCTTCTCTCTTTTTCTCTTAAAACCCTCTGCTATAATATTTCAATTTTCAAAGCAAAATAAAATTTGAAGTTCTTCAGATTTTGCTGCCTTCAGACTTCAACCTAGAGATTTAGTTGTATCGTGGAAGACTATTTGTTTGTACCCATAATAAACTTGTTTATTCAAGTGGGAACAAATAAAAGCCTTAAAGATAGTGATTAATTCACGCCTCTAAATCTTGATTATCATATTCTTTTCATTTTAGATAAAAATATTACAACAAAAAGAACGAAAAAGAAAAGACTAAAAATTTTGGGTGCCATTTATGTTGATTTTGCAAAAAAAAATATTGTTTTATGGTAAAAGAATATATTTATTTTAAATAAAAATTATATTTTTAGTGGTAAAATATGTTTTTGATAGTAAAACTACTCTTTTCTACCATCAATATTTTAATTTTATTATTAAAAATAAATTTTTTTCACGTGTTTAACTACAAAATGTATATATACATTAAAAAAAACCTATAATGTATGTAAATAAGACAATTTTTTTAATTATAAAAAAGACGACTGATTTTGGATAAAAGGAAGGAATGAGACCACCATTAGCCCAGTATTCCTCTAAAAGCAGTTCTACGAGACGGTTCGGTAGTTGGTGGGCAATTAATTGGGCATAAACAAACAAAATACTCCACTATAGTAGTGCCACGTGTTCTGATCCCACTCATGATGGAAAATGTTTTTGTTTGGCTCGGTTGTAATACGTCATTCACCGAGCCTCAGTACCGACCAGCCAGCACCCCAAGCCAAATGGATTTAAAGACGCGTTTTCCAAAAAAAATTTATAGATACACAACTCCAAGAGAGAGAGAGAGAGAGAGAGAGCGCTTATGAAGATGAATCCAACTGAAAAAGCAGCCCCGGCAGAGGCAAAAATGGTGGTCGAGACGATGAGCCAAAGTGGATTAAAGGTTGTGGGAGCTAAGACCGGAGCACGTTTCATGCCCAAGTCTGGAAGTGTGTTCCCAAAGCAGAGGAGACTAGTAAAATCGATGATGTTTGATTCCTTAGTTCGATCTCTGTCTTCTCTGTGCTCCCCCTCCTCCTCTGAAGCCTCTCAATCAAACGACAACACTGTTTCGAAGGCTGAGAAAAGTAAGCGTGTACTTCCTTACCCACCAGCTTAAGGAATGTAAGCGTTGATATATAGTACTGAAGTCCTACGGGATGCTTCTACTGTTTATTTTCTGTACTTTTGGATTTTCTTCGCTTCCACATGATGCTTTAATTTCTCTTTCTTCTGTATTTGGGAATTGTTCTGGTTCAAATACAAACATCTGATATCCAATTAAGTACCAACTAACAATTTTACCAAATGGGTTTCAAGGCAATTGACTACTCTCATCGATTTACAGATTCCAAGATCTACAACTGAATTTTCTTTTAGGCATTGAACTGATCTGCAAATGTCTCTCTCCTTCTGACCATGTTCCTTAGAAGAGAGACATTCCATCAGGCTTTATTAGTTAAGATTTAAAAAAGAAAAAGAAAAAAAGAGATGCTGACATTTTTTGTTTTCCCTTTCTTTTTTCATTTTTTTATTGATTTTTGTACCAGCAACTGTCATAACCGTAAAGTAGTACTCCATAAAAACAAATTCCAGCCACTAAGTTTGAAGTGTGCACCTACCACTGTAACAATCTTTCACATCACTCTGGTTTTTAACTTTTCGTCAGAATTTTAATCGAAATTTTATCTGAAATTCATGAAATTTTTTATTATAATGATTGGTGACTATTTCATAATTTTTTTATTATAATGATGTTGATTGATTTTTCTGTTTCGTTGCAAGACGTTGATTACTGATTATTATAATTATCCCTCTTTGCTAACAACAATTGAGTTTTTTTATTAATATTAAATTTTAATTTTAAATATCATCGTTATTAATAATTGATAAATTGAAATTTTATAAATATTTAAAAATTTATACATAAAATATATTACATATATCATCACTTAAGAAACTCATACAAATATTTTACATATCATAATGTTCTCAAGTATTTTTTTTAATAATCTAATTATCATTATTTAATTATGATAATAAATATAAAAAATACAATAAATAAAAATAAAATCATCACACAACTAATAATCAAACAACATCCCAAGATGACTCAACTATAAAACATAACGAGTCACATCGATGTAAATAAATGTTACTTTGCCCCACATGTTTTTCAGTTTCAACGGCATACCTCATCATGTTGGAAGAAACTCTTTATATCATGGACCCTTGAAGTAGGTGTAGGCTTAAACCCTTTAATTCTTTGCATTCTGGTTTCGCCACTGATTATAAAAGAAAAACATTCTTACTAATGACATTTATTAAACAAGTATAACTATTGTAGAAAAATAAACACTTAAATTACATAAAGCTTGTAGTAAGAAGTATGGTAGCTAGTATTACCTTCACAAATAGCTTTCAAACGTCATTTGCGTTGTTATGATCTATATAAATATAATATTTTATTTGATTATCTTTTTTATAAAACAAAAATTATACAATAAATTATAGTGTGTAATTATAATAGTCGAGTTTGGATCGTTCCGGGTCTGGGTCGTTTAAGGTTAGAGTTGTATTGGGTTCGGGTCATTTTCAAGTTTCGGGTTGTTTTGGGTCAATTTTGAGTTCAGACCGGGTCAAGTTCAATCATTTTAGATTCGTGTTGTTTCTGGTAACTCGAGTCAGATTCAATCATTTTAGATTCATGTCATTTTTGATAATTCAAGTTTGAATCGGATTGGGTTCATATCACATTATTTAAATACGGTTTTATGCTCATGTCAGATTTAAATCGAGTTTTCGAATTGGATCAAAATTTACCGGCTCTCAACACAAACAACGAATCCATACATAACCAGCTACTGAAAAACACCGCAGATTTTTTGTAATTAATTTTATGACCTGAATTTTCCTCGTACAACTAAAGGATATCATGGATCACCTCACACGTTCAACCTAGCTAGTTAACTAGGATATTTCTTTTCCATTGCGTCAAATTGATTGAAAAACATATTACAAACTAATTAATTGGGACCCCTTATTACCATTACAACACATAATTTATGCAGTATATATATATATATATATATATATATATATATATATAGGTCTTGGTTGTTTCGCAATAATTTACAAAGCTCGTTCATTTAATTTGTTGAGCTATTTGAAGTCTACCACCTATGTTAGTTAAATAATCTTTAGTTATGTTTTTCTTTTTCAAGGAACAACAAAGATCGACCACTTTGTAAATTGGTTTTTCTAATATTTTATTTTTAAAATTATAAAAACGCCCAACTATTTTTTAAAGAATGTGGATATTTTGCACATTCATATGTTTACTGTCACAAATTTTTTTTTTTGTTCACCGTCACTTTGTACAAGAAAAAAATGTGTTATGTTTTTATTTTTAGAAAATAAGTATACTTTTTTAGTAAATTAGATTAGAAGTTCATTATTTGTGATTGATTGAATATAACTTTGGAAATTGATTTTAATTAATACAGTAAAAGCATTTGTTTAAAAATTGTAGTTATTGCTTGTCCTAGGAAGCTTCGCATTGATACTTTCCTTTCTCATTGATATTTTACGACATTCTTTGATGAGTTACGCATTTAGACAATTCTCAAAAAGACGCTTTAAGTGGACTATAAAGGCATGAAAGTGGGGGACAATATGTTTTTTAGCTAGAAGTAGAACAGAGATAGTAGTGAGATAACAGGAAGAGGCAGAGATGGAAGTGAAAAGTGAACCCAGTTGTAAAAGCAGTCTGGTGGACCAAGACACGGCCAAAAATGGTGAACCCAGAAGAAGATTTGGTCAGGAAAGAGAGACAGAGTCATGGTTCAAGCTAAAGAAAGGGAGTGTGTTTCCAAAGACGATCAGAGACAATAATTTGTTATTAATTATTAGGACAATGTATCTCCAGGGCAGGGCAGGGCAAGGGACAATAAATTGTTATTATTAGGACAATAATGTATCTCCAGGGCAGGGCAATTTTGTAATAATTGTTATTATTAGGACAATGTATCTCCAGAGCAGGGCAATTTGGTAATAGAATTGTTATTATTAGTAACATTATCCTTGATTTATTAAAGTATAAAGAGTATATTCTTCAAAGGTATCATTGCAATGACAGGAAATATAACCACCTTTACCAAGCATGTGGATTGAGGCTTCAGAAGTGGTGGCCCCTCTCTACCCATCTGGGGCCCACTAGCTTATTGAATTTTATTTACATGCATAAATTATGAAGGTTGGGGACTGTTGAATTCTTCGATTCATTCTTATCAAAACAAATTCTAATATTCTATACTTTATTTTTTTTGTTTGTTATACATGTATATATATATATATATATGTGTTAAAAAAATTAATAAATCTATGACTCACATCTTATCATGGGCAATGCACATAAAAAAATAAATGATAGAAATAAAATATTGAAATCCAAAATAACCCCAAAACCTTAAAAAAACCCGAATCCGAAATGACCGAAAAATATATTATTTTTTTATAAAAAAATAATTTGCTTTTTAAAATTGAGATAATAGTTAATTTATTAGTTTAAAATAAAATAAATTATATTATAATTAATTAATTATTGATTTACATATGTTGACATTGAGTAATCTTATTAACTTCAAATAAAAAATTGAAAAAACTATTAAATTTTGAATTGTTCTATTCAAGACACAATAAAATTAAAATTTTAATTGTCTTGAAAAAATAGAATGAAATGAAGTGATTATACGAAATATAATCTCCAAAATCTGGTATAAGACGTTACTAGTGAAAATAACTTTGTGGACCAATTGCCTAAGATTATTTAAGAATGAATTTTTGGACTAAGAGTCATAACATTGCATATTGCATTCAAATATTGAATATATTATTTAAAAATTAAGTATTGATTTATTATTAATTAATTTTCACGGATTTACCATTGTAACTCATTTAATCCTATTATATGTAAATATTTTTTTTGATTAAACGTAAATATATATATAAATAATATTTTGACCTTACCTAACTCGATCAGAGATCCAATACGACCCGAGCTCAAAATAATTCAAACCTGATTAACCTGAACCCGACCCAGAGCTGTTTGTCGCCTCTATCTCCAACCACTAAGCTAACCCTTAAATTAGATTATACATAAATGACTTTATAAACCAATAACATATCATAATTTATAAGAAATTGATAATCTCAATTGTGTAATGCTATGGTGTCTATTACGACCACAACCATAGAAAAGGCCATGACTAAAAATTATGTCGTGTGTATTGAAGTCACATGAGAAAAAGTATTGGAGGTCATGACAAAAAGTGATTATAAAAAGATATCTAAAAATCAATAAAACAAGACTGCAATCTAGTTGGAATGTGCCACAATAAAATAGATTATAGAGGCTCACTTTTCACGCAGGCATTCGGATGTATTAAATTATTAGAAAGAATGCAATAATATATAGTATAACAAAAGTCTTATTCAGTCCCTACCTACTCATCTCCCTAATAATTTATCATAATAATTTAAATACTTAGAATGTTTTATTCTAAAAAATACTTAAAAATGCTTTAATATCATGGGGGCTTCTCAATTAGCAAATCATGTTTTTAAATCCCTAATTAATCCTAAGACTTAAAAAAAAAAACTAATTCAGAAGTTGATAGGCAACTTGGGAATAGAAAAACAAACTACTCCACTGCAGTAGTGCCATGCTGATCTCACTCATATGATGGAAAGTTTTTGGTTAAAATCTGCATTATTGGTATAAGATAAAGCTTTCGTTTTAAGTATTCATTTAGACATTAGATTAGTTCATTTTGATACTCAATAAATTTTATAAATTATTTAAAAATTATTATATTTAAAAAATTTTAATTTTAAATAATAAAAAAATATTTTCGATTGTAAAAAATGTAATAATATTTGTCATCGTAAATCACATATATCTTTACATATATAAAAAAAATAATAATTAAATTTTTTGTATTATTATATTTTTTAAAATTTTTATTTATAAATATTGTTACCTCAACTTGGTACGTTTGTTTTCCAAACATGTCACTTTTTGGTTTCCTAGTACACCACCAACCTCTGATTCATAGAGAAGGAATGTGTCGTAAAAGGTAGGACCACCATCGTTACCGTCACCGTGCTTTGAGCTACCTTACCCGTGACAGAAAACTGCACTCGAGACCATAGGGGCTATTTGCTTTCATTCTCTTTTGGGTATCATATGTTGGGCTTAAATTATTTCATAGTAGCATTAAGTGGGAAAAGGTCTGAATTGGGTTGTGTCATTTGAGCTTTGCTTTTCTTTGGGCTTATCCTATATTGGATGTTAATTCTTTTGTGCTCACCCCTAAGTTGGTTATTTCATGGGCCAGTCCTTTTACTGAGAATTCGGGTTTAACTATCAAGCTAAAAGCCCACATGAGTTCATTGATTTTGGATAGAAGAACATGTACGTTTTTCTTTTTCAGATAAATGGGGGTGGGTATTTGAACATGTGGATCGTGATCCGCTTTTTATTGGGAGTCAAGTTGAAAATGAATGATCCTACAAATTAAACTATTGTTAGCAGCATATACTCTATTGTATCTGTATCAAACATTGATATTCCGAATAAAGTTATGACACTTAAAAAGTTTAAGTTAAAAAAAAAATTACAAAAAATAAACGATTCCAACAATGGACATTTTCTCGTCTGACATCTATATCCGAGTCCATATAACATACATCATCAGTTCTAAATTTACCAAGAAAGTTGATAGATTTTGAACACTTTCTAGCATTTCAACTACAGGAAAAGTGAACTACATAAAGGTGTACATTTCCATATCAAAGCAAAATGGTTTAGTGTACAAACCTCCCTCATAGTGCAAATCTTAGGGGCACCTTACATTTGTTGGGAGGCATATGATAAAGGCAAACACAATCATACCACCATCTGTCATTCTATATAACCGTTATACAGTGGATTCATATTTCTTACCCGGCAACCAAATTCAAAAACCTGTAAAAAGGCAAAAGAAGAAAAGCAAAATCTTGAACGATTTAAGACTTGTCAATTACATGAATAATAAACAAAAAAGAAAATAAGATGCGATATACCCAGGTTCACCCCAGAATAGGATTACATCTTGCCAAAAGTTTCACTATAATCAATCTCACAAATCTCTCGTTACAATGTGCGCTTAGTACATAAAGAATATTTATAAGCAACTTAAGAAGCCTTAATTAGGGTTTTCGCTCAGTTGCAAAATCATGACTATTCATGGGCCCAAACTCAAACCGTAAAGCAAAAAATCAGATCCAAAACATGTACAGGGCTTGAAATTTTTGGGGGCAGTACCCTCTAACCCCCACCCACTCATCGGGGAATAGGGCTCTGGTGGTCGTCAGGGGTTCTACAGATCTGGACCTGTGAAGAATGCATCAACTCTAACAATCTTCCACTTGGAAAATACTTCACACACATGGAAAAATTCTCATTACTTTGTTTCTTCAAGCCCATCTCAGTAGCACACCACTCAAACTTCGCTAGACTAACCGCCTTAGTCAAGATATCTGCGTTGTTCACTGCTGTATCCACTTTCTTCAAGATTATCACATTTTCTTCAATCTTTTCCTGGATGAAGTGATATTGGATATCAATATGCTTCGCCCATGAATGAAATGTAGGATTCTTTGCTAAGAAGATAACACCTTGATTGTCACATTTCATCTTCATTGCTCCTTGTTTAAACGTAAGCTCAGCACACAACCTTTGAAGCCAAACCGTTTCCTTTCCAGCATGAGTTATCGCCATATACTCTGTTTCTATGGATGAAAGAGTAACAACACTTTGCTTCTTGCTCATCCAACTTATCACCCCACTAAACAGATTGAACACATATTCGCTTGTAGACCTTCTGCTATTAATATATATTTGAAGTTTTTAAAATTGTTATGCTTATATAGTAAAATTAGTATTCTTTGTCATAATAAGAGAGAAAATTACAGCATCCTCCTTGGTTATGATGTTCAATTTAAGATAATTTTCTGTGCAGGTGTTACCATAAGCCTCTTAGTTCTACTTGTTGGAATTTCCTGCGTTTATTGGGGACTAAACAAAAGAAAGCTCATCAAACTCAAAGAGAAATTCTTTAAGCAAAATGGTCGCCTAATGTTACAACAACAGCTTTCTAAACACACAGCTGGATCATCAGTTGATACTGCCAGAATATTTAGTGCAGAAGAGCTGAAGAAAGCCACCAAAAATTATGACGAAAGTAGAATCCTTGGCCAAGGAGGCTATGGAACAGTCTACAAAGGAATATTACCAGGCAGTAAAAAAATCGTTGCCATTAAGAAATCCAAAATTGGAGACCAGAGTCAGATTGAACAATTCATCAATGAGGTAATTGTGCTTACACAAATTAATCATAGGAATGTTGTTAAACTATTGGGTTGTTGTTTGGAGACTGAAGTTCCATTGCTTTTTTTTTTATTTTATGAATTCATCATGAATGGGACTGCCTGGGAACACATTCAAGGTAAACTAGTCCAAGAATCGTCATTTTTTCCATGGGGAATTAGATTAAAAATAGCTGTAGAAACTGCAGGGGCATTAGCATACTTGCACTCTGCTGCTTCGATGCCAATCATACACAGACATGTGAAGACTACCAACATTCTTTTAGATGATAATTACACTGCTAAAGTATCTGATTTTGGAGCATCAAGGCTTGTTCCTTTAGACCAAACTCAATTGACAACTTTAGTGCAAGGAACACTTGGGTATTTGGATCCTGAATATTTCCAATCAAGCCAATTAATAGAGAAAATCGATGTTTATAGTTTTGGTGTTGTTCTTGCAGAGCTTTTGACAAGTAAGAACGCGATTTCTTTTGATAGGCCTGAGAACGAAAGAAATTTAGCTATAAACTTCGTTTCTTCAATGAAAGAGGATCAGTACTTGTTTCGAATTCTTGATGAGAGAATTGTTAACGAAGGAAACATCAAGCAAATTAGGGAAGTTGCTAAGCTAACAAAAAGATGCTTAAGGGTAAATGGGGAGGACAGGCCTACTATGAAGGAAGTAGCAATGGAGTTGGAGGGATTGAGAGGTATGGGAAAGCATCCATCGACGAAAGTGGATTTGATATCTGAAGAGACCGAATACTTGCTTGGATTAGTAACTTTGAATGCGTGTATTAATGGTGATTTTAATGGTGCTGCTGAGCTTTACAACTGCAGGGTTCGATAGCATGGGAGATCAAATATTATTACCTCTTGGTAATAATGGGAGATAATTTATTTTGTACACATTGATGTGTATATATGGAAATCATGCATTCAATTTTCATCATTGTTCTTGATGGTTTGAGATCATTTGACATTCATTTAACTTTTTCAGTTCACTTAGAATTCATTTTTATGAGAATTTTAACTCTGTGTTTTTCTTTTCGTTTTGATCTTTTTAATTTTTTAACTTGAGAGATTAGGTATGGATTAATTAGTAAATTGATAATTTCATCTAATTTCTCTTCATTTTTAATTCTCAAATTCTTCTTATTTGGGATGATTATGATTTTTAAATAAAATAATATTAATCTTAGTTTTATTTCCTATCACTAAGAAAATTCATTTAATACTTTTCTTTCTTCTTTTTTTCTATCACATTTATCCTTTACTAAATACACTATATGTAACGTTGATGAGTAAAAGTCTTTTTAATAGTGAACTGGTTGTTGAATTGTCATGAACCATGACTGCGAAAGTGGATGATTTTTTGACTGACTCGAGTCTAAATCCAATAGTGTAGACAAACTGAAAACTCCACGGGTAATCTTACAAACTTTATAGATAATATTAATTTCTGAATCTCATATTTATATTAACATTATTAATGAATCTCTTTAAAATTATCAGTAAAATTTTTAATTGATATAGCCAAATTTTTTTTTAGCAGAAAGACCAGATATTTACATAAATGGTCCCCTTCTCACCTCTCACCTTTTTTTTTCTTCTCTTTTTCTTTTTTTTTTATATTAATTTTGATGACACCAACGGTTGTGACGTGACCGTGAGTGCATCAACTTGCATCAATTGAACTTTTCAATTATCAAAATTTTGAAATCTTCAAATCATTAGGAAAAGTCTACTTCACCTTTTAATTGCTTTTCTAATTCATGTACGTTGCATTTATATAATATATAATATATTAGCTGAAATATTTTAATTGTTTTTTTTAATTTTCTTTTGATAGAATCGTATTTTAGTGCATCTACAATGAAATATTGTTTGGATAATCTTATTTTGAAAACTATTTTGATACACTTTATAATTATTTTTAGTTTAGAGTTTAAATTTAAAATCTATATTAATTTTATTTTTCATATTTACTAAATATTTAAAAATAATTAATATTATTTTATTTTTCAAAATTTTAATATTTTTTATATACCACAGAGGAAGAATGAAATAGAGAAGTGAACACCGATTTTAGGGTTATTTTTTGAAATTATGTCAGAAAACACCAATTTAGAGTTTTCACAAAACAGTTTTTGAAAACATTTTGAAAACTAGTTTTTTTAAAATTGTTTTAGAAATTTTTTTTGAAAACTGTTTGTCAAACATAGAAAACAGACAAAAACTGTTTTTAGTTTTTAAAAATTGTTTCCAAACATAACCTTAATGACGACTAAATACTTTTTATTTAGAAGACTATTCCTTTTTTTTTTTTAAGTAGAAATATCAGATATTTACATAAATGGTCCCCTTCTCACCTCTCACCTCTTTTTTCTCTTTTACTTTTTTTTTTATATTAATTTTGATGACACCAACTGTTGTGACATGGCCGTTAGTCATCAACTTGCATCAATTGAACTTTCCAATTATCAAAATTTTGGAATCCTCAAATCATTAAGAAAAATCTAAGGCTTCACCTTTTAATTGCTTTTCTAATTCATGTACCTTATATATATATATATATATATATATATATATATATATATATATATAGCTGAAATATTTTAATTTTCTTTTGATAGAATCTTCTAATCACTTTGTTTATATTGAATTAAGTCATCCTTTCACATTCATATTACTCAGCTCAACAAACTTGTTGAACTTTCTACTCTATTTCTAATAAAATTGAATCGGTAGTAAAAATATTTACAGAATTTTTTGTGGAAAAAATTAGGTATTTTTTAATATTATTTTTATGTATATAATAAACAGTTTAAAAGAAGAAAAATAAAGAGGAGAATGATATTACTATGTTTGGTTGTGGTGAAAAACATGAATTGGAACAATTAAGGGTGGACTAAAACGGTGATACCTATATTTTTATTTGGTTCAAATGATCGATTAAATTTATTCCACTTAAATTTCATGTTTGATCGATAGGATTATCAGTGTTATTGAAATAGTCTAATAAATGAAATAACAAAATTATTCTTTTAATCTTATCCGTTCAATTAATATTAATATTAATATTAATATTATTGTTATTATCATTGTTATTATCATTATAATTAAAAATATAATATAATATATGGGAAATATGGAAAATATTATTACCTCTTGGTAATAATGGGAGATAATTTATTTTGTCCACACTAATGTGTATATATGCAAACTATGCATTTAATTTTCTTCATTTAACTTTTTGAATTCACTTAGAATTCATTTTTATAAGAATTTTAATGATGTGTTTTTTCTTTTCGTTGTGATATTTTTTACTTTTTAACTTGGGCAGCCCATTTCATTAGCTAAAGATCAATCTGACATGGTATACGAATTAGCTATGCTCTAGCCAGCGTATATTAAACGGAATCTTAGCTAGAGATAATTCAACTTTGGTCCTTTTTCATGTACAAAGAATACAAGTTCTATGAAATTACCAAATGTCTATTGCAAACCCCCTCTCACGCGATCAGAACTCAAGCTTGCAGTAAAACAGGGGGCACTGATTAAGTGATCATACGGCCAATTGTTGCAGTTTTTTTTATAGTTAAAAGTACTTTTGAATAAATTAAAAATGTTTTAATATGTAATTTGGTTTAAAGCTTAAGAAGTGAAGAAGATAAAGTGTTTTTCACGAAAGAGAATAAAAGCGCTATGGATCAATTCATTTTAACACCATGTGAGTTGACCCAATTAAGTCTAAGTCCACAAGCTTGCAGTAAAATAGGGGGCACGGGTCATAATCCTTTTGCGTCACTTAGCGTAGTGTTAACGGCCTGCCAGTTCCTACATAAGAAAAAAAGAAAACCAATAGTTATGAAACGTATTCATCAAGAGTAAAACGAACAAGAAAATTTCTTTAAAATTAAGGGGTAATAGGAGAAGCTATGGGCTTGCTTAGACAAGCACTTATGCAGCTCTTGCTGTTAATAGTAATATTAGCAGCAACATCAACAGTACCAGCAGCTACTCAAGCCAAGCTTCGTTGCTTAGACAGTTGTGGCAACCTCAGCATCCCATACCCATTTGGCACAGAAGAAGGCTGTTACCTGGATGACACTTTCCTCATTACCTGTAATGACTCCGACAAGCCATTTTTGCTAAAGAGTAATATACCTGTTACCAACATTTCACTAGATGGGCAGCTGGAAATCTCACACTACGTATCTTACGATTGCTATGACAACAAGGGAATTCAAAAGAACCACCACAACGGTTGGCTTCGGCTAAATAAATTCCCTCTCTCATACACCAAAAACAAGTTTACTGTGGTAGGTTGTGACAGTTATGCGTATATCATAGGTGTCCTAGGTATAAAATATGCGACAGGTTGCGTGCCCCAATGTTTTACAACTGATGGTATGGTTAATGGGTCATGCTTTGCTATCGGCTGCTGCCAAACCTCCATTCCAAGGGGATTGATGGATTATAACATATCTGTACGTAGCTTTTACAATCATAGAAATGTATCAGACTTCAATCCTTGCAGCTTCGCCTTTGTGGTTCAAGATGGTCAGTTTAACTTCTCCACTTTAGATATTTTCAATCTAAGAAACATTAAAGCTTTCCCAGTAGTACTTGACTGGTGAATTGGAAACGAGACGTGAAAAAGCTATAAAAAACCCAGAATCATATGCATGTAAGGAGAAAAGCCTTTGCCTTAACTCAACTAATGGACCTGGGTATCTTTGCCATTGTTCTGATGGTTACCGTGGAAATCCCTACCTGCCAAAAGGTTGCCAAGGTACTTATCCTATTTCTATCCATTTTGATTTCACTTGCACCATTCTAATAAATCACAAATTTATTTTCCGGGATTCAGCTAATGTTAATGAGCTCTTTTGATTTCTGCTTGGTTGACCTGCTCTCTGTTCTTCAGATATTAACGAGTGTGTCTATCTAAACAACAATAACTGTACAAAACCAGAATTCTGTCGCAATACAGAGGGGAGTTTCACTTGTGTCTGCCCAAAGGGTTACCATGGAGATGGTAGAAAAGGTGGAACAGGTTGCAATGCTAATCAACCATTATGGACAAAGATTGTTGTTGGTATGTACGTTCCTTTTCTTTCTTTATTTCTTTCTTCTTTTGGGTTTTTCAGGTCTCTATATATATGTAGGGTAAGGTAATTATTGGGAATGCGGTTAATAAACCTCTAATTCCTTAAGCACTAACAGGAGTTCGAGTAAACTAATTGGGACTTCTCATGAAATTTTTAATTGTGAAAATTTTATTTAAAGGGATTATTGTATATACGGATTGCTAAAATATTATGCCTATATACTTTTTTTCAATATTATCTTATGAAAGTAAAATTCTGAATCCTGCAAAGTGGTGCAAATAACTCCATTAAAAATCTGAATCCAGAGTCATATTACCATTCATATGCACCCTCTACTTTTTATAGAGTAACAGAATTTTTATAAAGTCAAACAATAAAGTGTTTATATATATATGTCTTCGCTCAATTGGTTTCCATTCTCCTCCACTCATTGAGGGAACAAAGTAAATATTGGAACCAAATTTGTAACTCTGAACTTCAGTGATTCTTTAAGATACTTTGTTGTATGTAGGACTCAGCATAGGCCTCCTGGTTCTACTTTTGGGCATATCCTCTTTATACTGGGGATTCAGGCATCAACAGCTTATCAAACTCAGAGAAAAACTTTTTGAGCAAAATGGCGGCATCATATTGCAACAACAACTTTCAAAGCATGGTGGGTGTTGAATTTAAGAGAGGAAGTGAGACAATACAAAGAGAAGAATTGTATTGAATGGTGTGATTTACTTACAAAGGGAGCTATCCTATTTATATAAGCTAATAGGAGAAGCAAAGCTATACACAACCAATGTGGGATTATCTATTTATACAAGCTAATAGGAGAAGCAAAGCTATACACAACCAATGTGGGACTAAGCCCATATAATACATTAACATCCCCCCTCAAACTCAAGGCGGTAAGTGGGAGGTGAACTTGAGTTTGGAAACCAGAGAGTGAAAGCGTCCGGGTGGATGAGCCTTAGTGAAAATGTCAGCTGTCTGATTGGCTGAACTGACGGATTGTAGACGAACCGTATTCTGGAGAATGTGATCACGGATGAAGTGGATATCATTCTCGATGTGTTTTGTACGCTCGTGGAAGACATCATTGTGAGCGATCTGAATAGCACTCCTGTTGTCACAGTGTAGGATAGTGGCAGCAGGAGAAGAGATACCCATGTCAGCGAGTAGCCATCGAAGCCAGAGAAGTTCTTGAGTTGCATCAGCCATGGCACGATATTCAGCTTCAGTACTGGAGCGAGCAACCACAGTTTGTTTCTTACTACGCCAGGAAATGAGAGAATTGCCCAAAAAGAAACAGTAACCAGTGGTTGAACGTCTGTCGGTGGGGTCTCCGGCCCAATCGGCATCAGAATAGGCTTGTAAAACGGGGGCAGACTGTGCTGAGAAATGAAGCCCATGAAATAAAGTACCCTTGACGTACCTAAGAATGCGAAGAACAGCCGAGTAATGGGTGGTCCGAGGAGCGGATAAGAACCGACTGACCTGATGAACGGCATAGGCAATGTCAGGGCGAGTGACAGTAAGATATACAAGACTTCCAACCAGTTGACGATATAGAGTGGCATCCTGAAGAGGTGAACCATCGAGTGGGGTAAGTCTGACATTCGGCTCGAGAGGAGTAGTGGCAGTGGTTGAGTCAGTGATCCCAGCCTTGGAAAGGAGGTCCGAGGCATATTTGGCCTGAGAGAGAAAAAATCCATCAGAATTAGATGAGACTTCGAGGCCAAGAAAATAGGTGAGCACGCCAAGATCTTTCATCTCGAATTGGCCACTGAGAAACTTTTTGAGTTCAGAAATATCATGTAGATCATCTCCAGTAATAACCATATCATCCACGTACAGTAAAAGAAGGATAATACCGTTGGCAGTATGGCGGATAAACAGAGCCGAATCATAAGCACTCGGTGTGAACCCAAACTGATGAATGGTAGTGCTGAATTTGGCAAACCAGGCACGTGGAGCTTGTTTTAAACCATATAAGGCACGACGAAGGCAACAAACTTTGTTTCGAGTGGCATCCAAGCCGGGAGGTATATGCATATAGATTTCCTCAAGAAGTTCCCCATTCAGAAATGCATTTTTGACATCCATTTGAAATAGAGTCCATCTTCGAATGGCGGCGACAGCAATGAGTGTACGGACAGATGTGAGCCTCGCCACTGGAGCAAATGTCTCTTCATAGTCAATGCCATATTCCTGAGAAAATCCCTTGGCAACAAGTCGGGCTTTATATCGTTCAATAGAGCCATCAGAAAGTGTCTTGATCTTAAACACCCATTTGCACCCAATAGGAGTTTTTCCAGCGGGTAGATCAACAATATCCCATGTATGAGTTTTAGCTAGGGCCTGAAGTTCTTCATCCATTGCTTTCTGCCAAAGAGGATTAGTACTAGCCTCCTTATAGGATTGAGGTTCATGCAGATGAAGTATAGTGGAAAAACAATGATAATCACAATGGTAATCAGCAAGATGAGAAGGGGGGTGAGTTACCCTAGTAGATCTGCGGGGGTAATCTGGAGGATGGCTCTCAGAGGGAGTCAGTGCAGACTCATCAGACATAGGAATATCCTCGGGCACGACCGATTGAGTCAGAGAGGTGAGGTCAGCTGATGGTTCTGGAGCTGAAACTGGGTCTGGGTCTGGAGAGGTAGGATCAACTGGTGGTTCTGGAACGGAAGGGGTGATATCAGCTGGTGATTCGGAGGTGGACTCAACAGTACCTGAAACTGGATTCTATGGAAATAACTTAATAGATGGATCAGTAAAGAATCTAGAGTTAGTGATGGTTGATATGTCAAATGACCGTAACGAAGAGAACATTTGATGTTCCCAAAAAATGACATGACGAGAGATACGAAGAGTTTTAGAAATAGGATCCCAGCATCGATACCCCTTATGTTCAATACCATATCCAATGAAACAACACAGATGAGCCCTTGGTTGTAATTTGTTGTGTTCATGTGGTTTGAGAAGAACAAAACAAGTGCAACCAAAGACTCTGAGGTTAGAGTAATCAGGAGGTTTACCGAAAAGGCGCTCGAATGGAGATTGATTTTGGATTGTAGTGGAAGGGACACGATTGATTGTGTATACCGCGGTGAATGCAGCATCACCCCAGAAACGTTCAGGACATGATGACGAAATGAGTAGAGCACGAACGGTGTCAAGAATATGTCGATGTTTGCGTTCAGCTCGTCCATTTTGTTGGGAGGTTCCAGGGCACGAGCGGTGGGGGAGCGTGCCATTTTTGTGAAGTAGGTTTAGAAAAGCACGGTCTTTATATTCCATTGCATTATCTGAACGAAAAATTTTGATATTCCGAGAGAATTGAGTTTGAACCATAGAAGAAAAATCAGAATATATTTGAAAGAGTTCAGATCTGCTTTTCATAAGAAACAACCAAGTATAACGAGAATAGTCATCCACAAATATAACAAAATAACGAGCACCACCCATTGATGCATGATGAGAAGGCCCCCAAACGTCAGAATGTACTAAATCAAAAGGTGCAAGAGAAACGGACTGACTCTCATTAAAAGGTAAAGCTGATTATTTTGCAAGTTGACAATGAATACAATAAAAAGACTCATGCTGAAGTGAACCTAAATAACCACTAGAAATAAGAGAACGTAGAGGGCTAGATGAAGTATGACCTAACCGAGAGTGCCACAATTCCACAGGTGAGAGTGCTGGGATGGATGTGGCTGATTGATTTGGTGATGGTGAGGATGGGACTTGGAGATGAGTGAGCTCAAAGAGGCGTCCAACTTTACGGCCGGTTCCAAGGAGTTTTCCTGTCTGAGGGTCCTGCACACGACAACCAGTAGAAGAAAAATGCACATCAAGTCCAAGATCACATAGTTGTCCAACAGATATAAGGTTAAGTGTAAGATTAGGAACTAAATATGTGTTAGGGAGAGACAAATGAGAACTATCAACATGTCCAGTATGGCTGACCAGCATATTTGATCCATTGGCAGTGTGAATAGTAGGCGCATGCTCATCACAGGTTTTAGAGGAAAAAATAGAGGCATCAGAAGTCATGTGATTGCAACAAGCAGAATCGAAATACCATCGGGATGTACCTGGTGTAGTTGATATGGCTATATTGTTACCGATTTTATTTAGAGCCTCGGTAAGAACGGTGCAGAAACCACTCCAATCAGGTGGAGAATTGGATGAAGTTGGTGTAGCATCAGTGGTTACAGCAGCAGTATTTTTTGGCTTGGAATATGACCGATTGTATGAGCCTCGAGAGTGATATTGGTTCCCATTTAACTGATTTTCAGATGGAAGTTTAGGGCAGTCTGCAAGATAGTGACCCGGTTCTCTACAGACTTTACATAGGCGAGAAGGACATTTGAGCAATTCATGCCCTTGTGAATGATAATACTTGCAATATAAGGGCTTCTGGTGTGTGCTCTGTCGGTGGGGTAAATCCGATTCAGCCATAGGAGCAAAGAGGAATGTGAACCTCCAAGAAACCGGTGATGTGGCGGTCAACTGGTGACGTGGCAGTCAACTGATGATGTGGCGGTCAACGAGTATCGTGGTGCTGACGTGTTGTTGATGTGGTGCTACCGTGGCAGCAGCGTGTCTGAAACAGGAGCGGCAGCGGAGATGATGTCAACGGGTGACGTGGCACTGAGGTGGCAGTGAGGTGGCGCTGAGGTGGCTTTTAGGGCTGACGTGGCAGCAGTGTTTCTGAAACAGAAGCGGCAGCGGAGATGATATCGATGGAGAATGAGACTCCGACTATAGTGATGACCCGACAGGTATGAAAAGGATATACTAGAAGTTTTTCTGATGTGAAGGATCCACTAATAGTGGCAATCACAGAGCATACTCAACTCTTAATATACCGAGAATTTCTGATGTGAAGGATCCACTAATAGTGGCAATCACAGAGCATACTCAACTCTTAAAATACCGAGAACCATTATGGCTCTGATACCATGTTGAATTTAAGAGAGGAAGTGAGACAATACAAAAAGAAGAATTGTATTGAATGGTGTGATTTACTTACAAAAAGAGCTATCCTATTTATATAAGCTAATAGGAGAAGCAAAGCTATACACAACCAATGTGGGATTATCTATTTATACAAGCTAATAGGAGAAGCAAAGCTATACACAACCAATGTGGGACTAAGCCTATATAATACATTAACAGTGGGTCTGCTGAAAAAACCAAAGTATTTACAGTGGAAGAGCTCAAAAGAGCTACCAATAACTACCATGAAAGTAGATTCCTAGGCCAAGGAGGGCAAGGAACAGTTTACAAGGGAATATTGCCAGATAACCAAGTAGTTGCAATCAAAAAGGCCAAAATAGGAGACCAGAGCCAAGTTGCGCAATTCATCAATGAAGTGATTGTATTGTCCCAAATCAACCATAGGAATGTGGTAAAACTCTTGGGATGTTGTTTGGAGACACAAGTCCCTTTGTTAGTATACGAGTTTGTGACTAATGGTACCTTCTTCGACCATATGCACGATGTTAGGCTTGCATCTTTTATTCCATGGCAAACTCGTCTGAAGATAGCCGCAGAAACTGCAGGATCCCTTTCATATTTACACTCTGCTGCTTCTATTCCAATCATTCACCGTGACATCAAATCTGCCAACATCCTTTTAGATGACAATTACACTGCAAAAGTGCAGGGGACTCTCGGGTACCTTGACCCTGAATACTTTCTCACAAGCCAATTGACATAGAAGAGCGATGTTTACAGTTTCGGAGTAGTCCTTGTTGAGCTACTTACAGGAAAAAAGGCTATTTCCTTCAACAGGCTGAAAAGGGAAAGAAATTTGGTTACTTGTTTTGTTTCTTCTATGAAAGAGGATCGCTTGGTTGAAGTTCTTGACCACCAAATGTGGAATGAGAGGAATGTTGAACAGCTCAAGGAAGTGGCTAATTTAGCAAGGAGATGTGTAAGAGGGAAGGGAGAGGAAAGGCCAACTATGAAGGAAGTAACAATGGAATTGGAGGGACTGAGAGCAATGGAGAAACATTCATGGGTAGGAGGAGTTTTGTACCCTGAAGAGGAAGAATACTTGCTTGGTCATGGTGGTAGCAGTAGTACCAGCACGGCGGGCTATGACAGTATAAAGAACCAAGTCACACTTGAAATTGAAGATGGGTAGTGATTATTTAGGATGCATTTGATGCACTAGATGATAGGGCAGATAGAATCAATGGTTGGATGTTTAATCCGGTCATGATTGGATAACACCACCTGGTGTGTTAGTATCTAAAGTTATGTATTTTCTTTTTCTGCGTTTCTCTTTCCTCTGTTGGTCAATCTTTTGATAGTGTGTTTGCTTTTATCACCCTTTTATGGTATGTTTCTATTTTCTTCCTATAGAATATTGTTTCATCTTCGTGAATCAAAATGTGAAAAATTTGGCATGAATTAGCTTTTAGTTCAAAATGTGATATTTTCAAGAATTGAACTTTAATATTTCATCTTCTCACATATCAAATTTAGGTTTTTGATGCAGAACAGATAGACAGAGCAGAACAAATGGCCCTGGACTACCTTGAACGGTTGGATCGCTCCAAGTCTAAGGGTGCGGTTTACATTGTTTTAAGGGCCACGGGCTCGGATTGGGCCCCAGAGACCCTAGTCTGATTGAAAACAGGCCACCGAGCAAAATTGATTAACCAGTGTGGCGGGATTTTAGCCAAAATCCAACGTTTAGGCCTTCAATTTTACAGTTTTAAGTTTTTAAGAAACTTTCCAATTTTGCAGTTTTTAAGAAACTTTCTAATTTTGCAGTTTTCAGTTTTTAAGAAGCTTTCCAATTTCGATTTCTAATTTTAATATTTCCTGTTTAGTATTTTACCTTATAAATAAGGAGGCCATGTAATATTATGAAGGATTATTATTATTATTATTGAATAAAATTAGGGTTTCTTTTCTCTTCGTGAGAGTTTATTGAGGATTGAGACACAGTTCTTCTTCCTAATTCTTTCTTCCGCTAGCGTTTTACATCAATTGGTATCAGAGCCTTGTTCTACCCTGGTCTGATGGCAGGTGATGGAAAAGAAGGCAACCACCTTGACGACGTTGATCGTGGGGTGCAGGTCCTATGGGCAGCCATAGATAATCACAATCAGCAGTTTGATGATCACAATCAATGGTTTGATCGTATCGAACGCATGTTGCAGGAGATACAACAAATTATGACTGGTCTGAGAATCAATGGCAACAGGGGTGAAGAACGCAACCCGGATCGTGTTGGAGGCCTTGCTTGCGACCAACCAGTTGCTGGACGCGTTCCTGCGCCGCAGCGTAGGCCCCAAGCCTATGCCGCTTTATCCAGTGATGATGAGTTCGAAGTGCTGAGCGTCGAGAACAATGATGATAGTCAACATGGTCATAATCAGAATCGTGTTGGTCAGAACCGTTACAACTAGAACAGGTACGAACAGAACAATCATGATTTTCGGGTTAAGGTAGATCTACTGTGTTTCAATGGCCACCTCCACGTCGAAAACTTTATTAACTAGCTTTTCGAAGTGGAGGCTTTCTTTGAGTATATGCAGATCCCAGGAGATAGGCAGGTGAAGCTTGTAGCCTATAAACTGAAGGGGGGAGCCTCTGCGTGGTAGGAGCAGACGCAGAATAGCCGCAGGCGATAGGGTAAGCAGCCTGTTCGCTCCTAGTCCAAGATGAAGCAACTGCTGCGAGCAAGGTTCATTCCTCCTGACTATGAACAGATGCTGTACCAGCAATATCAGAATTGCAGGCAAGGGGTGCGCACCATCAATGATTATACAGATGAGTTTTATAGGTTGAACTCGCGCAATGACCTGCAGGAAACAGAAGGATAGCAAATGGCTAGATATATCGGAGGGTTGCGGGTGTCCATCCAAGAACAGGTATCCCTCCATACTGTGTGGTCCCTGTCTGAGGCAGTCAACCTAGCCATGAAGGTGGAGTCACAACAGTCCAGACACTCATCACGTCCCCAACCATATCGATCGCAGCCATCACAGGCTTCAGTACCGCAGACTTCACCATAGTCGTTAACCAGTAGAGTTTTCGGTACTGGTACTGCCAACACCACCAAGCCAACAGCCCCCACAACTGGTGCCCCAGCACAAAACAGGGAAGTGCCTAGCAATTTATATGCCCGTCCCATTCCAGGAAAGTGTTACAGATGTGGTCAACCTGGACATCGTTCCAATGAATATCCCAACCGTCGGTAGGTTAACATGGTTGAAACAGCAGAGGAGGAGGAGAATCTTTTTGGCGCAGATGAATGGTATTCTGGGGAGGTCGATGATTACACTAGTGGTGAAGTAGCAGATGTAGATGAGGGTGTATATGTTAACTGTGTGGTTCAACGTCTGTTACTTACGCCAAGGAAGAAGGATGACAACCAACGACACTGTATTTTCAGGACGCGATGCACTATCAACCAGAAAGTGTGCAAGGTGATTATTGACAGTGGCAATAGTGAGAATATCGTATCGAAGGCCCTTGTCGCAGCATTGAACCTAAAAACAGAAAAGCATCCCTCTCCCTACAAGATTGGCTGGATAAAAAAGGGCGCTGAAACTCGGGTAACTGATATCTGTCGTGTTCCTTTTTCTATTGGCAAATTTTATAAGGATGAGATTGTGTGTGATGTTGTTGATATGGATGCGTGTCATTTATTATTGGGGAGGCCATGGCAGTTTGATGTAGATGCTATGCATAAGGGTCGGGATAATATTTATATTTTCTGGTGGTTTGACAAGAAGATTGTACTAATTCCTGCAAGTGAATGTGAGCCAGCTGTCAAAATCCCTAAGGCAGAGGGAAAGACCTTTTTTACAGTCCCTGAGATGGAGTTCACCAAAGCACCTCAGCATGCCTTGGACCTTGTTCCTTTGCCCAAACCTCCTGACCACAGTCAGGCGGCTCAGAACATGACTGAGCAAGTACAGTGCATCCATGAGGAGGTTCGCCAGAATCTAGAGCTGGCCAACAACAAGTACAAAGCTCCCGCCGATAAGCATCGGTGTAAATGTGTTTTTCAGGAAGGTGACTTGGTGATGGTACATCTGCGAAAGAAACATTTCCCCGCAGGAACTTACAACAAATTAAAAAGCAGGAAGTATGGCCCTTTCCGGGTACGGAAGTGCATTAATGATAATGCTTATGTAATTGAACTTCCGGATGACATGGCCATTTCCAACACCTTCAAAGTGGCAGATTTGTTTGAGTACCACCCGCCGGACGAACCCCTTTATCCTGACAGTAACTCGGGGTCGAGTTCGTTTGAAGAAAGGGGGAATGATGCAGAACAGATAGACAGAGCAGAACAGATAGCCTTGGACTACCTTGAACGGTTGGATCGCTCCAAGTCTAAGGGTGCAGTTTACATTGTTTTAAAGGCCACGGGCTCGGATTGGGCCCCGGAGACCCTAGTCTGATCGGAAACGGGCCATTGAGCAAAATTGATTAATTAGCGTGGCGGGATTTTAGCCAAAATCCAACGTTTAGGCCTTCAATTTTACAGTTTCAGTTTTTAGGAAACTTTCTAATTTTGCAGTTTTCAGTTTTTAGGAAGCTTTCCAATTTCAATTTCTAATTTTAATCTTTCCTGTTTAGTATTTACCTTATAAATAAGGAGGTCATGTAATATTATGAAGGATCATTATTATTATTATTGAATAAAATTAGGGTTTCTTTTCTCTTCATGAGAGTTTATTGAGGATTGAGACACAGTTCTTCTTCCTAGTTCTTTCTTTCGCTAGTGTTTTATGTTAGTTTTAGTTCATGTAGTAACTGACGCGAAACCTAGCACTCGGTTTAGTATAGTCTCTCAATTTCTGTATCTACAAGTTTGATCAAATTATGAAAAGATTCAAAATTGCAGTCTGCACAGTAATTCTAGTTAATGACTTAACATCCACACAAAAAATACGAACAAAATGTCACAATGACTGAAAGAAAAAATCTTCCACGTTAATAACTAAACAGAATCTTAGCTAGAGATAATTCAACTTTGGTCCTTTTCCATGTAGAAACTAGAAAGAATACAAGTTCTAAGAAATTATCAAAATGTCTATTCCAAACCCCCTCTCACGCAATTAGAGTTATTTATTTGAGGAATACTTGGTTTTAGATTCGTCTGAAATTTCACATAATTTTAAAGAATTTTACTGACAATATTATTTTTTTGGGTCTTACGTTCATGCTGGCATTATCAGTAAAGTTTTCTAAAATTATTAGTAATGTTTCGGACAAGTCTATGTATTAGACCCGGTCTAACCAAATATTTTATTTTTATTTTTATAGCAAAAGTAAACCTTTGGGGTCAGTTCATTTTTATAAAAAATTCTTACCTGCCTCGGGCCTAAACCACTGGAAATTTCAATGATAACCTTGAGGAGCTTCATTGATAACATCAATATAGGTGTGAGATCCAAAAATTAATATTACTAATAAAATTTCTAAGAGTACCAATAGAGTTTTCAGCCGATCTAAACCCAATGATTTAGACCCGTACCAACCAATAATTCCTCCACTTTTACACCATGTGAGTTGACCTAGTAAGTCAAAGTCCACAAAACTACATTTGTACTTGCAGTTTCAGTGTTACTCCTATAAACGAATAAAACTTTCGACAGCCATTGACACCCCAAATTAATACTCAAAGCTTGCAGTAAAATAGGAGGCACTGGTTAAGCGATGATAAGTCCCGTATGTTGTTACTTTTTTTTATAGTTAAACGCAATTTTGTTATAGTTAAAAATGCTTTAATGTGTGTTTTAAGGGGTGGAAAAAATAAAAGCACTTTCAAATGAAAGTGTTTTGAAGTACTTTTCACGAAAAAAGAATAAAAACACTTTGCGATCAATTCATTTTAACACCAAGTGAGTTGAACCCAATAATTCTGTGTCCACGAGGACCACGGCTATATTTGTACTCGCAGTTCCTGAGTTATAACTTTAAGAGGGACCAGGACGGCAAATTTACTCAACCTTGCAGTACAATAGGGGGCACTAATCATAATCCATTGCGTCACTGAGCGTAGTGTTAAGTTGTTGACGGACTGCCAGTTCTTATGCATAAAGAAAAGGACTACTTCAAATTTTGTTGAAAAAACACTGATTTATCAATTTTTTTTTTTAGAACTTATGATTCATTTCAAAACATTAATTTCTAACATCAAATACTCTCAAAATATTTTTTTAGAAGAATTAAAATTTTAATTAGATATTACTTTAGTGTTAAAATGTCTCCAAGTGATTATTATAAGTTTAATAATTCTACATATCAATTATTTATCTCAAAAAAAAGGCCACAACTTATAGCTTAATTAGCAATTAAAGTGAGAAAAAAGAAAAGAAAAGAAGAGAGAAATTAAGTCTCTGTCATGGGTTTTCAGGCCATGGTTGTGCAAGTGATACTGGTAGGATTGATATTGGCAACAACTGTAGTTTTATAAGCAAGAGCACAACCCAATCCTGACTGCCCTTCTTATTGTGGAAGGTTGTTTCCTTAATGAACTGTTCAATATCACCTGTAACCAGTCTTTCTACCGTCCCACAGCTTTTCTAAGGCATTAGCATACTTGCACTCTGCTGCTTCGATGCCAATCATACACAGAGATGTGAAGACTACCAACATTCTTTTGGATGATAATTACACTGCTAAAGTGTCTGATTTTGGAGCATCAAGGCTTGTTCCTTTAGACCAAACTCAATTGACAACTTTGGTGCAAGGAACACTTGGGTATTTGGATCCTGAATATTTCCAATCAAGCCAATTAACAGAGAAAAGCAATGTTTATAGCTTTGGTGTTGTTCTTGCAGAGCTTTTGACAAGTAAGAACGCGATTTTTTTTGATAGGCCTTAGAATGAGAGAAATCTAGCTATGCACTTCGTTTCTTCAATGAAAGAGGATCAGTACTTGTTTTGGATTCTTGATGAGAGAATTGTTAACGAGGGAAACATCAAGCAAATCAAGGAATTTGCTAAGATAACAAAAAGATGCTTAAGGGTAAATGGGGAGGACAGGCCTACTATGAAGGAAGTAGCATTGGAGTTGGAGGGATTAAGAGGTATGGGAAAACATCCATGGACGAAAGTGGATTTGATATCTGAAGAGACTGAATCCTTCCTTGGATCAATAACTTTGAATGCTTGCATTAATGGTGATCTTAATGGTGCTGCTGCTAGCTCTACAACTGCAGGGTTCGATAGCTTGGGAGATCAAATATTATTACCTCTTGGTAATAATGGGAGATAATTTATTTTGTACACAGTGATGTGTATATATGCAAACTATGTGTTTAATTTTCATCATTGTTCTTGATGGTGTGAGATCATTTGACATTCATTTAACTTTTTGAGTTCACTTAGAATTCATTTTTATTAGAATTTTAATGATGTGTTTTTCCTTCCGTTGTGATCTTTTTAATTTTTTAACTTGAGAGATTAGTTAGGGATTAATTGTAATTTGATTCATCTCCTTTCTCATTTGGAATGATTATGATTTTTAAATAAAAAAGAAAATATTATTCGTCTTAGTTTTATTTGCTATCACTAAGAAAATTTAAAGAAAATTCATTTCACACTTTTCTTTTTTCTTTTTTTTTTCCTGTCACATTTCTCTTTTACTAAACACACTCTATATGCAACATTGATCGAGTAAAAGTCTTTAATAGTGAACTAGTTGTTGAATTGTCATGAACCAAGACTGCGAAAGTGGAGGATTTCTTGACTGGCTCGAGTCTAAACCCAATGGTGTAGACAAGCTGAAAATTTCACTGGTAATCTTAAAAACTTTATTGGTAATGTTAATTTCTGAGTTCCACACTTATATTGTCGTTATTAATGAAGCTCCTCAAAATTACCTGTGAAGTTTTTAACTGATATAAACAAATGAATTTAGACATCAGCTAGCCAAATTTTTTTTTTGGCGAAAGTGCCAAGCAACATCAGAGAAATTTCCATATTAAGAAGAAAACATTTAGGGTATGTTTGGATAGGGTTTTCGAAAACAGTTTTCAATAGTAATTTTCTAAAACAGTTTTCTGAAAACTTCAAATTGATGTTTTCTGACATAATTTTCAAAAAATAACCTTAAAATCACTGTTCACTTATCTATTTCATTTTTCCTCCATGGTATATAAAAAATATTAAAATTTTGAAAATAAAACAATATAAATTATTTTTAAATATTTAGTAAATATGAGAAATAAAATTAATATACATTTTAAATTTAAACTCAAAACTAAAAATAATTACAATATGTATTAAAACAATTTTCAAAATAAGATTACCCAAACAACATTTCACTGTTTTCTGTTTTGGAAACAATTTTCGAGTTACAGTTATCCAAACATGTTTTCTTCATAAAACATCGGGCATGTTTGGGTAACAGCTTCCAGTTTTCAATGTTTAAAAACTGTTTTCGTAAATGAAAACTGAAAACAGTTTTTTGATGTTTTATGAAGAAAACATGTTTGGATAACTGTTATTCGAAAACTGCTTCTAAAACAGAAAACAGTAAAATGTTGTTTGGATAATCTGATTTTGAAAACTATTTTGAAAATAGAAAATTGTTTGGATACACCTTCTTGTAATTGTTTTCAGTTTTGAGTTTAAATTTGAAATCTATATTAATTTTATTTCTCATATTTACTAAATATATTTTTTAGCACACACCAAATATTTTAAAAAAATTAATATTATTTTATTTTAAAATTTTAATATTTTTTATATATCATGGATCAAACATGACCAAACTTTTTCCCGTCGTCATGTATGCTTTTTTGTTTATTTTCTTTTTATCATATGTAAACAATTAAATGAAATCTCATTTTATCCTCACTCTTCTTAATCAATTGTACCAATCAGGCACTATCAAATTGTTTCATCTCTTTTGATTTGAATCTAGCTTCCTAGTAAAAATTGCTAGTTAAATTAAAAAAAAAATAAGTGCTTAATTGTGCCCATCATAAGAAGGATAAATTATAGAACATGTTTTCCTTTAGATACATTTTACGAGTCATTAAAATTTGATTCTTTGTCCTGCGCCATTCAATACGCTGAAACTAATTTAAGACAGAATCAGTACAACAATTTTCAAGTCATCTGTATACCATGTGCAATAAAATTACAATTTCTTGATCGTTAAATTATTGCTTGGTTCGTGTAAATACTGTGAGTTTGTATTGGATTCATGCTAACCGTCTGATGGATGGTTGGCATGATCTTGATGCAAGTGCACAGGCAAGTAAAGGCAAAATGCCTGTCCTCATCTATCTTGTACCATCCTGATGAGGATCTTCCTTGCAGTGTTGTTCAAGTACTCTAAACTGCATAAATCAGCGTGGAAACATGTGATTCTCGGTGCTTATTAACACTAATTGTACACATTGTACGTCTGATATTTTTTTCAAAAAGTTTTTTTTTTTTTTTTGGATAACGCACCATTACGTGCGCCTCTACAATCCTTGCCCTAAGATCCTGTGGAGGAAATAAATCGCAGGATGTGCAGCACAGAGTCAAGAATCGAACCCGAGACCTTACGGGGACACCGCAGTCTCGAAGGTCGCCCTATAAAGCTTAATCAACTATATCACTGCTAAAGAGCTTGAAGTTGTTGGCATCAAGAACCAATTTCCTCAAGGAAGAGAATGCGCCCATGAGTCCGGCACATGTAAAGACGACGATGATAGAGATGTTGATCCAGTAGGTGAGGGATGATTTCAGAGGCTTGTGAGTCATGTTGTAAAGAAGCATCAGGAGGATGAAATCCAGAGGGATGAATACAACAGCTCCTACTACACCATTGATGTCTCCAAAGAATGGAAGCATTGCTGCCATAAAGCCACAGAATATCACGTCCGAAGAATAATCCTAGGCATAAGGTTCCTTTTAGAGAACAGCCCTTGCTTCACATCAGCTGATTTCTTTTCCATGATCTCATAAGCTACTTGAGAATAAACCTGTGTTATGTTTGAGAAACATTACCTCAATGAAACCTGAAAATAAGGTTTTGAAGATTTAAGTAAAACAGATCAACAATGGCTGTTCATTGTAAAACTGTTTTCCTAATGGCGTGTGATATTGCGAATGGAATATCTGTTTTTTTTCTATTGCTTATTGTAAATGGAATTCGGTTTTTTGATGATTTGATTGAAGAGTATATGCATGAGCTTACCAGGCCAATAGCAAAGAGCTGAAGGAGAACAAACACAACACCAAGGCCTAGAACTATTGTTGGAGCCAAGGAAGGTCCTTCATCCGGCATTAGGCTCTTGAGAATGTTGGAATTAGATTTATTCCCAAACACCCAATATCCAGAAACTGCAGCTGAGTAGAAAGTAACTATAATTACAGAATAACACATCACAAGGCCTTTTACCATCTTCCCAGTAGCAGGTGGAGCCAGAGTTGCCAGTATGGATGCCAAGGAAAAGTTAAACCAAGTGTTGACGCCAAGGAAAAGTTGAATTAAGAAGTATACATAAAACAAGACATAGCTGAATCAATTTATTTTTATTAGTTCTGATATCTAATCAAATTATTTTGGAGACTGTTAGTGGTAAGTTCACACCGACATCTTCAGAATATATTAGTATGTGGTCAAGTACATCAAGCCATCGCTGAAGATGATTTTGCCACAAAGGCATCAAAAGAGAGAACCTCATAACAAATAAAGGTTTCAGAGTAAATGTGAAACCTTTACCATGTGTAGATTGAGGGGAATGGAAAAAAGGAAAGGAACCGTGTACCTCTTCATACAAGTACCCCTTCCTTTCCTTTCCCTTCATTCCCCCTCAATCCAAACGCACTGTTACTGTTTTACAGAAGAGTTGACATTACCTGTATTTCAGGTAGAATGCCATTTCCGAAAATGGCAGCAATTATGGAGATGGAAGTGAAGGCACTAAAAACCCTTGCTGATTCAGAGGTTTCTAAGGAATAGCCTTTTGGAGGAGCATTTCTGGAGAGACCTCCAGCGCAAATAAGAGTCTTTCAAATTTCCAGAATTACCTTCAGTAACTTTTAAAACTATTTAATTCTAGAACAGAACTCAATCCATATTGGACATGGAAAACAACTATTTTTCAAAGAACTAAAAGAAATTCGGTTATAGTTTTCAACAAGCTTAGTCATCAAAATTCAATAGTTAATACAGATGTATCAAAAACTTGCTTGTCATATCAGGTTAGCCATTAGATTAATTTGTCTATATCACACACTTCATATCATTTACAGCCCCGGCCCCCAAGCTCGAAGTTCAAGTGCTTCCTTTGGCAAATAGCAACTTGATACGTAAGAGGAGCATCATTTAAGGCTTTGTTCAGTGCCAATTCATTTTTTTGTTCCCAAACACAAAAATCTACTACACCAACAGTAAGGATCCATGCCTATAAATGTTTAGCAGTATAACATCTGAACCCATTCTGCATTCTACATTAGATGAAAGGGAAGGAGTGACCCCAGTCTCACGATGATAGCATAAATGTTTGTAAACCTTATTATATAAAAAAAAGAAGACCAAAACAGTCATAAAATACAATCAAAGTTTTATATAATGCAGGACTATTAGTTTCAGTGAAAGTAACCATTAGTGTCTGACGTTTCCTTTCAAACATCAACAACAATTATGAACCTAAAGTTTAGAAATCAATCTTCGTCATCACATGGAAAAGAAACATACATAGTAAAAGAAATAAACAAAGACTGAAAGAGATGTTGGCGCCTGGATGCAATAACCTGAGCATTATTTTTCTTCTCGTTACTAGAGAATGTGATAGTCATCAATCCATGATATGCTAAGCTAGGACCATCACCCACAGGATATTCTTTCAACCCAAAACAGGCCAAAAACAATCTAATTCGGCAAAATATGTTGAAGCACTAATACAGCAGGCATTTATTTGGAGTAAATCCAGTCCTTTACCCCAGATAGTCTAGTATACTTTAGCTTGCCATAGTTCCAAAAGAAATAAACTCATTTTGCTTGAAGAGTTTTGCTCCTTATACTTTCTCAAATTACATTAATTTTCACTCTTCAAAGCACCAAAGAAAAAACTACTTTTTCTCTGCTAAGCCGCAAGCACCTTAATGTTGTTTAACATGACATACTGTCTGCCTAGCATTGTGAAAATCAATCTCAACAATTTTCGCAATAAAAAATGATAAATTCTTCCCAAACTGAACCTTTGTATTTGAACATAATTATAACATAACATTGTTTTAAAAAATTAAGCAACAAAAAAAAGGAAATTTGCAAACGCTAACCAAACAGTATCTTTGGGCTTGCAAAAGTATCCCCTGAAGGGCCTGAAATCTGTTTTTCTGCTGCAATTTTACCATACAACAGCAATAACTTGGGTTAGGTCTAGGGATAAAACTTGCTTTGAACTATGATAAAACCAGGCATTATGAAAACAGAACACAGATTGATTAACAAATTATAGAAGCACTGTGATATCCTTCATTTTCCTACATTTAAAATTATTCAGGAAAGGAAACAAAGAAGATCAGTTACTGCATTCTTTAATCCATGCTGGAATGAGCCTAATCTAAAACCAGCTAACAAACCATTATAAAGAACAAAAAGTAAAACTATAGTTTGGACCCTCAATATTTAGTTGATTTCCCATAATACTGGGCTCTCAACTTATGGTTATGGAAGCACAAAAACTTGCGAGGAAAACTAAACCCAGAAACCTCAGAAACTAAACCCAGAAACCTCACAAACTCTAGCTTTACCTAAACCAGGAACCCAGCTTTACAGACGAATTTGTGAGGAAAACTAAATAGAAAATAGTTTTTGAGCTTTACCTTTTCAAATCGCAGATTCTTTAAGGCAATTCTTCGCGGGTTCTTCACAGAAAAGGCGGTGGAGCGGCGGAGGGTCAGTGGAGCGGCGGAGGGGCTTGCGGATTGAGAAAGAGAAATGGGTTTAACAAAGAGAAATGGGTTAAGAGAATCTGTGGGTTTGAGAGAGAAAGGACTATAGTTTGAGAGATAGAGAGAGAGCAAGGGTTTCAGAGTGAGATATGGGTTAAGAGAGTGCTGAGAGAGAGATGAGGAATAAAGAGATGATAATGGGTACGGGTTTTGAGACTGTGCAAAAGTGAGAGATGAGAAGGGTAGGTACTGGTTTTGTTCAGATTGCAAGAGAGAGAGATGACAACGAGAGAGAGAACACTCGATCGAGAGTCGAGAGGAGAGAGGAGAGGGAGAGAGCAGTGTTTTACGGCTGCAAAATTGAAAATGAATACCAAAAAGAGTTTTTTAAAATTAAATTTTAGAAAACTGTTTTTAAAAATTGTTTTTTAAAATTGTTTGTCAAACATCTGGTTTGAAAATTGTTTTTGAGTTTTGAAAGCTGAAAAAAGTTTCTGGAAACCAATCCAACATAATTCAAAAAACTGTTTTCAATTTTTAATTTTTTAAAACAGTTTTTAAAAACTGAAAATAACAAACTATTACACAAACATGCACGACTAAAGATTTCTCACCTCTCACCTCTCTTTTTTTAATTTTTTTTATAACACCAACATTTGTGACGTGACCGTTAGTGCATCAACTTTCATCAATTAACTTTCCGATTATCAAAATTTTGAAATCTTCAAATCATTAAGAAAAGTCTAAGGCTTCACCTTTTAATTGCATTTCTAATTCATGTACTTTGCATATATAAAATATATAACATATTAGCTGAAATATTTTAATTGCTTTTTTTTAAAAAAATTTCTTTTGTTATAATCTTCTAATCACCTTGTTAATATTGAATTAAGTCATCCTTTCACATTCATATTACTCAGCTCAACAAACTTGTTGAACTTTCTACTCTATTTCTAATAAAATTGAATCGGTAGTAAAAATATTTACAGAATTTTTCGTGGACAGTTATATATTTCCCCATATGGAAAAAATTAGGTATTTTTTAACATTATTTTTATGTATATAATAAACAATTTCAAAGAAGAAAAATAAGAAGACAAAGAAAAATTTAAAAGAAGAAAAAATTTATAACATTCTTGATGAAAGAATTGTTAATGAGGGAAACATCGAGCAAATCAAGGAAGTTGCTAAGCTAACAAAAAGATGCTTAACGGTAAATGGGGAGGACATGCCTACTATGAAGGAAGTGGTAATGGAGTTGGAGGGATTGAGAGGTATGGGCAAGCATCCATGGAAGAAAGTGGATTTGAAAAAAACATTGGATCTACACGGTAGGAAAGGGTTCGGTCAAGTACTTCACCAAGTAGTTCTCTGAGGCGACAAAAGAGCTTTAATTTCGAAAGGAGCCTGAGAGACTTAATTCTGTTTATAATTATTCTTTAACAAGTGGTAGAACTTTGAGGTCACCATCTCCTAGTAGGAGATTTTGTAGTGGTGATCATCATAATGGTGGGGGAGTTTTGGCTTATAACGCATCAAAGGATCAAATTTGTTCTAAGTGTATGGTGGATTCAAAGGTAAAGGCTGTTAATTATGTTTCTTCATCTCCAAGGCAGGAAAGTTTCAGGCCAGCGAGTCCAAAGAAGAATTCAAGTACTGCAATACAGCCCTGTTTAACAAACAGAGAGACTCGCATTCATCGTATTAGTTCTAAAATTGATGAAAGTGCAGTTGGAGAAGCACTTTCAAGCGAAGACAATGACTTAATTCCAATGGAGGATATTGGCAATCCTCTTATCTCCTTACATTGTTTTATTTTTCTGTAGAAAATGAGTGTGCATGCATATTGAAATGTTTACTGTTTCATATATATTTTTGTTTCCTTTTATTTTTTGGTTGTTTTTCCACAATATTCAGGAATAGGTTTACATTGATTTATATCATAATGTAAGGGATTGATTGGACCATCGGAGATATGAGTTGTAAAGGCGGTGATCAGAGCGCGATTTATGCTTGCAAAGGAAATAGCATTTGTGATGATCCTGACAACGGATTGGGTTATCGCTGCAAGTGCAAGGATGGGTTTCAAGGAAACCCCCAACTATCATGATGGTTGCCAAGGTATATTATCCATTTTTATTGTTGTTGAGGTAATTGCCAAGGTATATTATCCACTTTTTAACCTTTTTCTTTTCGATTCACATGTATTGATGCATGCACAGGCCTAAACCAGTGCCAAAATGACAAAAAACACTGTATTAACATTGTAGGCAGTTATAATTGTTCTTGTCCAAAGGGTTCTCAAGAGGATGTCACAAGAGCTGGAGCTCCCTGTGTTCAAGACAGAATGCCATTGATTCAGATAGTTGTTGGTAAGTTTTTTTCTTTAATTATGACTATACCCTCCACTGATTCTATGCTTCTCAAATATATTTGTAATTAAATTCTGTATGATCAGAATTAATTAAATTCTCAAGTACGACCATAATTGACAATCTTTTGAAATGGTTAAAATATAAAGAACTAATTGATACAAGAGTTTTAAGTCTTGGTTTTGAGTCTGGTGGATGCAACTTTTCATTATATTTCACCAAATTCTTTATCTTTTCATTTATTTATTTGAGCTTTCTTATATTTAGCATTCACGTGCAAAGTCTTTAATTTTTTAATCGGCTTGCACATGAGGCGTGTGCTAAAATGTAAAAAAATAATGGGGTCATTTTTCATCATCTTAAGCTACTGAAATAATTAATAACTCAACTATTTTTTAATCCTATAAAATTCATAATTTAATTTCTAAAACTTTGTGCAAATAGTTGAGTCATGTTCAATGCTAAAATAAGAGTTTTGCTCCATAGTTAAATTCTTGTCTTATACGAATCCAAGTAGTGAAATTTTTGTTTGAATTGGGTTGAAAAACCCTATTTAACATCGGCTCCTAAATTTTATTGGTAATTGTTAAGTAACTTCATTGATAATGTGAATAGTAGTTGTACGGATGTTACCAATGAATTTTTTTTTTTAATTACCAGCAAAGTTCTCGCCTAGTGTAAAAGTGAGATTTACACTCGTTGCAAGTAAGTATTTTCCAATCCAAGTAGGCAAGTGTATATATGTTAATGTGAGAGAAAAGCGGGAAGAATAAAAGTTGTTGTCCTTCATTTGTTTAGTAAAGACGATGAAAAATCAAAAGAAAAAAAAAGTTTTCTTCTATTTTTGTTTAAAGTGAGAGAAAAGAAAATGTAATAGTATTAATTTTATTATTATATCGTTCGTTATGTTAATAGATGTTAACATAAGAGATTAGATAAGTACTAATTGATAAAATGAAAATTTCATCTCAGTTCTCGTCATTTTTTACTCCAAAATCCTATTAATTTAAGACCATTATGATTTGTAAATAAAAAAAAAATATTAATCACTTTAGTTTTATTTCCTATAAGTAAAAAAACTATTTGGACACTAAAAAAATGAAACAATAGATAGGCCAAACAGTAAATACGCTGTTTTTTTCACTTTCATTTAAATTTTAGTTTATGCTCTTCCTTTTCATGCTATAATATAAATTTTTTCAGGCTGCATTTTGTAATTCTTCTTTTGATCTGCAGATGTTGATGAATGTAAACCGTCGATTCACGACTGTAAATATAAGTTTATTAACACAGAAGGGAATTATACATGTACCTGTCCCAGGTGGTACAATGGGATGGAAGACAAAAGGGGGAGGCCTGTGTCACTGATCAGCTACTGGTGATTAAGATTGTTCTTGGTAAGTATATTTCCTCTTATATGCTGCGATCTGATACCAAGTGTGCCATTGATTTCGCTTACCAAAATCGGATAAAACCAGAGTTGTGCATGTTTTACCATTTGATTGTGTTTGATGATGAGGATTTCAAAATGATTTGAATTGGATTGTTTAGAATAGGATTTATAAATTTTTACTCAGTTTTCACAGTTAGCTGTTTGATTCATTCTTCAGGAAACAGGATATAATACTTACTATTCAATAATTACCTTGAATTAGTGGTGGACCAAAAGTTGCCAAAAGTTGAGTCCACTTTCTTGCATTATTTGTGGCTCAATTTGTGGGTCAAAAGCATCTTCTACTTTTGGCCATGGTGGAAGACAAAGCCTTCATCATTCTTCTTGCAATTGGGTAACATAATAATTAACATCCACTTGGCTTTGTCCTTTGGACTTTTTGTGAGCCTATAAAAGGCATTCCTACGTGAAGTATTGATATCAAGAAGAAAGTGAAGTTAAGAGAGAATTTGTGAGATTGTGTGTATTGACTAAAACCAATTTTGTAAACACTCTTTGTATATTCTCTCACTATAGTGAAATTTGCCTGGTGGCCTTTGCTCGTGGACGTAAGCTTTAAGCCGAACCACGTAAATTTGTTGTTTCCCTTTTTATCTTACTTTATTGTTTTGTGGTTATTACTTGATCAACTTACGATCTTATCACGATCCATTCTAACAAACTGGTATCAGAGCTTGCAGGTGATAAATTTCTATCTGTTTTTCTGCGAGCTTAGTATTCACGTGAATAGTGAATTTCATGAATAGTAAAATTTTTGTTCAGGATCATTTTGTTCGATCGAGATATCAACAATGAAGTTTGATGGAAACAACAGTTTCAGTCTATGGCAAGTTCGTATGTTAGCCATTCTAACCCAGAATGGCATGAAGAAAGCACTTCTGGGGAAAGCCAAGATGCCTACTAGCATGAGTGATGAAGATTGGGATGACCTGGATGACAAGGCTTTATCCGCAATCCAACTGAGTCTTTCAAATGATGTCTTACAGCAAGTTCTGTCAGAGAAGACTTCTGCAGCCTTATGGGCTAAGCTAGAGGAGTTGTACTTGACTAAATCCTTGGCCAACAGGTTGGTTATGAAGCAACGCCTTTATGGTCTCCACATGGCAGAAGGTTCCTCTCACAAGTCCCATATCAGTGAGTTTATCTCAATTATTAATGATTTGAAAAATCTTGAAGTTATTATTGGGTCTGAAGATCAAGCTCTCTTATTATTATGTTCATTACCACTCTCATACAAAAATTTTAGAGACACTATAATTTATGGTAAGGAAGAATTAAATTTTGATGATGTGATATCTTCCCTTATGAGTAAAAAGAAATTGGATAATGAAATTTTGTCTAGTAAGTCTGATGATCAGGGCTTCAGTCTTCTTGCAAGAGGCAGATCCAATGACAGAGGCTTTGATGGTGGCAAAAATAGAAGAAGATCAAAGTCCAGAGGAAAGCACAAAAATTTGACTTGCAATTATTGCAAGAAGAAGGGACACATCGTAGCGGAATGCTACAAGCTGCAGAACAAAAAGAAGAATGAATGGAAAAATGACAAGGGCAAGCAGAAGGAAGACACAACTGATGCTGATGTAGCAGAAGAAAAAGGTGTTGATGTTCTATTTGCAACCGATAAGTCCAGATCCAACGATGAGTGGATTCTTAATTCTGGATGTTCTTATCATATGTGCCCCAACAGAGATTGGTTCTCCACATACGATTCTGTTGAAGGTGGAGTTGTTCTAATGGGCAATAATGCCACTTGCAATACTGTTTGTGTAGGCACAGTAAAAATCAAGATGCATGATGGAGTTGTCAGGACATTGACTGATGTTAGACATGTACCTAATCTAAAGAAAAATCTTATTTCTTTGGGTATTCTGGATACCAATGGCTGCAATTCTGTGATTGAGTCTGGGAACATAAAGATTTCCCGTGGTGCTCTTGTTCTCATGAAAAGAAAGAAGTCTGGTAGTCTATACACCTTAATAGGTTCAATAGTTACAGGTTCTGCAGCAGTTTCCTCATTCATGTCAAATTCAGACTCTACCAAGTTGTGGTATATGCACTTAGGGAATATGAATGAGCAGGGATTAGCTGTACTCAGTAAAAGAGGTCTCATGCATGAAAGAAAGATTAGGAAGCTGGATTTTTGTGAGCACTATGTATTTGGAAAGCAGAAAAGAGTTAGCTTCTGCACTGCAAGTCACAGAACCAAAGGTACTCTTGATTACATTCATTCTGATCTATGGGGGGCCTTCCCATGAAATTTCCAAATGAGGAGCCAAATACTTGCTAACGATTATTGATGATTTTTCTAGAAAGACTTGGGTCTATTTTCTTAGGCACAAGAATGAGGTATTTGGCATTTTCAAGCAATGGAAGACCTTACTGGAGAAGCAGACCAGGAAGCAAGTCAAGAGACTAAGAACAGATAATGGTCTTGAATTTTGTGATTCAGAGTTTAATCAATTCTGCAAAGATGAAGGCATTGTCAGACATCGGACAGTGAGAAAGACACCAGAGCAGAATGGTGTCGCAGAGAGGATGAATCGAACACTGTTAGAAAGAGCTCGATGTATGCTTTCTAACGCAGGTCTTGACAAGGAATTTTGGGTAGAAGCAGTCAATTTGACATGTCATTTGGTGAACCGCTCTCCTCACAGATCACTTGAACTTAAGACACCTGAAGAGGTATGGTCAGGTAGCCCTCCTGATTACTCTAATTTAAGAATATTTGGCTGCCCTGCATATGCTCATGTGAATGAAGTAAAATTGGAGCCTAGGGAGAAGAAATGCATTTTTCTTGGTTATGCTTCTGGTGTTAAGGATTTTCACTTATGATGTCCTGATACTCATAAGTTTATGATTAGTAGAGATGTTACTTTTGATGAATCTGCTATGCTTCACCCTAGAAAAGAATTGTCTGTTCAGTGTGATACAGGAAAGGAGAATGCAGAAGAGAAGGTAGAGCTTGAGGTTAGTACCTCATCATCTGCAAATCCTAATCCTATTCAGTCAGGAAGTTCGTCTGCAGGTGGAGAGACATACCATGAAGCTGAGCATCACACTCTAGCTGGTGGAAGACAAAAGAGACAGATAAAGCCACCTCAACGGTATGGTTTTGAAGATATGTTGGCTTATGCATTAAATGTTGCAGAAACCATTGATGTCACCGATCCAACCTCATACTCTGAGGCCATCAGTTCATCTGATTCAGACAAATGGCTCATTGTGATGCATGAAGAGATGGAATCTCTAAAGAAAAATGACACCTGAAAATTGGTCGAACTACCTAATGGTTAGAAAATTATCGAGTGTAAATTGATATTTAAGAAGAAGGAATGAGTCACAGGTGTTGAAAACACCGAGTATAAGGCATGATTAGTAGCGAAAGACTACAGCCAGGTGGAGGGAGTTGATTTTAATGATATTTTCTCTCCAGTTGTTAGACATACTTCTATTCGTGTCTTACTTGCTTTAGTTGCACTGCATAATTTGGAGTTGGAGCAACTTTATGTGAAAACAGTCTTTCTTCATGGTGATCTTGATGAACAAATCTATATACAACAACTAGAAGGTTTTGAAGTTGAAGGCAAGGAAGATCATGTTTGTCTTCTAAAGAAATCCTTGTATGGACTCAGGCAGTCTCTACGCCTGTGGTATCGAAGGTTTGACTCTTTTATGCTGAGTATTGGATTTTCTAGATGCAAGTATGATAGTTGTGTCTATATCAAAGACTTGATGGTGGTACTTTCATATATTTGTTCCTATATGTTGATGATATGTTGATTGCAGCAAAGAACATATATGAAATTAATAGATTGAAATCTTAGCTAATTGATGAATTTGAGATGAAAGACCTAGGTGTAGCAAAGAAAAATTTGGGAATGGAGATCAACAGAGCCAGAGGTGCAGGTAGATTATTTCTGTCACATCAGAAATATATTGAGAAAGTCCTGAAATGTTTTGGTATGCATGATGCTAAACCTGTGAGTACTTCTTTAGCTTCTCACTTTAGATTATCAGCATCCATGTCATCACAGTCAGAAGATGAGATAATGTATATGTCTAGAGTTCCTTATTCTAGTGCAGTGGGAAGTATTATGTATGCAATGGTTTGCACTCGACTAGATATCTCACATGCTGTCAATGTAGTTGGCAGATATTTTTCCTGTCCAGGAAAAACTCATTGGCTAGCTGTCAAGTGGATTTTGAAATATTTGAAAGGCACTTCTACTGCTTGTTTGGAATTCGGTAGAACTTCTGACGATCTAGCTGGATATGTTGATTCAGATTTTGCAGGTGATTTGGACAGGAGAAGATCAATTACAGGTTATGTATTTACTATTGGGACTTGTGCAGTCAGTTGGAAAGCTACATTGCAGCCGACAGTTGCATTGTCTACTACAGAAGCAGAATTTATGGCTGTTATAGAAGCTGCCAAAGAAGCCATTTGGTTAACAGGTATACTTAACGAACTTAGTTTGGAAACAAATAAAACTGTAGTTTATTGTGACAGTCAGAGTGCTATACATTTGACGAAGGATCAAATGCATCATGAGAGAACTAAACACATTGATGTGAAGTATCACTTTATTCGGGATATTGTGGGTCAAGGCGATGTTATTGTAAGAAAGATTGGGACTTTGAATAATCCTGCTGATATGTTGACAAAATCTATTCCCATTACCAAGTTCACTCACTGCATGAACTTGGTTGGTGTTGTACAACATTTGTATTAGACCCTTTGGGGTTGTTTGGCAGACGTTGAAGCTTTTATTTTCACTATTGTCAAATTCAAGTCAAGGTGGAGATTTGTCGAATAATTGCCTTGAATTAGTGGTGGACCAAAAGTTGCCAAAAGTTGAGTCCACTTTCTTGCATTATTTGTGGCTCAATTTGTGGGTCAAAAGCATCTTCTACTTTCGGCCATGGTGGAAGACAAAGCCTTCATCATTCTTCTTGCAATTGGGTAACATAATAATTAGCATCCACTTGGCTTTGTCCTTTGAACTTTTTGTGAGCCTATAAAAGGCATTCCTACGTGAAGTATTGAATCAAGAAGAAAGTGAAGTTAAGAGAGAATTTGTGAGATTGTGTGTATTGGCTAAAGCCAATTTTGTAAACACTCTTTGTATATTCTTTCACTATAATGAAATTTGTCTACTGGCCTCTACCCGTGGACGTAGGCTTTAAGCCGAACCACATAAATTTGTTGTCTCCCTTTTTATCTTACTTTATTTTTTTGTGGTTATTACTCGATCAACTTACGATCTTGTCACGATCCATTCTAACACTTACAAAGTCCTATTATCTGATAAAATTGGTCAATAATGGTTTTAGAACACAAGGTTTACGAAGGAATGACTGAATGAAAATCAAATGAGAAATGACAGAACTGAAGTAAGAAACTTTCCTTACCTTTGTACTTCAATAATGTTTTTAGAAGACAAGGTTTATGAAGAAATGACTGAATAAAAATCCATGACAAATGATAGACTCGAAGCACGGAAATTTCCTTCCCCATTTTACTTCAATGAAGTCCACAAATAATTCCCTTTACTTCTGTCAAATGTAAGTGTTGGCATAAGCGTCATAGTTCTGCTCGTGGCTACCTCTTGGCTCTACTTGGTTTTCAAGAAAAGAAAGCTCACCAATCTCAAAGAGACGTTCTTCAGGCCAAATGGCGGCTATATGTTACAACAGAAAAATGCATTCCATTAAATTTTATTTTTTCTTTCTCCTGAGTCTTCTCATTTTTTTCTTCTGCCAATCACATTTAGGATTAATCTCTTATGCCTAATACTTTTACATGTTTATCAAAGGAGCAGTTGGTAACTTGATGACTTTGTACCCAGTATTAGCTCCAATAATCATGACTCAGTCCTTAAATAAAATATAATTTAATTGTCTTTTAACTGTTATATATAAAGGACCCCGATCAAACCATTTAGCATCACAAAAGTCTCTTCTCCCATAAATCTATTCAATATAGAAAGGAAAAGAAAACCATGGCCCTGCATCAAACGTTAGTGCAACATCAACTCGTGCTAGTAATTGGGTTGATAATGTTAGTAGCAAAAGTTTCTTCTCAATCAAGGTCAGGCTGCTCAGAAGGCTGTGGTTCCCTTACCATTCCTTACCCTTTTGGAATGAGCGATGGCTGTTACCTTGATGAATCATTTCTCATCACTTGTAACTCAACTTTCAACCCTCCAAAACCATTTCTATGTCGAGGTAATATATCCGTGTTGAACGTATCTCTTGATGGCGAATTGCGAGTCTCAACCTTTATAGCCCGCGATTGTTACAACAGTTCAGGCCAACGGATCAATGATGACAACAACTCTAAGCTCACTTTGTCGAAATTTCCCATCTCGAACACGCGAAACAAGTTCAGTGCCATCGGTTGTGACATTGTTGCGCTTATCCAAGGATCACAAGGACACAACTACACAACAGGGTGCATTTCTCTTTGCGAAAAAATTGATGGTGTAGTTAATGGTTCTTGTGCAGGGATAGGGTGTTGTCAAACTTTGATCCCTGAAGGAGTGAGGGATTTTGCCATAGGAAGTTTAAAGAATCACTCCTTGGTACGTGATTTCAACCCATGTGGGTATGCTTTTGTAGTCGAAGAAGATGCTTACAATTTTTCTTCTTTAGACCTCAAAGATTTACAGAATAGAGTGAATGTCCCCGTGGTTCTTGATTGGGCTGTAGGAAATTTGACTTGTAAAGAAGCTAAAAAGAATTTAACGAGCTATGCTTGTTTAGCAGAAAATAGTGAATGTTACAATTCCAATAATGGACCTGGATACAGATGCAATTGCTCCTCTGGTTTTCAGGGGAATCCTTACCTCATCGATGGTTGCCAAGGTAAATTTCTTATATTTTCTATATATTAATTAAAACAAAATTGTTAGTTTTTTTTTCTTCAGTTAACTGAAAATTGATTGTTAATTAATTATGCATTTGTGTCCTTAGATATTGATGAGTGTGAAATTTCAAGACCTTGCAACAGGACATGCCAAAACATTCCAGGGAGTTTTTCTTGTATTTGTCCAGAAGGGTATGAAGGCGACGGATTGCTTGATGGAACAGGCTGCCGTCCTGAATTTGATAATAGTGATCAATCAAAGAAATTAATTATCTCATTGTGTAAGTTATAAATTGATTATTTCATGTATTAAATTAAATTATGCTACCCTTTGTCTGTTTGTCAGCTAATATGATTTGAGACATCATTTTATATACTATATTAGAATTTTTAATATAATGTTTTTTACTGGAATTTTTAATAAACTTGTAGTGTGTAAACCAATGTCATTATAATTGGATATGCCATAGAAATCATCAGATTCTTTATAATAATTAAGCACTGCTAGCTGCCTCAAGGAAAGATATATGATTAAAATTTCTACCATTGACTTTGTAAACATAATTATTCAACCAAATAATGTAAAATAAAAAACTTTACGCGTCAGAGTCTTCGAAATTAAAGACTTTAATCCCATCTACAGTCAAAATTAAAATTGATTCATGATTATGATTCTTATATTTATATACTTTATGTTATTTTAATGTTTATTTAATTGGTCTAGGATTAATGAACCACTAGATTGCAGCATAGCTCAACTCTTTGATTGAGTCCTCTGTATGCGACCACTGTTTGGCCTGAAAGATTCTTGAATGGACTAAGTTCATGAGATTTTGTATAAATTTTTTCTCTCTGACAATAGAAAGTACATTTTGTATAAGAAAATCTTATGCATCAGGTTTAGGCAAGAATTTTCCGTTTAACCCAATTTTCAAAATGATTTTATCTTCTAAGAAGAATCACAAGCTAAAAAATATTTTCTAAGAAACAGAATTAATCTCAGATACAGAAGTTTCATAGTTATTTTACTCTGAAAAACTTTTTTGACACCCAGAAATCGAAACTGCAGCTAGGCCAAAATGTATTCATATTTGAAGTTTTTAAAATGGTTATGCTTATATAGTAAAATTAGTATTCTTTGTCATAATAAGAGAGAAAATTACAGCATCCTCCTTGGTTATGATGTTCAATTTAAGATAATTTTCTGTGCAGGTGTTACCATAAGCCTCTTAGTTCTACTTGTTGGAATTTCCTGCATTTATTGGGGACTAAACAAAAGAAAGCTCATCAAACTCAAAGAGAAATTCATTGAGCAAAATGGTGGCCTAATGTTACAACAACAGCTCTCTAAACACACAGCAGGATCATCAGTTGATACTGCCAGAATATTTAGTGCAGAAGAGCTGAAGAAAGCCACCAACAATTACGACGAAAGTAGAATCCTTGGTCAAGGAGGCTATGGAACAGTCTACAAAGGAATATTACCAGGCAGTAAAAAAATTGTTGCCATTAAGAAATCTAAAATTGGAGACCAGAGTCAGATTGACCAATTCATCAATGAGGTAATTGTGCTTACACAGATTAATCATAGGAATGTTGTTAAACTTTTGGGTTGTTGTTTGGAGACTGAAGTTCCATTGCTTGTTTATGAATTCATCACGAATGGGACTGTCTGGGAACACATTCAAGGTAAACTAGTCCAAGAATCGTCGTTTCTTCCGTGGGAAATGAGATTAAAGATAGCTGCAGAAACTGCAGGGGCATTAGCATACTTGCACTCTGCTGCTTCGATGCCAATCATACACAGAGATGTGAAGACTACCAACATTCTTTTAGATAATAATTACACTGCAAATGTGTCTGATTTTGGAGCATCAAGGCTTGTTCCTTTAGACCAAGCTCAATTGACAACTTTGGTGCAAGGAACACTTGGGTATTTGGATCCTGAATATTTCTAATCAAGCCAACTGACAGAGAAAAACGATGTTTATAGTTTTGGTGTTGTTCTTGCAGAGCTTTTGACAAGTAAGAACGCGATTTCTTTTGATAGGCCTGAGAACGAGAGAAATCTAGCTATGCACTTCATTTCTTCAATGAAAGAGGATCAGTACTTGTTTCGGATTCTTGATGAGAGAATTGTTAATGAGGGAAACATAGAGCAAATCAAGGAAGTTGCTAAGCTAACAAAAAGATGCTCAAGGGTAAATGGGGAAGACAGGCCTACTATGAAGGAAGTAGCAATGGAGTTGGAGGGATTGAGAGGTATGGAAAAACATCCATGGACGAAAGCAGATTTGATATCTGAAGAGACTGAATCCTTGCTTGGATCAATAACTTTGAATGCTTGCATTGATGGTGATCTTAATGGTGCTGCTGCTAGCTCTACAACTGCAGGGTTCAATAGCATGGGAGATCAAATATTATTACCTCTTGGTAATAATGGGAGATAATTTATTTTGTCCACAGTGATGTGTATATATGCAAACTATGCATTCAACTTTCTTCATTGTTCTTGATGGTGTGAGATCATTTGACATTCATTTAACTTTTTGAGTTTGCTTAGAATTCATTTTTATGAGAATTTTAATGATGTGTTTTTCCTTTCGTTGTGATCTTTTTAGTTTTTTAACTTTGAGAGATTAGTTAGGGATTAATTGGTAAATTGATTCATCTCCTTTCTCATTTGAGATGATTATGGTTTTTAAATAAAAAAATTTTAATCATCTTAGTTTTATTTCCTATCATTAAGAAAATTCTAAGAAAATTCATTTCACACTTTTCTTTTTTCTTTTTTTTTTCTATCACATTTATCCTTTACTAAACACACTCTGTATGCAACTTTGATCGAGTAAAAGCCTTTAATAGTGAACTAGTTGTTGAACTATCATGAACCAAGACTGCGAAAGTGGAGGATTTCTTGACTGACTTGAGTCTAAACCCAATAATGTAGACAAACTGAAAACTCCAGTAGTGATCTTAAAAACTTTATTAGTAATGTTAATTTTTTAGTTCCACATTTATATTGATGTTATTAATGAAACTACTCAAAATTATCAATAAAGTTTTTAACTGATATAAATCAATGAATTTAGACATTAGCCAGCCAAAATTTTTTTTTGGCGAAAGTGTCGAGCAACATTAGGAGAAGATTTCCATGTTAAGAAGAAGACATTTAGGGACGACTAAAGACTTTATTTAGAAGACTATTCTTTTTTCTTTAGTAGAAAGACCAAATATTTACATAAATGGTCCCCTTCTCACCTCTCACCTCTTTTTTCTCTTTTTCTTTTTCTTATATTAATTTTGATGACACTAACGGTTGTGACGTGACCGTGAGTGCATCAACTTGCATCAATTGAACTTTCTAATTATTAAAATTTTGAAATCTTCAAATCATTAAGAAAAGTCTAAGGCTTCACCTTTTAATTGCTCTTCTAATCACCTTGTTTATATTGAATTAAGTCATCCTTTCACATTCATATTACTCAGCTCAACAACCTTGTTGAACTTTCTACTCTATTTCTAATAAAATTGAATCCGCAGTAAAAATATTTACATAATTTTTATGGATATTTATATATTTCCCCTATATGGAAAAAATTATGTATTTTTAACATTATTTTTACGTATATAATAAAAAATTTAAAAGAAGAAAAATAAGAGGAGAATGATATTACTATGTTTGGTTGTGGTGAAAAACATGAATTGAAACAACTAAAACGGTGATACCTATATTTTTATTTGGTTCAAATGATTGATTAAATTTATCCCACTTAAATCCCATGTTTGATCGATAGGATTAACAATGTAATTTAAATAGTATAATAAATGAAATAACAAAATTATCCTTTTAATCTTATCCGTTCAATTAATATTATTATTATTATTACTATTGTTATTATCATATTAAATAGTATTATAATAATAATAATATAATATAATATATAGGAAATATGGAAAATAAAAGAGAAAGTAAAATTGTCCAAAAAATTTAATCTCATCAAATTTGACTCATCTCTTTTAAAATAGATTTAGTGAGTTTACGGAGTTGAGTGGGGATAAGTTAATCTCACACTATTTAGCAACAAACAATTAATTAGAAAGTAAGATAGAATTAAGTTAGTTTAATCTTACCTAATCCAAATATTGTACCATAAATAATAGTTGTGCAATCGGAAAGTAATTGTATCTCACTGATTTTTTTATTTATATATTTTAAATTTGTCCATCAACTTTGACAATTCCTGGAAGCATTCCACTTCCAGGAAAATTACAAATGAAGACTACAGCACTAATGTCAATTATTGTACCTTTGATGCATGGATCTGCTCATATTCTGATGCAATGAATTAGTCTCTCTACTCCAAGTAGCTATAAAAAGACCACAACTTATAGCTTAATTTGCAATAAAAAAGAAAAGAAAAGAGAAATTAAGTCTCTGTCATGGGTTTTCAGGCCATGGCTGTGCAAGTGATGCTGGTAGGATTGGTATCGGCAACAACTGTAGTTTTATCAGCAAGAGCACAACCCAATCCTGACTGCCCTTCTTATTGTGGAAATCTAAGTTCAATCCCGTATCCTTTTGGCATTGGGAAAGGTTGTTTCCTCAATGAATTGTTCAGTATCACCTGTAACCAGTCTTTCAACCATCCCACAGCTTTTCTAAGGCTAGGCAATATGAAGGTTACGGACATTAACATCCTGCAGGGCCAATTGCAGGTCAGTCTAGGCACAGCCAGAGATTGCTACTACAAGTCGACGGGCATGCACCAGGCCACCACGAGCAATTCCTACGTAATAAATTTGTCCAGTTTCAACATCCCAAATACTAAGTTTACCGTTATCGGCTGTGACACTTATGCATATCTTCAAGGTAAATTAGGTGGGAAAAATTACAGCTCAGGCTGTATTTCCTCATGTGATCGTATCGAAGAAGTTGATCAGTCTTGCACCGGCACAGGTTGTTGCCAAATTGAGATTCCTGATGGACTAAAACACATAAATATGACAGCAAAGAGCTTTAACAACCATACGAAGGTATCGAATTTCAATCTCTGCAGCTATGCCTTTATTGCTGATAAAAACCAATTCACTTTCTCCTCCCATTATATTCGCGATATACCTCAAGGAACAGAATTTCCTGTGGCAATTGATTGGGCGATTGGCGAGGAGACATGTGAAGAAGCGAAGAATAATACATCAAGCTATGCGTGCAAGGAAAACAGCCAATGCTTATCAGATAATGGTCCAGGGTACCGTTGCAAGTGCTTGGACGGTTACGATGGTAACCCTTACCTCCAAAATGGTTGCCAAGGTAATTAAATTTCAAGTAAATTTCAATTTTCGTCATTAGTTTGTCTCGCGTTCTATTTGGGTCTCTGTATTTTCATTTATTCTTATTGAATCTCTGAAATTATAATTTGAATCCAATCACGTTTTTCTCTCAAATTAATATCAATAAATTTTATTAATGGTCAATTAACAAATGATCTGATTGGATAAAGATGATAACTTTAGATATCTAATAGGGATGAATGAAATTCCAAAGATTCATTGTATCTTAGAAGAAATTCATCGAAACCTTCTTGCACCAGTGAGGGGCGAATTAAACCTTAAAGAAAACGACTTGACCGTGTCTTGAAGTTATTTCTTTTATTCTTTTTGATAAACAACCCTCAGAAATTTATTTTCCAAGATTCAGCTAATGTTAATGAACTCTTTTGGTTTCTGCTTGGTTGACATGTTTTCTATTCTTTAGATATTGACGAGTGTAAGGATCATAACCTCAATCAATGTACAAGACCAGAATTCTGTCACAATTTAGAGGGGAATTATACTTGTATCTGCCCAAAGGGTTACCATGGAGATGGTAGAAAAGGTGGAACAGGCTGCAATGCTAATCAACCATTATGGACAAAGATTGTTGTTGGTATGTACGTTCCTTCTTCTTTCTTTCTTTCTTTTTTTGGGTATTTCAGGTCTCTATATATTTGTAGGGTAAGGTAAGTATTGGGAATGCTGTTAATAAAGCTCTAATTCCTTAAGCACTAACAAGAGTTAGAGTAAACTAATTGGGACTTCTCATGAAATTTTTAATTGTGAAAATTTTATTTAAAGGCATTATTGTACATAAGGATTGCTAAAATATTATGCCTATGTACTTTATTTCAATATTATCTTATGAAAGTAAAATTCTGAATCCTGCAAAGTGGTGCAAATAACTCCATTAAAAATCTGAATCCAGAGTCATATTAGCATTCATATGCACCCTCTGCTTTTTATAGAGTAACAGAATTTTTATAAAGTCAAACAATAAAGTGTTTATATATGTCTTCGCTCAATTGGTTTCCATTCTCCTCCACTCATTGAGGGAACAAAGTAAATATTGGAACCAAATTTGTAACTCTGAACTTCAGTGATTCTTTAAGATATTTTGTTGTATGTAGGACTCAGCATAGGCCTCCTGGTTCTACTTTTGGGCATATCCTCTTTATACTGGGGATTCAGGCATCAACAGCTTATCAAACTCAGAGAAAAACTTTTTGAGCAAAATGGCGGCATCATTTTGCGAGAACAACTTTCACAGCATGGTGGGTCTGCTGAAAAAACCAAAGTATTTACAGCGGAAGAGCTCAAAAGAGCTACCAATAACTACCATGAAAGTAGATTCCTAGGCCAAGGAGGGCAAGGGACAGTTTACAAGGGAATATTGCCAGATAACCAAGTAGTTGCAATAAAAAAGGCCAAAATAGGAGACCAGAGCCAAGTTGGGTAATTCATCAATGAAGTGATTGTATTGTCCCAAATCAACCATAGGAATGTGGTAAAACTCTTGGGATGTTGTTTGGATACACAAGTCCCTTTGTTAGTATACGAGTTTGTGACTAATGGTACCCTCTTCGACCATATGCACGATGTTAGGCTTGCATCTTTCATTCCATGGGAAACTCGTTTGAAGATAGCCACAGAAACTGCAGGATCCCTTTCATATTTACACTCTGCTGCTTCTATTCCAATCATTCACCGTGACATCAAATCTGCCAACATCCTTTTAGATGACAGTTACACTGCAAAAGTGTCAGATTTTGGAGCTTCTAGGCTAATCACTATAGACCAAGAACAGTTAACTACGCTTGTGCAGGGGACTCTCGGGTACCTTGACCCTGAATACTTTCTCACAAGCCAATTGACAGAGAAGAGCGATGTTTAAAGGTTCAGAGTAGTCCTTGTTGAGCTACTTACAGGAAAAAAGGCTATTTCCTTCAACAGGCCGGAAAGGGAAAGAAATTTGGTTACTTATTTTGTTTCTTCTATGAAAGAGGATCACTTGGTTGAATAACCACCAAATGTTGAACAGCTCAAGGACTGCTAATTTAGCAAGGAGATGTGTAAGAGAGAAGGGAAAGGAAAGGCCTACTATGAAGGAAGTAACAATGGAATTGGAGGGACTGAGAGTAATGGAGAAACATCCATGGGTAGGAGGAAATTTGTACCCTGAAGAGGATGAATACTTGCTTGGTCATGGTGGTAGCAGTAGTACCAGCACGGCGGGCTATAACAGCATAAAGAACCAAGTCACACTTGAAATTGAAGATGGATGGTGATTATTTAGGATGCATTTGATGCACTAGATGAAAGGGCAGATAGAATCAATGGCTGGATGTTTAATCCAGTCATGACTGGATAAAGCCATCTGGTGTGTTAGTATCTAAAGTTATGTATTTTCTTTTTCTGCGTTTCTCTTTCCGATGTTGGTCAATCTTTTGATTGTGTGTTTGTTTATCACCCTTTTATGATATGTTTCTATTTTCTTCCTATAGAATATTGTTTCTGCAGCATCCCTCGTGAACCAAAATGTGATATTTTCAAGAATTAAACGGAATCTTAGCTAGAGATAATTCAACTTTGGTCCTTTTCCATGTAGAAACTAGAAAGAATACAAGTTCTAAGAAATTACCAAAATGTTATTCCAAACCCCCTCTCACACAATCAGAGTTATTTATTTGAGGAATACTTAGCTTTAGATCCGTCTGAAATTTCATTGATAATTTTAAAGAATTTTACTAACAATATTATTTTTTGGGTATTACGTTCATGCTGGCATTATCAGTAAAGTTTTCTAAAATTACCAGTAAAATTTTGGACAAATCTATGTTTTAGATCCAGTCTAACCAAATATTTTTGTATTTTGATAGCAAAAGTAAACCTTTGGGGTCAGTTCATTTTTACCAAAAATTCTTGTCTGACTTGGGTCTAAACCACTGGAAACTTCAATGATAATCTTGAGGAGCTTAATTGATAATAACAATATAGGTGTGAGATCCAAAAATTAATATTACTAATAAAATTTCTAAAAGTACCAATAGAGTTTTCAACTTATCTAAACCCAATGGTTTAGACCCAAACCAACCAATGTAAGTAGCTACATTTGTACTTGCTGTTTCAGAGTTAATACTCAAGCTTGCAGTAAAATAGGAGGCATTGGTTAAGCGATGATAAGTCCCGTCTGTTGTTACTTTTTTATGGTTAAACGTAATTTTGTTCTAAGTTAAAAATAAAAGCACTTTCAAATGAGAGTGTTTTGAAGTGTTTTTCACAAAAAAAGAATAAAAACACTTTGGGATCAATTCATTTTAACACCAAGTGAGTTGACCCTAATAATTCTGTGTCCACGGGAGCTATATTTGTAGTCGCAGTTCCTGAGTTATAACTTTAACAGGGATCAGGACCGCAAATTTACTCAACCTTGTAGTAAAATAGGGGGCACTGATCATAATCCACTTGCGTCACTGAGCGTAGTGTTAAGTTGTTGACGGACTGCCAGTTCTTATGCATAAAGAAAAGGACTACTTCCAATTTTGTTGAAAAAACATTGATATATCAATTTTTTTTTAAAACTTATAATTCATTTCAAAACATTAATTTCTAACGTTAAATACTTTCAAAATATTTTTTTTGAAGAATTAAAATTTTAATTGGATATTACTTTTCATGATGAACAGAATAATTTAGTGTTAAAATATCTTCAAGTGATTATGATAAGTTTAATAATTCTACTTATTAATTATTTATCTCAAAAAAAGACCACAACTTATAGCTTAATTTGCAATTAAAGTGAGAAAAAAGAAAGGAAAAATTACAGCTCAGACTGTATTTCCTCATGTGATCGTTTTATTGGGGTCTCTGTATTTTTATTTATTCTTATTGAATCTTTGAAATTATAATCTGAATCCAATCACATTCATCTCTCAAATTAAAATCAATAAATTTTATTAATGGTCAATTGACAAATGATATGATTGGATAGAGATTATAACTTTAAGGATTCAATAGGGATGAATGAAATTCCAAAGATCCAAATAGAACGCGTAGCAGACTTGAAAGATGAAAAATTGTGTCATTAAATTAACTGTAAATGAGTCTATAATTAATTTATTCATTAATATTGTGTCATACTAGATATCAATGAATGCGGAATTTCAAGACCTTGCAACATGATATGCCAAAACATTCCTGGGAGCTTTTCTTGAACTTGTCCTGAAGGGTATGAAGGCCACGGATTGCTAAACGGAAAAGGCTGCCGTCCTCAATTTCATAATAGTGATCAATCAAAGAAATTAATTATCCCATTGAGTAAGTACACAAATTAATTTATTCACGTATTAATTTATGCTGCCCTTTGCTTGTTTGTCAGGTAATATGATTTGGTACATCATATTATATACTATTTTAATTTTTTTTATAGGAAATTTTAATATAATGTTGAGATCATTGTTGTCAGTTAAACTTTTGGTTCAAAAAATATTTTTGAAACGTTTCATTATTTTATTTTCAATGTTTTTTTTTGGTTATACATATAATGACGCTTAAATCTTACCAACTGGATAGAGCTAAGTTCTTGAAATAGTCTATATTGCTTGCTTTAAACACTATAAAATTTAAGTTCATTTTCTGTGCAGGTGTTACCATAAAACTCTTAGTTCTACTTGTTGGAATTTCCTGGATATATTGGGGACTAAACAAAAGAAAGCTCATCAAACTCAAAGAGAAATTCTTTGAGCAAAATGGTGGCATAATGTTACAACAACAGCTCTCTAAACACAAAGCTGGATCATCAATTGATACTGCCAGAATATTTAGTGCAGAAGAGCTGAAGAAAGCCACCAACAATTACGATGAGAGTAGAATCCTTGGCCAATGAGGCTATGGAACGGTCTACAAAGGAATATTACCAGACAGTAAAAAAATTGTTGCCATTAAGAAATCCAAAATTGGAGACCAGAGTCAGATTGAACAATTCATCAATGAGGTAATTGTGCTTACACAAATCAATCATAGGAATGTTGTTAAACTATTGGGTTGTTGTTTGGAGACTGAAGTTCCATTGCTTGTTTATGAATTCATCACGAATGGGACTGTCTGGGAACACATTCAAGGTAAATGTTGGATAATTATTTCCTTGAATTAGTGGTGGACCAAAAGTTGAGTCCACTTTCTTATATAATTTGTGGCTCAATTTTTGGGTCAAAAGTAAAACTCACTTTAGGCTATGGTGGATGACAAAGTGGAAGACAAAGTTCACTTTGGTGCAATTGGCTAACAAAATGATGAGCATCCATTGATGTTTGTCCTTTGGACCTTTTGTGAGCCTATAAAAGGCATTCCAATATGAAACATTCTAACATCAAGAAACACCAAGAAGAAAATGAAGTTAAGAGAGAATTTGTGAGATTGTGTGTATTGGATAAAACCAATTTTGTAAACACTCTTTGTATATTCTCTCACTATAGTGAAATTTGCCTGCTGGCCTCTACCCGTGGACGTAGGCTTTAAGCCGAACTATGTAAATTTGTTGTCTCCCTTTTTATCTTACCTTATTATTTTGTGGTTATTACTCAATCAATTTACGATCTTGTCACGATCCATTCTAACAAACTGGTATCAGAGCTAATTTTTGTCTGTTTTTCTGTGAGGTTACTATTCATATAAATAGTAACATTTTGTTCAGGATCATTTTGTTCGATCGAGATGTCGAAAATGAAGTTTGATATTGAGAAGTTTGATGGAAACAACAGTTTCAATCTATGGCAAGTTCGTATGTTAGCCATTCTAACCCAGAATGGCTTAAAGAAAGCACTACTAGGGAAAGCCAAGATGCCTACCGGCATGAGTGATGAAGATTGGGATGACCTGGTTGACAAGGCTTTATCCGCAATCCAACTAAGTCTTTCAAATGATGTCTTACAGCAAGTTCTGTCAGAGAAGACTTCTGCAGCCTTATGGGCCAAGCTAGAGGAGTTGTACTTGACTAAATCCTTGACCAACAGGTTGGTGTTGAAGTAATGCCTTTATGGTCTCCACATGACAGAAAGTTCCTCTCTCAAGTCCCATATCAGTGAGTTTATCTCAATTATTAATGATTTGAAAAATCTTGAAGTTATTATTGGGTCTGAAGATCAAGCTCTCTTATTATTATGTTCATTACCACTCTCATACAAAAAATTTTAAGACACTATAATTTATGGTAGGGAAGAATTAAATTTTGGTGATGTGATATCTTCCCTTATGAGTAAGGAGAAATTGGATAATGAACTTTTGTCTGGTAAGTCTGATGATCAGGGCTCCAGTCTTGTTGCAAGAGGCAGATCCAATGACAGAGGCTTTGATGGTGGCAAGAATAGAAGAAGATCAAAGTCAAGAGGAAAGCACAAAAATTTAACTTGCAATTATTGCAAGAAGAAGGGACACATCGTAGCGGAATGCTACAAGCTGCAGAATAAAAAAAAGAATGAATGGCAAAATGACAAGGGCAAGCAGAAGGAAGACACAACTGATGCTGATGTAGTAGAAGAAAAAGGTGTTGATGTTCTATTTGCAACCGACAAGTCCAAATCCAACGACGAGTGGATTATTGATTCTTGATGTTCTTAACATATGTGCCCCAACAGAGATTGGTTCTCCATATATGATTCTATTGAAGGTAGAGTTGTTCTAATGGGCAATAATACCATTTGTAAAACTGTTGGTATAAGCACAGTAAAAATCAAGATGCATGATGGAGTTGTCAGGACATTGACTAATGTCAGACATGTACCTGATTTGAAGAAAAATCTTATTTCTTTGGGCATTCTAGATGCCAATGGCTGCAAATTTGTGATTGAGTCTGGGAACATAAAGATTTCCTGTGGTGCTCTTGTTCTCATGAAAGGAAAGAAGTCTGGTAGTCTATACACCTTATTGGGTTCAACAGTTACAGACTCTGCAGCAGTTTCCTCATCCATGTCAGATTCAGACTCTACCAAGTTGTGGCATATGCACCTAGGGCATATAAGTGAGCAGGGATTAGCTGTACTCAGTAAAAGAGGTCTTCTACCTGAAAGAAAGATTGAGAAGCTAGATTTTTGTGAGCATTATGTCTTTGGAAAGCAGAAAAGAGTCAATTTCAACACTGCAATTCACAGAACCAAAGGTACTGTTGATTACATTCATTTTGATCTATAGGGGCCTTCCCATGAAATTTCCAAAGGAGGAGCCAGATACTTGCTAAAGATTATTGATGATTTTTCTAGAAATATTTGGGTCTATTTTCTCAGGCACAAGAATAAGGCATTTAGCATTTTCAAACAATGGAATACCTTATTAGAGAAGCAGACCGGGAAGAAAGTCAAGAGACTCAGAACAGATAATGGTCTTGAGTTTTGTGATTCAGAGTTTAATCAATTCTGCAAAGATGAAGGCATCATCAGGCATCGGATAGTGAGAAAGACACCACAGCAGAATGGTGTCGCAGAGAGGATGAATTGAACACTGTTAGAAAGAGCTCGATGTATGCTTTCTAACGCAGGTCTTGACAAGGAATTTTGGGTAGAAGCAGTCAATTTGGCATGTCATTTGGTGAACCGCTCTCCTCACAGATCACTTGAACTTAAGACACCTGAAGAGGTATGGTCAGGTAGCCCTCCTGATTACTCTAATTTAAGAATATTTGGCTGCCCTGCATATGCTCATGTGGATGAAGTAAAATTGGAGCCTAGGGAGAAGAAATACATTTTTCTTGGTTATGCTTCTGGTGTTAAGGATTTTCACTTATGATGTCCTGATACTCATAAGTTTATGATTAGTAGAGATGTTACTTTTGATGAATCTGCTATGCTTCACCCTAGAAAAGAATTGCCTATTCAGTGTGATACAGGAAAGGAGAATGCAGAAGAGAAGGTAGAGCTTGAGGTTAGTACCTCATCATCTGCAAATCCTAATCCTATTCAGTCAGGAAGTTCGTCTGCAGGTGGAGAGACATACCATGAAGCTGAGCATCACACTCTAGCTGGTGGAAGACAAAAGAGACAGATAAAGCCACCTCAACGGTATGGTTTTGAAGATATGTTGGCTTATGCATTAAATGTTGCAGAAACCATTGATGTCACCGATCCAACCTCATACTCTGAGGCCATCAGTTCATCTGATTGAAACAAATGGCTCATTGCGATGCATGAAGAGATGGAATCTCTAAAGAAAAATGACACCTGAAAATTGGTCGAACCACCTAATAGTTAGAAAATTATCGAGTGTAAATTGATATTTAAGAAGAAGGAATGAGTCACAGGTGTTGAAGACACCGAGTATAAGGCACGATTAGTAGCGAAAGACTACAGCCAGGTGGAGGGAGTTGATTTTAATGATATTTTCTCTCCAGTTGTTAGACATACTTTTATTCGTGTCTTACTTGCTTTAGTTGCACTGCATAATTTGGAGTTGGAGAAACTTTATGTGAAAACAGTCTTTCTTCATGGTGATCTTGATGAACAAATCTATATACAGCAACTAGAAGGTTTTGAAGTTGAAGGCAAGGAAGATCATGTTTGTCTTCTAAAGAATTCCTTGTATGGACTCAAGCAGTCTCCACGCTTGTGGTATCGAAGGTTTGAATCTTTTATGCTGAGTATTGGATTTTCTAGATGCAAGTATGATAGTTGTGTCTACTATCAAAGACTTTATGATGGTACTTTCATATATTTGTTGCTATATGTTGATTGCAGCAAAGAACATCTGTTGAAATTAAAATATTGAAATCTCAGCTAAGTGATGAATTTGAAATAAAAGACCTAGGTGCAGCAAAGAAAATTTTGGGAATGGAGATCAACAGAGGCAGAGGTGCAGGTAGATTATTTTTGTCACAACAGAAATATATTGAGAAAGTCTTGAAACGTTTTGGTATGCATGATGCTAAACCTGTGAGTACTCATTTAGCTTCTCACTTTAGATTATCAGCATCCATGTCACCACAGTCAGAAGATGAGATAATGTATATGTCTAGAGTTCCTTATTCTAGTGCAGTGGGAAGTATTATGTATGCAATGGTTTGCACTCAACAGATATCTCACATGCTGTCAGTGTAGTTAGCAGATATTTGTCCTGTCCAAGAAAAACTCATTGGCAAGCTGTCAAGTGGATTTTGAGATATTTGTAGGGTACTTCTACTGCTTGTTTGGAATTCGGTAGAACTTCTGACAATCTAGCTGGATATGTTGATTCAGATTTTGCAGGTGATTTGGACAGGAGAAGATCAATTATAGGTTATGTATTTACTATTGCGACTTGTGCAATCAGTTAGAAAGCTACCTTACAACCAACAGTTGCATTGTCTACTATAGAGGCAGAATTTATGGCTGTTATAAAAGCTGCCAAAGAAGCCATTTGGTTAAGAAGTATACTTAATGAACTCAGTTCGGAAACAAATAAAACTGTAGTTTATTGTGACAGTCAGAGTGCTATACATTTGACGAAGGATTAGATGCATCATGAGAGAACTAAACACATTAATGTGAAGTATCACTTTATTCAGGATATTGTGGCTCAAGGTGATGTTATTGTAAGAAAGATTGGCACTCTGAATAATCCTGCTGATATGTTGACAAAATCTCTTCCCATTGCCAAGTTCACTCACTGCATGGACTTGGTTGGTGTTATACAACATTTGCATTAGACCCTTCGGGGTTGTTTGGCAGAGGTTGAAGCTTTTATTTTCACTATTATCAAATTCAAGTCAAGGTGGAGATTTGTTGGATAATTATTGCCTTGAATTAGTGGTGGACTAAAAGTTGAGTCCACTTTCTTGCATAATTTGTGGCTCAATTTTTGGGTCAAAAGTAAAACTCACTTTTGGCTATGGTAGATGACAAAGTGGAAGACAAAGTTCACTTTGGTGCAATTGGCTAACAAAATGATGAGCATCCACTGATGTTTGTCCTTTGGACTTTTTGTGAGCCTATAAAAGGCATTCCAATGTGAAGCATTTTAACATCAAGAAACACCGAGAAGAAAGTGAAGTTAAGAGAGAATTTGTGAGATTGTGTGTATTGGCTAAAGCCAATTTTGTAAACACTCTTTGTATATTCTCTCACTATAGTGAAATTTGTCTGCTGGCCTCTGCCCGTGGATGTAGGCTTTAAGTCGAACCACGTAAATTTGTTGTCTCCCTTTTATCTTACTTTATTTTTTTGTGGTTATTACTCGATCAATTTACGATCTTGTCACGATCCATTCTAACAGTAAACTAGTCCAAGAATCGTCGTTTCTTCCATGGGAAATGAGATTGAAGATAGCCGCAGAAACCGTAGGGGCATTAGTGTACTTGCACTCTGCTACTTCGATGCCAATCATACACAGAGATGTGAAGACTACCAACATTCTTTTAGATAATTTACACTACAAAAGTGTCTGATTTTGGAGCATCAAGGCTTGTTCCTTTAGACCAAACTCAATTGACAACTTTGGTGCAAGGTACACTTGGGTATTTGGATCCTGAATATTTTCGATCAAGCCAATTAACAGAGAAAAACGATTTTTATAGTTTTGGTGTTGTTCTTACAGAGCTTTTGACAAGTAAGAACGCGATTTCTTTTGATAGGCCTGAGAACGAGAGAAATCTAGCTATGCACTTCGTTTCTTCAATGAAAGAGGATCATTACTTGTTTCGGATTCTTGATGAGAGAATTGTTAACGAGGGAAACATCGAGCAAATCAAGGAAGTTGCTAAGCTAACAAAAAGATGCTTAAGGGTAAATGGGGAGGACAGGCCTACTATGAAGGAAGTAGCAATGGAGTTGGAGGTATTGAGAGGTATGGGAAAACATCCATGGACGAAAGTGGATATGATATCTGAAGAGACTAAATCCTTGCTTGGATCAATAACTTTGAATGCTTGCATTAATGGTGATCTTAATGGTGCTGCTGCTTCTAGCTCTACAACTGCAGGGTTCGATAGCATGGGAGATCAAATATTATTACCTCTTGGTAATAATGGGAGATAATTTATTTTGTACACAGTGATGTGTATATATGCAAACTATGCATTCAATTTTCATCACTGTTCTTGATGGTGTGAGATCATTTGACATTCATTTAACTTTTTGAGTTCACTTAGAATTCAATTTTATGAGAATTTTAATGATGTGTTTTTCTTTTCGTTGTGATCTTTTTAATTTTTTAACTTGAGAGATTAGTTAGGGGTTAATTGGTAAATTGATTCATCTCCTTTCTCATTTGGGATGATTTTGATTTTTAAATTAAAAAAAAGAAAATATTAACCATCTTAGTTTTATTTCCTATCACTAAGAAAATTCATTTCACACTTTTTTTTCTCACATTTCTTTTTCACTAAACACACTCTATATGTAACGTTGATTGAGTAAAAGTCTTTAATAGTGAACTAGTTGTTGAATTGTCATGAACCAAGACTGCGAAAGTGGAGGATTTTTTGACTGGCTCGAATCTAAACCCGATGGTGTAGACAAGCGGAAAACTTCACTTGTAATCTTAGAAACTTTATTGGTAATGTTAATTTCTGAGTTTCACACTTATATTGACGTTATTAATGAAGCTCCTCAAAATTACTTGTGAATTTTTTAACTGATATAAACCAATGAATTTAGACATCAGCCAGCAAAATATTTTTTTGGCGAAAGTGCCAAGCAACATTCGAAGAAATTTCCATGTTAAGAAGAAGACATTTAAGGTATGTTTGGATAGGGTTTTCGAAAACAGTTTGGCAAACGGTTTTCAATAGTAATTTTTTAAAAACAGTTTTCAAAAATTGTTTTCTGAAAACTCCAAATTGGTGTCTTTTGACATAATTTTCAAAAAATAGCATTAAAATCACTGTTAACTTCTCTGTTTTCATTCTTCCTCCATGATATAAAAAAATATTAAAATTTTGAAAATAAAACAACATTAATTAGATTTTAAATTTAAACTCAAAACTAAAAATAATTACAAGATGTATCAAAACAATTTTCAAAATAAGATTATCCAAACAACATTTCATTGTTTTCTGTTTTGGAAACAGTTTTTGAAATACAGTTATCCAAATATGTTTTCTTCATAAAAAATCAAAAAACTGTTTTCAGTTTTTATTTTCGAAAACTGAAAACAGAAAACTGCTATCTAAACATACCCTTAGAGACGATTAAAGACTTTTTATTTAGAAGACTATTCTTTTTTTTTAATATAAGAAATGGTCCCCTTCTCACCTCTCACCTCTCACATCTCACCTCTCTATTTTTATTTTTATTTTGTTTTAATGACACCAACAATTGTGACGGGACCGTTAGTGCATCAACTTGCATTAATTATTTTATTTTATTGTTTTAATGACACCAACGGTTGTGACGTGACCGTTAGTGCATCAACTTGCATCAATTGAACTTTCCAATTATCAAAATTTTGAAATCTTCAAATCATTAAGAAAAGTCTAAGGCTTCACTTTTTAATTTCTTTTCTAATTCATTTACATTGCATTTATATAATATATATACTATATTAGCTGAAATATTTTAATTGCTTTTTTTTTAAAATTTTCTTTTGATAGAATCTTCTAATCACCTTGTTTATATTGAATTAAGTCATCCTTTCACATTCATATTACTCAGCTCAACAAACTTGTTGAACTTTCTACTCTATTTCTAATAAAATTTAATCGGTAGTAAAAATATTTACAGAATTTTTTGTGGAAAAACTTAGGTATTTTTTAACGTTATTTTTATGTATATAATAAACAATTTAAAAGAAGAAAAATAAAGAGGAGAATGATATTACTATGTTTGGTTGTGGTGAAAAACATGAATTGAAACAATTAAGGGTGGACTAAAATGGTGATACCTATATTTTTATTTGGTTCAAATGATTGATTAAATTTATCCTGCTTAAATCTCATGTTTGATCGATAGGATTAACAATGTTATTAAAATAGTCTAATAAATGAAATAACAAAATTATTCTTTTAATCTTATCCGTTCAATTAATATTAATATTAATATTAATATTATTATTATCATTATCATTATTAATAATATTGTAATAATTAAAATATAATATAATATATGAGAAATATGGAAAATATTATTACCTCTTGGTAATAATGGGAGATAATTATTTTTCTTTTCCCTTATGTCACGTTGATGATTTGAATTGGTTGTGTATCATTTACATATCCCATCCCAGAAACACATCTTCCGTTATGATGATAAGTCCTAGTATGCTACCAAATTCCTCTATGTAGTTAATAAATGGATAGATGGATTATAAATAGAGTTAAGCATCATGCAGTGGCATTTACCGTCACTGCATATGGGTTTTCTACAGGCAAATGGATACTTAATCATCATTAAGATATATTTGTTTAATAATATAAAATCATTTATACACAACGTGCCTGGATATTTGGAGTAGCCAAGTCCGACATCTTGTGTCTATACGATACATGAGAATCGTGTTTGTGTCCACAATCATAGTATTTATTGATCTTGGGCCATATTCCTAAATCTAAATCCTATAATTATGTAGAATATATGGTGAATTGGGGTCTGTGAACTGGTTTTTAATTCTAGGATAAGGCTTTGGTTTGTTGCTTATAAAGCATTAAGTAAACTTTGATTTATAGGGAACCAGATATCTAAACTGTATTTGGATGACTTACATACATTAAATTGGTTTTTATTCGGGAGTAAAAATGCTGCTAGTATTATTACTCAAAATGAAAACGCTGGCGATATATCTTAAAAACTTTGTGAAGTTTGTGGATGGAAGAACAAAAGAGCTTTTGAGAATGTGGAGAGAGAGAGAGAATGCCTCTAATAGGTAGTGGTGGTTTAATCTTTTTATTTATTTTTTTTCGTAAATGAGCTACATCTTATAGAGTTCATTTTTTGATAAGAACATCTTATAGAGTTTATAGAATCACTATTTTTAGATAAGTTCCTTTTTATATGGATGGCACCCTTTTGGTGCCCTTTCTTATATATAATTTTTTACTTATAAAAAAATAGTGAGATTTTGGTTATAAGTTCCGAAAGCATTGAATTGAATTGTCCTAGGTTAGCCATAAATTTTCTATTCTTGAAAAAAGGAGGATCTTGCAGGACAAATTTTTTTTATGTAAAGTTGAAATTTACCCTCTTTCCTATATGGTTTCGTTTATCTGTTTTTGTTGTATGATAATCTTATGTTTTAAATAATGACTGCTTTTGCATGGTATACATTATTTTAGAAGTCTTTTGTATGGTATACATTGAATTGTTGGTGTTTGAAATTCTTGATTTACCAAAATCACTTGTATGAGATGATGTATAAAAGAATGAAGAGTATGAAATTTATTAATATATCAAGAAACAACATATTTAGAAGATGAGTGTAGTTAAAATGAGAATTTGAGGTGAATGTCCAGTAGTACAAAAAAGAAAAAAAAAAAAAAAAGAAGATAAGAAACGAATTTATTTTCCAAATGGCGAAGGTAGTACCAATCAGTATTTTTAGAAGTGAAGGCGTTGGGAGAAGTGGTTTTCCCCAATGAGGCGAGGCGTAAGCCTCAAGGCGTTGGGGCGTAAGTCTTTTGAAACATTTATGCATTTTAAATAAAATAATAAATAAATAAATATAAATAAGTAAATTATCAAATTAATTATATAATTTAAAATCTAAAAATAAATATTTATCATAAATTCATAATATTTCACAAAATTTACAGTAATATCACAACAAAGTACAAACATATTGAGACCAAATTTAAGGTGTAGATATACAAAACTAAAAAATTTAATCAAACAAGAAAACAAATTAATAACCAATTGCCAAGTCCCAAAACATGCACAGGCGCATAGCAAAAAGAGAACAAATTTTATCACAACCTTGTCTAAACGAAATCACCATAAAACCTCATCCACACGCCACGTGTGTGATCACAAATTCACAAGCCACCCCATCAAAACCAACCTCTCCCAAATCCCACTGGTCATAGGTCTCCAATCTCCACAACTCCAAACCATGATCAAACTAAACTTCTCCAAAATCTACCTCTAATATTGCTTAAATTGCATCAAATACGACTTTATCCGGCCAAAGGATAGCCCCAAACCTCCTTCAAGCTCCATCAATGGAGAAATTCTTGCTGGTGTTTGCTTTTGTGATTGGGTTCTGTTGGCTTTGAGGGCTGTTTTTTTTTTTTTTTTTTTGTGGACTGGGGTCTGAATGGTTTGATGGGTTTTTTTTTTTTTTTTTTGAAATTTTGAAATTTTGAAACTTTGTTTTTTGTTGTGATTCTTGAGGTGTGGGTTTTTTTTCTTGGTTTTGGTGGCAATTTTGGTCTTCTCAAAGAGATCTCCGGCGAACAAGAGCTCCAATTTGACCGCTAAGCTGTTTTTCATGCGGTCGTTCATGTCTCTGTCACCGGCTAAAAAAAGATCGTGAGACGTACACCTCGTCATCTTGGGCTGAAATACATATGCCCCGACCTGAGGCGTACACCCGGACTTGAGGCGTACGCCTAGCTCAAAAAACGAACGCATTTGAAACGAATTGCCTAACTTTTGACGCCTTGGGGCATTTTGTGTCCGCCTCTCCTCTGGGCGGGCCTAGAAATCGCCCTTGAAAACACTGGCACCAATAGAGGATAAATTGATAAAGAGGCATCGTAGATGGTGTGGACATTTACAACATAGGCCTAGGGATGCACCAGTGCTGAAGTATGATTTCATTTAAGTAGATGGTCCAAAGAAGGGAAAGGATAGATCTAAGATTACATTGGTTGAGGTAGTTAAACCCACTTTATTTTAACGATCTCACTGGAAATATGTTTTTGATTGGATAGATTGGAGGAGTAGGATCCATGTAGCGGACTCTGACTAGTTTAGGGGTTAAGACTTAGTTGTTGAGATGCCTGGTTCTTAAGCTTGATAAAAATCATATAATGTGCTTGTAATATGTAGAAACAAAGCTTCATGTTGCCATGTGCATATTTGACTTCCGATGATTGATGGTTGGATAAAATTGGACTCTTTATACTGCTACATGCACAATTTTTTAAACAACGATCAATAAAATTAGTATATTGTATATAAAGCACCAAGGGCCTGCAACCCTTTTACAAGAGGACTATCTACACGAGAGTAATTCTATAAACTCACTCATTTATATGTACAAAATAATTACGTTGAATCAAAACCAAAAGGTTTTAAACCACCCATTTTAAAGAAGTGGACAATTATGGTGGCTATACTTGAAAGGCATGTGCATGTTCTGCATTTAATTACTGTAGGCTGACAGAAACCCAAATAGCTGATCCTATTATGCCAATCCTCATTTAACTCTACCCTTTGCTTTCAATATTCGAAATGTATTGTTAAATTGTTCTTATAAGGAGAGGGAAAAAAACAGGTGATACTTGGTGTTTCTAAGGTTGCATCTAATTGAATCGATGTAAGATATTTTCTTTCTCCTTCCTGCAAATGTCAATTGTCTTTTTGTGATGTGATTTGGTTACTGTTATTTTCCCAAACTATATCTGGTTTCTCAGAGATGATAAAGAGACCATGGAAGATACTTGTAAACATTTCTTTTGAGCAAGCCTGTCTTCTTGGGAAAAAATCTCATGCTCTTTTGAATGATTCAAATGATTGTCCACAGAAAAACTGGAGAAATGTTGTGCTGGAGCACATGTACCAGTCATTAAATGATGATGAAGGTGGTATACAGGGTTTTATTTGAGATGCACTTGTATTTCATCCAGAAATTGATCGTACTGTGATGGTTTGTGTTTTAACAAAATTTTCATGTGTCCTGGTGATGTCTTGCAGTCATTCCTTTCCATAACTTGTTTTAATTAATAGTTCTATTCTCTGATTCTTCTGCAGGATTCTGATGCTTATGATGTAGAGAAGAACAAATGCTCTTCCCAAATAGAGCAGATGCCTAATGGAACTCAGCATACAGACGGGTGTCATTTTTAATGGACCATCAATTGAATCTAAATGTCGTACTGTCACTGAGATGTGTCAGCATGTTTTCTTTAATATCATAATTTCAGAGAAGTTCACCTTACTCTGTAAGCTACTCGTTGAAAATTTCCAAGGAGTCAAGGGTGAAAGCCTCCTTCCCTTAAGTATCATAAACTCCAGGATGAAAGAGGAAGTTTATGAACGGTCACCTATGCTTTTCTCAAATGATATTCAACAGGTAATTTATATAATCCTTCAATATCATAGTCAGTCATTATTGTTAATAAGAATTGCTTGTATGCTCTTGCTCAATTTGTTGTTTAGATTTTAGAAAGATTATAATGAATATCTGGTTTTGACAAGTATTGTAACGTTGCTGTGTAAAACAACGATCTCTCAAGTTTTTTCGGATTATGTTAGTGTTAGAATATAAGAGAGTAAAGAGATGTGAGAATTGAAGAGAGTAAAGAGATTGTACAAATGCTTACTTGACTTCTTATTATTGAGAATACAATTAAGAGTATATATAGGTTGTTAAAGGAAAAAGACATTCCTTAAAACAATGAAGGAAACATGGCCTAAAGTAAGCCTTAAAACAAGGAAGGAAACATGGCCTAAAGTAAGTCTTAAAACAAGGAAGAAAACATGGCCTAAAATAAGCCTTAAAACAAGGATGAATATATGGCAAGTGTGGGTGAAGTGGAATAGTTAGTGACCTTAATTAAAGAAAAGAATATGGACTTTGCCATCCATTGACAGCCACCCTCAAATTGATGCAGGTTGATCAATAAGCATCAATTTGCTGCTTAAGAAGCAATGTCGATGGCGAGTGAGCGCTTTGGTGAAGATATCAGCAATTTGTAGGTCAGTGGAAACATGTGGAAGAGTGATAACACAAGCTTCAAATGCTTCGCGGATAGAGTGACAGTCGACTTCAATATGCTTCGTGCGCTCATGATAGACAGGATTGGCCGTGATCTGAATAGCACTTGTATTATCAGCATGTAGAGGTGTAGGATCAGTTGCAAAAAAATCTAGCTCAGCAAGCAAACCTCGAAGCCAAATAATTTCGGAACAAGCGGAGACATTGCCCGATACTCAGATTCTGTAGATGACTTAGAAACTCTGTCTTGCTTCTTACTCTTCCATGAGATCAATGCATCACCTAAGAACACACACCAACCAGTAATGGAGCGACGTGTATCAGCACAACCAGCTCAATCAGCGTCACTATAAGCAGCAAGTCGAAAAGAATTGCCTGCAGGAAAGAATAAGCCACGGTCAGAAGTGCCCTGAACATAGCGTATGATCCTACGGACAGCAACCAAATGAAGGTTACGAGGGGTCTGAAAAAACTGGCTGACTTGTTGTACAGCAAAGGAAATGTCTGGTCTAGTAATGGTGAGGTAGACAAGACTGCCCACCAACTTTCAGTATAAACTAGGATCAGCAAGTAAATCGCCCTCCTCTTTGCGAAGCTTGACATTCAATTCCATGGGAGTATCAACAGAAGTGGCCTCCTGTAGGCTAGCTGTAGCCACCAGGTCACTAGCATACTTATGTTGATTGAGTGAAATTCCCGACGGACTACGATGCATCTCAAGACCGAGAAAATATGTAAGAGACCCAAGATCTTTCATATGAAAGGACTCGGAGAAATGGGTCTTGAGCTGGCCAAGTAAAACATAATCGGAACCAGTAATCACAATATCATCAACATAAACTAAAAGAACAACAATACCCATGTCTGATTTTCGAAGAAACAAGGAAGTGTCATACTTGCTCTGCTTGAATGAGAATTGTAATAAATTAGTTCAAAATTTATCAAACCAAGCCCTTGGAGCTTGTTTTAGACCATAAAGGGAGCGACGAAGCTTACACACATGTGAGTTTGGAGAAGGAAACAATCCCGGGGGTGGCTTCATATAAATACACTCTTTAAGATCCCCATGAAGAAAAGCATTCTTGACATCCATCTGATGTAGTGGCCAATCATTGGAAGCAGCAAGAGCTAGAATCGTACGAACAATGGTCATCTTAGCCACATGAGCAAAGGTTTCTTCATAATTAACACCATATTCCTGTTTATTTCCAAGTGCAACAAGCCGAGCTTTATAACGATCCAAACTTCCATCAGATCGTACCTTGACGGAGTAAACCCATTTGCAACCCAGGGGGACTATAGTGGAAGGACAAGGTGCAATGTCCTAGGTGTGATTGGCCTCTAAAGCAGCAATTTCTTTCTGCATAGCTTGTCGCCAACAATCATGCTTAACAGCATGCGAGTAGCATGTGGGAATATCAAAATTAGACAATGCAGCAGTAAGAGCAGAAGCAAACCACCCATACCTATCCGGAGGTAAAGATATTCGAGAAAAGCGACGTACCAAGTGTTCTGAAGGTGCTGTAACTGACTGGAGCATGGTAGGATCAGATATCGGTTGAGCTATCAGAAGAGACTGTGGGCGGGAGCGTCTCGTATATACAATACCTGGTTTAAAGTGAGAGCTGATTTGATGAAGATCTGAAAAATGTTGCTCAAAGGAGGGGAGGACCACCGTAGAAGAAGAGGGCTCAGAGGACACAGGAAAGAAATGTTGATTTTCAAAGAAAATAACATTTCTAGAAATACGTGTACGATGTAAGGTAGGATCATAGCAAACAAATCCCTTTTGACACACATTATATCCCAAGAATGCACATCTAACAGATTGAGCAGATAATTTATGTCGCTCATGGGGAGGTAAATGGACAAAACATACACAACCAAAGATACGAAGATTATCATAACTAGGTTGTTTAGCTAACAAGCGGAAATAGGGAGACTCCATGTGTAAGATTTGGGAAGGTAAACGATTAATCAAGTGAGTAGCAGTTTTCAAAGCCTCGACCCAGAACATTGATGGAACAGATGATTCTAACAAGAGAGTACGTATCACATCAAGAAGATGACAATTTTTGCGTTCGGCTACTCCATTCTGTTGGGGAGTAGCAGGACATGAACGTTGATGAATAATACCTTTAGAAGCCAAGAATTTCTGAAACTCAGTAGACAAATATTCACCACCAGAATCTGTGCGTAATGTCTTAATAGTCGCAGAAAATTGATTGTCAACATACGCTAAAAAATTAGTAAAAGTACGAAAAACCTCAGATTTAGAGCGAAGAAAATAAACCCAAGTGAATCTGCTATAATCATCAATGAAAGTCACATAATATTTAAATTTTTTATGTGAACTAACGGGGGAAGGTCCCCAAACATCACTATGGATAAGATCAAAGCAGTGAGAAGCTCTACTAGCATGTAAATGAAAGAGAAGAATTTTGCTTTTACCAAGTTTGCAAGAATCACACCTAAGAGATAAAGAAGAACGTTCTTCATTATTAAGAAAACCAGAGTGCAATACATGAGATAAGATCTGAGTATTGGGATGGCCTAAACGACAATGCCACACCATACTCAGATTTGGAACATTATTGCAAGCAAGAGACTTAATAGACGAAATTGGAGAAATTGCTGGGACAGATAAAAATAGTGGAAACAAGCGCCCCACTTTATGTCCCTTCGCGATCAGCTCTCCCGTTACCTGGTCCTGTACAACACAACCATCACCAGAAAAGTTAACAACACAATTGTTATCAACTAATTGACCAACAGAAATAAGATTCGTGGAAAGTTTAGGAGCAAGAAACACATCAGTGAATTTAGAAGAGGCATCTCCGACAGCAGCGATTGGTAAAGAACTGCCATTGGCAATCTGAATGGCAGATGGACCAACATAGGGTCGAACATGACACAGAGCGGTGGGAGTATTCGTCATGTGATTAGAGGCCCCCGAGTCTACGTACCAGAGTTTGGTAGAATTTTTACCTTGAAACCCCATTGCAGATAATGCTGAAATTAGCATCTGTTGCACCATTTCGGGTGTGCAGTAATTCACTGCAGGAGGTGCCGGAACTGGGGAGGCACTGGAAGAAGAGTTAGGAGCTGCGGAGGGTACAATAACAAAAGTCTGAAATGCTTGAGCCTGACGATTCTGTGGGCGGAGACGACATTCTTTGATGATGTGACCTTTCTTCTTACAATAAGAGCAATATTTTTTGGGACAATTGGCAGCAATATGCCCATATTCCTTACAGCAAAAACACTGCAAGTTTTTAGAATGCATAGGCGATCCGTGTCCTTGGGCAGCATAAGCAACAATTCTTGGACTACCATAAGATTGCTCCAAAGTGGCTTGAGTACTAAGACGTTGTTCTTCACGAAGTAACTCACCAAAACAAACATCAAGAGAAGGAACAGGAGATCTATTCAGCAAAGAGGAGCGAATAGATTCATATTCCGGGCGTAGTTTCATAAGAAATTGATCACGCCATCTAGTCTCGTGGAGTTGCTGAATAGTCGAAAGAGTGGCAACAGGAACAGTCGCTGTAACAAGATCAGTATAGTCAGTCCAAAGAATCAGAAAGGCCGAGTAATAGTCTTGGATGGAAAGACTGCCATGTTGAAAGGTGGCAATTGCATGCTCTAACTGAAAGCGATAAGCATCATTATCTTGATGATAAACCTTCTTCAGATAAGTCCACATGGATTGAGCAAAGCGATGAGTACGCAAGTTGGTGACAATATGTGGCTCCATCGAACCAAGAAGTCAAGACATGATCCGAGCATCAAGCACAGTCCAAGAAGGAGAAGACCCGACATCCTTCTATTGGTCTGTATTGGATGTTTGTGCAACATCTGTGCCATCGATATGGCCCCAAAGTTTTTTTCCCTTGAGGAAAATTTCAAACTGAAAGGCCCATGTAGAGTAATTTTTGCCCGTAAATTGGACACACACAGGTGCAGAGTCCATTGCAATCAAGTGCAAAAAAAAATAGCCCGACCAAAAAAATGCTGAAACCACCCAAAACAGAAAAAAAACAAACTGCCAAAGAGATCTGAGAACAAAAAAAACACCGAGAAATCTGAGACCCAAAGCCACAAAACACCTCTCTGAAAATAGAGGATGTCGTGAATGCCGAAACTGCTCAAACCAAAAAAAATAGGAGGTGCTGGCAACACCAACCCAAAAAGAGAAGACCGAAAAACAACAAAAAAAACTTTCACTTCGAGTTCACCGAGAACAACACAGAACACGTCGAAACACGAAACCGAGAAAATTACAAGCGAGAGAAGAACCTAAGCAACCGGCTCTGATACCATGTTAGAATTTAAGAGAGTAAAGAGATGTGAGAATTGAAGAGAGTAAAGAGATTGTACAAATGCTTACTTGAGTTCTGATTATTGAGAATACAATTAAGAGTATATATAGGTTGTTAAAGAAAAAAGATATTCCTTAAAACAAGGAAGGAAACATGGCCTAAAGTAAGCCTTAAAACAATGAAGGAAACATGGCCTAAAGTAAGCCTTAAAACAAGGATGAATATATGGCAAGTGTGGGTGAAGTGGAATAGTTAGTGACCTTAATTAGAGAAAAGAATATGGACTTTGCCATCCATTGACAGTTAGTGTATGCCATAAATGTGTATTTAGCATCAATGAACACTCTTGGCCTAGTGGTCACCTCTGGGCTCCAGGTCCTCCAATATGGAGACCAGGTTCGATCCCCCTCGTGTATTAAAAAAATGTCATGGCATATTTCCTCTCATGACAGGAAGAAATGCCTTTCATTTTGAAATTTCTTTTCATTATCATTAAATCATTATTCATTGGTATGTTTAAAACATAATAATTACTGATGTCTATTCTGATTCAGTGCTTCTTATATTTATGCAAGAAGACACTGGAATTAAATATGTCCTCTCTTTTTTACACAGAAAACTGCAATTGGCTATCATTCGCTTACAGGGGTTCAAAGAGATTGTAAAGCAACTGTCGTACTTATAAAAAAAAAAAAAAAAAAAAAAAGGCAACTGTCATGCTTATAACTTATCTTCGTTTTATTTATTTATTTTTATTTTTCATTTAGTGTTTCATTGTTTTTGTTGTTCTTTATCCTTGGCTAATATTCAACCTTGTGGATTTGTCTTATGTTTTGTTGGATTTTAGGCACTTGGCTAGATTTGTATTGCTTCTGATGAGTTCTAAAACTTCCTATTTTAGTGTTAGTGCTTGTGGTGTGACATCTAGATTATCCAAATAAAGGCAGATTTTTTGATTGTATGATTATATTCTCCTTTTCTTCCATTTAATGCTTTAAGGTCTTTTACCATTTGCTTATATCTCTGTCTGTATTGGTTCTTACACTTACAGGGGAGATTTACACTTCTCATACAGCTTCTTACTGTTGGGTGTTTGCTTACAGCAGCAGATAAATGTTTGCTTGGACTGATGCCTAGAGAGAACTTTTGACCAATTCTTACCTCTGTCATTTATCAACAATGCAAAATGTTGAGATTTAGAAGTCCATTAACCCATAGCATCCTCTTCTTCTTCTACTTCTCTCTCTACTCTTTTCTTTCCTTCTTCCTTACTGCTCTGGTGTAGGCTTTTCCTAAACTCAGTTCAGAATCCTGAAAGAGAGAACCTTCAAATTTCTTCAGAACATCCATTTGCTATTACGAGTACACTTATAATGAACCTTTCTTTAGGCTGTCAAATAAATTATACAATTCTCATATGAGTAACAACGTCTTTTTGACAGTGACTAACAACCATGTTGAATGCATGTGGGATGATAAATATATTTTGTGTTTCTTATTTTATACTTGAAGAAGTTATTATAGATAAATATACAATTGGTTAATTTCTGATGTGACTCGTCAAAAGGAAACTCATAGCATTTGTTGATGCTTCAAGGAAACATATCCAGTGCTCAATTTATAGCATTAGAACCTGTTCCATGAAGGAAAATAGCTGTTTGTGACTGTTTATATCTCTTTTCAGGTGTGAAGAAACCTTCAAGGAATTGGAAATGAGATGATTTCTCTTGCTAAGAGCCTCTCGGACGTATCAAGGACTTCCTACAGTGAACAGGTGAGAAAATCAACTTAAGGATAATGCTGTGCCACTTTTAGGCACTTTCAGTTAGAACAATATTAATATTTTTGTTTTAGTTTTTTTATAAGAAATATTTTTACTATAGGCTATAATATGTTCACTCTGTGCATTAGTTTCGGTTTGCCTTCTGCTTCAAATAAAACTTTTTGTTTTACCTGTCAGGCTGGATGCGCAGTGCCCTGTACACTTGAGGAAGAGAAAGATGAGGTAAATGTTTCTAATTTTTTAGTATAGTATAGCTTGGTTTTGATCATACTGCTATTAGCAATATGAATAACTGAACCTTCAGATACGAGATAGAGGTACATTGTAATGTTAATGTATGCCATAGCTGAGGGTGTATGTATGCGGGGCTTCGGTGAAAGTGGACCTAGACAAAAGATTTCAGAGATTCCCACTGCTCTAATAATTTGACTACTATAACACTGAAGTAGTGCATAAAATTGCTCGGGCTCATTTTGTTAAAACAAAAGAGTTCATACCCTTAATTTTGGTATTATGTATTTGATTTTCAGTATTTCAGTAGGCTTTATGAAGAATGGCACTTTCACTATGTCATGATCTAATAGTGGTTATGAAACAGTGGGAGTATTCTGAAATCATATGTTGGATGGTTGGATCTGTTGGAAATAAAACACTCACACAAACAACTCTTATTCAAACTCAAAGAAATATTACAAGAGCACTCTCACTCAAAAGAAAGAAGATACTAGAACTCACTCTTAGAAGACTTTGCTTCTTCACTCACTTAGAAGCTCTTGCTTCTTCTTGATGATTAAACCAAAATGGGGAGGGGTATTTATACTACTTAAGAACAATCCTACACCACACAAATAAACTAATCCAAAATTACAACAACCATACACCTCATTTTTCTTGGTGGTTCTAACAATATTTTAGGTTACCAAATGATTCACATGCTCAACTACCACACCAATAAAATTCTAGGTAGAATGCTTGTAGTTTTGGACCTTGATTATGGATTTGGACTCCAATTTGATTGAGTTTGGTTTTGGACTCCCATAAGGGATCAAGTTTATGATCCAACACCCCCCCTTAAACTTGATCTTGTGACCCTTAGTAAGTTCCTTAATCTTATGAAGTTTTCGCTTGTCAGTGACTTAGTAAAAATATCAGCAACTTGATCTTGTGACCTCACATATTCAACTTGCACATCCTTTCTTGCAACACACTCCCTTATATAGTGGTAGCGAATATCGATGTGCTTGCTTCGATCATGGAATACTGGATTCTTTGCTAAGACAATGGCTGACTTGTTGTCGACACAAACCTTGGTCGGCTCTTCTTGTATCAAGCCTATCTCCTTCAATAGATTTCTAAGCCAAATTGCATGACAAACGCATGAGGTAGCAGGAACATATTCTGCTTCACAAGTGGACAATGTGACAATCGGTTGTTTCTTTGACATCCATGTGAAAGCAGTATCTCCCATGAAAAATACGAATCCAGTAGTGCTCCTTCGATTATCTATGTCTCCACCCCAGTCACTATCGCTATATCCAGCAAGCTTGTAATCATTAGAAACTGAATAGAATAAGCCAAAGTCAATTGTACCTTTTAGATAGCGAAGAATTCTCTTTGCGGCTTTAAAATGGGTGGTTGTTGGAGATTCCATGTAGCGACTAACCAATCCAACTGCGTGAAGAATATCGGGCCTCGTGCAAGTTAGGTAGCGTAGACTTCCCACCAAACTTTTGAAAAATGTTGGATCTACACTTTCGCCTTCTTCATGTTTGGACATCTTGACTCCGTATTCCATCGGTGTGCTTATCGGCTTACAGTTCTCCATCTTGAACTTCTTCAGGATCTCCTTTGCATAGCTTTCCTGTGAAATGAAAATTCCATCCTTTTGTTGCCTAACTTCAATGCCAAGGTAGTACGCCATGAGCCCCATGTCTGTCATCTCGAATTCCTTCGTCATCACTTCCTTGAATTCATTGAACATGCTTGGGTTGCTTCCGGTGAAGATCAAATCGTCCACATAGAGGCACACGATCAAAATATCTCCATCTTTGATCTTGATATATAGAGCATGCTCATAGGGACATTTGTTGAAGCCATTCTCTTGGAAGTACTTGTCGATTCGGCTATTCCATGCCCTTGGTGCTTGTTTCAACCCGTAAAGAGCTTTCTTCAACTTCAACACCTTGTCTTCGTGGCCTTTGACTTCGTAGCCTGATGGTTGCTGAATGTAGACTTCCTCTTCAAGAACTCCATTTAGGAAGGCAGACTTTACATCCATTTGTTGTATCTTCCACTTGTTTTGAGTTGCCAAGGAAATAATTAGTCTAACAGTCTCCAACCGAGCAACAGGGGCGAATACCTCATCGTAGTCAATTCCAGCTTTTTGACTGTAGCCTTTTGCAACAAGCCTCGCCTTATGTCTTTCAATCTCTCCCTTAGCATTTCGCTTTGTTTTGTAGACCCATTTGACACCTATCGCCTTGTGCCCTTTGGGAAGTGAAATAAGTTCCCATGTGTCGTTCTTCTCGATAGCCTTGATTTCTTCATTCATCGCATCTCTCCACTCCATTTCTTTTGCAGCTTCTTGATAGCTCATTGGTTCACAATCAGCAAATAAACAAAATAATGTAAGATTATCTTGTCGTTCAGTCACTTCATAGAGATCTCGAAGGCTTCTTGTTCGTTGCACATCTCTTTCACTTTGACTCCCACTTGAAGATGATGAAGGTGACTCATCTCCATGGGTAGTTGATGTTGGTGAAGTAGGTGGAGTTGTTGGCTCTTGTTGGGCTTCTCCAGGCTGTTCTATTTGTGTCAGCTCATCTTCAAATGGAGGAGAGAAATTGAAGTCATCTATATGAGATCCAAAATCCCATAGTCCTTCTTCGTCAAACACCACATCTCGGCTGATCATAACCTTCTTATTGTTCGGATTGTACAGCTTGTAGCCTTTTGAATTTGCATCATAGCCAATGAAGATGAAACTCTCGCTTTTATCATCAAGCTTTGTTCTTTTCTCATCTGGAACATGAACATGGGCTATGCTTCCAAAAACTCTTAGGTGGGAGATGCCGGGCTTTCTTCCTCTCCATGCTTCTTGCGGTGTCTTTCCCCAAACACTTCTTGTTGGAGATCTGTTGGATAAGTAGACCGCACACGCCACTGCTTCAGCCCAAAACTCCTTGGGTAGTTTCTTGCTTTTGAGTATACTCCGAGCTATGTTGAGGATAGTTCGGTTCTTTCTTTCCGCTACGCCGTTTTGTTGAGGGGATCTAGGAACTGTCATTGGTCGACGAATTCCATTTGCTTCACAGAACTCTTGAAACTCCTTAGAAGTAAATTCTCCTCCTCGGTCGGATCTCATAGCTTTGATCTTTCTACCACTTTCTCTCTCCACTGCAGCTTTGAACTTCTTGAAGACTTCGAAAACTTCTGACTTCTGTTTCAAGAAATATACCCACGTTTTTCTTGAAAAATCATCAATGAAGAGAAGAAAATAGTTATTGTTACCGAGAGAACTTGGTTTGATCGGACCGCACACATCAGTATGGATGAGCTCGAGTGGCTTCTTGGCTCTTGAGTCTGACTCCTTTGGAAAGCTTTTTCTGAATTGCTTCCCGACTAGACACCCTTCACAAAGCTGGTCAGGATGGTTGATGCGAGGTAGTCCCTTCACCATCTCCTTCTTGGATAGCAGCTTTAGACCTCCAAAATTTAGATGCCCAAAACGAAGATGCCATAGCCATGATGCATCTCTGTAGCAAGCTTTCAAGCACTTTGCAACATCGTTTTGTATGTTGATCAGGAACATTCTATTCTTTGACATCGGTACTTTAGCAATGAAGTTATTGTTATCATCTTTTATAGAAAGATTATGATCCTTCATATGAATATCATAACCTTTCTCTAACAGTTGTCCTAAACTCAAGATGTTACTTTTCATATTGGGCACAAAGTAGACATTGGAAATAAACTGATGTCTCCCATCTTTCAAACGGATAAGAATGTTACCTCTCCCTTTTACCGCTATTGTGGAATCATCGCCAAATGAGACATTTCCACTTACTGACTCATCCAGCTCCACAAACATGTCTTTCCTTCCACACATGTGATTGCTTGCACCACTGTCAAGATACCAGGATTTTGCTTGGACACCATCAGTCTCTTTTCGTGCTAGAAGAAGAGTTTCTTTATCATCGGTCTTCTCCTCCACATAGTTGGCCTTCTCCTCAATTCTGTTGTTAGGAGCTCTACATTCTGAAGCATAATGCCCAAACTTCTGACAATTATAGCATCGAACTTGAAATTTGTCATTCCTCGAGTTTAGATTGCCTTTTCCACGGCCTCGTGTTGAGCTTTCTCCTTTCTCGTAGTTATTGTTGGAATTGTTGTTGTTGTAATTCCAACCTCGTCCACGACCGCGATTTCCTCCTCGTCCACGGCCTCTACCTCTGCCTCGGCCACGTTGGTTTCTATAATCTCCTTGGCTTTCATGCATATCCTTGAATTGCAGCTTGAGGAGTTGATCAGTAAACCCTTGCTTCTTCTTATGCTTCTCTTCGTATGCTTGTAATGATCCTTGGAGTTGCTCGATCGTCATTTCTTCCAAGTCTTTAGTTTCTTCAATCGTCACGACGATGTGCTCAAATTTGGAATCAAATGAACGGAGTATCTTCTCTATTATCCTCACATTCTCTAACTTTTCACCATTTCTTTTTAATTGATTAGAAACAGCTACTACTCTTGAGAAATAATCTGAAATAGACTCAGATACTTTCATGTGTAAGGATTCAAATTCACCTCTTAATGTTTGGAGACGGACCTTCTTCACTTGCTCGGATCCTTTGTAAGAGGTTTGCAGCTTTTCCCACGCTTCCTTGGCAAAGCTTGCACTTGAAATCTTCTCAAAAACATCATCATCTAATGCTTGATAGATGAGGTAGAGAGCTTTCTTGTCTCTCTTTCTCGCATCTTTCAAACTATCCTTTTGTGCTGTGGTCAGTGCAGCTTCGTTATCTGGCTCACTAAAACCTTTTTCTACGATATCCCAAACATCATGTGCGCCAAGAAGAGCCTTCATCTTGATACTCCAGTTGTCGTAATTGTTATTGATGAGTGTCGGGACTTGGAAGGATGCCACACCATTTGCCATATCACTCAATATGTTGAGAATTTGTAAATTCTGATTGCGTAGATAGATCCGGAATGTTGAAAAACTTTGGGAGGGACCTGGTCAAAATTTTCAACTTTCGGTCAACGGTCAAAGTCAACACTAACCTGGTCAACAGTTGACTTTGAATGCTCGGTCAACTCGGCTTGGACGGCTCGGTCAACTCAGCTCAAGCGGTTCGGTCAAGCGGCTCGGTCAACTCGGCTCCAACTCGGCTGACCCAGCTTAACTCGTTGAGTCAATTCGGTTTTCTGGCAGCAATCTTCCGGCGGCTCGTGGAGGCGTGTCTGAACTCCGATCGGGGAGATTCTGGCGGCGTTGGATTTCTCTCGTCGAGACCTTCGATTTGATATGCAATAGTGTATACTTTCCAACTCAAGCTCTGATACCACTTTGTTGGAAATAAAACACTCACACAAACAACTCTTATTCAAACTCAAAGAGATATTACAAGAGCACTCTCACTCAAAAGAAAGAAGATACTAGAACTCACTCTTAGAAGACACTAGAACTCACTCTTAGAAGACTTTGCTTCTTCACTCACTTAGAAGCTCTTGCTTCTTCTTGATGATTAAACCAAAATGGGGAGGGGTATTTATACTACTTAAGAACAATCCTACACCACACAAATAAACTAATCCAAAATTACAACAACCATACACCTCATTTTTCTTGGTGGTTCTAACAATATTTTAGGTTACCAAATGATTCACATGCTCAACTACCACACCAATAAAATTCTAGGTAGAATGCTTGTAGTCTTGGACCTTGATTATGGACTTGGACTCCAATTTGATTGAGTTTGGTTTTGGACTCCCATAAGGGATCAAGTTTATGATCCAACAGGATCATACTTTTCATTTAAGGCATGCATGAGCTCGGTTAATATGTTACTATTTTGGTTTAAGCCTTAAGTTGGCCCTGAAAATATTTCAAGTTTGTTCAATGTGGAACAGATCTGTACCCGGGAATCTGATTCTCATGCTAAACCGGAGCACCCTGCAGCTGAAGGTGTTTACAGAATTTGCACTTGCAAGCAATGTGGGCAAAAGGCAGATGGGAGGCATTGTTTAGTATGTGATTCTTGCGAGGAAAAGTACCATGTCTCCTGTATTGAGCCTGCTGTCAAGGAGATTCCCCCCAAAAGTTGGTATTGTACCAACTGTACTGCCAGTGGAATTGGATCACCTCATGACAATTGTGTAGTGTGTGAGAAATTGAATGCGGCAAGGACCATAATTAATCATGGTGGCGATGAAATTAGTCCAACAAATGAAGAGACATTTAATGAATTCGAAGAGAATTCAAACTGTAGTATGGATGATGATGGGCTTCAACTATCATCGGAAGGGAGAAAAAACTCGTGCATATGTAGAATTTGTGGAGGGGATGTAGAGAATGGTGAAAAGTCCAGGATATGTTATCATTCCTTATGCGGGCACAAGTATTACCATGTGCGGTGCCTGACAACAAAGCAGTTAAAATCATATGGTCCCCATTGGTACTGTCCTTCTTGTCTATGTAGGGCTTGCCTCACTGATGAAAATGATGGTCTGATTGTTTTATGTGATGGTTGTGATGATGCTTACCACATTTATTGCATGACACCGCCACGCACTACAATTCCAAGAGGGAAGTGGTTTTGCAGAAAATGCAGCTTTGGGATCAAGTGAATACGCAGAGCAAAAGTAAAATATGAGAAGCTTGAAAATAAACAGGAACAGAAGGGTGGAGAGGGTGAAAGGGCATATGAAAATTTTGGAAGTGAACTTAGTGAGAAAGACAAAGAGAAGTCAGGTAAAGGTAGAGGAGGAATGGGCATGCTTCTAAATGCAGTCAATTACGAAGAGAAGATGGGTGCCAATCAGATGAAGGATTAAAAATAACTATGGTTTTTGACAGGAACTATTTTGGTTTTGTAATGTGTATCTGCTGATGCCTGGAAATATTTTTTTGCCGCAATTCTTTTGGTCTGAACTAATGTTTTTGTAGGTTGTAAAATATTAGACTCTGCTGACTTTTGGATAGATAACTCAAGCCATGACATGATTCAGGAGGCTGTACATTTCTATTTGGCAGTTCCAGGTACACGACATGTTTGGTTCCCTCCTTTCGAGTCGGGATGAGGGAACCATTAGATTAGTTTGGTGAAAATGATCCTGTTAATAGTGAGGATTTGCTACTGCCCAGTTTGTACTATTTAGGTACATAGTTTTAAAGGGGGTTATCAGAAGTTCATGTTTCTCAGTTTGTAAAATGAAGAAAACTGTGACTGAACAACCTGTTGTTTGTTTGAAATGAAACTGAAGGATATCTTTCTTTTCTTATGCTTGCTGCATTTATTTTTCAGATGACTGGATACTGCTTTGCCAAAGAATGCCCTTTGTCATGATTTACTTCACCGCCAAACAATGCTCTTTGTAATGATTTACTGTACTGTATTTGTCGATCAAGTTATTACAGTTTTTGAAACCACTGTTCCCGATAGCGAAACCACTGTTATTGAGGATTAGGTTTCACAGATAGAATGTAATTAGCCCAAGGAGTTTAGTAAATTGGTGATAATTTGGACTGCGAATGACCAAAAAAAAATATATAATTTTGGTGGTAAAATCTGGCAAAACTTATATTTTAGTGGCAAAATTGTTTATTTTTGTTTTTATTATCAATTTTATTTTTGCTTTTACTATAAAAATATTAATTTATCACTAAAAATATTTTTATCATAAAATTTGTAAGTAAATTATCTCTTTTTTTACCAAAATCATCTGAAGTGATCAAACCTCGGGTCTAGGGTGGGTTTACATCAAAATGTAAGTTTGATATAGTCGGGTGGGCATTCACGTCTCCAATTTTTTTGTCCAAGCTCGACCTTAAAAACTTAAGTTAAGCGCAAGTTCTCGGGCCTGAATTTTTCATTTTCCTCTAATTAGAGTTTATCCAATAAATGATTATTATGTAAAATGAATAAGAAAAAAATAAATATTTTTTGTTCTATTAATTTTTCAAAACGGCAAAAGAAATATTATTCATAAAAAAATGACGAAGCAAAAAATACAAAATCACTCACAAAAGTCAAATGAATATAGTAAATTAATAGTATATATATAACAAAATATATACGGATTAGGTCGGACTGATCCAATTTATTTTTTGTCAATATTTAAGCCCAGTTTGTTTTTAAAATCGAGTCTATCTTTTTATGAAAGTCCGATTCATTAGTCAATTTTTTTTTATTGATCGTAAAAGAATACGGACAGAGTCAAACAGACTCCATCTTTGCTATACAGATTTGGTTCTATTAGGTCTTTACTCTTTACCTGAATTTGATACTTCAAAATGAGATTGCCTTAAATTTGGTGCTGCATATATTCCTTGCCAGAATTAGCTATCACAGGGACCATCATTTCCAAAAGGATGCGGCTTACCCTACCATACCCGCCTGACTAAACATAGCCTTATTCAGTTTGAAATAAATTTCTAGTTTTCTACAGTGTTGAGATATCATCACATACTGTATATAGCAGTACGTTATAATACAATGAAATTACTTTAATTGATTTGAAATTCTACCGCCAACTATACACGAATTCATCTTTCCTGATTTTGGAGTATATCCCTTTAGAAAAGCAATGATCGATAATACCTAGAAACCATTTTGAAAGAGTAAGAAAATTAAAGTTGCTAAAGCTCCTTGCCTCACAACCTCAAAATCTCAATACATCCAAAACTCTCGACCTAACTCCAGTTATCAAAGATTTAGAGCTTCCGATGTTCCACGCAAACGGATGGAGCTACACGTGGGGCATGGCAGCAGTTGATGGGACCAACATCTGCTTGAGGAGAGTCGACGCGCCAACGATATACGGCTTGATAAAGCAACATGGTGTTACCCACATGTGCGGTGCATATGTGGTGCTCAACATGCTATCGAACAATCACAACATGACCTAACCCCTCCAAAACCCTGTCAAGATCCAGACAGTCGAAGCTCCACCACCCGCTACGATTCTCTAACGTACTGAGTCACTTGGTTTCGTAGTGAGTCACGGGTACGGGTTAACAGAAACAGCTGGACTCGTAGTGTCGTGCGCGTGTAGACCACAATGGAACAAGTTATCGTCAGTGGAGAAAGCGAGACTAAAGGCAAGACAAGGAGTGAGGACAATAGCGTTCAGTGAAGTGGACGTGTTGGATCCAATGACAGGAGAGCGCGTGAAACGTGACGGATTATCAGTTGGCGAGATTGTTTTACGAGGTGGGTGCGTGATGTTAGGGTACCTTAAAGATCCAGAAGGGACTACCATGTGTATGCGAGAGAATGGATGGCTGTACACGGGAGACGTGGGTGTGATTCACCCTGATGGTTACTTAGAAGTGAAGGATCGATCAAAGGACATAATTATAAGTGGCGGAGAGAACATAAGCAGTGTAGAGATGGAAGCGGTTTTGTACTCTAACCCAGCAGTTCATGAGGTTGCCATTGTGGCTCGACCGGATAAGTTCTGGGGCAAGACTCTGTGTGCGTTTGTGAGCTTGAAAAGTGGGTTGGATAAGAAACCTACGGAGAAGGAGATAAGGGAGTTTTATAAGGATAGGTTGCCGAGGTACATGGTGCCGAGGACTGTTGTGTTTCAACAAGAATTACCGAAGACTTCTACTGGAAAGATTCAGAAGTTTGTGTTAAGGCAAATCTCTCAGTCCTTGGGTTCGTGAGTTGGTTTTGATCATCTGTTGTTTTTCGAATAAATTAATTATTATACATTTTTGTGTTAATTGGAACATGAAAACCCAATATTTATGATTGATCTTCCTTTCCTTTCCTTTCTTTTTAGTTTAATTTGATTTGACTTGATTTATTTAACTTCCATTGACGAACTTGGCGAGATCAAATATTTGGACACATTAAAACAAAGTGCAACTCTTATACAGCTAAAAAAAAAATTTGAAATAAAACTTCGAAAATATATATAAATTTTGATTATAAACTAATATTTATTAAATCTTAAAATTTAAAATGTTCGAATCATATATAAAAATAATGCATTACATGTTTTACTTCACAATTTTTATAACAGATGAGCCAAACTCCATAAAACACCGATAATAACATTAATCTCAAGAAAAAAAAACTACCTAAATGAATACATCTCGACAGTTATTGATACAGTATTCGAAAAGAAAAGTTGATATATAGCTACATGGACAATTTTACCTCCAAAATTATCAAAAATGTTTTATCTAAATCTGTGCAAATAAAAGAATTTACTACCAGCAAAAAGATCACTTAACGCCATCAGGACTAAATTAAAGCCATCAATGAAGAAATTCCGAATGCAGTATGTTCGACGTATCATGGTTTGCGTAAATATATTACTTTACAAATTAAAGAAATGTCAAAACGTGTGACCAAAATCAAAGGATTAGAATCATCCAATATTATGCTATGAGTTTGGCTTCTAATCTGCTCATATCTTCTACACTTTACAACTACTTGAGAATGGTTTCTAATAGTCAATATTTTTGTGTGTCAGTATCAATTTTATCAGAATTATCACTAAAATGGTTTATTGGACTAATTAAAATACAAAAGGTAAATTGATCGTTTTTAAAATATAAGAGGGACGTTGAAACACAAAGCAAAATGTTAAGGTGTTTGGTGATAATAATCTATATATATATATATATATATATATATATATATATATATATTAAAAGTAATTATCTATTAACACTAGCTATAAGAATAACATATCTTACACCAATGTACAATTTTTTGTATAATCCATATTTTACGAAACCGAACATTAATATTTTATTTGTGTAGATCATGTATACAAAATTTTACATCGATAAGATATTTATAAGTATTTTATCTATATTGTTAAAATTGAACAAAATTAAAAGGTTCAATTTAATTAGTTATATAGATAAATATTTATTCATATATTATTTATGTGAATTTTTAATATGTGATCTACGTGAATATGTGATTAAATCAAACGATCAGTTCTGAAAAAACAAATTATTCAAAAATTATAAAGAGACATCGTAATTATTCTTACACATAATGTCAGTCGATCCTTATTCATATATAAAATGTTTTTTGATTAATAGGTGTAATCTAGAATCGGTGCCCTAATAGATCCGATGTACCTAATAATTTTCCTCTGTTTGAGGATAAAATTTGATAAATTAATAGTGTCATTTTTCATTGGATATTGTGAAAGAGTAATATTAAGTATGTACTTCAAAGAAAATTTTATTGTTTTATTTTCGATTAAAAATAATTATGACAAGTATTTTTTTTATGTATATAAATAGTAAGTCTTAAGCCCTTGCAGAATGTTCAAAAGCCCAAATAAAGTCCTTACACGAGGGATTCGGAAGTAAAAAAAAAAGGCCAACGTGTGGGGTACTGTACTTCAAATCGTATTTCAATTGTTGCAGTAATGGGCCGAGTAACAGTCCAAGCCCAACCAGTTCGAAATACATTTAGCTCATTAACCCATATTTTGGCAGAATTGGGCTGATTTCTGATAACAAGTCTAGTTAAGTTAATTTATTAGGCAGGAACGTAAGAGAGATGCGTGCACATTAATCTAAGAGTGCTTTCTAGAATTTATAAAATGATTTTTGTTTTTATAGATTTTACGGAGTTTTTGAAAGAAATTTTTTTTTGTTTTATTTCTATGTTATGTGATAAAATACTTATATTTAGTGGTAAATTTTTACTTCTAATGGTAAAAAAGAAAAAAAATTACCCCATATTTTTTTGCCTTTTTAAGAGAGGTAGATGTTTAGAAAATCCAAAAATTAGAAGGGTGACTATAAAAAACACAACAAAAAACAAATTCATGAAATGTGTTATGGAAAGGAGAAAAATTCAAAAAAGAAAGGAGAAAGGAGAAAAATTCAAAAACTAATAAATAACAACTGCCGATTATATATTATTATTAGACATGCACTATTCTCTTGAAAAAAAACAATAAATAAAATAAAAAATAATTTATTACTTAAATAAATAAAAATCAAATATGAAATATTACAGTCTTACGATCTAGCTCAACCTTAATCATTAGGCTAATATCTCATCGGAAAACATATGAAGGATATTAATTGAAAGATATTTGTGTTTTTCCATTTTTCTATTACATTCCTTAATGGTGAGATGAGTTTGTCGTTTTTTTTCCTAAAACTTGAAATTAAGTTGTAAGTTCTACAAATAAGAGAGATATAATTGTATTTTATCTTAGTTTAAATGTTTGTTGTTATTAGGTGTTCCTAAGATTTAATGAATTTAGGTTTCAAATATTAAAGGAGATACACTAGTTTTATCGGGCAAAATATTCTTTCATAAGTCGGTTAATCATAATATGTAATATCATATATATTTATTGACGTGACATATTATGATTAATCCAACCGACTTAAACCTTATTTATATAAGAGTTTCTTCTATTAGGCATTAAATAAGCAATTAGAAATCTTGAAATTATGGAGGAAAAGTGGGATAAATGAAATGTCTCAAAAAATTAAAGAAAAAAAGTTGTAAGTTCTAAAGTTTCTAACACGTGTGTATATATATTTAATCACTCGTAAACACTATAAAGTGATCCCACTAAATTTTTCATTTAACGACGAGAGCCGTATCGAGGCTGCTAAATCAGTATGCTTCAGGCTTATCTATACTCATGATTTTACTACAGTAGATTCGTACTCCATGGGTGGCGTGAGTGCATCTTAATTCTTTCTATTTATCCTCGGTCTCCTATATCTAAGATAGTATATAAATAGCTATTAAGAAAGCCTAGCTAATTAAACACATAACGTTTAACCATAAACAAAACGATTACAATGGCAAGACTTGGAAAATGAAGAAATAGGCAAGCTAGCCATCCGATTAACAAATGCTATGGTCTTACCGATGGTACTAAAATCAGCCCTTAAGCTGAATCTTATTGACATTATCATCTCTATTGCTGCTGCTGATGGCTGCAGCTACTTCCTCTTACCCTCGGAGATTGCAGCTAGGCATCCGACAAACCATCCAAACACGCTCGCCCTGCTTGACAGGATGCTTTGCCTTTTTAATTTGTTAAGTTATGATATACTTAAGCGCTCGCTTCGTACCCGCAACAAGGGGGAGATTGAGAGACTGTATGGTGCGTGCAGGAAACATATGCAAGTTTCTGGATAGCAACAAATATGGAGAAGGATCATCTCTAGCTCGCTCCTTTGTTTATGGTGCTGCATGATGAAATTCTCTTGAAGAGCTGGTACTCTCTTTTTTCTTTAATTTGTCAATAAATCAGACTTATTCAACTTCAAAAATTAATACATTGAGTAATTCTTACATAGACTCGGCTTAATTAAAAAGTGGATTGTAGGTTAAACTTGCAGATTTATCACTTATTCACGTGAGATGTTTTCCTCAACTTTTTTCTTCTCTTCTTTTATTTATTTTTCTCCTATTTGCATTTTCATTTTTACTTATCCAACAATACAATAAGCTAATTAACTTGCTCATTTAATTTTTTAAATGTATGTGAATAGAGGGAAATTACTATATTGATTACTCTATTTAAATAATAGACTAAACCAATCATAAGCAGTTACCGTTTCAGATAATTTAAAATTTTATTAGATGACGAAACATAATTGACCTAATCTACAATTCACGTCTTAAGTAGAGTCTAACCAATAATTTCTGATAAGGTAAAACTTAGACAAAGTTTGTGAAGTTCTTTTTAAAAAAATATTACTTTTAAAAATAAAATCACTTTACTGTTCAATAAAACGCATATAATAGATTAATTTTACAAAATTTTAAAATTAAAAAATTATCATTTTGATGTATAATTTAATCTATATTTTATTAATGGTTTAAAACTTATATACACGTTTAAAATGTAATTAAAATGATTAATCCAAGTGGCTATTAACTTTTATTTGCAGGGACTACTTGGATGAGACTGTACTAGTTGGGGAATTCCTTTTGATAGAGCCTATGGAATGACTATATTTGAATACTTGGGAACGGATCAACGTGCAACCGAAGGAAAATTCTTGGTTGGTTGGTAATTTTGGGGATTTTCGTTGATAACGTTATTATAGGTGTGAGACCCAAAAAATAACAATATCAATAAAGTTCTTCAAAATTACTAATGAAGCTTTCAGTTTATTTAAAATATAAATCCTAGATCCGAGTAAGTCAAGTATTTCTCTCAATCGAGTGTTTAACTATGCAATGCCAAGTCACAGTATACTAATTATATATTTGGATTTTTCCTCTAAAATCCACCTACTCAAAATTTAGACAAAAAACACAAACATTACAATTAAATAAGCAAAACAAACAAAGAATAAGAACATCGATAATTAATGTGGTTCGGCAACTTTTTTGCCTACATCTACCAACAACTCTACTATTTTATTAATCTTCAACTACAATTTTAAGAAGAGCAAAGTTGTCAAACTCTCACCTCAAAACTTTAATACACTCAAAACTCTCATTCTAACTCTACTAGTAAACCCCTTTAGTTTTCAATGTATATGAAATTATGAGTGCGCCTCAAATCTTCTTTAAGACTTTTTTATATAGAGGATATTTTCCTAATACTATTAGGAAAAAAACTAACATCATACTAGATTACTACTACTTGTACAATTAATAATTTAATAAGAAATTACTACTATTTCTACTAAAACAAATAACTACAAAATGGACCCATGGTATTACAAAAAGTATCAGAATCGAGCTACAATCTTAGCAAGATCTTTAGTATTGAAAGTCTTAGCACTTTTGGTAATAAACCTATGGTATTAAAAATGCTATCAAAGTTAACTCAGATCCACTATCATATGATGTACATTATTTGAGATTTTAAATAGATCAAAACCGTTGATGTGAGGGTCTAAATACGAGAGTTTGTAATGATCCATATTTTACATCAATAGTATAATAGGAAAGATTCTGATTTATTTCAAAATCTAATTATCCAAAAAAATATTTAAGCTAGCACATTAGGTGATGGCCTGTGTTACAGTATGCCTTTCTGAAATATTCTAATAATAAAAGCTTTCTCTAGTCTCAACTACTTCCAAAAAAACAACCTAAGATGAACATAAAGTTAGTGAATACATGTAGGGCGGCCTTTTTTTTTTAAAAAAACAAATCTGTTTCTACGGTATTTATTAATATCAAAAAAACATTTTGGTGTCGATTTTTTTTTACAAATATATATATATTGTTGATCACATGGACATTAACTATTGTGAAACAAATAACAAGTTAAATTTTTCTTTTGTTGTGGAGCATAATGGAGGAGATATGTTTGCAAGTGTTCCAAAAGGAGACGCTGTTTTCCTAAAGGTTTGTCTTTCCATTTCTAAGATAAATTTCATACATAATTAGTTCTCTTGCTTAATTTCCCTAAGTACTCTAATCTGGTTCATTTTTCTTTCATTTTATTTGCATGTAATATTTTTATTTTTTATGGTAATTAATTTATAGTTGTATTCTAGTTAAATATTGTCCACAAGGTTTCTTTGGTAGCCGTGATATTGATGTGTACTTATAAAACATGCAGTGGATACTTCATGATTGAAGGAGTGATGAGGATTGCTTGTTGGGAAGCTCTCCCAAAAAATGGAAAGGCTATTATAGTGGAAGGGATCTTACTCATGGATCCTGAGAATGTTGTTTATTCTAGCATTGCCTTTGAGTTTGAAATCCAAATGTTAGCTTAAACCCCCGGTGAGGAGCGGACCCTGAAGGAGTTTGAGGCCCTGGCAATCAAATCCGATTTCATGGCATGTGAGGTCATATTTGGTAGCTCAAATTAAAATAATGTTGTTGTCTTATGACTTGATTTCTTGCGAGGTTTTTGCCTGATGGACAGTCCTGATTTCGTGTGCTTTCTAAGCATCTGGATTACTGTTTGATTCTTGTATGTGGAGTGATACTTCTATGTATGAAGTTTGGCAAGTTTTTCAACTTTCTATTTCATGAAGATATATAACCACAACTCTCTCCGTCAGCATACCAAAGATACATGATCGATCCAACGTTCTTTTCCTCAAGCCACCAAAAAAAGGAAAAAAAAAAAAACAGAATTATACATGAACAAGATACTATTCTTCCAATTTGTCTTTCATGTGCTGTTCAGCAACTCCGACTAGTCACTGACCACATAACGGTTTTTATCAGCACTTAAGCCTGAGGAATGAAGCTGCTTTCTCCTCTTTACAAGCTGCAATGCAGTTTGTCTGTCATCTTTAGCCTCGTCAGAACCAGGCTGCATATGAAAGCTTCACTTAATAAATCTGACCAAGAAACATTGTTATGATGAAACAGACACCTCATGAAGATCATTACGGGTACAATAGCATAAAGCAACTTTAAGGGTGTGTTTAGTAGAAGAGAAAAGTGAAAGAAGAAAAAAGTAAGAGAAGAAAAGTGTGGAATGAAATTTTCTCTTGTTTAGTAGGATAAAAAAGTGATATGGGATTATCAATTCATCAATTAATCTCCATCTAATCTCTCACATTAATATCCATTAGCATAACGAAAGATATAATGGTAAAAATAATACTTACATTTTCTTTCCTCTCACTTTTTCACCCTACTAAACAAGGGAATGAGAAAATTATTTTCTTTCCTCTTAGTTTTCCATCATCTCTACTAAACACATAAAAGAAAACACTATCTTCTTAGTTTCTTTCCTCTCACTTTTCTCTTCTACTAAACACACCCTAAGTGCCTTTTAACCACCCAAAAAAATGCAGCAAACAATGTTTAAGACATTAAACAGGAACATAAGTAGCTATAAGTTCCAAAAATGGTTCACTTGGCAAAGCTTGCCATGAATACTAAACAATATAGAAAGTCTATTTTGATTCAGATTCTTTAAATTTATGAAATTTTTTTAGCTGATGGTTTCAACTATGACTTCCTTTTTTCAACAGACAAAATGCTTATATAAGTATAGCTCGTAAATTGTTAAATCATTTTGTTACAATGATTTAGCCAGGAGATTTTCTAGTTGCCATCTAATGTCAGCCAGGTCCTTACCTCGGACACAGAATGATCCAGAAAAGCAAGGTCAGAGCTTTAAGAATGTAGTGGACGCTTAATTGTCATGGAAAGTTTGGAGTCGGCTCTTTTTATAAGGCTTGTGTTCTCCCTTTAGAAGGGAGCTCTAGGTTCTCTTGGAAACCCATTTGGAACTCTTGTGCTTCCTGTTAGAATTGGCGCATACTTCACGGGATCAGATCTGTAGAACCCCGGACGATTACGGGGTCCCACTCCCAGGTGAGCGGGCGGGGGTCTCGCTCCCTAGTGAGCGAGCAGTGAGCGGGGTCTCGCTCCCTAGTGAGTGAGCGGGGGGTGGTTAGGGGGAAACGCTCCCAAAACTTTTAGGCCCTATACATGAGTTTGGTCTGGTTTTTTGCTTGGTGGTTTGGGTTTGGGCCCATAAATAGCCGTAGTTCTGCAGCAGGACGAAAATCCTAATTAGACCCTAATTAGGACGTCTTAAATTGCGTATAAATACTCTTTATGCATTGAGCATACATTGTAACGAGAGATTTATAAGGTTGAAACAAGAAATTTCTTTTCTTTCTGTTTATAATTCATGTAATTGACAGGTCTCGAATCGTTCACTTTCTCTAAAGCGACATTTTTTTGTTTGGGAAGCTTATTTTGACCATCGATAACCTCCAAAAGAAAGGAAAAGTGCTAGTGAATCGGTGTTACCTTTGCAAAGAGGTGGGTAAGTCTGTGCAACATTTTTTGTTAACTTGTTGGACAAGACAACTTTGGAATATGACTATTCGAGTTTTGGCGCTTTGGTGGGTGAGTAACGGTTCCGTTTTAAAGGAGGTTTGGAGTGGAATGGCATTCTAGTTTCTAAAGAAAAGAAGAAAATTATTACCTTGATTCCTCTATCCATATGATGGTTAGTTTGGATGGAAAGGAATATGACTACTTTTAATAGGATGGAGAGGTCGATTGATTCTCTTAAAGATTGGTGGCTTAATACCTTTGTTCTTTGGCTAGTAAAGAATTTTTTTGTAAATGAGATTCACCATTTAGATTTTATAGATACAAATCTATATGATAGCTTAACTTGTATATGGGCGGCACCCTTTGGTGGCCTTTTTTATATCTATAAAATACCTTTATTTATCAAAAAAAAAGAATTACTAACATAAAAGGAAAAGCACTGAGATTATATTCCTTAATACTTACCTTGATAGCTAATGCTCTGTCAAAACTTTCAATAGCAGTATCAGGCTCCCCAAAGTTTAACTGTGCTCTACCAAGGGTGACCCATGCCTGTAAGATCAACTTTTCTAAGAAACAAAAACATCAACTTGAAATGAACTAAATAGTAATAGAAAAAGGTAATTTCTTTTAAGATTTAACAGAATGTTAAATGGTCATTTAATCCAGAAATAGCTGCTGTACTCCTGTACAAGTTGTAGCAGCAACCGCCTGTCATTTCTGGATCTCTACTTCAACAACAATTATTAAACTTATGATGAAGCCAAGAATGAACATTTATTTTTACAGTGAAAATTTGAAAAACACATGCATATTACAACCTAGAGAGAAAGAGGAGACAATTTAGAATATGAATACACTTCGTGGTTGATGATTGACATCTTCATTCTTAACTAAGTTACTGAAGTACAAAACATTAACACTAAATGCGGCACGCCCACGACTGTATGGGAAAGAATTCTTATGATTGATGATTTTAAGAACGTGCAGGCAGATTCAACAGCTTCTTTTACCCGTAAATTTAGTAAAAGTATACACCCATTTGCAAGATTCAATTATATATTCAGAATTTTGGAAATCATCATACAACAGGAGTTCTCTAAAGTCTAAACAGGTGCCTTACAGTCAAAACTAGTTGTAACACTAAACTCCGCAGTCGAGTATATACAACAATCCAAAAAAATCTGAAAAATTTAAGTTTTGATTATCTAAAATGAAGTTAAAAAATTATTTTCCTTTCAGATACTGACAGATAATAAAATGATCATAAGCATGTTTACTCCAAGAGGCAAGAATAAGCAACTTTACTTGAATTGTTTCATGAGTAGCCCAAGAAAAAATTGCTTCTCCAAATTAAGATTACCCAATTTTATGCAACAAAGGGTATAGGGTTAAGTACCTCAGCCCATGACGGTTGCAATTCAGTAGCTCCTGTCAAGCAGGATTGAAATTACATATGAGGCTCTTAAAGTTATGTTGCAACAGAAAACAACCAGTTATAAGGTATAAGACCGAGCTTGAAAATTCTAAGACCTTAAAGGCATAAACATGCTGTGATATAAAGTACTTTATTTTAGATGGAAAAAAATATGAGCTGAAATATGCAGGAATTGAAAAGACATAACTGATTTTTTGATATCATAAAAGAAACTTCAAAACAAAGAACTAATTAAATAATAGTCTAAAGCACATATGGTCAATGGAATTACAAAGCATACAAACAATTGAAATTGTATGCAAATATAAATGACATAAAACAAAGAAAGAAATAGAAAGTGGGTGGTACGAGTCGCTGCGTTCAATGCCTTCCATGCATCCCCAAATTCAAGTAAAACTTGAGCCTTCTGTTCATGCAAAACTGCATTCTCTGGCATCAAATTTAGAGCAGCCTCCCACTTCCCAAGTGCTTCTCGGTATTTTCCATCCTTCAAAAGCAAATTTTCTATGAGAATGAAGCCACCCAAGTAGCTAGAACAGAATATAATTTGAAGTGGATAAGCAAAACTACCACTTAGATCTAATGCAAAACTATTGGAAGGTCACATGCTAATTAACAGTTCAACCATGTCTAACCCTAAAAAATCAAAGTAGTTTATTGGAATGACATTAAACATTTGCATCTGAATGTTGTTCTGTATGAAGAAGCATCGCTGGCAATGAATATATGTAGAACAAGGAACCACAATTTACTTGAAAATGGGATACATGGACAAGGAAAATAATATACACAACCATGTTCTCAAGCAAATGCAGAAACCCAGGAGAATTACTAAAAGAAATCTGGAGAGAGATTTCTCAAAACAAATTTGCAGGCCCACATCTCTAGGGACATTGTGGCCATGTACATGCAACAAAGGCACGTCTATGGCATACTACCAACCAAAGCAGGGAGACCAACTCGAATCGTGACATTTCCCATTGTTCTACACTTCCGAAATTTTCCAAGCGACTGAACTCTAACCAAAGATAAAATTTCCAACAAAACTTTCTAATCTTGGTTAGATATCTAAGTTCTATGAGCCAATTCCACTTTGTGAATAAAATTCAAGCAAACTAAAACTTTGCCAATTTTTTACACAAGAATGCACTTTTCAGTTTTAAACATCTATAAACTTCTGAGTTCCAATTTGCCCATGCCTGCAATGAAAGAGTTCAAAAGAGGTTGTAGTTGAAACCATGCCTATCTCTCCTAGTCCGGATGACCATTATGAGTTAAATCCGAAAAAACCTGTCTAATTACCATAGAGTTGGAAAGCAATAATAGTGACCATTATGTTATGTTAAGCAATTAAATACAATAGTCAGTCATCCATTTTGGGGCCTCATGAGTTCCAAGGTTACTCCTGTAATGTTTCCGCAGCTACATTAAATATGATTTCCTTCTGTCAGTGTTGAAAAAAATTCAAAAAACATGTTTTTCTTGGCAGCATATTGTCACAGGTTACACTCCAAATCTCCCCTTTTCAAAAATTAGGACACTTAGAGAGATTGTAGCAAACAAAAGATGAGCTTAATCAATAAGCCTGGCTACATATATTGGACTTTTCAGACAAGCCATTAACAAATGGGTACGTGTTTAATCAAATACCAGCATAGAGCACACACGCAAGCTTACCCGGTTACTGACAAATGCAAACTTCATATACAGACATTCCTAATTGGTGCAAGCTAGTTAAATCCAGTTAATTTAAACAAGAAAAACATCAATTAAAACAAATAAATAAGTAAAGAAACCTACTGAGTGTTACCTCATAATCAAATCAATAAAATTAAATAATTGCAACCAATTTGACAATAACTTAAAAGTTCTATAGAACCATGGCATTCCATGAATACCCTTTTGACGATTTGACCAATTTATCAGTTTCAAGCTAAAAATCTACCCCATAAGAACATTAGAAAAAATATGTATTCTAAACATGAAAAGTACAGAAAATCATCAAAAAATTCTTTTTTTTGGGGGAAAGGGGATACCTCGGCGAGCTTGTTCCCTTGGGCCTGAAATGAATCGGCGAGCTTTTTAGGGTCAGAATCTAAGTGCCCATGATTATGGTCTTGATTTTGACCAACTGTTTGTTGATTATCATCTTTTTTAAGCTCTGTATAAGCTCCGTGCTGTTGTAGTTGAAGGTTGTTATCTGTGTTTACTCGCTCAAAAGGGAGGTTCGGGTACTGTGATATAGCTCCGACTGATCGCTTCTTGTTGTTCTTTTTCCACGTTACTTTCATCTCTACCACTGATTTTTTTTTTTTCCTTCAAAAGAAAATCTCTATCACTGATTTTCTTATTTTCTCTAATCCCTTCGTTCCCTTCGTTCTTCGTTCTTTCTGGCCTTTTATCAGTTTCTCTGGGAAGAAGCACAAACGTTGTCGTCGCTTTGGTTGTCTTCGAAACGGTAGCGTATTAATACGGTAAACGAAGTTGGCCACGTGTTGTATGCTCCTTATTCAGCCCAAAACAAGTCCATCATATTGTAGCTGATTAATGAGGCCCAATTATCATAGGGAGTTTGAAGAAATTATCCAGTGTTTCTGATCCAATGCTATAGTAACCGTGTGCTTTAGTGTAACTGGAAACTCGAATAATAATTATCGGGAGCTCGAGTGGTAATGCGAAAAGACTAAGTTGTTACATACCCATGTTATCACTTGAGCTTCCTAGTTTTATTAAAGAGCAATTGGGGGCGCCAAGCACTTTCCATGAAGGACAACTATAGGCACTGATACTGCCAAATAACTACCTTTCCAATAATAAGACAACATGTGGATCCCCTAGCTACAGGTCACAAGATCACACGTGGATGACTCAGGACCGGACAGCTGTGCCTCCAAGTCATAACCGCCCTTCCGGGCTCCATTGCCCCAAGCTGGGCCTCCATGTCACTACCGCCCTCCAAGCCATCATTACTCAGCCCAAGTTGGGAAGCCAGGTCGGTAGACTGCCCCAGACATCAATGGCTCCTGAGCAAGCCAGCAAGATAAAGCCCTAGCGGACGGCCTTCAGCCATCCAGCTAAGGCCTCCTAGGCACCAGTGCCCATCCAAGTTGGGGTGTCAGGCCATCAACCGCCCTTACACGTGGGTGGTTCCTGATCAAACCAACAAAACAAAGTCCTAGCGGATGGCTCCTATCCACCTAGCTGGATTTCCTAGGCATCATTACCTGACTTAGGTAAGAGTATAATCACTGCCGACTCAGGCCCAAGACCGCCTCCAACGCCTTATAAAAAGGATAAGGTACCCCCTCAACACGGGAGAGACACAAAATGGATAGGAAAAACACACCACTCAACCCTTACTTGTATCTTATCACACTCTAACTTAAGCATCGGAGCATCCCCGGAGGACTCCCTCCGGTGACCCCGTAGTTCACTTCTCTTCACTTGCGCAGGTACCCAAGGTCTAGCTCAGCAACACATTTTTGGCATCAACAGATTGGCGCCGTCTGTGGGAAACCACATCTCTCGCTGACAGTAACAGCGAAGAAGTCCAAAGAACTCATCTGTTATCATGCCCCCTAAAACACCCGCCAGGGATCTAGGCGCTCGCGTACTATGATCGGGAGCAAGTTCCTCGACCGAGCCCGAGGCTCATCCAAACGAAGGTACGCTCCAGGCGCAATTCACGGAGCTCGCGCAGCTGGTAGCCGATCTGGCTGCCGAAGTTCGTGGGAGACCTCAGCGTACTTTACCACTCCCGTCACAGGAACCAGGTCACTATGGTTCTGCCAACCGCCGCCCACCAGTAGATGACTGTTCGGCGACCCACTCACCTCCACCAGCCAATTCCGGAGAAAATCCCATGTCCAATAACAGCGAAGGGTTCGGTAAGCGGATCGAGATATAGAGGGGCGAATCAATGAGGTGTTTAGAGAACGTGGCCACAATATTATCGATGATATCGATGTGCAGGACCCACTTTTCACACAAGAAGTCCTTGACGCCCCCCTCCCACCAAATTTTCAAATGCCACAAATCAAACCTTACGATGGATCCACTGACCCCCTGGATCATCTCCAACATTACCGAACCACAATGACCCTCCAAAGACATTCGGACCCTGTGATGTGTCGGGCATTTCCATTGACCCTTGAGAAAGCAGCCGGGACATGGTATTCCTGTTTGAAACCAGGAGGCATCCGCACCTTCAAAGACCTAAGCTATGCCTTCGCCTCTCATTTCATCAGCAGCAAAGGACCCAAGAAAACCTTAGAGTCTTTGTTCAATATTGTCCAGTCAAAAAGAGAAAAGCTTCGAGCCTATATTTCCAGATTCAATACTACCGCTTGGGAAATCCTAGATCTTGATCCTAGTGTTCAGCTATTGGCATTCAAAAATGGACTAAGATCCGGGTTCTTCAGTTCAAAACTTACTAGACGTCCACCTACGAATATGAGTGAAGTCTTGGCGCGAGCCGAAAGATGCATGCTGGCAGAAGACAATCAGGCATTCCGAAGAGAACTCGAAGGAGACACGGAAATGAGGAAGAGAGGTCCCACTAGTCCCTGCCGTGAGCCCACTAAGTGACTGTTTCGCGATGAGAGACCCAGAACCCTCAGGCCTTTTGAGGGTAGGCCTCGGAACCCCGCAACCTTCGGAACCGGAGCCAGAACTCCGGGGTAAATCCACGACTACTCACCACTGAATGCCTCCAGGACCAACATTCTAATGCAGATTCATGACAGGGATCTCTTGCAGTAACCCCCAAGACCACTAAACCTCAACCCAGATCGAAACACTTGGTGTAGATTCCACAGAAACTTCGGCCATGACGCGGAAGAATGTAAGGCACTGAAAAACCAGATCGAGGCCCTCATCAATCGGGGACATTTAAAAGAATATGTCGGACCACGATAGGAAAAATTCGACGAACGAGCACACAGAAGCCCTGAACGCCCCCTCGAGCAAAACAGACCTGCAAGGCCAGTCCGGAAGAGCCCGGGGCCAAGTTATAGGGAGCCTAGCCAGAAGAAACCGGAGGCCTCCGTGGCAAAAATCATCAAGACCATTTGTGGAGGGCCCGCAGCTGGCGGTGGGTCGCATACTCGTAGTAAGTCTTATGTCAAGTCAATAGCCTCTGTCTCTGAACCTCATAAACGACCTAAGACCAGAGAGATCATTTCTTTTTCAGGCGAAGACTTAGAAGGAGTGCAGATCCCACACGACGATGCTATTGTAATTTCACTCCTCATGGCCAATCACGAAATAAGACGAGTCCTGGTCGATAACGGGAGCTCAATCGACATTTTCTTTTATGATGCCTTTCAACAAATCAACTGGGCGATGCACATTTAGAGTTGGTCTCCACCCCACTCTATGGCTTCTCAAGGGGATCATTCTTTACAGAAGGCAGCATAACCCTCCCGGTAACTGCAGGGATGACACCTCAAACAACAACTGTGCACTCCACCTTGTTGATTGTTCGACAACCCTCCTCCTATAATATGATACTTGGCCGACCTACACTAAACAAACTCCGAGCGGTTGTCTCCACCCATCACCTCAAGATCAAATTTTCTACCGAGGACGGAGTAGGCGAAATCAAAGGAGATCAACGAATCGTGAGATCCTGTTATCTCAGTTCAGTAAAGGGTAAGAAGACGGAAGCCCTACCACTTGAACTAGATGACCTTAGGGACGAAGGGAGCAACCTACGAGGCTAGCCCATAGAAGATGTAATCACGGTCCCCCTCGGCGAAGACAGCACCAAAACTGTTCAAATTGGTTCAAGCCTGCTTAACACACTCAGGAAGTCTTTGTTAGCCCTCATTCGAGCAAACCAAGACCTATTCGCCTGGACCACTGCAGATATGCCTGGGATCAGCCCGGATGTCATCGTACATCGCTTAAGTGTGGATCCGACCCACAAACTAGTCATCCAGAAGAAAAGGTCATTCGACCCTGAGCGACAAGCAGTTGTCCAGACAGAAGTTGACAAATTACGCTCGGCTAACTTCATCTGAGAGGTGAGCTACCCAGACTGGGTGTCCAATGTAGTAGAGAAAACAATGTTTGTCACGGAACAAGGCCTCTATTGTTATAGAGTCACGCCATTTGGTTTGAAAAATACCGGAGCCACGTATCAAAGGCTAGTGAATAAAATATTTCAAAAGCAAATAGGCCGGAATATGGAGTTATATGTCGACGACATGCTGGTTAAAAGCATCCAAGCAAAAAACCACGAAGTTGATCTGCAAGAAGCCTTTGATGTCCTCCGCCAGCACCAAATGAAGCTGAACCCCACAAAGTGTGCTTTCGACGTTACGGGGGGCAAGTTCTTTGGGTTCATGGTCACCCACAGAGGTATAGAAGCAAATCCAAAAAAAATAGATGCAGTCCTAAACATGCATCCACCTTGGACCGTGAGAGAAGTCCAACGGCTTACTGGGAAGGTAGCTGCCTTAAGCCGGTTTATGTCCAAATCTGTCGAGAAATGCCTGCCTTTCTTTAAATCCATCCATCGGGCCAAGGAATTTGTTTGGAACGAAGACTGTCAAGCAGCCTTCACTGAGCTAAAGAGATATTTGGCGACACCCCCCGTACTCACCAAGCTTGTAGCGGGCGAAGATCTGTTCTTATACCTTTCGGCCGGACCTGAAGTAGTGGCTTCCGTCCTAATTCAGGAAGAAGAAGGAGTGCAGAAACCAGTGTATTATGTAAGCAAGGTACTCCATGATGCTGAAACAAGGTATCTTCCTGTGGAAAAGATGGCGTATGCTCTCTTAATCTCGGCTCGGAAGCTCCGGCCCTACTTTCAAGCCCACACAATCACTCTCCTCACCAACCTACCCTTGCGACAAATACTTCGCAAGCCAGATGTTTCCTGCATAATGGTCAAATGGTCAATAGAGCTGGGTGAGTTTGACATCCGCTATCGACCTCGGGCAGCCATCAAAGCGCAAGCCTTAGCTGATTTCATTATGGAAACTACCTTGCCCATAACTAAAGACGATCCGTCTCAGATTGTTGACGACTCAAACCCGTTCCCACAGTGGACCCTTCATGTCGACGGATCCTCCACTGATTCTAGAAGCGGAGCCGGGCTCGTCCTAAGTGGGTCGGACAACTTCACCATTGAATACGCCTTGAGGTTCGAATTTGAAGCATCCAACAATGAGGTCGAGTATGAAGCTCTGCTCACGGGCATGAAACTAGCCAAGGTGATTTCCGTGCAAAATTTGCATGTATATAGCAACTCCCAACTAGTAGTAAACCAAGTGAACGGCAAATACGAGGCCCGGGGAGAAAAAATCGCTCGTTACCTTGCAATAGCAAAGGCATTAGCTGCACAATTTGAAGTATTTTGCCTTAGCCAGATCCCGTGAGCAAAAAACGCAAAGGCCAACTCATTGGCCCAGCTTGCATCTTCCTGCCAGCTCGAGTCAAGACGTGCAGTCTACCTCGAAACCCTAACCATACCTAGTATCAATGAAATAATGGTATTACCCGTGGTTGGTGAGAGAAGATGGATAAGTCCTATTCTGGAATATCTGCGTGATGGCCTTTTTCCCAACGACAAAAACGAAGCCCGAAAAATTGTATCTCGAGCAGCCCGATACGCACTTTTGGACGATCAATTGTACAAGCGAGGGCTTACAATACCCTACTTAAGATGTTTTGACCCAGTCGAAGCGGATTACGCCTTCCGCGAAGTCCACGAAGGAATATGTGGGAATCACCTCAGTGGACGTGCCTTGGCATTCAAGATCCTTCATCAAGGATACTATTGGCCTAAAATGAGGGAAGCAGCTATGGAACTGGTAAACAAATGTCAAAGTTGTCAGTGATATGCCGCTGTACCACATCGACCTGCAAACCTCCTCAATCCGATCATCAGTCCACTTTCTTTCACTATGTGGGGGATGGACCTTCTCGGACCTTTTCCTAGAGCTACCGGCCAGTGGAAATACCTCATAGTTGCAATAGATTATTTTACAAAATGGGTGGAAGCCGAGCCCTTAGCCAGCATCACCGACTTTCAGGCCCGAGCCTTCGTGTGGAAGTCAATCGTGTGTCGGTTCGGAGTGCTCCAAATATTAGTAACAGACAATGGCAAACAGTTTGACAGTGTTCGGTTCAAAACATTTTGCAATGAATTACACATCAACCATCGTTTCTCCTCAGTTGGATACCCACAAGCAAACGGACAAGCCGAAGTAACCAACCGAACGATCTTTCAAGGAATCAAGAGGCGAATAGACGAAACAGATAAGCAGTGGACAAACCATTTACCCAACATATTCTGGGCATACCGAACCACGGCTCAGGAACCTACGGGGGAAACCCCTTTCTTCATGACTTATGGATCTGAGACAGTGATCCCTTTGGAAATAGGAGTACCTTCCTTGCAAGTACAAAGCTTCGAGGAACGAAGCAATGAGAAAGGCCTCTGCATGAACGCCGATCTTCTCGACGATGCCCGGGATAAAGCCCAAATCTGACTTGCCGTTTATCAACAGTGAACTGCCCGGTACTTTAATTCAAGATTAAAAGCAAGGCACTTCTGTCTCCATGACCTCGTCTTACGAAAGAACGAAGTATCTCGACCTCGAGAATCAGGCAAGTTGGTCCCTAACTGGGAGGGGCCCTATCGAATCAAAAAGATATGTCACCCTGGAACTTTTGAGCTCGATGAGCTCAGTGGGAAGCCCATTCCCCGAACTTGGAACGCCAAACACCTTCGATGTTTTTTCCAGTAAAACACCCAAATGTAAAAGCATAACACCCAAAGTAAAAGCATAGGCACTCTATATATAAAAAAGTTTGGAGTTCGATACAAAAAATCTAAAGTGTTAGCATTTCCATACAAAAGCAAAAGAAGCACTACTGGCCTCGCAATACAAAAATAGCTAAAAATTCTGGCTGGACCAGATGAAGAGCACACTCAGTCTAACTCCGAAGGCGCATCACCCTGAGTCGAAGACCCAGTGCCTGGATGTTCCTCCTGATCCCCACTCTGCTCCTGCTCCTCTTTCTGTTCCTCCTCCGAACCCAGCAACTCCTCCTCTTTGGGGCCCAATAAGTCCAAGCCAGAAAAATCAAGGTTTGGATACAAGGCCTCGGCCTTCCCCCTTGCCTCCATAAACCCGGAGTAGAATTGATGGCCTCCCTCAATAACAACGGCCAACTGATATGCCTCCGACTCTTTAAACGAAGCCAGTGCTTGCTCCATAGCCACTTGAGCATGAGTTTTTGCCTCCTTCACGGCTGCCCGAATGCGAGACTCAGTCTCCTCTTCAGCGGCCCGAGTACGAGCCTCAGCATCGGACCGAGCCTACTTGGCGGATTCCAACAATGCCTGAAGCTAGAATACCGCCTCAGTTTTCTCTTCTACCTGGCGCTGAGCCCAACCGAGAAGCTCAACTGTCTCCATACAGCGACGAGCGGTCGCGCCCATGATGGCTCCCATCTGAAATCCATGGAAAAAGTGTTAGAAAACAAAAAGCTAGAGATTTGAAAGCTAGAGATTTAAAGAACTAACTGATAAAGAAGACAACGTACCTGGGACGCTACAGTTTCAGCAGCTGCGAAGAAGGACTTGGTGGTCTTCCGCCCTAGCTCTGCAACATCTCGAGGGAGAGTCCCCTTCGTCAGATGTTCACGCGCTACCCGGGGATACGTGAAAATAGAATCGTCTGACCTCAAGGCCCACTCGGGTATGAACGCAGAGGCCTCAGCAACAGTTCCCTGACTCGGAGCTTGAGCCAGGACAGGCCTGACCGTGGGCGGGCCTGATGAAGGAGCGATAGGATCGAGAATCATCTCTGGCTGAGACTGAGACCTCGGTGGCGTCTCTAGCTCTATAGGTGCGGGGGGCTGGGTCCGCGACCTCTTCTTGCTTCTTGACCTAAAAGCTTGTGGTTTCTCAGCACGGGCCGCTCTCCGCTTCTCCAAGGCCACCTTCTTGGCATACTCCTTCGCACGTGCCGCAGCCTCCATCTCTACCCACAAATAAAAAGAAAAAAAATATTTAGTGTAAGGTGCAACAAGTGTTAAGTATATGCAAATATCTAGAAAGGGAAAAGTGACGAACAAAAAGTGTTACCACTCTCAAGTAAAAGCCCAGGACATGGGGGGCAGAGACCTCGTCGAGCTAATGCCTCATTGTCATAAAGGACTTGGACGTCAATAGGTGAGGCCACCATTGCATCTACAGTCTCTTGTTCATAGGGGCGAAGACCCACCTTCTTGCACTTCCCGGTCTGGTCCATACTCTAGGATCGAGGAAGGCCAAAGTTCTTATCCGACTGAATGAAGAAAAAATTCTTCTTCTATCTCTTAATGGATGAAGGCGTCTTCTGCAACAACCTTCTTCTCCGCCGAGTGCTAAACACTACCCAGCCGGTCTGACCATGCCTACTAATAAGAAAATGAGATTTGAACATATCCATAGTCAACGATCTACCCACTGCCCCGCCAACATAGAGAAACGCTATGATCAGCCACACCGAATTTGGTACAATCTGACATAGCGCGATACCAAAATATCGGAGGATACTTCGGAAAAAAAGATGAAGAGGGAACCGCAACCCGACTTGCATCTGATGTTCGTATAGACAAAGCTCGTAAGGGGCTCGGTCTGAAAGAACGTCATAAGCCCTCTCCCCCACTCTAGGCAATCGGAGGGCGTACTCGTCCGGAATACGGTACATCCTCCGAATCACTGCTAAGTCTTCTCCTTTGATCTAACTAGGAACCTCTGTTGCAGCATAATGCCATTCCTCTCTTTCCTCCCCAGCCGAGGTCTCCCTAATCTCAGTCAAAGCCCTATCCCTATCTGTTAAAACCCTGACCTCTCCGTCCCCCGAGGAGGGTTCTTTTTAGACCCAGAGCCTTCCCCCAGAGGGACGTATGGCACTAAGGCCCAAGGACCTGGAGACGGCCAGGTCCCTTCAGGGCGTTCTCCCCTCGACGAGGACGAAGATATCTCCCCGTCCTCGGTACTACAACTACTACAAGTACCTTCTATGCTACTCCTACTAGGCGTTCTCCCCTCGACGAGGATGAGGGCTCTCAAGAACTTGCTCTCTAAAAAATAGCTAACTCAGATTGAAAGTGAATGAAGAAAGAAGAAACCAAAACCTCCTTATATAAGAAATGGAACACGGCAAACGAGGACCATTTAATGCGAGCGTAAAAGCAGGAGACCTTTGGGAGGCCCAAGGCAAATTCTCACACTTCCCCAAAGGACATCCCATTCCCCGAAGCTGCCGCTGTTTTCCCAAAAATGGCTTTTCAGTTCCCAAGGGAAAATCATCATTACTATGCTCTGCCATTTACGCTAAAAAACAGCCACGTGTCACCCCCGCCGCCATTACGGAGACGAAACTCCCATTGCTCCACTGGTCCTCAGACTCAAGTTGTTCTTGGCTGAGGAGATGGATTGCTCCACAAGTCCTCGGCCCATTCTCTTCAAGGTCCGAGGAGACGGATTTCTCCACTGGTCCTCGAACTCAAGGTGTTCTTGGTTGAGGAGATGGATCGCTCCACAAGTCCTCGGCCCATTCTCTTCTCCCTTAGGCCACATCTTCGACCTTGACACCATGTCTCCACAGATGAACAAATGCCGGCCAAGTCATGCTATTTCCTTAACCACAGTGCTGCACTTAAGGAAGTGGGGGGCTTATGATACTGCCAAATAACTAACTTTCCAATAACAAGACAACACGTGGATCCCCTGGCTACAGGTCACAAGATCACACGTGGATAACTCAGGATCGGACAGCTATACCTCCAAGTCATAACCGCCCCTCCTGGCTCCGTTGCCCCAAGCTGGGCCTCCAAGTCACTACCACCCTCCAAGCCATCATTACTCAGCCCAAGTTGGGAAGCCAGGTCGGTAGACTGCCCCAGACATCAATGGCTCCTGAGCAAGCCAGCAAGATAAAGCCCTAGCGGACGGTCTTCAGCCATCCAGCTAAGGCCTCTTAGGCACCAGTGCCCATCCAAGTTGGGGTGTCAGGCCATCAACCTCCCTTACACGTGGGTGGTTCCTGATCAAACCAACAAGACAAAGTCCTAGCGGACGGCTCCTATCCACCTAGCTGGATTTCCTAGGCATCATTACCTGACTTAGGTAAGAGTATAATCACTGCCGACTCAGGCCCAAGACCGCCTCCAACGCCCTATAAAAAGGATAAGGTACCCCCTCAACACGGGTGAGACACAAAACGGATAGGAAAAACACACCACTCAACCCTTACTTGTATCTTATCACACTCTAACTTAAGCATCAGAGCATCCCCGGAGGACTCTCTCCGGTGACCCCGTAGTTCACTTCTCTTCTCTTGTGCAGGTACCCAAGGTCTAGCTCAGCAACACATTTTTGGCATCAACAGGCACAAACATCGAATACATAGCTCGAATCCCATGAAACATTCCATCACTTTTGATATATGTACCTAATCAACGCATAAAAAAAATTATATTTTAATTTATTAAAATGATATTAATATATTAATTTTTTTTAAAAATTATTATTCATTTTAAAATTTTAATTTTTATTATTAAGTTGCCTGAAAATGGTTTTTTTTTAAGAATCAAAATTTTAATTAGATTTTACTTTTCATAATGATCAAGATACCCTTACTTTTCCTCATAAGTTTAATAATAATTCTATTTATCAAATATTTATTTTAAAATTGTTTATAACACAAAATTTTATGTTATTTGAATTCATATTTTTTAAAAAAATAAAAACATATAGTATCATTTTAATTTTTAAAATTAACAATTTTTATTTTATTTTATGATGGTCTTTGATATTTATTTATTTGAAATGTTAGACTATTTAATTTTTTAAAAAAAAATATATCAACAAACTTTTCATTAAAAATATTTAATTTAATTTTATGATGGTATTTGATTTTCATTTATTTGATGATGTGATAAGCAATGGTATTGTAATATTTTTTAAAATATAAAATATATGAAGTAAAAAAAATTATACCATTTGATAGAATATAAATTTTATTTTAAAAAAACCCTAAAATTTCTTTATTAAATATGTTTCATCCTTAATATTTTTATTTTTTAAAAAGTAATATTTATAATACTTAAGGGTCATCATGTAAAATAATATCCAGTTAAAATTTCGATTATTCAAATAAATTTATTTTTAGACTGTTTGATTGTGGAAATTGAAATTTTTGGATGAATCATACTTTTAAAATGGTTTGATATATTAATATTATTTCAACAAATTTGAAAATAATACAATAAAATTTATCCTAAAAAAATTAAAGAAAGAATGAATATGTTTGGTGAAAACCCTAGGACGGGTTAGTCAATCCTTTAGGTTCACCATCAAACAAATGACTAGGATACTTCTTTTCCATTGTGTTAAATTGATTAAAAAATATATTTTACAAACGAATTAATTGGGAACCCTTGTTACCATTACAACATATAATTTATACAATACAGACATAGCTCTTCGTGATTTCGCTGTAATTTACAAAGCTTGTTTATTTTGTTGACCTATACATTTGAAGTCTACCATCTATTTTAGTTAAACATTTTTTTAAAGTTGAAATGATTTTTATTATGATTAATATCTGAAAACTTGTTTCCATTCAAAAATATTTTTAATGATTTTAAAAAAAATTTAAATATTTTGCACTAATATATATATACCGTCACATTTTTATTTTTTTTGCTGTCACATTGTACAAGGCATGTGTTTAATAAGACTAAGTCTTTCTTTTTTTTTTTACTGATAAGTAAAAAAAAAAACCCTTGTTTATTGTGTCTAATGGGAAGCCACCTGACGCTTATATGTGAAGAAAGTAAAGCAGTTTTAATTTTTACTGTACTAGATCCGGGCCTACACATTTGTATGAGTCCTACATTGTTTTATCTTCCCTCGTTATTTTCATAAATAAATTAGTTGGGTTTAAATTTAATAATTTAAATTAGTTAAAAAATTTATTAAAAATTTTAAAAAATTTATTAATAATATTAATAAGATCTAAAAATTAATATTATCCAAAAATTGGTTATGCTTAAACCCGAACTTAAACCCCACGTCATGAAATCCTCCACCTGTCTTCTTTTCTCTTTTTTTTTGAGATGACACTTTTCTACTTTTAACTGTCATGTGGTAAAAATATGTTTCTCTTAATAATATATATTAGTTTCAATGATAATTTTCTAAAAAGTTATTTACGTAATGGAAAAACTTGCAGCACTTTCTCGCCCAAGGAAGCTTCCTATATTGATGTTTTACTTTCATCTATATTTTTCGGAGAGCAAGGGTGGGCCGGCTAATGAACTAATAAGAGTTTCTAGATGGATGCACGCGCATTTAAGCAACCCAAGCCTTAACAAGTAAATTATAAAGCAGGGGTTTTTTCAACTAGACCTCCAAGAAGTAAAACAGAGAGAATAGTGAGATAAAGAAGAGGCACTGAGGCAGAGATGGAGGTGAAGCTGATCCCACTTGTAAAAGCAGTCTGTTTTGGTCCACCCGAAGAGGATTTGGTTAGGAAAGAAACAGAGCCATGGTTCAAGCCAAAGAAAGGGAGTGTGTTTCCAAAGAAGAGGAGATTAGTGAAAACAATGGTGTTTGATTTTCTTCTCAAATCTCTGGCTTCTCTTTGCTCCTCTGGAGAATCCCAATCCAACAACAAGTCTTTCAAATCCAAATTATAAGTTGTGCCTTTTGCAATTCGGTTCATTTATGGTTGGATTTGTAGTGATTAATGTTGTTGCTTATAAGTGATCTGGGGTTTTATTATTCATGGCGTGTACTACTCTGTTCTTCGAGAGATACTCAAATAAGATTACTAATGAAATTCTAAAAAATTATCCATCAATTCTTGATTTGGACACGAGGCAACTAAGAATTTTTCATATTATTCACTTATCTGGGCAGAGTGTTTTCTTTTATTATTATTAAATAAAAATTTAGTTTATTACTCTATCATAATTGTTTATCATATTATGGATGATATTATTGAGATTTCTTTGGTTAATGGTAATACGAGACAAACACGGTTGATAGAGGAAAACAGAGACAGAGAAAGAGACCCAGGGCCTGAAATTTAGCGTTTTTCTTTTCTCTTAGGCCATTGTCGTTGACACATATAGAAGAGGGAGGGAGAGAGAGACAGAGAGAGAGAGAGGGAACAATAATGCCTGTATTGGACTCTATTGATTCAGTTCTCTTCTCTCTCAGCATAGCTTTTCGTAGTCTCTGTTTTCTTTTAGATCCAGGTATGTTTGGTTCCCGAGAAGTTGTAGGAACAATACGGATGACAAAGTTTTGATTTTTATGTGGTTTTGTTGATTTGGTTTTTGGAATTAGCATAATTGTTTTCCACTGACATGGGTCTTGGATTTTGAGAATTTAAGAAATACATCTGCCTTTAGACTTGTCAAAAAAGGAAATATAACTACCTTTAGCATGTGGACAGAGGCTTCAGAAGTGTGGAAGGTCTTCTCTGTACACACAGGATCCATGTCCTCGTCGTGCCAGTGTTGAATTTTATTTACATGCATAAATCCTTTCCGATATTATAAAGTTTGTGAATTGTCTTCGTTTCATTCTTGTCAAAATAAATTATAATATTTTATATTTTCTTTTTTCTTATATATATGTTAAAAAATTAATAAAACTATTAAAAATAAACAGGAGGAATAAAATGGTAAATACAAAAAAAATTAAAAAAAATACCGTAACGTTATAATTACAAATGAATCATAGTTAATTTAGGATATGAAATAAATTTAATAAAAATATTTTTTAAAATAACATAATGTTATATTATTATCTAATTATTTAATTGTTTAATATTCGTTAGCATTATGAGTGGCAAATGAGAACAATATGCAATATCCTTCCAAACAATGGAACTCCATCAATCTGGTCCTCTTCATCTGACCTTTGCAACATGCTTATGTCACACTAAATAGGAAATTATGACAATTGATTTTCTTCATAAAGCATCTATCGTATCAGAGTTGTGGGGTTACCTAGATTCGTTGAGACCAACTTGACTATAAATGTCATGTTGCCCTATTAAATGGTACTCCATGAAGAAAATCATTACCTTTTTGGAGAAAGTCGCATCATCCTACTCACTTTGTCAAAATTCATCATAACTATAATGCTGGTACAAAAGTGTCATGGATTACGAATTGATTGTTAAAACGCTTTATGTAAAATAATAATAAAATTATAAATTATTTAATATTTAAAAAAATAATAATAATATTATAAATTTTATTTTTTTAAAACAAAAGTTACTTTATAAAACTTATTTTTTAAGTGTGTGTAATATAGTTTCTCAATAATCATTTCATAAATTATTTTAAACAAATTCTTAAATAAATTAAATTTTCTTTCGAATTTAGTTATAAGATGAAAAATCACTAAACCCAACCAAATATTGGTTGCCAATATCTATCTTATGCAATGAAACGAAAAGAAAATAATAATTAATGACAATTTTCCATGGTACCCGCGTTTGTTTATATGACCCAAAAATTCAAATGCTAACTTCACATAGTTTATATGACCCAAATGCATCACGAAGGAAAATCAATGAAACAAAGCATCACCCAAAAAGGTGTTAGAAAAATAAGAGTAAATGGTTGTATGAAAACTCAAAAAGCATTAGTTTAAATTAAATGGTTTTGATTTAAATAGAAAAGGTACGAGATTAAATCAAAAGATATCAGTTTAAATCAAAGGTTGTGATTTAAATAGAAAAGTTTTGAGATTTAATAATTGTTTTTTAAATAGACATAATATAGTCTGTTAAAAACTAACAAACATGATTGTAAGGCTCTCATTAAATCTGAAAAAGTCATATCTTTCCAACTGGAAAATCATGACTTTTCGGAACTGTTGGTCCAAAATATACTATGGCAATACCCAAGATGGGGGTGAATTGGGTATTAAAAAATCAAATGTTTTTTGCAATCTCAAATATCAAAATATATGCGGAATTAAATCAAATTAATCTTTCTAAATTACTAGCATAAATATGAGAGAGTCACACGAGTTAAACACTTCAAAAGTGTTTTGCTATCATCAAAATTAATCTAATCAATTTCTTGATTGAGGCATTTTTGATGATGACAAAACATATTACAAATTTAAGCATAATGTGTGTGCAAGATATATGAAGAATGATATTTTACAAATGCTCAAGTAATTTTAAGTATTGAGCCCAAAGAATTTATTTGCATTTAATAAAATCACGTGGAGATTTTATATCTTCAATTAATTAAGACTATATAATAAAATGCAATGCAAATATAATTAGCTCCTAACAATTGAAATGCTTACAAAGAGTATCTTAGGATTCAAACCTATAATTTATCCCTATTGTCTTTGAAGTTGCATTTAAATTATTCTCCTTGAATTTGATCTTTTGGAGAGCTTATTGACTTTTGAGATCATCAACTTTGATTCACCAATTTCTACAATCTTGATCTCCTTTGATGTATAAGCACTATTAACAATCTGTATTACTTAAGTAATATTCATTAGTGCTTAATTAAGATTTTTGCCACTATCAAAATCATTCAGGGTCAACAGGAACCATTTGAAGAGGTGCTTATGTACCTAAAAATCCCATCACTTCCCACTTTCAGAACACAATTTCATTTATTTCTTCTTATCTTTTTTTCCTCTCAAAACCCTTTGCCATAATATTTCAATTTTCAAAGCAAAATAAAATCTGAAGTTCTTCAGTTTTTACTGTTTAGAGACTTCAATCTAGAGACTTAATTGTATCATGGAGGACTATTTATTTGTACCCATAGCAAACTTGTTTATTCAAGTGGAGACGAATAAAGCATTAAAGACAGTGATTAATTCACGCCTTTAAGTCTTGATTACATTCTGTTCTATTTAGAAAAAATATATTATAACAATTTTAAATTTTATTTCTGTCCAAAAAAATGGAGACAAAATCATTCAATGTGATGAATTAAGACTTCGTTAGGCTAAACAGATTCGATGAAAATAATTTCAACTGGTGGCAAAACAATATTATGTACTTGCTTACTGCGTTGAAAATTTCCTATATAATGGATCCTAATCCGCAACCCATCTCTGATGATCCAATACTTAAGGAAGGAGAGCAATCTCAAACATTTGTGATCGAACAACTATAGAAAGAAAATAAGAAAAGAGAGGAGATCACTTGTGCGATCTGTTCATTGATATCAAATCTATAAAATTAAGGTTTGACTAATTTTCTGCGAAACCAAAATATACGCTTAATTTTTTATTTTTGCATACTTGTTCACACAAACATTAAAGTGATGATGGTTTGTGATTTTAAAGAGACTAAATTTTAAGTTTGCGTGCATATATAAGAGATGAAGTTTAACTAAGGAAACTTTTGATTGCAACAGTAATTTTGAACCGTTGCAAGTGAAGTGATTGACAATAAAATTTCATTTGAAAATATAACATGTCCTTTAAGATATTGTTTTATTTGTCCTCGTTATTCTGATACTCTTTACATAAAAGGAAAGATAATTTGCTTTTGTATACAGTGCTATGCAAATTTTATTTTTTTGAAAACGAGAGTGGATGTAGAATATATTGTGGTAGTATTTTTTAAAATTAGTTTTTCAAACAAGTTGGGGATTGTTAGAAAAATGAGAGTAAAAAATTGTTTGAAAACTCAAAAGACATTAGTTTAAATCAAATTGTTTTGATTTAAATAGAAAAGGTATGAGATTAAATAAAAAAACATCAGTTTAAATCAAAGGTTGTGATTTAAACATAAAAGGAGTAAGATTTAATAATTATTTTTTAAACATACACAATCTGGTATGCTAAAAACTAACAGACATGACTGTAAAACTTTCATTAAATATGAAAAAAAAACATGTCTTTACAACTGGAAAAACATAACTTTCTAGAACCATTTGAAGAGGTGCTTATGCACGTATAAATGGCCATCACTTCTCACTTTCAAAACACAATTTCAATTTTTTTTTCCTCTTTTTTCTCTTAAAACTCTCTGCCATAATATTTCAATTTTCAAAACAGAATAAAATCTGAAGTTCTTCAAATTTTGCTGTTTTCAGACTTCAATCTAAAGACTTAGTTGTATTGTGGATGACTATTTATCTGTACCCATAGCAAACTTGTTTATTCAAGTGGGAACGAATAAAAACCTTAAAGACAGTGATTAATTCAGGCCTTTAAACCTTGGTTATCATATTCTATTCATTTTAGAAAGAAAAAAATTACAACAAAAAGAACGAAAAAGAAAAGGTTAAAATTTTTGGGTGCCATTTATGATTTTGCAAAAAAAAATATTGTTTTATAGGAAAAGTATATATTTATTTTAAATAAAATTTATATTTTTAGTAGTAAAATATGTTTTTAATAGTAAAACTATTCTTTTCTACAATCAGTATTTTAATTTTATTATTAAAATATTATGCTTGGTTTGACAAAATAGTGCCACGTATTCGGATGCCACTCATGATGGAAAATGTTTTTGTTTTGCTCGGGTGTAATACGTCATACACGAAGCCTAATGGATTTAAAGACGCGTTTTCCAAAAGAAAATTATAGATACACAACTCCACGAGAGAGAGAGAGAGAGCGCTTATGAAGATGAATCCAACTGAAAAAGCAGCCCCGGTAGAGGCAAAAATGGTGGTCGAGACGATGAACCAAAGTGGATTAAAGGTTGTGGGAGCCAAGACCGGAGCACGTTTCATGCCCAAGTCTGGAAGTGTGTTCCCAAAGCAGAGGAGGCTAGTGAAATCGATGATGTTTGATTCCTTAGTTCAATCTCTGTCTTCTCTTTGCTCCCTCTCCTCCTCTGAAGCCTCTCAATCAATGAAGATGAATCCAACTAAAAAAGCAGCCCCGGCAGAGGCAAAAATGGTGGTCGAGACGATGAACCAAAGTGGATTAAAGGTTGTGGGAGCCAAGACCGGAGCACGTTTCATGCCCAAGTCTGGAAGTGTGTTCCCAAAGTAGAGGAGGCTTGTGAAATCGACGATGTTTGATTCCTTAGTTCAATATCTGTCTTCTCTTTGCTTCCCCTCCTCCTTTGAAGCCTCTCAATCAATGAAGATGAATCCAACTGAAAAAGCAGCTCCGGCAGAGGCAAAAATGGTGGTGGAGACGATGAACCAAAGTGGATTAAAGGTTGTCGGAATCAAGACCGGAGCACGTTTCATGCCCAAGTCTGGAAGTGTGTTCCCAGAGCAGAGGAGGCTAGTGAAATCGATGATGTTTGATTCCCTAGTTCAATCTCTGTCTTCTCTTTGCTCCCCGTCCTCCTCTGAAGCCTCTCAATCAAACGACAACACTGTTTTGAAGGCTGAGAAAAGTAAGCGTGTACTTCCTTACCCACCAACATAAGGAATGTAAGCGTTGATAGTACTGAAGTCCTACCGGATGCTTCTACTGTTTATTTGCTGTACTTTTGGTTTTTCTTCGCATCCACATGATGCTTTAATTTATCTTTCTTCTGTATTTGGTAATTGTTCTGGTTCAAATACAAGCATCTGATATCCAATTAAGTAGGTTTTAATTCCAACTAGCAATTTTACCAAATGGGTTTCAAGGCAATTGACGATTCTCATCGATTTACAGATTCCAAGATCTACAACTGAATTTTCTTTAAGGCATTGACCCGATCTGCAAATGTCTCTCTCCTTTTGATCATGTTCCTTAGAATAGAGACACTCCATTTTCTTGGGGTTTGTTAGTAGTGAATTTGGGTTAGGCTTTATTGATTAAGATTTAAAAAAGAAAAAGAAAAAAAGAGATGCTGACATTTTTTGTTTTCCATTTTTTTATTGATTTTTGTCACTGGGACAGAGTACCAGCAACTGTCATAACCGTAAAGTATTACTCCATAAAAACAAATTGCAGCCACTAAGTTTGACGTTTGCACGTACCACTGTAACAATCTTTCACATCACTCTGGTATTTCACTTTTCGTCAGAATTTTAATCAAAACTTTATCTTAAATTCTCTGTTTGCATGACTACATAATTAGTCACATCGCTCTATGATGTTAGTAACTTGCCAAAAAAATGTTAATTTGCCTCACACGTTCTTCGTTTTCAACGACAGCAAACACCTCATTATGTTGGGAGAAACTCTTTACATTATGAACCTCAGAAGTAGGTGTAGACTTAAATCTTTTAATTCTTTTCATTCTGGTTTTGCCTATGATTATAAAAGAAAAAATATTTTTATTAACGACATTTATTAAACAATATAACTATTGTTGAAAAATAAACCCTTAAATTACACAAAGCTTGTCGTAAGAAGTATGGTAATAGTAATGCTACATTCACAAATAGCTCTCAAACGTCATCCGTGGTTGTTTATGATCTACATGAATATAATATTTAATCTAATTATCATTTTTTTATAAAATAAAAATTATACAATAAATTATAGTGTGTAATTATAATGGTCGAGTTTGGATCGTTCCGGGTCTGGATCATTTAAGGTTAGAGTTGTATTAGGTTCAGGTTATTTTCAAGTTTCGGGTTGTTTTGGGTCAATTTTGAGTTCAAGTCGGGTTGGGTTTAGTCATTTTAGATTCGTGTTGTTTTAGTAATTCGGGTCAAGTTCGATCATTTTAAATTCATGTCATTTTTGGTAATTCAAGTTTGAGTCAGGTTTGGTTCATATAACATTATTTAAATAAGTTTTTATGCTCATGTCGGATTTGAATTGAGTTGAATCGAATCTGTTAAGGAAATAGGCCACCAACCATTTGTAAAAAATGGAGATGCCTAACTTCCACAAACCCATTTGTTTTAAGCCTATATAAACTCCATTTGCTCTCATTTTGAAACGCAATCACAAAATCAAGAGAAGTGTATTAAAGAGAGTGTGAGAGTTACTACTTAGAGAGGAAAATTTGTTCCTTCTTTGTAAGTAATATTTTTTCGATTTTGTAAGAGAGTTGTTTCTCCTATTACAATAGAGATTAGACAATTGTTATCTCATTGTAATCAGAGAGAAGGTGTAGTAATCCCTATTTTACAATAGTGAAATCCTCCTACACTTGCCCGTAGTTTTTTGCCCCAATTTGTTCGGGGTTTTTCCACGTAAAATATTTGTGTCTTGTTTATCTTCATTTTTCTCATTTCGCTTTAGTTGTGTGTTAGCTTCGACCCGGTAATTTTCTTTTACCTAACAGTGGTATCTCCCACTTGAAGACTGATTTCAGTCTGTCTTCACACCTCGATCTATGCAGCAGATCTTTCATAATCCTTCCATCCTTCCTCACTTGCCAAATCCATGCTTGCTTACGTTTCCGTTAGACCACATAAGGATCTACACCATTTAAACTTGTCAGTGTTGATTGGCTTAGTCATAACATCTGCTAGGTTCTCGTCGGTGTGAATCTTCTGCATATCCACACTACTTTCTTCCACTACTTCTCAAACGAAGTGATACTGAACCCTTATGTGCTTTGTCCGTGAATGAAAAGCTGGATTCCTTGCAATGTGCAAGGCACTCTGACTGTCACAAAACAGAACAATCTTCTCCTGCTTGTACCCGAGCTCTTCCAATAACTTTTGTATCCAAACTGCTTCCTTGCAAGCTTGTGTAGCTGCCATGTATTCTGCTTCCGTTGTAGATAGAGCCACAATCGTCTGCAGTTTAGAAACCCAGCTTACAGCTCCTCCTGTAAGTGTAAACACAAAACCTGTAGTAGATTTGCTTTTATTGAGATCCCCTGCAAAATCTGAATCAACATAGCCTCTGACAGTAAAATCTGATCCTCCGTAACATAATGTAGCATCTGAGGTTCCTCTGATGTATCTCAGAACCCTCTTCATAGTATTCAAATGCTCTCCGTCAGGATTCGCCATAAATCGACTAACCACTCCCACTGCTTGTGCAATGTCTGGTCTTGTACAAATCATAGCAAACATTAAACTTCCCACTGCTGATGCATACGGTACTCGAGACATCTACCTCCTCTCTTCTTCATTGCTAGGACACATACTTGAGGATAACTTGAAATTAATAGGAAGTGGGGTAGAAATTGGCTTACTATCTTGCATGTTGAAACATCGCAAGATCTTGTTGAAGTAGTTCTTCTGGGAAAGCCAAATCTTCCTGTTATTTTTGTCTCGGTGAATCTGCATCCCTAGAATCTTGTTTGCTGGTCCCAAGTCCTTCATATCAAACTCCCTAGCCAACTGTGCCTTCAATTTTTGGATTTGATCTCTGTTGGGGCCTGCTACCAACATGTCATCCACATACAACAACAAGATAATAAAATCATTATCACCATCAAACCTTTTGAAGTACGTACAATGGTATGAACTGAGTCTGTTGTATCCAAGGCTAATAATGAAGGAATTAAATCTCTTGTACCAACACCTCGATGCCTGTTTGAGACCGTATAGAGATTTATTCAACCTGCAAACGAAGTTCTCCTTTCCTATTTCAGCAAAACCTTCTGGTTGGAGCATATAGATTTCTTCTTTAAGTTCTCCATGAAGAAATACAGTTTTCACATCCAACTACTCTAGATGTAAGTCAAACATAGCACACATAGCCAGGACTACTCTGATTGTTGTAAGCCGAACCACCGGGGAAAATATCTCATTGAAATCAATACCTTCTTTCTGAGCGAATCCCTTTACCACCAGTCTTGCATGAAACCGTTCCACTTGATCATTGCTATCCCGCTTGATCTTGTAGACCCATTTGTTACCTACGACTTTTCTCCCATGTGGCAATGGTACCAATTCCCAAGTCTTGTTCTTATGTAGAGCTTCAATTTCTTCCTGCATTGCTGCCATCCACAAAGATACATCTGAGCTACTTGTAGCTTCTTGGAAAGTTGAGGGCTCTCTATCCTCTGTTAAAAGACAGTATGCAACATTGCTCTCAGTGACAAACTCCGAATGCCAAGCTGGTGGCCTTCTCTCACGAGTTGATCGGCGAGCTTCTGGAGCTTCGGACTCGACTGGTTTTTGTACCTCGTGCTCTGGTGCTGCTTCAGTAGAAACTGGAGTTTCTTATACCGAATTATTTTTCACCTGTATTGTTGTAGTCTCTGAAACCTCTTTCGACGTGCTATCGTCTTCATCTTTTTGTAGTAGTTGATCTTCTGCAAAGATCACATCCCTGCTGACAACAACCTTGCGGGTAGTGGGATCCCACATGTGATACCCCTTTACTCCGTCAGCACACCCCAAGAATATACACCTCTTAGATTGTGGATTCAACTTCGTTCTTTCTTGGGCATTTTACATCACATACGTAGGACATCCAAAAGAATGTAAAGTAGAGTAGTCTGCTGGCTTACCAGTCCACATCTCCATCGGTGTCTTTAAATTAATTGCTGTTGATGGCGATCGATTTATCACATAACAGGCGGTTTTAACTGCTTCTGCCCAAAAAGAGTTGGGTTGACATGCAGTCCTCAACATAACTCTCATCTTTTCTGTAAGAGTTCTATTCATCCGCTTTGCCACTCCATTTTGTTGAGGCGTGTATGTGATTGTGAACTGTCGTTTGACACATTCCTGCTTACAAAGAGCAAGAAACTCACCGTCTGTGTACTCTATTCCATTATCTGTCCTTAAGCACTTGATCTTTTTCCCAGATTCAAGTTCCACCCGCGCTTTGAAGTCTTTGAATATCGGAAATACATCTGACTTCTTCTTGATTGGATACACCCAACATCTCCTGGAGTAATCATCAATAAAAGACACAAAGTACTTTGCCCCTCCCTGGGACATTTCTGGTGACTCCCATACATCAGAATGAATCAAGTCTAAAATGCATTTACTCCTAGCATCAGATCTGCTAAACTTCAATCTATGCTGCTTACTTGTAACACAATGCTCACAAAAAGGTAGATTTACCGATTTGAGCCATGGAAGCAGCTTTCTGTCGGAGAGAATCTTCAAACCTCGTTCTGACATATGGCCTAGTTTGAGATGCCACATCATCGTTGACTTTTCTCCCTTGTTGGTTGACGCGACACACGCATCAGCTTCCTGTAGTGTTTCTCCTTTAAGCATGAATAGATTTACCGCGATCTTTTCTGCCTTCATAACCACAAGCTCACCTTTGACAATCTTTATGATCCCATTTTCGACATGGATCTTGCATCTAAGACTATCTATTTGCCCCAAAGACAACAGATTCTTTCTCAGGCCATTTATATGTCGTACCTCCTGAATAATGCGAACCGTACCATCAAACATCTTTATCTTGATAGTACCAATACCAGCGATCTCCAAAGCATGATCATCACTCATGTGTACAGAATCTCCTGAGATTGGTTAATATTTGTGGAACCATTCTCTCTGAGATGTCATGTGCCATGTTGCTCCTGAGTCTAGTAACCAGATGTCAGCAAACTACTTTTTGCCTCCAACTACCGTTGTTGCCTCGCTATATAGAACTCCACCATCATCTGAGGCACTTGCCACATTCCCTTGAGTATTTGATGACTCAAGGACTCCACTCTTCTTTGTGTACCAACAATCTTTCTTGACATGCCTTTTCTTGCTACAGTTGTAGCACTTGAAATTCTTCTTACTTTTTGATTTCGATCAACCATGATTCTAACTCCCACTGGGGCCACGTTCCGTTGATCTTCCTCTCGTCATCGTCAAAGCTTCTGCTTGCTGCAAACTTGCATGTCTGTCTTCCTTGTTTTTGCGCCTAGTTTCTTCTTCCAAAACAGCAGCTGCAATTTCATCGAAGGCTAGATAGTCTGTGAGGATGTTGTTCGTCAAGTTGATGATGAGTTGATCATACGAGTCAGGTAGACTTTGTAGTAGAAGCTCCGCACGTTCAGATACCTTTATTGTGTAACCCATCGATGTAAGTTGTGAAAATAAAGTATTTAAAATGTTGATGTGGTCAGTCATCGACGTGGATTCCGTCATTCGAAGAGTGTAAAGTCTTCTCTTTAAGAAGATCTTATTGTGTAGTGACTTGGCCTCGTACAGTCTTGTTAGAGTATCCCAAATCTCCTTTGCAGTTTTCTTTTCCGCCACATTAGATAACACTCCATCGGCTAGTGCTAAGTGCATATCGGCAATTGCGATGCCGTCCATCTCGTTCCACTTGCTGTCATCAGTGATTTCTGCGGGCCTTTCTTCAATTGCTGCCAAACAATTGTCTTTCCTCAAAATTGCCTTAATCTTCATTTTTCATAACGAGAAATTACTCCCGTTAAACTTCTCAGCATCAAACTTTGTTGTAGTTGACATTTCGTTCACAACGATTTGCTTCACACCCATCAACCAATAGCTCTGATACCACTGTTAGGAAAAAGAAAATTATTGGGTCGAAGCTAACACACAACTAAAGCGAAATGAGAAAAATGAAGATAAACAAGACATAAATATTTTACGTGGAAAAACTCCAAACAAATTGGGATAAAAAACCACGGGCAAGTGTAAGAGGATTTCACTATTGTAAAATAGGGATTACTACACCTTTTCTCTGATTACAATGAGATAACAATTGTCTAATCTCTATTGTAATAGGAGAAACAACTCTCTCACAAAATCAAAAAAATATTACTACTTAAAGAGGAAAATTTGTTCATTCTTTATAAGAAAAAAAATTGGTTGAAGACATTGACAGTTTCTTGAGGCATCAAAACACTTCCTATTATCTCCACGTGATTTATGCAGTGGAGACATATATAAGTCTTGGTTGCTTCGCAGTAATTTACAAAGCTTGTTCATTTAATTTGTTGAGTTATTTGATTTATACCATCTATATTAGTCAAATAAAAGCAGTCTGGTGGACCAAGACAGACAGGAATGGTGACCCCAGAAGAAGATTTGGTCAGGAAAGAGACAGCCATGGTTCAAGCCAAAGAAAGGGAGTGTGTTTCCAAAGACGATCAGAGACAATAATTTGTCATTCATTATTAGGACAATGTAATCTCCAGAGCAGGGCAATTTGGTAATAGAATTGTTATTATTAGTACTATTATCCTTGAGTTATTAAAGTATAAAGAGTATATCCTTCAAAGGTATCATTGCAATGACAAGAAATATAACAGCCTTTAGCAAGCACAGGATTGAGGCTTCAGAAGTGGAGGTCATGACAAAAAGTGATTATAAAAAGATATCTAAAAATCAATAAAACAAGACTGCAAGCTTAACCATCTACTACAATCTAGTTGGAATGTGCCACAATTAATCTTTTCTATCATTGGAGTCACCCTAAAATAGATTATAAATTATTGGAAAGAATGCAATAATATATAGTATAACAAAAGTCTTATTCAGTCCCTACCTACTCATCTACTTAATAATTTATCATAATAATCTAAATACTTTGAATGTTTTATTATAAAAAAAATACTTAAAAATGCTTTTATATCATGGGGGCTTCTCAATTAGCAAATCATGTTTTAAAAAAAAAAACTAATTCAGAAGTTGATAGGCAACTGGGCAGAGAAAAACAAAATACTCCACTGAAGTAGTGCCATGCTGATCTCACTCATATGATGGAAAGTTTTTGGTTAAAATCTGCATTATTGGTATAAAGGCCATGTTAACTCTGTTTATTGTTTATCTGTACTCGTTTAGACGTGAGATTAATTTATTTTGATATTCAATAAATTTTATAAATTATTTAAAAATCATCAAATAATTTTAAAGAATTTTTCAGTTACATGTTATTTTTTTTATGATCTTTCAATTTTAAATAATAAAAAAATATTTTCAATTGTAAAAAACTTAATATATTTTTGTCATTATAAATTACATATATCTTTGTACATGTAAAAAAAAAATAATGATCAAATTTTTTGTATTAATAAATTTTTAAAATAATTTTATTTATAAATAACGTTACCTCAACTGGGTAACTTTGTTTTCCAAACAAGTCACTTTTTGGTTTCCTAGTACACCAAGAACCTCTGATTCATATGGAAGGAATGTGTCGTAAAAGGTAGGACCACCATCGTTACCGTCACCGTGCTTTGAGCTAGCTTACCCGTGACTTGAAACTGCACTCCAGACCATAGGGGCTATTTACTTTCATTCTCCTTTGGGTATCATATGTTGGGCTTAAAATATTTCATAGTAGCATGAAGTGGGAAAAGGTCTGAATTGGGTTGTGTCATTTGAGCTTTGCTTTTCTTTGGGCTTATCATATATTGGGTGTTAATTCTTTTGTGCTCAGATTCGGCTTCTTTCTTACTTGGAGAATATCTTACCCCTAAGTTGGTTATTTCATGGGCCAGTCCTTTTACTGAGAATTTGGGTTTAACTATCAAACTAAAAGCCCACATGAGTTAATTGATTTTGGATAGAAGAACATGTACGTTTTCCTTTTTCAGATAAATGGGGGTGGGGATTTGAACATGTGGATATTGATCTGCTTTTTATTGGGAGTCAAGTTGAAAATGAATGTTCCTACAAATTAAACTATTGTAAGAAACATATACTCTATCGTATCAGTGTTGAACATTGATATTCCAAATAAAGGTATGACACTTGAACAGTCTAAATTATAAAAAAAAACAAGTCCGATAACGAACATTTTCTCGTCTGACATCTATATCTGAGTCCATATAACATACATCTTCAGTTCGACATCTATAGCTGCGAGTGAACCCAAGCTGAATGGCATATGTGTCAAACTTATGGTACCACATCCGTGGTGACTGCTTTAGTACAAAGACTTCTTCAATTTACAAACCAGCTATTTTTTGCCTTTGCTCACAAAGCCTTCAGACTGTTTCATGTAAATTTCCTCCTTTAAGTTCCCGTGAAGGAAAACTGTCTTCACATCTAGTTGCTCGACCTCTAGATCATAAGCAATTGTTATGGATAAGACAAATATGATAGATGTCAACTTTGCTACCGGAGAAAATATCTCACCATAGTCAATTCCCTTTATTTACGAGTACCCATTTGCAACCAGACATGCCTTGTACTTTTCTACCATTCCATCTGTATTTGTTTTCTTCTTGAAAACCTATATGCACCCAATTACCTTCCTATCCCTAGGCAATTTCACAAGGATCCATGTTTCATTCCTGTCCAGTGCCTATATCTCTTCTTTCATAGCATCCTCCCACAGATTTGCATCCTTCGAGGTCCTCGCATTTTTCACTGTGCTAGGATCATCACCAATAATATTTAAAGCATATAATGCACTGCAAGCACTAGGGGAATACATGATGGGTGGTCTCCTAACCCATGTGGATCTTTTCATGACTGGCGTGGTCTCTACCCCCGAGCCAACATTTGAATCATCATCCTCTACAACAGAACATGAATATTGTGCTTAGACCCAACTAACTCAGAATTTGAATTATCCGGTGTAGTCTATAGAGTAGTCTCCCACTCTCTATCTCCCGGGCTAAGATCAATCTGAATCTGCTTTGGCTGTTCCAGTACATCTTAGACAACCGCCTGTCTCTTTGTGTTTCTCTTAACATAACATCTTTGCTGAAAATTATATTCATGTTTTCTGGATTCAATAACTTGTACCCCTTGACCCCATTCTTATAAACAATAAAAATGCACTTCACTGATTTGTTATCAAATTTGTTCCTCATTTCTTTTGGAATATGCATATAAGCATCACACCCAAACACCATAACATGAGTCAAACTCGACTTCTTCTCGAATAGTGCCTCGAAGCTAATATAGGTGATATGTTATTCAGATAACATGTTGTAGCCGCCGCCTTTGCTCAGAAATTCGGCTGCCTACACAACTTAGCATACTCTTCGATTTCTCAATGAGTGACAGAATGAGTCTCTCGGCCACCCCATTCTGTTGAGGAGTATACGGAGTTGTTTTCTGTCTTGTAATGTTGCTTGCCTCACAGAATTGCTCAAAATTTTCTGAGCAAAATTCCACTCCATTATCTGTTCTCAGTACCTTTATCTTTCTTTCCATCTGATTTTCTACTAATGCTTTAAACTCACGGAACTTATCAAATGCTTCAGCTTTACTCGTAATGAATTAAATCCATGCATACCTTGAAAAATCATCAATGAAAGAGATGTAATACCTTGATTTTCCAAAAGATTAGACCGGAATTGGCCAAAACACATCACTATATATCAAATCCAGAATACCCTTCGCCTTCGTGCCAGCAGACATAAAACTCACACGGTTCTGCTTGCCATGTAGACAATGCTCACATAAACTGAATCCTATAGAGCAATTTGGGACTCTCTTCACCATCTGCTTCGACGATAAAGTATGTAGTCCGTTTTCACCGATATGCCTAAGCCTCTAATGCCACAATATAGAGGACTTCACCTCATCATCAGTCGCCTCTTCAAAGATAAAACTTCCACTGCACTGAATTTGTACTGTACTTCCCAGCAACTTGTACAACATACCATACCGAACTTCTTGTGCGATTACTAGCGATCCACAAGTCATCTTGCATGAATTTTTATCACAACTGAAATTCACTCCCCCATCCGTCATCTTGATGACTGACATTAGGTTCTTGCTGAGACTCAAAATATGTATCATGCCTGGAAGTGTTCTGACTGTCCTTTTATTCATCTTCAACTTCACCTTCCCACGACCAATAATTTTCATCGGAGAGTTATCTCCCAATAAAACTTTTCCCCCATCAAAGGTTTCATACTCACGAAACCAATCCCTGTGAGGTGTCATGTGAAAGGATGCTCCTATGTCAATTATCCAAACACTTCGATCTGATTGAGCCAAACAAGATGCCATATATAAGTCACTAGCATCATCATCCTTGTTCTTGTTTCCTAAAGCTGATATCTCGCCTGTCTGCTTTTCGAGGTTCACACTCTTACTTTTGCAATCCTTCTTAAGATGTCTGGGCTTTCTACACTTCCAACACTTCAACCCAGATTTATCCTTACTTTTCAATCTTCCCCTAGACTTGGGTTTATCACCAGACCTCTTGTAGTATCTATCATGGGTTCACCCTCTCACGGATAAGGCCTCCTTTGACGAGTTCTCTGTACCTTTTCACCTCACTGCCTCAGACAATAGGGCTGCCACGAAATTCTCAAAGGACAGATCAGTCGTACCACTACTATCGCAACTATCAAGTTATCCCACGAATCAGGCAGTGAACAAAGCAGTGTAATGGCCTTATCGTCATCCATCACATCAACACTGATAGACAATAACTGACCTATCAAAGCATTGAACTCATTTAGATGAATAGAGAAAGAATCACCCTCAGTCATCCGAAGGTTGTACAACTTCTTCCGTAGAAATAGTTTGTATACCAGAGATTTACTTTGATAAAGGCTTTCCAGCTTCGGCTAGACACAATCGAATCAGACTTTGTGCTTTCCAATTGAGCTTCTCCCACTCCGTGATGGCTGTTGAAGATGATACTGAAACCACCACTGACGACGCCACCTCTGCCATGGACGCTGCCGTCATGCTCATCGTACTCTTCGGGATCTCATCGACTATCACCACCCATAAGTCCCTGTCCATGAGTAGATCCTCCATTTCAGTTTTCACAACTCGAAGCTCTTCCTTTTGAACTTTTCAATTTCAATCCGTGATCCAATCGACATCTCTGATCATTAATTCTCAAACATAAGGCTTTGATACCAATTGAATGATTCAAGACCTGTCAATCATACGAATAATAAAAATAAGACACAATATACACAGGTTCACTCCAGAATAGGGCTACGTCTTGCTAGAAGTTTCACTATAATCAACCTCATAAATCTCTCGTTACAATGCGCGCTCAGTACATAGAGAGTATTTATAAGCAATTTAAGACACTCTAATTAGGGTTTCCACCTTGTTGCAAAACTACAGCTATTCATGGGCCCAAGCTCAACTCATATTCCTTTATCAAACAATGTAACTCCAATTCCTCAGTTCTCAAATAAAATATCCCCTTCTCCACCTTCCCCTTAAAATTCTTCGACTTCTTCTACTTCTTCTTCACTTGCTGCACCTCAAGCAATAACAGTACAATTAGCTCATGCTCATCGGTCTTAAGCGCATCATCTGTTTTCACCTTAAAAAACAGGTCGTTTTCCAATGAGTTCTTAAGGGCATGTTACAAGGAAAACCCACATATCGTTCGCATTAATTCTATCAAGGAATTAGCTTCTCTTTCAGCAGGCACAGCTCTACTGAAACAATTAATTCCTCAAAGGGTAATCAATGGATCTACACCGTAGAAAAGGGTTCGGTCAAGTACTTCACCAAGTAGTTCTCTGAGGCGACAAAAGAGCTTTCGAAAGGAACCTGAGAGACTTAATTCTGCTTATAATTATTCTTTAACAAGTGGTAGAAATTTGAGGTCACCATCTCCTAATAGGAGATTTTGTAGTGGTGATCATCATAATTGTGGGGGAGTTTTGGCTTATAATGCATCAAAGGATCAAATTTGTTCTAAGGGTATGGTGGATTCAAAGGTAAAGGCTGTTAATTCTGTTTCTTCATCTCAAAGGCAGGAAAGTTTCAGGCCGGCGAGTCCAAACAAGAATTCAAGTACTGCAATGCAGCCCTGTTTAACAAACAGAGAGACTCGCATTCATTGTATTAGTTCTAAAATTGATGAAAGTGCAGTTGGAGAAGCACTTTCAAGCGAAGACATTGACTTAATTCCAATGGAGGATATTGGCAATCCTCTTATCTCCTTAGATTGTTTTATTTTTCTGTTGAAAATGAGCGTGCATGCAAATTGAAATGTTTTCTTTTTCATATATATTTTTGTTTCGTTTGTTTTTTTTGGTTGTTTTTCCACAATATTCATGAATAGGTTTACATTGATTTATATCATAATGTAAGGGATTGATTGGACCATTGGAGATATGAGTTGTAAAGGTGGTGATCAGAGGGCGATTTATGCTTGCAAAGGAAATAGCACTTATGATGATCCTTACAACGGATCGGGTTATCGCTGCAAGTGCAAGGATGGGTTTCAAGGAAACCCCCAACCACCCTGATGGTTGCTAAGGTATATTATCCATTTCTACTGTTGTTGAGGTCATTGCCAAGGTATAAAATTCATAATTTAATTTCTAAAACTTTGTGCAAATAGTTGAGTCATGTTCAATGCTAAAATAAGAGTTTTGCTTCATAGTTAAATTCTTGTCTTATACGAATCAAAGTAGTGAAATTTTTGTTTGGATCGGGTGTAAAACCCTATTTAACATCGGGTCCTAAATTTTATTGGTAATTGTTAAGTAACTTCATTGATAATGTGAATAGTGGTTGTAATATAAATTTTAGTTTATGCTCTTCCTCTTCATGCTATAATATAAATTTTTTCAGGCTGCAGTTTGTAATTTTTTCCTATCACTAAAAAACTATTTGGACACTAAAAAAAATGAAACAATAGATACGACTGCAAATATAAGTTTATTAACACAGAAGGGAATTATACATGTGCCTGTCCCAGGTGGTACAATGGGGATGGAAGAATAAACGGGGAGGCCTGTGTCACTGATGAGCTACTGGTGATTAAGATTGTTCTTGGTAAGTATATTTCCTCTTATATGCTGCGATCTGATACGAAGTGTGCCATTGATTTCGCTTACCAAAATCGGATAAAACCAGAGCTGTGCATGTTTTACCATTTGATTGTGTTTGATGATGAGGATTTCAAAATGATTTGGATTGGATTGTTTAGCATAGGATTTATAAATTTTTACTCAGTTTTCACAGTTAGCTGTTTGATTCATTCTTCAGGAAACAGGATATAATACTTACAAAGTCCTATTATGTGATAAAATTGGTCAATAATGGTTTTAGAACACAAGGTTTATGAAGGAATGACTGAATAAAAATCAAATGACAAATGATAGAACTGAAGCAAGAAACTTTCCTTACCCTTGTACTTCAATAATGTTTTTAGAAGACTAAGGTTTATGAAGAAATGACTGAATAAAAATCCATGACAAATGATAGACTCGAAGCACGGAAATTTCCTTCCCCATTTTACTTCAATGAAGTCCACAAATAATTCCCTTTACTTCTGTCAAATGTAGGTGTTGGCATAAGCTTCATAGTTCTGCTCGTGGCTACCGCTTGGCTCTACTTGGTTTTCAAGAAAAGAAAGTTCATCAATCTCAAAGAGACGTTCTTCAGGCCAAATGGCGGCTATATGTTACAACAGAAAAATGCATTCCATTAAATTTTATTTTTTCTTTCTCCTGAGTCTTCTCATCTTTTTCTTCTGCCAATCACTTTTAGGATTAATCCTTATGCCTAATACTTTTATATGTTTATCAAAGGAGCAGTTGGTAATTTGATGACTTTGTACCCAGTATTAGCTCCAATAATCATGACTCAGTCCTTAAATAAAATATAATTTAATTGTTATATATAAAGGACCCCGATCAAACCATTTAGCATCACAAAAGTCTCCTCTCCCATAAATCTATTCAATATAGAAAGGAAAAGAAAACCATGGCCCTGCATCAAACGTTAGTGCAACATCAACTCCTGCTGGTAATTGGGTTGATAATGTTAGTAGCAAAAGTTTCTTCTCAATCAAGGTCAGGCTGCTCAGAAAGCTGTGGTTCCCTTACCATTCCTTACCCTTTTGGAATGAGCGATGGCTGTTACCTTGATGAATCATTTCTCATCACTTGTAACTCAACTTTCAACCCTCCAAAACCATTTCTACGTCGAGGTAATATATCCGTGTTGAATGTATCTCTTGATGGCGAATTGCGAGTCTCAACCTTTATAGCCCGCGATTGTTACAACAGTTCAGGCCAACGGATCATTAATGATGACAACAACTCTAAGCTCACTTTGTCGAAATTTCCCATCTCGAACACGCGAAACAAGTTCAGTGCCATCGGTTGTGACACCGTTGCGCTTATCCAAGGATCACAAGGACACAACTACACAACAGGGTGCATTTCTCTTTGCGACAAAATTGACGGTGTAGTTAATGGTTCTTGTGCAGGGATAGGGTGTTGTCAAACTTTGATCCCTGAAGGAGTGAGGGATTTTGCTATAGGAATTTCAAGTTTAAACAATCACTCCTTGGTACGTGATTTCAACCGATGTGGGTATGCTTTTGTTGTCGAAGAAGATGCTTACAATTTTTCTTCTTTAGACCTCAAAGATTTACAGAAGAGAGTGAATGTCCCCGTGGTTCTTGATTGGGCTGTCGGAAATTTGACTTGTGAAGAAGCTAAAAAGAATTTAACGAGCTATGCTTGTCTAGCAGAAAATAGTGAATGTTACAATTCGACTAATGGACCTGGATACAGATGCAATTGCTCCTCTGGCTTTCAGGGGAATCATTACCTCATCGATGGTTGCCAAGGTAAATTTCTTACATTTTCTATATATTAATTAAAACAAAATTATTAGTTCTTCCTTTTTTTTTTTTCTTCTGTTAACTGAAAATTGGTCGTTAATTAATTAATTATGCATTTGTGTCCTTAGATATTGATGAGTGTGAAATTTCAAGACCTTGCAACGGGACATGCCAAAACATTCCAGGGAGTTTTTCTTGTATTTGTCGAGAAGGGTATGAAGGCGACGGATTGCTTGATGGAACAGGCTGCCGTCCTGAATTTGATAATAAGGATCAATCAAAGAAATTAATTATCTCATTGTGTAAGTTATAAATTGATTATTTCATGTATTAAATTAAATTATGCTACCCTTTGTCTGTTTGTCAGCTAATATGATTTGAGACATCATATTATATACTATTTTAGAATTTTTAATATAATGTTTTTTATTGGAATTTTTAATAAACTTGTAGTGTGTAAACCAATGTCATTATAATTGGACATGCCATAGAAATCATCAGATTCTTTATTATAATTAAGCACTGCTAGCTACCTCAAGGAAAGATATATGATCAAAATTTCTACCATTAACTTTGTAAACATAATGATTCAACCAAAGAATGTAAAATAAAAAACTTTACGCGTTAGAGAGTCTTCGAAATTAAAGACTTTAATCCCACCTACAGTCAAAATTAAAATTGATTCATGATTATGATTCTTATATTTTTATACTTTATGTTATTTTAATGTTTATTGAATTGGTCTAGGATTAATGAACCACTAGATTGCACAGCATAGTTCAACTCTTTGATTGAGTCCTCTCTCTGTATGCAATCACTGTTTGGCCTGAAAGATTCTTGAATGGACTAAGTTCATGAGATTTTGTAGAAATTTTTTCTCACTCTGACAATAGAAAGTACATTTGGTATAAGAAAATCTTATGGATCAGGTTTAGGCAAGAACTTTCCGTTTAACCCAATTTTGAAAATGATTTTATCTTCTAAGAAGAATCACAAGCTAAAAAATATTTTCTAAGAAACAGAATTAATCTCAGATACAGAAGTTTCATGGTTATTTTACTCTGAAAAACTTTTTTGACACCCAGAAATCGAAACTGCAGCTAGGCCAAAATGTATTCATATTTGAAGTTTTTAAAATGGTTATGCTTATATAGTAAAATTAGTATTCTTTGTCCTAATAAGAGAGAAAATTACAGCATCCTCCTTGGTTATGATGTTCAATTTAAGTTCATTTTCTGTGCAGGTGTTACCATAAGCCTCTTAGTTCTACTTGTTGGAATTTCCTGGATATATTGGGGACTAAACAAAAGAAAGCTCATCAAACTCAAAGAGAAACTCTTTGAGCAAAATGGTGGCCTAATGTTACAACAACAGCTCTCTAAACACAAAGCTGGATCATCATTTGATACTGCCAGAATATTTAGTGCAGAAGAGCTGAAGAAAGCCACCAACAATTACGATGAGAGTAGAATCCTTGGCCAAGGAGGTTATGGAACAGTCTACAAAGGAATATTACCAGGCAGTAAAAAAATTGTTGCCATTAAGAAATCCAAAATTGGAGACCAGAGTCAGATTGAACAATTCATCAATGAGGTAATTGTGCTTACACGAATTAATCATAGGAATGTTGTTAAACTATTAGGTTGTTGTTTGGAGACTGAAGTTCCATTGCTTGTTTATGAATTCATCACGAATGGGACTGTCTGGGAACACATTCAAGGTAAACTAGTCCAAGAATCGTCGTTTCTTCCATGGGAAATGAGATTAAAGATAGCTGCAGAAACTGCAGGGGCATTAGCATACTTGCACTCTGCTGCTTCGATGCCAATCATACACAGAGATGTGAAGACTACCAACATTCTTTTAGATGATAATTACACTGCTAAAGTGTCTGATTTTGGAGCATCAAGGCTTGTTCCTTTAGACCAAACTCAATTGACAACTTTGGTGCAAGGAACACTTGGGTATTTGGATCCTGAATATTTCCAATCAAGCCAATTAACAGAGAAAAGCGATGTTTATAGCTTTGGTGTTGTTCTTGCAGAGCTTTTGACAAGTAAGAACGCGATTTCTTTTGATAGGCATGAGAACGAGAGAAATTTAGCTATGCATTTCGTTTCTTCAATGAAAGAGGATCAGTACTTGTTTCGGATTCTTGATGAGAGAATTGTTAACGAGGGAAACATCCAGCAAATCAAGGAAGTTGCTAAGCTAACAAAAAGATGCTTAAGGGTAAATGGGGAGGACAGGCCTACTATGAAGGAAGTAGCAATGGAGTTGGAGGGATTTAGAGGTATGGGGAAACATCCATGGACGAAAGTGGATTTGATATCTGAAGAGACTGAATCCTTGCTTGGATCAATAACTTTGAATGCTTGCATTAATGGTGATCTTAATGGCGCTGCTGCTTCTAGCTCTACAACTGTAGGGTTCGATAGCATGGGAGATCAAATATTATTACCTCTTGGTAATAATGGGAGATAATTTATTTTGTACACAATGATGTGTATATATGCAAACTATGCATTCAATTTTCATCATAGTTCTCTATGGTGTAAGATCATTTGACATTCATTTAACTTTTTGAGTTCACTTAGAATTCATTTTTATGAGAATCTTAATGATGTGTTTATCCTTTCGTTGTTATCTTTTTAATTTTTTAAGTTGAGAGATTAGTTAAGGATTAATTGGTAAAATGATTCATCTCTTTTCTCATTTGGGAAGATTATGATTTTTAAATTAAAAAAAATATTAATCATCTTAGTTTTATTTCCTATCACTAGGAAAATTCATTTCACATTTTTTTTTCTATCACATTTCTCCTTTACTAAACACACTCTATATGTAATGTTGATCGAGTAAAGGTCTTTAATAGTGAACTGGTTGTTGAATTGTCATGAACCAAGACTGCGAAAGTGGAGGATTTCTTGACAGGCTCGAGTTTAAACCCAATGGTGTAGACAAGCTGAAAACTTCACTGGTAATCTTAGAAACTTTATTGGTAATGTTAATTTCTGAGTTCCACATTTATATTAACTTTATTAATGAAGCTCCTCAAAATTACCTGTGAAGTTTTTAACTGATATAAACCAATGAATTTAGACATAAGCCAGCCAATTTTTTTTTTTTTGGTGAAAGTGCCAAGCAACATTCGAAGAAATTTCCATGTTAAGAAGAAGACATTTAGGGCATGTTTGGATAGGGTTTTTGAAAACAGTTTTCAATAGTAATTTTCTAAAACAGTTTTTAAAAATTGTTTTTTGAGAACTCAAAATTGGTGTTTTCTGACATAATTTTTCAAAAATAGCATTCAAATCATTGTTCACTTATTAGTTTCATTCTTCTTCCATGGTATATAAAAAAATATTAAAATTTTGAAAAATAAAACAATATTAATTATTTTCAGTATTTAGTAAATATGAAAAATAAAATTAATATAGATTTTAAATTTAAACTCAAAATTAAAAATAATTACAAGATGTATCAAAACAGTTTTTAAAATAAGATTACACAAACAACATTTCACTGTTTTTTGTTTTGGAAACAGTTTTAAAGTTACAGTTATCCAAACATGTTTTCTTCATAAAATATCAAAAAACTATTTTCAGTTTTCATTTTTAAAAATTATTTTCGAAAACTGAAGATAGAAAACTGTTACCCAAACATATCTTTAAGGACGATTAAAAACCTTTTATGTATTAGACTATTTTTTTTTTTAAAATAGAAATGGTCCACTTCTCAACTCTCACCTCTCTATTTTGTTTTTGTTTTGATGACACCAATGGTTGTGACGTGACCGTTTGTGCATCAACTTGCATCAGTTGAACTTTCCAATTATCAAAATTTTGAAATCTTCAAATCATTAAGAAAAGTCTAAGGCTTCACCTTTTAATTGGTTTTCTAATTCATGTACGTTGCATATATAAAATATATAATATATTAGCTGAAATATTTTAATTGCTTTTATTTATTTATTTTTAATTTTCTTTGGATAGAATCTTCTAATCACCTTGTTTATATTGAATTAAGGCATCCTTTCACATTCATATTACTCAGCTCAACAAACTTGTTGAACTTTCTAATAAAATTGAATCGGTAGTAAAAATATTTACAGAAATTTTTGTGAAAAAAATTAGGTATTTTTTAACATTATTATTATGTATATAATAAACAATTTAAAAGAAGAAAAATAAAGAGGAGAATGATATTACTATGTTTGGTTGTGGTCAAAAACATGAATTGGAACAATTAAGGGTGGACTAAAATGGTGATACCTATATTTTTATTTGGTTCAAATGATTGATTAAATTTATTTCACTTAAATCCCATGTTTGATCGATAGGATTAACAATGTTATTGAAATAGTCTAATAAATGAAATAAAAAAATTATTCTTTTAATCTTATCCATTCAATTAATATTAATATTATTATTATTGTTATTATCATTATCATTATTAATAATATTATAATAATTAAAAATATAATATAATATATGGGAAATATGGAAAATAAAAGAGAAGGAAAAACTGTCCAAAAAAATTAATCTCATCAAATTTGTCTCAGCTCTTTTAAAATAGATTTTGTGAGTTTAGGGATTTTAGTGTGGTTAAGTTAGTCTCACACTATTTAGCAACAAACAATATATTTGATATATGAAGAGACTGAATCCTTGCTTGGATCAATAACTTTGAATGCTTGCATGTTAAGAAGAAGATATTTAGGGCATGTTTGGATAGGGTTTTCGAAAACAGTTTGACAAACAGTTTTCAATAATAATTTTCTAAAATAGTTTTCAAAAAATCAGTTTTCTGAAAACTTTAAATTGATGTTTTCTGATATAATTTTCGAAAAATAGCCTTAAAATCACAGTTTACTTCTCTGTTTCATTCTTCTTCCATGGTATATAAAAAATATTAAAATTTTAAAAATAAAGCAATATTAATTAATTTTAAGTGTTTAGTAAATATGAGAAATAAAATTAATATAGATTTTAAATTTAAACTCAAAACTAAAAATAATTACAAGATGTATCAAAACAGTTTTCAAAATAAGATTATCTAAATAACATTTCACTGTTTTCTGTTTTGGAAACAGTTTTCGGGTTACAGTTATCTAAATATGTTTTCTTCATAAAATATCAAAAAACTGTTTTTATTTTTCATTTTCGAAAACAATTTTCAAAAACTAAAAATAAAAAACTGTTACCCAAACATGCCATTAGGGACGACTAAAGACTTTTTATTTAGAAGACTATTCTCATCTCTCACCTCTTTTTTCTCTTTTTCTTTTTCTTTTTTCAATTTTCTTTTGATAGAATCTTCTAATCACCTTGTTTATTGAATTAAGTAATCCTTTCACATTCATATTACTCAGCTCAACAAACTTGTTGAACTTTCTACTCTATTTCTAATAAAATTGAATCGGCAGTAAAAATATTTACAGAATTTTTTGTGAACATTTATATATTTCCCCTATATGGAAAAAATTAGGTGTTTTTTAACATAATTTTTATGTATATAATAAAAAATTTAAAAGAAGAAAAATAAGAAGAAAAAGAAAATTTTAAAAGAACCAAAAATTTATAACATTCTTGATGAGAGAATTGTTAATGAGGGAAACATCTAGCAAATCAAGGAAGTTGCTAAGCTAACAAAAAAATGCTTAAGGGTAAATGGGGAGGACAGGCCTACTATGAAGGAAGTAGCAATGGAGTTGGAGGGATTGAGAGGTATGGGAAAACATCCATGGACGAAAGTGGATAATGGTGATCTTAATGGTGCTGCTGCATCTAGCTCTACAACTGCAGGGTTCGATAGCATGGGAGATCAAATATTATTACCTCTTGGTAATAATGGGAGATAATTTATTTTGTACACAGTGATGTGTATATATGCAAACTATGCATTCAACTTTCTTCATTGTTCTTGATGGTGTGAGACCATTTGACATTTTTAACTTTTTGAGTTCGCTTAGAATTCATTTTTATGAGAATTTTAATGATGTGTTTTTCCTTTTGTTGTGATCTTTTTAATTTTTTAACTTGAGAGATTAGTTAGAGATTAATTGGTAAATTGATTCATCTCCTTTCTCATTTGGGATGATTATGATTTTTAAATAAAAATAATAATTAATCATCTTAATTTTATTTCCTATCATTAAGAAAATTCATTTCACACATTTTTTTTGGTCACATTTAACCTTTACTAAACACACTCTACATGTAACGTTGATCGAGTAAAAGTCTTTAATAGTGAACTGGTTGTTGAATTGTCATGAACCATGACTGCGAAAGTGGAGGATTTCTTGACTGGTTTGAGTCTAAACCCAATGGTGTAGACAAGCTGAAAACTCTACTGGTAATCTTAAAAACTTTATTGGTAATGTTAATTTCTGAGTTCCACACTTGTATTGACGTTATTGATGAAACTCTTCAAAATTACTAATAAAGTTTTTAACTGATATAAATCAATGAATTTAGACATCAGCCAACCAAATTTTTTTTTTGGGAAGAAGACATTTACGGATGATTAAAGACTTTTTATTTAGAAGACTATTCTTTTTTTTAGTAAAAAGATCAGATATTTACATAAATGGTCCCCTTCTCACCTCTCACCTCTCTATTTTTTTTGTTTGTTTAAATGACACCAGCAGTTGTGACGAGACCGTTAGTGCATCAACTTGCATCAATTGAACTTTCCAAATATCAAAATTTTGAAATTTTCAAATCATTAAGAAAAGTCTAAGGCTTCACCTTTTAATTGGTTTTCTAATTCATGTACGTTGCATATATAAAATATATAATATATTAGCTGAAATATTTTAATTGCTTTTTTTTTTTTTAATTTTCTTTTGATAGAATCTTCTAATCACCTTGTTTATATTGAATTGAGTCATCCTTTCACATTCATATTACTCAGCTCAACAAATTTGTTGAACTTTCTAATAAAATTGAATTGGTAGTAAAATTATTTACAGAATTTTTTGTGGACATTTATAGATTTCCCCTATACGGAAAAAATTAGGTATTTTTTAATATTATTTTTATGTATATAATAAAAAAATTTAAAAGAAGAAAAATAAAAGGAGAATGATATTACTATGTTGGTTGCGGTGAAAAACATAAATTGAAACAATTAAGGGTGGACTAAAATGATCATACCTATATTTTTATTTGATTCAAATGATTGATTAAATTTATCCCACTTAAATCTCTTGGTTGATCGATAGGATTAACAGTGTTATTGAAATAGTATAATAAATGAAATAACAAAATTATTCTTTTAATCTTATCTGTTCAATTAATATTATTATTATTACTATTGTTATTATCATTATTAATAATATTATAATAATAATTATATAATATAATATATAGGAAATATGGAAAATAAAAGAGAAGGTAAAATTGTCCAAAAGATTTAATCTCATCAAATTTGACTCACCTTTTTTAAAATAGATTTAGTGAGTTTAGGGATTTGAGTGGGGATAAGTTAATGTCACACTATTTAGCAACAAACAATTAATTAGAAAGTAAGATAGAATTAAGTTAGTTTAATCTTGCCTAATCCAAATATTGTACCATAAATAATAGTTGTGCAATCGGAAAGAAATTGTATCTCACTAATTTCTTTTTATTTATATATTTTAAATTTGTCCATCAACTTTGACAATTTGTTATGGAAGCATTCCACTTCCAGGAAAATTACAAATGAAGACTACTGCACTAATGTCAATTATTGTACCTTTGATGCATGGATCTGCTCATATTTTGATGCAATGAATTAGTCTCTCTCCTCTAAGTACCGTTGCAAGTGCTTGGACGGTTACGATGGTAATTAAATTTTGTGTAAATTTCAATTTTCGTCATTAGTTTGTCTTGGTTTTATTTGGATTTCTGTATTTTTATTTATTTTTATTAAATTTTTGAAATTATAATCTGAATCTAATCATATTCTCCTCTCAAATTAAAAATCAATAATTTTTATTAATGGTCAATTGACAAACGATTTGATTGGATATAGATTATAACTTTAAGAATCTAATAGAGACGAATGAAATTCCAAAAATCCAAATAGAACGCGTAATAGACTTTAAAGATAAAAAATTATGTCATGTAAATGAATTGATAATTAATTTATTCATTAATATTGTGTCATATTAGATATCAACGAATGCGAAATTTCAAAACGTTGCACCATGACATGCCAAAACATTCCTGGGAGCTTTTCTTGTACTTGTCCTGAAGGGTATGAAGGCGATGGATTGCTAAACGGAACAGGCTGTCGTTCTCAATTTCATAATAGTGATCAATCAAAGAAATTAATTATCCCATTGAGTAAGTACACAAATTGATTTATTCAAGTATGCTGCCCTTTGCCTGTTTGTCAGCTAATATGATTTGGTACATCATATTATATACTATATTAAATTTTAATATATACTGCGTTTTTATAGGAAATTTTAATATAATGTTGAGATCATTGTCGTCAGTTAACTTTTGGTTCAAAGAATATTTTTGAAACTTTTCATTATTTTATTTTCAATGTTTTTTTTTTGTTATATATCTATTGATGCTTAAATCTTACCAATTGGATAGAGCTAAGTTCTTGAAATAGTCTATATTGCTTGCTTTAAACTAATTTGATAGAGCTAACTTTTCATTATGATGTTCAATTTAATTTCATTTTCTGTGCAGGCGTTACCATAAGCTGTTAAGGTAGGGGGCGACAGGTAGGGGCAGCACCATAAATGCTCCATGAATGCTCCATAGGTAGGGGTAGCAGCATAAATGCTCCATAGGTAGGGGGTAGCACCATAAATGCTCTATAACTCCTTACCTAAACTCCACCAACATTTATCTTTTTGAAAGCCTATAAATACTCTTCGGCTTTCATTTGTAAGACACCAAGTAGAGAAGAGAGAGATTGAGAGAAAAGCTTAAGAGAAAATATTGTGAGAGATATAAGTGTCTCGTATAAAATACAATTAGGTGTGGGTCGTGAGTTGTAAGTGTTGTAAACACTTTGTATATTTTCTCTTTTTAATAAAAACGATATGCAGCTGGTCCGGAGACGTAGGCACATTTGGCCGAACTCCGTTATCAAATTTGTGTGTGTGTTATTTCCGCTGTTATTTCACATTCTCTCTAATCTGTTTATAGAGAAATCTGTGTAATTTTCCCAACAACTGGTATCAGAGCGTTTGGTGGTGAATTCTGTCTCTGCAAGGTTACTATTTATGTGAATAGTGAATTCATGAATAGTGAAATTTTGTCGGTGATACTGATTCATCGGCAACGATGTTCTAATACACGAAGGTTCATAGGAATAGTCAGAAACGATCCAGATAAAGTCAGATTCGAGTGGGAGCGATGGTCGCAGACGAAGGGAAGATGAAACTCAAGAAGTTCGATGTTGCAGATTTCGAGTTCTGGAAAATGCAGATAAAGGATTATCTGTATCAAAAAAATTTGTATCAACCTCTCTCATGAGAGAAGCCTGAAACTATGAAGGATGAAGACTGGGCTTTTCTCGATAGACAAGCCCTCGAAGTTATCCGGTTGACGTTATCCCGCAATATTGCTTTCAACATAGCAAAGGAAAAGACCATGGTGGGTCTTATGGTGGCTCTCTCCAGTATGTATGAGAAGCCATCAGCCTCTAACAAAGTTCACTTGATGAGGCGGTTATTTAATTTGCGGATGACAGAAGGCGCATCGGTAGCTAAACATCTAAATGAACTCAATACAGTCACAACCCAGTTAAGTTCAGTTGAAATTGAATTTGATGAAGAAATACAAGCATTAATACTTTTTCTTCTCTACCAGAAAGTTGGAATGCTACTGTCACGGCTGTGAGTAGCTCGTCGGGAAGCAATAAGTTAAAATTTGATGATATTCGTGATCTGATTCTTAGTGAAGAGATCCGACGGAGAGAGTCGGGTGAATCGACAACCTCTTTAGTTTTACATACAGAGTCAAGAGGAAGAAATTCAACCAGATGGAATGGACAAGGCAGATCAAAGGACAAGAGGTCCAAATCCAGAAATCCCAATAATTCCCATAGCTCGAAGACCGTCGAGTGATGGAACTGTGGGAAAACCGGGCACTATAAAAATCAGTGCAAGAGTGCACCGAAGGACCAGGAGGCAAAGGCAGAAGCAAATGTTGCTTCCACCTCAGGAGGAGATGATGAGTTGATATGCTCTTTGGAGAGCAATGAGGAGTCTTGGGTGTTAGACTCTGGAGCATCATTCCATGCTACTTCGCAGAAAGAATTCTTCGAAAGGTGTGTCATCGAAAACCTTGGAAACGTATACCTTGGTGATGATCAACCTTGTGCTATTATTGGTAAAGGTGTAGTGAAGATTAAGTTGAACGAGTCTGTTTGGGAGCTGAAGGATGTTAGGCATATTCCTGACCTGAGAAAGAACTTAATCTCAGTAGTGCAGTTGGCTAGCGAAGGCTACACTACGATCTTTCATGGTGATGACTAGAAGATTTCAAAGAGCACAATGATGGTTGTTCAGGGCAAAAAGAGTGGTACTCTTTACATGACAACAGGGACGCACTGTTCAATTGCAGTTGCAGCAGGAAACGAAAATTTCAATATGTGGCACTAGAGACTTGGCCACATGAGTGAGAAAGCGATGAAAATTATGCACTCGAAAAGGAAACTTCCAGGTCTACAGTCAGTTGAGATAGACATGTGCGAAGATTGCGTACTTGGAAAGCAGAAGAGGGTGAGCTTTCAAACAAGTGCCAGAACCCCAAAGAAAGAAAGACTAGAGCTTGTCCACTCTGATGTTTGGGGACCAACGACCATTTCATCCATTGGTGGGAAACACGACTTCGTGACTTTCATTAATGATCACTCTCGGAAGGTATGGGTTTACTTTTTAAAGCATAAATCTGAAGTGTTTGAGGCTTTCAGGAGATGGAAAGCTATGGTTGAAAATGAGACAGGTCTGAAGATTAAAAAGCTCAGAACCGACAATGGTGGTGAATATGAAGACACCGGAATCAAGAAGTTCTGCTATGAGCACAGGATCAGAATGGAGAGAACCATGCCGAGTACGCCTCAACACAATGGTGTAGCTGAGCGTATGAACCGAACATTGACAGAAAGAGCCAGAAGTATTCGTATACTGTCAAGTCTACCGAAGCAGTTCTAGACAGAAGCAGTAAACACATCAGCTTACTTGATCAACCGAGGCCCATCAGTTCCATTGGAGCATAGAATACCAGATGAGGTATGGAGCGGAAAAGAGGTAAAACTATCACATCTCAAAGTTTTCGGTTGTGTAGCACATGTGCATATTAGTGATCAAGGCAGGATAAGCTTGATCCTAAATCCAAGAAATGCACCTTCATCGGCTATGGCGAGGATGAGTTTGGCTACCGCATTTGGGATGACGAAAACAAAAAGGTGATTCGTAGTAGAGATGTGATTTTCAACGAAAGAGTGATGTACAAGGATAGGCATAAAACTGACGCCAGCAACTCAGAGCAGAGTGGGCCAGTATTTGTAGATGCAGATGCAGATGATGTCCCAGATAGTCCCGTGATGGAGTCGATTGTAGCAAGTTTTCCGCTAGAGGAACTTATTGGACAGAACAATGCGCAGCAGTTAGACACACCGCAGCCTCCTACTCCAGCTCCTATATTGAGAAGGTCTTCTCGGCCTCATGTGCCTAATAGGAGATACATGAATTATTTATTGTTGACTGATGGAGGGGAGTCTAAATACTATGATGAAGCTAGTCAGACTGGAGATGCTAGCAAGTGGGAGCTTGCCATGAAAGAAGAGATGAAGTCTCTGATCTCCAACCAGACATGGGAACTAGTTGAGTTACCCATGGGGAAGAAGGCACTTCACAACAAATGGGTGTACCGGGTGAAAGAGGATATGTTGACAAAGACGGTGGCTATCGACAAACTGAAGTTGTGTTCAACTTCAATTGGCCTGCAAGAGTAACAAGACTGGAAAGATCTGCTGCATAGATCAAGGTGTGAAGACAGATTGAAATTGGTCTTCAAGTGGGAGATTGTTAAGGTAGGCGGCGGTAGGTAGGGGGCAGCACTATAAATGCTCCATGAATGCCCTATAGGTAGGGGACAACACCATAAATGCTCCATAACTCCTTACCTAAACTCCACCAGCATTTATCTTTTTGAAAGCCTATAAATACTCTTCGGCTTTCATTTGTAAGCCACAAAGTAGAGAAGAGAGAGCTTGAAAGAAAATCTTAAGAGAAAATATTGTGAGAGATGTAAGTGTCTCGTACAAAATACAATTGGGTGTGGGTTGTGAGTTGTAAGTGTTGTAAACACTTTGTATATTTTCTCCCTTTAGTAGAAACGATCTGCAGCAAGTCTGGAGACGTAGGCACATTTGGCCAAACTCCGTTATCAAATTTGTGTGTGTGTTATTTCCGCTGTTATTTCACATTCTCACTAATATGGTTTATAGGGAAATCTGTGTAATTTCCCCAACATAAGCCTCTTAGTTCTACTTGTTGGAATTTCCTGGATATATTGGGGACTAAACAAAAGAAAGCTCATCAAACTCAAAGATAAATTCTTTGAGCAAAATGTTGGCCTAATGGTACAACAACAGCTCTCTAAACACAAAGCTGGATCATCAGTTGATAATGCCATTAAGAAATCAAAAATTGGAGACCAGAGTCAGATTAAACAATTCATCAGTGAGGTAATTGTGCTTACACAAATTAATCATAGGAATGTTGTTAAACTATCGGGTTGTTGTTTGGAGACTGAAGTTCCATTGCTTGTTTATGAATTCATCACGAATGGGACTGTCTGGGAACATATTCAAGGTAAGCTAGTCCAAGAATTGTTGTTTCTTCAATGGGAAATGAGATTAAAGATAGCTACTGAAACTGCAGGGGCATTAGCATACTTGCACTCTGCTGCTTTGATGCCAATTATAGACAGAGATGTGAAGACTACCAACATTTTTTTAGATGATAATTACACTGCTAAAGTGTCTGATTTTGGAGCATAAATGCTTGTTCCTTTAGATCAAACTCAATTGACAACTTTGGTGTAAGGAACACTTGGGTATTTGGATCCTGAATATTTCCAATCAAGCCAATTAACAGAGAAAAACGATGTTTATAGTTTTGGTGTTGTTCTTGCAGAGCTTTTGACAAGTAAGAACGCGATTTCATTTGATAGGCCTGAGAACGAGAGAAATTAGGCTATGCACTTCGTTTCTTCAATGAAAGAGGATCAGAACTTGTTTTGGATTCTTGATGAGAGAATTGTTAACGAAGGAAACATCGAGCAAATCAAGGAAGTTGCTAAGCTAACAAAAAGATGCTTAAGGGTAAATGGGGAGGACAGGCCTATTATGAAGGAATTAGCAATGGAGTTAGAGGGATTGAGAGTTATGACAAAGCATCCATGGAGTAAAGTGGATTTGTTGCCCGAAGAGATTGAATCCTTGCTTGGATCAGTAACTTTGAATGCGTGCATTAATGGTGATCTTAATGGTGCTGCTTCTAGCTCTACAACTGCAAGGTTCGATAGCATGAGAGATCAAGTATTATCACCTCTTGGTAATAATGGGAGATAATTAATTTTGTCCACAGTGATGTATTTATAAACAACTATGTATGAAATTTTCTTCATTGTTCTTGATGGTGTGGGAACATTGAGACATTCATGCTAAGAATAGGTTCAATTCTTTCCTTTCCTTTCTTTCTTTTTTTTTAATGGAAGAACAAGTTCATTTCTATGCAAAAATCAAACATTATAATTTGAAAAAGTTCACTTTTTGAGTTCACTTAACTGTCATTTCTACAGTAAATAAAACACAAAACTAAGTTTAATAATAAAAAAAGATGGGAGCTGTTTCTTATATATTAGTTAATGGTAGTTAAACAACCTTTTATACAGAGTTTTATGTCTCTTTTGAACATACACAACCTTTGAACCAAAAGCTGACTTAATTCTTCTAAATTCAAAATTGAATTAACTATGTGCATGTCTAAGTATACTGAGCTCAAGGTTGTCGATGTTTTTTCAAAATAAACTTAGATTTTAAGTTTGAGATGTTTTGGAAAATCAAAAGAAAGAAGAAGGAAAAAAGGAAATTCAAGTTATGAATGATTCAGTCGACTGAATGGTCATTCAGTTGACTAGATGAAAATCTAAAATTTCCTAGAACTCTTAGAAACTTTTTTCAGTCGACTTAATGAAAGACTCAGTAGACTGAATGTTCAAAATTTTTGAATTTTGAGAACGTTGAATGACAGTTGAATGTAAATAGAAGTGTCATTTGAGAAGGAACACTTAGTATTAAGTTTAAATTAGTTTCTTATTGAAATAAGGTGTCTCTAATGAAAAGACACACTAATTAAACGCTATAAAATTGTGTATAACTGTCATAATTAATAGAATTCAAACATATATAGATTTCATATTTCATTTATTATTCTTCTTTTTATTCTCTAAAAAATTGATCTTCTTATGTTTAGAAGTCCTGCAAATTTCCAAATATAAGTGTTTTTCATCCATAAACTCATAGAAACTGCTGTGAGTTATTCTTCACGAGTGCAAAATGCAAAATATCAACAGAGCTTCATTGTATCTTAGAGGAAATTCGCCAGAAACCTTCTCGCACCAGTGAGAGGCGAATTAAACTTTAAGGAAAACGACATGATCGTGTATTGAAGCCATTTCTCTTATTTTTTTTTTTGATAAATAGCCCTAAGAAATTCCCCCAAAAATCTTAAGGTTTAAATTATTCACTTTGTTTTCAAAATGACTACTTCTTTGAGTTCCTTGACAGAAATGACGTTGGAGTTCAACAAGCTGGAGCTTTTCGATGGAAGAGATTTTTATCGTTGGCAAAAGAAATTGTTCTTTCTTCTGACGCCATTGCGAGTGTATTATGTCATCACTACACCAAGGCCGAAACCTGCAAAAAATGAGGTAATTGCCTAGACTCGTGATAGGCAGAAATGGGATCAAGATGACGATATCTACAAGGGTCATGTTCTTAATGCGATGTCCAATACATTGTTTGATGCTTACCACAATGTAAAGACTGCAAAGGAGTTGTGAGATTCGTTGCATACATAGAGATGTGAAGAGTACCATCATTCTTTTAGATGATAATTACACTGCTAAAGTGTCTGATTTTGGAGCATCAAAGCTTATTCCTTTAGACCAAACTCAATTGAGAACTTTGGTGCAAGGAACACTTAGGTATTTGGATCCTAAATATTTTCAATCAAGCCAATTAACAAAGAAAAGCGATGTTTATAGCTTTGGCGTTGTTGTTGCAGAGCTTCTGTCAAGTAAGAACGCGATTTCTTTTGATAGGCCTGAGAACAAGAGAAATCTAGCTATGCACTTCGTTCCTTCAATGAAAGAGGATCAGTACTTGTTTCAGATTCTTGATGAGAGAATTGCTAACGAGGGAAACATCGAGCAAATCAAGGAAGTTGCTAAGCTAACAAAAAGATGCTTAAGGGTAAATGGGGAGGACTGGCCTACTATATATGAAGGAAGTAGCAATGGAGTTGGAGGGATTTAGAGGTATGGGAAAACATCCATGGACAAAAGTAGATTTGATATCTGAAGATACTAAATCCTTGCTTGGATCAATAACTTTGAATGCTTGCATTAATGGTGATCTTAATGGTGCTGCTGCATCTAGCTCTACAACTGCAGGGTTTGATAGCATGGGAGATCAAATATTATTACCTTTTGGTAATAATGGGAGATAATTTATTTTGTACACAGTGATGTGTATATATGCAAACTATGCATTCAATTTTCATCATTGTTCTTGATGGTGTGCGATCATTTGACATTCATTTAACTTTTTGAGTTCACTTAGATTTCATTTTTATGAGAATTTTAATGATTTTTTTTCCTTTCGTTGTGATCTTTTTAATTTTTTAACTTGAAAGATTAGTTAGGGATTAATTGGTAAATTGATTCATCTCCTTTCTTATTTGGGATGATAATGATTTTTAAATAAAAAAGAAAATATTAATCATCTTAGTTTTATTTCCTATCACTAAGAAAATTCTAAGAAAATTCATTTCACACTTTTCTTTTTTCTTTTTTTCTGTTACATTTCTCCTTTACTAAACACACTCTATATGTAACATTGATTGAGTAAAAGTCTTTAATAGTGAACTAGTTGTTGAATTGTCATGAACCAAGACTGCGAAAGTGGATGATTTCTTGACTGGCTCGAGTCTAAACCCAATGGTGTAGACAAGCTGAAAACTTCACTGGTAATCTTAGAAACTTTATTGGTAATGTGAATTTCTGAGTTCCAAACTTATATTGACATTATTAATGAAGCTTCTCAAAATTACCTGTGAAGTTTTTAACTGATATAAACCAATGAATTTGGACATCAGCCAGCCAAATTTTTTTTGACGAAAGTTCCAAGCAACATTCGGAGAAATTTCCATGTTAAGAAGAAAACATTTAGGGCATGTTTGGATTGGGTTTTCGAAAACAGTTTGGCAAACAATTTTCAATAGTAATTTTCTAAAACAGTTTTCAAAAACAGTTTTCTGAAAACTCCAAATTGGTGTTTTCTAACATAATTTTTGAAAAAAGATTATCCAAACAACATTTCACTGTTTTCTGTTTTTGAAACAGTTTTCGAGTTACAGTTATCAAAATATGTTTTCTTTATAAAACATCAAAAAAATGTTTTCAGTTTTCATTTTTTAAAACAGTTTTTGAAAATTAGAAAAAAGAAAACTGTTACCCAAACATATCATTAAAGACGAGTAAAGACTTTTTATTTAAAATACTATTCTTTTTTTTTAAAGTAGAAATGGGCCCCTTCTTACCTCTCACATCTCTATTTGTTTTTATTATATTTTTCTGCGAAAGTACCAACGAACAATCGGAGAAGATTTCCATGTTAAGAAGAAGACATTTAGGTACGACTAAGAACATTTTATTTGGAAGACTATTCTATTTTTAGTAGAAAGACCAGATAATTACATTGTTAAAGGTTTATGAGAGGAAATGAGACAATACAAAGAAAAGAATTGTATTGAATGGTGTGATTTACTTACAAGTGAGCTATCCTATTTATAAGAGCCAATAAGAGAGCCTAAGATATACACAACCAATGTGGGATTAAACTAACTAAGCAATAACTATGCTATAAATAATCTAACAGCCCCCCTCAAACTCAAGGTGGAATATGAGAAACCAACTTGAGTTTGAAAACAAGATCACGAAAATGCCTTGGAGGATGTGACTTGGTAAAGATGTCTGCGAGTTGATCTTTGGATGTGACAGAATGAAGCTGTAGGGAGCCTTGAAAGAGATGATGACGGACAAAATGACAATCAATCTCAATATGTTTGGTCCGTTCATGAAACACATCATTATAAGCAATCTGAATAGCACTTCTATTGTCACAGTATACAGGAGTGGCAACAGAAAGTGATACACTCATATCTTGTAACAACCATCGTAACCAAAGAAGCTCAGAGGTAGTGTCAGCTAAAGCACGATATTCTGCCTCTGTACTAGATCGAGCAACAACAGTTTGTTTCTTACTACGCCAAGAGATAAGAGAGGTGCCAAGTAGGAAACAATAACCGGTGGTAGAACGACGATCTGTAGGATCACCTGCCCAATCTGCATTGGTATAAGCACACAACTGAAGAGGAGACTGAGAGGAGAAAAAGAGCCCATGAAACAATGTCCCTTTTAGGTAACGAAGGATGCGAAGAACAACAGCAAAATGAGTAGAGCGAGGAGCAGCCATAAACTGACTCACCTGATGGACAGCATACGAGATATCAGGTCGAGTAACAGTAAAGTAGACAAGACTGCCAACCAAATGTCGATATAAAGTAAAATCACGAAGAAGTTCGCCATCATGGGGTGTAAGACGAGCATTAAGCTCAGTTGGTGTGTCAACAACCTTACTGTCTGTGAGATTTGCCCGAGAAAGCATATCAGAGATATATTTGGCTTGTGTCAAATAATAACCATTAGAAGAAGATAAAATCTCAAGACCAAGAAAATAGCTGAGAGGACCAAGATCTTTCATCTCAAAATGTTGATTGAGAAACTGTTTAAGTTCCTGAATACCAATGGAATCATCCCCGGTGATAATCATGTCATCAACATATAACAGAAGAAGTATGATGCCCCGGTCTGTGCGGCGAGCAAACAAGGCTGAATCATAGGAGCTGATGGAATATCCAAGGCTAGACAAAGTGTTGCTAAACTTAGCAAACCATGCTCGAGGAGCCTGCTTAAGTCCATATAGAGCTTGACGAAGACGACATACCTTGTTTGTTGGATTAGATAGTCCAAGAGGTGGTTACATATAGACTTCTTCATTAAGATCACCATTAAAGAATGCATTTTTAACATCCATTTAAAAAAATGACCAATGGCGAGAGGCTGCAACAGCCAGCAAAGCACGCACATAAGATAAACGAGCAACTGGAGCAAAGGTCTCCTCATAGTCCACACCATACTCCTGAGTAAAACCCCTAGCAACAAGTCGAGCCTTGTACCTGTCAACAGTACCATCTAAACAAGTTTTAATTTTGTAAACCCATTTGCTGCCAACCACAGACTTTCTAGAAGGCAAGTCAACCAAATCCCATGTATTATTCTTATGTAAAGCATCAAGTTCCTCTTTCATCGCAGCCTGCCAAAAAGGGTTAGTGGAAGCCTCATGATAGGAGTGGGGCTCATGTAAAGTAGCTAAAGCATGAAAGCAATGAAAATTCTGGAGATGGGATGGAAGAGATCTTACTCTGGTGGATCGGTGAAGGTCTGGAGAGGAAGTGTGAACATGATCCTCATACGTAACAGACCCTGGGGGCTCAGGCGAAGCGACGTCGAGAGTATCAGGTGAAGTGGAATCGAGAGTATTAGGTGAGGGAGACTCGGGCAAGACATTACTAGTGTGAGGTGAGGGAGACTCGGGCAAGACATCACTAGTGTGAGTAGGAGAAATATGAGGCTCCATAAGTGTGGTAAAATGAGGAAAAGATGGCATGCTGAATTTGCCAATTTCATGAAATAGTCTATGCTCCCAGAAAACTATATGACGGGAGATGCGAAGATGACGAGACACAAGATCATAACACCGATAGCCTTTTTGTTCAATTCCATATCCAAGAAAGCAACACATTCGAGAACGAGGCTCAAGTTTGGTGCGCTCATGAGGTTGGTGTAAAACAAAACAAGCAGAACCAAACACATGAAGATGGTGGTATGAGGGAACATAGCAAAACAACCACTCGTAAGGAGTGCGATTATCAAGGATAAGGGTAGGCAGCCTATTGATCGTGTAGATAGCCGTTAGAGTGGCTTCACCCCAAAATGGGGTAGGAACAGATGTGGAAATGAGGAGGGCTAGAACAGTGTCTAAAATGTGCCTAAGTTTACGTTCAGCTCGACCATTTTGTTGTGAAGTGCCAGGACATTACAAGTGAGGAACAGTGCCATAATTTTTTAGGATGTCTTTAAAAGCATGTTGAGTATATTCTAAAGCATTATCAGAACGAAAAGCTTTGACGAGTTTTGAAAATTGGGTTTCAATCATTTTGGCAAAAGTACGATAAATATCCAATAATTCAGAACGAGATTTCATTAAAAATACCTAAGTGTAACGAGAGAAATCATCAACAAAAATTACAAAATAGCATGAACCATTCATACTAGCAACAGGAGAAGGTCCCCAAACATCAGAATGAATTAAATCAAATGAAGCAGTAGCATGAGACTCACTATTATTAAAAGGCAAAGCCGGCTGTTTTCCAAGTTGACACGAAATACAATCAAAAGAACTTTTAGACACTGACTCTAACAACCCCTTTGAAGCTAAAAGTTGTACCCGAGATGCAGATGCATGACTAAGACGTGAATGCCAAAGTGCAAGGGATGGTGGTGACAAGGAGGCAGCAGCAGAGACGTTAGAGGCGGGAAGGTTGGGCAGGTGTAAGGATGAGAGTTCGAACATGCGCCCAATTCTACGCCCGATCCCAAGGGTCTGACCAGTACGAGGATCCTGCACATTCACACTAGAAAAGTCAAAGACAATTCTATATCAAAGTTCACATATTTGCCCAACGAAAAAAAGATTATAGGATAATTCTGGCACATGAAAAACTTCAGGAATAGAAAGAGAACGACTATTGATGGTGCCTATAGTTTTAACAGTCATAGTGGAGCCATCAGCTGTGCGAATGAATGAGGAATGAGGTGAAGGTGTAGATGTAGTAAATAAAGCTGGGAAAGGTGTCATATGGTTGCAACAAGCGGAATCAAAAAGCCAAGAGGCAGAATTACCTGGTAGGACTGAGAGGGCAGAGGAAGATGCATTACCAGAACGAGACTGGATGACCTGATTAACTATTGCCTCGAAGTCAGCTGCAGATAAGGTGACAGTAGATCTTGATGACCCATCAGAGAGTGCAACTGAAGATGAAGCTGTAGTCGCAGATGGATATGGAACAACCGTAGAGAGAGTGCTCTCAGGATGAGCAACTGCTGTAGTGGAAGCATTGGATCTTCCCTTTTGCCAACATTTATCAATAGTGTGCCCTCGACGTTTACAAAAACGACAGAAATTGTTGTCGCGAGGCTTAGGAGAAGGTTGAGGAACACCAAACCTGTCAGAATGCTTTAGCTGAAATGATGAAGAACTAGATAATGAAGCAGCCAACACTGAAGGACTATGTTGAGAGTGCATAGTCTGTGATCTACTTTCTGCACGAACAAGTTCAAAGATAGCATTGTCCAAAGTAGGGAGAGGAGAGCGATGTAAAAGTTGCACACGAATAGGCTCAAAATCATCACGTAATGCCATAAGAAAATGGTGAAGACGATGTTGATCCCTTTGTTCAGCATACATTTTGGCATCTGCAGGATCCTTCCAAATAGGATCAGAGAGATCAATTTGATTCCATAAGAATTGTATGCGAGCAAGAAAATCATTAATACTCTGCCCCGGTTCTTGCTTCAGGCAGAAGAGCTCAAACAGGAGGTGATATTCTCGAGCACCATCAACAGCAGAATAACGAGAAGCAAGCATATCTCAAGCACCCTTAGCTTCATCAAAGCTAGCAAATAGGGCAGAAATAGATGGAATAGTAGTATTACGAAACCATGTGAGAATTTGATGATGATTATTTTCCCAATCAATGAGATGAGTGAGAAGAGCATCATTAGTTTCAGTAGCCCCTTTAACTGGGTTCTCGACAACACCAACCACGTAAGACCAAAGCTTACGACTTTTGAGGAAACTTCGCATAGATTGAGACCAAACAATATAGTTTGTACCATCCAATACAGACTGAACATGACGAAAAATATCTTTTTCTGCCATCTGGTCAAATCTGGTCGTCGGTCAACGGTCAACGGTTGAATAGTGACATCGATGGAGCAGCGGCTGAGATGACGTCGATGGAGAATGAGACTCCGACTATAGTGGTGACTCGACAGATATGAAAAGGATATACAAGACGTTTTTCTGATGTGAAAGATCCACTAATAGTGGCAATCACAAAGCATACTCAACTCTTAATATATCGACAACCTTCAAGAAGTTTTTTTGATGTGAAAGATCCACTAATAATGGCAATCACAGAGCATACTCAACTCTTAATATACTGAGAATCACGAAGGCTCTGATACCATGTTAAAGGTTTAAGAGAGGAAGTGAGACAATACAAAGAAGAGAATTGTATTGAATGGTGTGATTTACTTACAAGTGAGCTATCCTATTTATAGGAGACAATAAGAGAGCCAAAGATATACACAACTAATGTTGAATTAAACTAACTAAGCAATAACTATGCTATATATAATCTAACATACATAAATGGTCCCCTTCTCACCTCTCACTTTTCTATTTTTTTTTTGTTTTAATGACACCAAAGGCTGTGACGTGACCTTAGTGCATTAATTTTTTTTTTTTGTACCAATGGGTTTTAATGACACCAACGGTTGTGACGTGACCATTAGTGCATCAACTTGCATCAATTGAACTTTCCAATTATCAAAATTTTGAAATCTTCAAATCATTAAGAAAAGTCTAAGGCTTCACCTTTTAATTGCTTTTCTAATTCATGTACGTTGCATTTATGTAATATATAATATATTAGCTGAAGTAGTTGAAAGGTATGGGAAAGCATCCATGGACGACTAACTTTGAATGCGTGCATTAATGGTGATTTTAATGGTGCTGCTACTTCTAGCTCTACAACTGCAGGGTTCGATAGCATGAGAAATCAAATATTATTACCTCTTGGTAATAATGAGAGATAATTTATTTTGTGCACACTGATGTGTATATATGCAAACTATGCATTCAATGATGTGTTTTTCCTTTTCACTGTGATCTTTTTAACTTTTTAACTTGGGCAGCCCATTTCATTAGCTAAAAATCAATCTGACATGGTATACGAATTACAGCATGTGCTTGGCTACTGTAGCTATGCTCTAGCCAGCGTATATTAAACGGAATCTTAGCTAGAGATAATTCAACTTTGGTCCTTTTTCATGTACAAAGAATACAATTTCTATGAAATTACCAAATGTCTATTGCAAACCCCCTCTCACGCAATCAGAACTTAAGCTTGCAGTAAAACATGGGGCACTGATTAAGTGATCATAGGCCCAATTGTTGCAGTTTTTTTATAGTTAAAAGTACTTTTGAATAAATTAAAAATGTTTTATTATGTAATTTGGTTTAAAGCTTAAGAAGTGAAGAAGAAAAAGTGTCTTTCACAAAAGAGAATAAAAGCGCTATGGATCAATTCATTTTAACACCATGTGAGTTGACCCCATTAATTCTAAGTCCACAAGCTTGCAGTAAAGTAGGGGGCACTGGTCATAATCCTTTTGCGTCACTTAGCATAGTGTTAACGGCCTGCCAGTTCCTATATAAGAAAAAAAGAAAACCAATTGTTATGAAATGTATTCATCAAGAGTAAAACGAACAAGAATTTTTTTTTAAAATTAAGGGGTAATAGGAGAAGCTATGGGCTTGCTTAGACAAGCACTTATGCAGCTCTTGCTGTTAATAGAAATATTAGCAGCAACATCAACAGTACCAGCAACTGCTCAAGCCAAGTTTGGTTGCTCAGACAGTTGTGGCAACCTCAGCATCCCATACCCATTTGGCACAGAAGAAGGCTGTTACCTGGATGACACTTTCCTCATTACCTGTAATGACTCCAACAAGCCATTTTTGCGAAAGGGTAATCTACCTGTTACCAACATTTCACTAGATGGGCAGCTGGACATCTCACGCTACTCATCTTACGATTGTTATGACAACAAGGGAATTCAAACGAACTACTTCAACGATTGGGTTCGGGTAGATAAATTCCCTCTCTCATACACCAAAAACAAGTTTACCGTGGTAGGTTGTGACACTTATGCGTATATCATAGGTGCCCTAGGTAAAAGATATACAACCGGTTGCACCTCCGAGTGTTTCACAACTGATGATATGGTTAATGGGTCATGCTCTGGTATCGGCTGCTGCCAAACCTCCATTCCAAGAGGAGTGATGGGTTATAACATATCTGTACGTAGCTTTTACAATCATACATATGTATCAGACTTCAATCCTTGCAGCTTCGCCTTTGTGGTTCAAGATGGTAAGTTTAACTTCTCCACTTTAGATCTTTTCAATCTAAGTAACATTGAAGCTTTCCCAGTGGTACTTGACTGGTCAATTGGAAACAAGACATGTGAAAAAGCTAAAGAAAACCCAGAATCATATGCATGTAAGGAGAACAGCTTTTGCCTTGACTCAAATAATGGACCTGGGTATCTTTGCAATTGTTCTGATGGTTACCATGGAAATCCCTACCTGCCAAAAGGTTGCCAAGGTACTTTTCCTATTTCTGTCCATTTGGATTTCACTTGCACCATTCTAATAAATCACAAATTTATTTTCCGGGATTCAGCTAATGTTAATGAGCTCTTTTGATTTCTGCTTGGTTGACCTGCTCTATGTTCTTCAGATATTAACGAGTGTGACGATCCAAGCCTCAATAAATGTACAAAACCAGAATTCTGTCACAATTTGGAGGGGAATTTCACTTGTGTCTGCCCAAAGGATTACCATGGAGATGGTAGAAAAGGTGGAACAGGTTGCAATGCTAATCAACCATTATGGACAAAGATTGTTGTTGGTATGTACGTTCCTTCTTCTTTCTGTTTTTTTGGGGGGTATTTCAGGTCTCTGTATATACTTGGTGTTAATAAACCTCTAATTCCTTAAGCACTAACAGGAGTTAGAGTAAACTAATTGGGACTTCTCATGAAATTTTTAATTGTGAAAATTTTATTTAAAGGCATTATGGTATATACAGATTGCTAAAATATTATGCCTGTATACTTTATTTCAATATTATCTTATGAAAGTAAAATTCTGAATCCTGCAAAGTGGTGCAAATAACTCCATTAAAAATCTGAATCCAGAGTCATATTAGCATTCATATGCACTCTCTGCATTTTATAGAGTAACAGAATTTTTATAAAGTCAAACAATAAAGTGTTTATTTATATGTCTTAGCTCAGTTGGTTTCCATTCTCCTCCACTCATTTAGGGAACAAAGTAAATATCGGAACCAAATTTGTAACTTCTCTAAACTTTAGTGATTCTTTAAGATTTATTGTTGTATGTAGGACTCAGCATAGGCCTCCTGGTTCTACTTTTGGGCATATCCTCTTTATACTGGGGATTCAGGCATCAACAGCTTATCAAACTCAGAGAAAAACTTTTTGAGCAAAATGGCGGCATCATGTTGCGACAACAACTTTCAAAGCATGGTGGGTCTGCTGAAAAAACTAAAGTATTTACAGCGGAAGAGCTCAAAAGAGCTACCAATAACTACCATGAAAGTAGATTCCTAGGCCAAGGAGGGCAAGGGACAGTTTACAAGGGAATATTGCCAGGTAACCAAGTAGTTGCAATCAAAAAGGCCAAAATAGGAGACCAGAGCCAAGTTGAGCAATTCATTAATGAAGTGATTGTATTGTCCCAAATCAACCATAGGAATGTGGTAAAACTCTTGGGATGTTGTTTGGAGACACAAGTCCCTTTGTTAGTTTACGAATTTGTGACTAATGGTACCCTCTTCGACCATATGCACAATATTGGCCTTGAATCTTTCATTCCATGGGAAACTCGTTTGAAGATAGCCATGGAAATTGCAGGAGCCTTTTCATATTTACACTCCGCTGCTTCTATTCCAATCATTCACCGTGACATCAAATCTGCCAACATCCTTTTAGATGATAATTACACTGCGAAAGTGTCAGATTTTGGAGCTTCGAGGCTAATCCCTATAGACCAAGAACAGTTAACTACGCTTGTGCAGGGGACTCTCGGGTACCTTGACCCTGAATACTTTCTCACAAGCCAATTGACAGAGAAGAGCGATGTTTACAGTTTTGGAGTAGTCCTTGTTGAGCTACTTACACGAAAAAAGGCTATTTCCTTCGACAGGCCGGAAAGGGAAAGAAATTTGGTTACTTATTTTGTTTCTTTTATGAAAGAGGATCGCTTGGTTGAAGTTCTTGACCACCAAATGTGGAATGAGAGGAATGTTGAACAGCTCAAGGAAGTGGCTAATTTAGCAAGGAGATGCGTAAGAGGGAAGGGAGAGGAAAGGCCTACTATGAAGGAAGTAACAATGGAATTGGAGGGACTAAGAGCAATGGAGAAACATTCATGGGTAGGAGGAGATTTGTACCCTGAAGAGCATGAATACTTGCTTGGTCATGGTGGTAGCAGTAGTATCAGCACGGCAGGCTATGACAGCATAAAGAACCAAGTCACGCTTGAAATTGAAGATGGGCGGTGATTATTTAGCATGGATTTGATGCACTATAGAATATTTATGAAAGGGCAGATAAAATCAATGGCTGGATGTTTAATCCGGTCATGACTGGATAAAGCCATCTCGTGTGTTAGTATCTAAAGTTATGTATTTTCTTTTTCTGCGTTTCTCTTTCCTCTGTTGGTAAATCTTTTGATAGTGTGTTTGTTTTTATCACCCTTTTATGATATGTTTCTATTTTCTTCCTATAGAATATTGTTTCTGCTGCATCCCTCGGGAATCAAAATGTGAAAAATTTGGCCAGTGATATTTTCAAGAATTGAACTTTAATATTTCATCTTCTCACATATCAAATTTAGGTTTTAGTTCATGTAGTAACTAACGCGAAACCTAGCGCTCGGTGTAGTATAGTCTCTCAATTTCTTTATCTACACGTTTGATCAAATTACAAGTTTGATCAAATCATGAAAGGATTCAAAATTGCAGTCTGCACAGTAATCAAAGTTATTTATTCGAGGAATACTTAGTTTTAGACTCGTATGAAATTTCACTAATAATTTTGAAGAATTTTATTGATAATATTATTTTTTGGGTCTTACGTTTATGTTGGAATTATCAGTAAAGTTTTCTAAAATTATCGGTAAAATTTCAGACAAGTCTATGTTTTAAGCTCGGTCTAACTAAATATATTTGTATTTTGATAGCAAAAGTAGACCTTTGGAGTCAGTTCATTTTTATTACAAAAAATTATTGGTTGGCTCAAGTCTAAACCACTGAAAATTTCAATGCTAATCTTAAGGAATTTTATTGATAACATCAATATAAGTGTGAGATCCAAAAATTAATATTATTAATAAAATTTCTAAGAATACCAATAGAGTTTCAACTGATCTAAACCCACTGATTTAGATCCGAACAAATCAATAATTCCTCCATTTTTACACCATGTGAGTTGACCCAGTAAGTCAAAGTCCACATAGCTACATTTGTACTTGCAGTTTCAGAGTTACTCCTATAAACGAGTAAAACTTTTGACAGCCATTGACACCCCAAATTAATACTCAAAGCTTTCAGTAAAATAGGAGGCACTGGTTAAGTGATGATAAGTCCCGTCTGTTGTTACTTTTTTTATAGTTAAACGTAATTTTGTTTTTAAAAATGTTTTAATGTGTCTTTTAAGGGGTGGAAAAAATAAAAGAATGTTTTTTGAAGTGCTTTTCACGAAAAAAGAATAAAAACACTTTGAGATCAATTCATTTTAACATCAAGTGAATTGACCCCAATAATTCTGTGTCCACAGGGACCGCAAATTTACTCAACCTTGCAGTAAAATAGGGGGCACTGATCATAATCCATTTGCGTCAATCAGTGTAATGTTAAGTTGTTGACGGACTGCCAGTTCTTATGCATAAAGAAAAGGACTACTTCCAATTTTGTTGAAAAAACACTGAAATACCAATTTTTTTTTTTTAAAAAAAAACTTACAATTCATCTTAAAACATCAATTTCTAATATCAAATAGTCTCAAAATATTTCTTTAAAGAATTAAAATTTTAATTTGATATTACTTTTTATGATGATCATAGTACTTTAGTGTTAAAATACCTCAAAGTGATTATGATAAGTTTAATAATTTTATTTATCAATTACTTATCTCGAAAAATTTATATCACAAATTTTGAAGTTATTTTAATTCATATTTTTCTAAAAAAAGTAAAAACATACAATATCATTTTAACTTTTAAAATAAAAAAGTTAATTGTCCTAAAGGCTGCCGTCCTCAATTTCATAATAGTGATCAATAAAAGAAATTAATTATCTCATTGAGTAAGTACACAAATTGATTTATTCACGTATTAATTTATGCTGCCCTTTGCTTGTTTGTCAGCTAATATGATTTGGTACATCATATTATATACTATATTAAATTTTTTAATATACTGCTTTTTTATAGGAAATTTTAATATAATGTTGAGATCATTGTCGTCAATTAAACTTTTGGTTCAAAAAACATTTTTGAAACTTTTCATTATTTTATTTTCAATGTTTTTTTTGTTATATATCTATTGTCGCTTAAATCTTACCAATTGGATAGAGCTAAGTTCTTGAAATAGTCTATATTGCTTGCATTAAACCAACATACTCCTTGGTTATGATGTTCAATTTAAGTACATTTTCTGTGCAGGTGTTACCATAAGCCTCTTAGTTCTACTTGTTGGAATTTCCTGGATATATTGGGGACTAAACAGAAGAAAGCTCATCAAACTCAAAGAGAAATTCTTTGAGCAAAATGGTGGCCTAATGTTACAACAACAGCTCTCTAAACGCAAAGCTGCATCATCAGTTGATACTGCCAGAATATTTAGTGCAGAAGAGCTGAAGAAAGCCACCAACAATTACGATGAGAGTAGAATCCTTGGCCAAGGAGGCAATGGAACAGTCTACAAAGGAATAGTACCAGACAGTAAAAAAATTGTTGCCATTAAGAAATCCAAAATTGGAGACCAGAGTCAGATTGAACAATTCATCAATGAGGTAATTGTGCTTACACAAATTAATCATAGGAATGTTGTTAAACTATTGGGTTGTTGTTTAGAGACTGAAGTTCCATTGCTTGTTTATGAATTCATCACGAATGGGACTGTCTGGGAACACATTCAAGGTAAACTAGTCCAAGAATCGTCGTTTCTTCCATGGGAAATGAGATTAAAGATAGCTGCAGAAACTGCAGGGGCATTAGCATACTTGCACTCTGCTGCTTCGATGCCAATCATACACAGAGATGTGAAGACTACCAACATTCTTTTAGATGATAATTACACTGCTAAAGTGTCTGATTTTGGAGCATCAAGGCTTGTTCCTTTAGACCAAACTCAATTGACAACTTTGGTGCAAGGAACACTTGGGTATTTGGATCCTGAATATTTCCAATCAAGCCAATTAACAAAGAAAAGCGATGTTTATAGTTTTGGTGTTGTTCTTGCAGAGCTTTTGACAAGTAAGAATGTGATTTCTTTTGATAGGCCTGAGAACGAAAGAAATCTAGCTATGCACTTCGTTTCTTCAATGAAAGAGGATCAGTACTTGTTTCGGATTCTTGATGAGAGAATTGTTAACGAAGGAAACATCGAGCAAATCAAGGAAGTTGCTAAGCTAACAAAAAGATGCTTAAGGGTAAATGTGGAGGACAGGCCTACTATGAAGGAAGTAGCAATGGAGTTAGAGGGATTGAGAGTTATGACAAAGCATCCATAGAGTAAAGTGGATTTGTTGTCCGAAGAGACTGAGTACTTGCTTGGATCAGTAACTTTGAATGCGTGCATTAATGGTGATCTTAATGGTGCTGCTTCTAGCTCTACAACTGCAGGGTTCGATAGCATGAGAGATCAAGTATTATCACCTCTTGGTAATAATGGGAGATAATTAATTTTGTCCACAGTGATGTATTTATAAACAACTATGCATGAAATTTTCTTCGTTGTTCTTGATGGTGTGAGAACATTGTGACATTCATGCCAAGAATAGGTTCAATTTCTTTACTTTCTATCTTTATTTTTTTAAATGGAAGAACAGGTTCATTTCTATGCAAAAATCAAACATTATAATTCGAAAAGGTTCACTTTTTGAGTTCACTTAACTGTCATTTCTACAGTAAATAAAATACAAAACTAAGTTTAATAATAAAAAAAAGATGGGAGTTGTTTCTTATATTAGTTAATGGTAATTAAACAACCTTTTATACAGAGTTTTATGTCTCTTTTGAACATACACAACCTTTGAACCAAAAGCTGACTTAATTCTTCTAAATTCAAAATTGAATTAACTATGTGCATGTCTAATATACTGAGCTCATGGTTGTCGATGTTTTTTTTCAAAATAAACTTAGATTTTAAGTTTGGGATGTTCTAGAAAATCAACGGAAAGAAGAAGAAAAAAGAAAGGAAATTCAAGTTATTAATGATTCGGTCGACTGAATGACCTCATTCAGTCGACTAGATGGAAAGCTAAAATTTCTTTGAACTCTCTGGAACTTTTTTCAGTCGATTGGATGTTCAATTTTTTTTGACTTTTCAGCACGTTGAATGACAGTTGAACATGAATAGAAGTGTCATTTGAGAAGGAATACTTAGTATTCAGTTTAAATCAGTTTCCTACAGAAACAAGGTGTCTCTAATAAAAAGATGCACTAATTAAACACTATAAAATTGTGTATAACTGTCATAATTAATAGAATACAAACATATATAGATTTTAGATTTTCTTTATTATTCTTCTTCTCATTCTCTAAAAAATTGATCTTCTTTATGTTTAGAAATCTTGCAAATTTCCAAATATAAGTGTTTTTCATCCATAAACTCATAGAAATTGTTGTGAGTTATTTTTCATGAGTGCAAAGTGCAAAATAACAACAGAGCTTCATTGTATCTTGGAGGAAATTCGCCGGAAAACTTCTTGCATCAGTGAGGGGCGAATTAAACCTTAAGGAAAACGACCTAATCGTGTCTTGAAGCCATTTCTCTTATTCCTTTTGATAAACAACCCTCAGAAATTCCCCCAACAATCTTAAGGTTTAAATTATTCACTTTGTTTATCAAAATGACTACTTCTTTGAGTTCCTTGAGAGATATAGCGCTGGAGTTCAACAAACTGGAGTGTTTCGATGGAGGAGATTTTTATCGTTGGCAAAAGAAACTGATCTTCCTTCTGACGTCACTGCGAGTGTATTATGTCATCACTACACCAAGGCCGAAACCTGCAGAAAATGAGACGATTGCCTAGACTCGTGATAGGTAGAAATGGGATCAAGATGACGATATCTATAAGGGTCATGTTCTTAATGTGATGTCCAATACATTTTTTGATGCTTACCAAAATGTAAAGACTGCAAAGGAGTTATGAGATTCGTTGAAATAAAAATGATACTAGATCAATTCTCTCAACATAAACTGAAAATGGATGAGACCATAATGGTCATAACCATTATAGACAAACTGCTTACACTTTGGAAAAAATTTCAAGAATTGTCTGAAGCACCAAAAGGAAGACCTGACTCTTGAGGAGTTAGGCAATCATCTTCGAATTGAGGAGGACTTACGGAAAGAAGGAAATGAAGAAGCCTTCTCCAATATTAATTCGATAGAGGAAGAAGAGACTTCGAAAGAAATCTCCCAAGAGAAAAAATCCTCCAACCAATTCTGATGAGAATAACAAGAAAGCAAATGGTACTTGCTTCCATTGTGGAAAACCAGGACACTTCAAGAAAAATTGCCGAAGGCTGAAGAAAAAGGGCAAAACACAACAAGAGTTTATGGCTTAAAAAAGTATAAGGTCTAAGGGAGGAATGTTTGCTAGTACTTAAATGTATGAGATTATATTTAAGTGAATGAGAGAATGCTTGAACACAAAATTAATAATAATAATATTATTTATGTTTGTATTGTTGATTATTCAATTTACTTTGGAATATTTGTTGAAATTCATGTTTAATTCAATATATAATGATTTATGAATCTTGTATCTTGTTAAATGGTATGTTTTAATTACAAAAACTATAATATTTTCTAGTGGTGTTATGTATGCAAGAGGTATACATATAAATTGAAATATTGCTTAAGACAAGTGTGAATTCTCAAATAAGTATTGAGAAGATCTTTAGTGTATTTTAATCAATACTTGACTTAGAATTGAACGTATTTTTGTGATAGAAATTTACAAGAATATGAATCTCAAGAATTTACTTGTAGTAAAATCCAGTTTGGATGATAATGTCACTTGAACTAGTGATATGAGTATATGCTACAGTGGGTATTGTACAATGGTATAAACACCAAGTTAATACTAAGCATAATAATAAATTACAAGTGGGCAAAGTCAAGTAGTTATAAGTGATAGAAAAATATCACTTGTGGTGGGGGTGATTCTCAGTGTAAGTGCGATTGATATTATGTACGCAATGCACTACAATGAATTATCCTGGGTATTAGCCAAGTATAAAAATTATAGACGTTAACCGAATTTTTAGCTAGCAAATGAGTAAAATTTAAAAGGGATGGGGATTAAGCCCATATGATTAATCACCCATGATGGAACCTCGACTAAACGCCTACTAACTATAAGTCTTGAGTTCAATGAGATAAAGTACATCATCAGTAGTGATTGCAAACACCAATAGTAAATATTCCATCCCAGGAGAAATGTGTTTGGAAACCGTAATGATATAGTGAAAAGTGAACCTTAAGTTCTTAATAAGGCTTATAAAAGTTTTCTTTGGTATGTTAAGCTACAGAACATACTTGATAAGCTTTCCTAGTGAGTGTAAAGTGTGGCTGCTTCTGTTGAGTTCAAGGGCTTTACTCTAGAGCACTAATAACATAAGATACATGACACAAGACCTGTAAATGTGTCGACATATTTTCTGGTAAATTCTATAAGAAATCTTGTGTGTGAGACATGTCCGGTTAAACAAAGAAGATTTGTGGTTCAATCACTAAGTGAAGATTCAAGTCTAAAAGACATCTTCATCTAGGCATGAACTTCAATGGATGATAAAAGATCAAATTTTCAAAGTTTTATCGAGTCAAAATATTTTGAAAATGGTAGGGGATTGTTGATGTTTTTTCAAATAAACTTGGATTTTAAGTTTGGGGTGTTTTAGAAAATTAAAGGAAAAAATAAAAGGGAATTCAAGTTGTGAATGTTTCAATCGACTGAATGGACTCATTCAATCGATTGAATGGTCATTCAGTCGACTGAATCATGGAAGGCTAAAATTTCTTAAAACTCTCTGGAACCTTTTTAGTCGACTAAATGTTCGAAAATTTTGAATTTTCAAATCGTTGAATGACAATTGAACGTGAATAGAAGTGTCCTGTGAGAAGAAACACTTAGTATTCAGTTTAAATCAGTTTCTTACTTAAACAAGGTGTCTCTAATGAAAGGACACACTAATTAAAAACTATAAAAGTGTGTATAACTGCCATAATTAATAGATTACAAACATATACATATTCTGTATTTCCTTTCTTGTTCTTCTTCTTATTTTCTAAAAAATTGATCTTCTTATGTTTAGAAATCCTGAAAACTTCCAAGCATAAGTGATTTTCATCCATAAACTCATAGAAGCTGTTGTGGGTTATTCTTCACGAGTGCAAAGTGCATAATAACAACAGAGCTTCTTTGTATCTTAGAGGAAATTCGTGCCTTGAAGCCATTTCTCTTATTCCTTTTGATAAACAACCCTTAGAAATTTCCCCATTAATGATCAAGTCGATTGGACTCACATTTTGTCCAATAAGTGATTCTCATCAATGATCCTATCGACTATAATAGTAAAAATACTTTTGGTGGTTAAATTGAATTAATTATGTGTCTAGTCGACCTAGCTCATGGTCTAATTTGTTATTGAGTCTTTGGGTGCTTTTCGTTTCTGTATTATAGTGATGGTCTCTAGGTTGCTACTTTGCGAAAGATTTAAAGCCCCATTTTGGTCATCTAAACCAATAACCAAAGAAAATCTTTTTTTACCTATTTGTTATAATACCAAATAATTGTTCTATTCCATATTTGCATTAATTGAAACTTTCCAAAGAGTAGGTTTTGGGTTTGAATTATAAATTTGGGTCCAAGCGGCTTCCCTAGGCTTAAAAAGTTATGTTACATGGATTTAGGTATGAGTGTCAAGCACAAGTAGGTATCCGAGTGTTAAACTTGTTTATCTTTTATAACTTTTCAAGTTTCATACACTTATCCAAAGTGTGAGTGTCTAACACGGATACGACATGGTAAAGTGAAAAGTCCATGCAACATAGCTAAAAAGTATAAAACAGTTTGGACATTTCCTATACCCAGCCCGGGTCTAAGATAGCCTAATTGCATTTACTTTAAGAGCCTAGTATGAGCCAACCTGATTGATAGAGATTTTGATGTTAAGTTTAAGAGAGGAAGTGAGACAATACAAAGAGGAGAATTGTATTGAATGGTGTGATTTACTTACAAGGGAACTGTCCTATTTATACAAGTCAATAGGAGAGGCAAAGCTATACACAACCAATGTGGGACTAAACTAACTAAGCCTATATAATGCATTAACATCCCCCTTCAAACTCTAGGCGGTAAGTGGGAGGTGAACTTGAGTTTGAAAACCAGAGAGTGAAAGTGTCTGGGTGGATAAGTCTTAGTGAAAATGTCAGCTGTCTGATCGGCTGAACTGACGGATTGTAGACGAACCGTATTCTGGAGAATGTGATGATGGATGAAGTGGCAATCATTCTCGATGAGTTTTGTACACTCGTGGAAGACATCATTGTGAACCATCTGAATAGCACTCCTGTTGTCACAATGTAGGATAGTGGCAGCAGGAGAAGAGATACCCATGTCAGTGAGTAGCCATCGAAGCCAGAGAAGTTCTTGAGTTGTATCAACCATGGCATGATATTCAGCTTCAATACTGGAGCGAGCAACCACAGTTTGTTTCTTACTACGCAAGGAAATGAGAGAATTTCCCAAAAAGAAACAGTAACCAGTGGTTGAACGTCTGTTGGTGGGGTCTCCGGCCCAATCGGCATCAGAATAGGTTTATAAGACGAGAGCATACTGAGCTGAGAAATGAAGCCCATGAAATAAAGTACCTTTGACATACCGAAGAATGTGAAGAACAACCGAGTAATGGGTGGTCCGAGGAGCGGACAAGAACTGACTGACCTGATGAACGACATAGGCAATGTCAGGGCGAGTGACAGTAATATATACAAGACTTTCAACCAGTTGGAGAAATAGAGTGGCATCGTGAAAAGGTGAACCATTGAGTGGGGGAAGTCTAACGTTCGGCTCGAGAGGAGTAGTGGCAGTGGTTGAGTTAGTGATCCCAGCCTTGGAAAGGAAATCCGAGGCATATTTGGCCTGAGAGAGAAAAAAATCCATCAGAAATAGATGAGACTTCGAGGCCAAGAAAATAGGTGAGCATGCCAAGATCTTTTATCTCAAATTGGCCACTGAGAAACTTTTTGAGTTCAGAAATACCACGTAGATTATCTCCAGTAATAACCATATCATCCACATACAGTAAAAGGAGGATAATATCATTGATGGTATAACGGATAAGCAGAGCCGAATCATGAGCACTCGGTGTGAACTCAAACTGATGAATGTTAGTGCTGAATTTGGCAAACCAAGCTCGTGGAGCTTGTTTCAAACCATATAGGGCACGTCAAAGATGAAAAACTTTGTTTCGAGGGGTATCCAAGCCGGGAGGGGTATGCATATAGACTTCCTCAAGAAGATCCCCATTGAGAAATGCATTTTTGACATCCATTATCTTCGAATGGCGGTGACAACAAGGAGTGTACGGACAGATGTGAACCTCGCTACATGAGCAAATGTCTCTTCATAGTTAATGCCATATTCTTGAGAAAATCCCTTGGCAACATATCGGGCTTTATATCGTTCAACAGAGCCATTAGAAAGTGTCTTGATCTTAAACACCCATTTGCACCCAATAGGGGTTTTTTCCAAGGGCAGATCAACAATATCCCAGGTATGAGTTTTAGCTAAGGCCTGAAGTTCTTCATCAATTGCTTTCTGCCAAAGAGGATTAGTACTAGCCTCCTTATAGGATTGAGGCTCATGCAGATGAAGTATAGTGGAAAAATAATGATAATCAGCAAGATGAAAAGGGCGATAAGTTACCCTGGTAGATCTGTAGGGGTGGTATGGAGGATGGCTCTTAAAGGGAGTCGGTGCTGACTTATCAGACATAAGAATATCCTCGGGCACGACCGATTGAGTCGAAGAGGTGAGGTCAGCTGATGGTTTTGGAACTGGAGCTGGGTCTGGAGAGGTAGGATCAGCTAGTGGTTCCGGAACGGAAGGGGTGATATCAGCTGGTGATTATGAGGTGGACTCAACAGTACCTGAAACTGGATTATCAAGAAATAACTCAATAGATGAATCAGTAAAGAATCTAGAGATAGTGATGGTTGACATGTTAAATTACCGTAAGGAAGAGAACATTTGATGTTCCCAAAAAATGTCATGACGAGAGATACAAAGAGTTTTAGAAATAGGATCCTAGCATCGATACCCCTTATGTTCAATACCATATCCAATGAAATAACACAGATGAGCCCTTAGTTGCAATTTGTTGTGTTCATGTGGTTTGAGAAGAACAAAACAAGCGCAACCATAGACTCTGAGGTCAGAGTAATAAGGAGGTTTACCAAAAAGGTGCTTGAATGGAGACTGATTCTGGATTGTAGCGGAAAGGACACGGTTGATTGTGTACACTGCAGTTAAGACAACATTACCCCTGAAACGTTCAGGTCATGATGACGAAATAAGTAGAGCACGAACGGTGTCAAGAATATGTCGATGTTTGTGTTCAGCTCGTCCATTTTGTTGGGAGGTTCCAGGGCACGAGCGGTGGGGGAGTGTGCCATTTTTTGTGAAGTAGGTTTAGAAAAGCACGGTCTTTATATTCCATTGTATTATTTGAACGAAAAATTTTGATATTCCGAGAGAACTGAATTTGAACCATAGAAGAAAAATCAGAATATATTTGAAAGAGTTTATATCTGCTTTTCATAAGAAACAACTAAGTATAACAAGAATAGTCATCCACAAATATATCAAAATAGCGAGCACCACCCATTGATGCATGAGGAGAAGACCCCCAAACATTAGAATGTACTAAATCAAAAGGTGCAAGGGAAACAGACTGACTTTCATCAGAAGGTAAAGCTGATTGTTTTGTAAGTTGACAATGAATACAATGAAAAGACTTATGCTGAAATGATCCCAACTGATCACTAGAAATAAGAGAACGTAGAGGGCTGGATGAAGTGTGACCTAACTGAGAGTGCCACAATTCCACGGGTGAGAGTGCTGGGATGGATGCGGCTGATTGATTTGGTGATGCTGAGGATAGGACTTGGAAGTGAGTGAGCTTAAATAGGCGTCCAACTTTACTACCGGTTCCAAGGAGTTTTCCTGTCTGAGGGTCATGCACACGACAACCAGTAGAAGAAAAATGCAAATCAAGTCCAAGATCACATAGTTGTCCAACAGATATAAGGTTAAGCGTAAGATTAGGAACCAAATATGTATCAGGGAGAGACAAATGAGAACTGTCAACATGTCCAGTGTGACTAACTAACATATTTGATCCATTGGCAGTGTGAATAGTAGATGCATGCTCATCACGGGTTTTAGAGGAAAATATAGAGGCATCAGAAGTCATGTAATTGCAACAGGCAGAATCAAAATACCATCGGGATGTACCTGGTGTAGCTGACATGGCTATATTGTTACCAGTTTTATTTAGAGCCTCGATAAGAATGGTGCAAAAACCACTCCAATCAGGTGGAGAGCTGGATGAAGTTGGTGTAGCCTCAGTGGCTACAGTAGCAACATTTTTTGGCTTGGAATAGAACCGGCTAGAGCCTCGAGAGTGATATTGGTTCCTATTTGATTGATTTCCAAATGGAAGTTTAGGCGGTCCGCTAGATAGTGACCCGATTCTCTACAGACTTTACATAGGCGAGAAGGACATTTGAGCAATTCATGCCCTTGTGAATGACAATACCTGCAATATAAGGGCTTCTGGGATGGGTTTGCCTTGGCAGCTGGTGTGGCAAGAGCAACGGGTGCTGCAAGGGCAACATCTGTATGAGATCCTTGTAATGTGGTAAGACGTGTTTCCTCACTAAATAGATCAGAAATGACGTCGTTTAGGGGAGGTATCGCACCCCGGTGTAGGATTGAAGCTCGTACAGGTTCAAATTCCTCTCTCATGCCCATCAGGAATTGCATAATGCGTGTCTCAGTTCAGTACTTTCCATGAACATCTGCGTCTTTTGTGCATTCCCAAGTTGGCTCAGTGAGAGCTAACTGGTTCCACACGGCAGTCATCTGAGATAGAAAACTGTTGATAGTTTGTCCAGGTTCTTGGCGCATACTATGAAGGGTGGAAAGAAGACGATACTGATTTGAGATGTCTGCCCTGGTGTAGCGGTGTTGGAGAAGATCCTAAGCTTCTTTAGCTGTATGGAGTGTACCAAATGGAAGTTTGATTTTTGGGATAATAGTGGCATGGAACCATGTAAGAATCTGGTGATTTTTACTATCTCAGTCCTCTAGACGATCAACATATTTGTCAGCATCTTCATCGTCCTTCTTCTTGGGTTCAGTGATATCTCCAGTCACGTAACGCCACAATTTTTGTCCACGGAGGAAACCAGACATTTCTTGAGCCCACACAACATAATTAGATTCATCCAGAACAGTAGTAATAACCCAGGGTAAGTCCGATTCAACCATAGGCGCAAAGAAGAAAGTGAGCCTCAAATCACAAAACGGACGCCAGAAGTAGAATCAGAACATTGAAAAACCCTTGGAACTGGTCCAAATTTGCCTTAACCGGTCTAAAAATGCCTTAACCGGTCAAAGAAAAGTACCTCAAAGAAACTGATGACGTGGCAGTCAACTGATGATGTGGTGGTCAACGGGGGACGTGGTGCTGATGTGTCAGTGACATGGCGTTGACATGGTTTTTAAGGCTGATGTGGCAGCAATGTGTCTGAAACAAGAGCGGCAGCGAAGATGAAGTCGATGGAGAGAGACTCCGACTATAGTGATGACCCGACAGGTATGAAAATGATATACTAGAAGTTTTTCTGATGTGAAGTATCCACTAATAGTGGCAATCACAGAGCATACTCAACCCTTAATATACCGAGAACCACTAAGGCTTTGATACCATGTTAAGTTTAAGAGAAAATGAGACAATACAAAGAGGAGAATTGTATTGAATGATGTGATTTACTTAAAGAGAGCTATCGTATTTGTACAAGCCAATAGGAGAGGTAAAACTATACACAACCAATGTGGGACTAAACTAACTAAGCCTATATAATACATTAACATTTGAAATAGCTAATGTTTCCTATAAATAAAATTAAGCTGAGCAACGGTTTATAAAATAACTTTTACTTTTAAATTTTTAAATTTTTTTTAAATTATTTTTTACAATTGTTTTATCAAATATTTAATAATTTATAATTTTATTGTATTAAAAATCATAAATTAAATTTAAATCATTTATACTGCTAAAAAGCATGTTGTCCTTCCTAGAGCCCACAAATCTTTCAAACCCATGAATTCGAGCTGGTAAACGTAACCTTGACCTACCCACATGATCTAGTTGTTGATTTCAGCCTGTTCAACAATACGCGATTGTTTAATCAGAATCCAAGAACTATTAGGAATTTAAATGTGCACGTGCAGTCAGTAATGGTAATTTAAACAAAGTGGCACATCAACTTAAAGTTGTCTTTTGTATTTATTAAATTAACAAATTGCCAATTCTAAGAAAAAGCATGCCGGAAACATCATTAACAAAAGAAGTCGTCGATGGCTGCACAAGAATGGGGCTCTAATAGCCCACAAATCGCTACCAATTATTCTGATAACCACTTCCATTTTAGATTAATCAGCCGTGACCTACACGGTAGATGGAGGCTCGTGATGAGCTGGTCAATCTGATTACACGTACAGTATTTTTTTTTTTTTATATTCTAGACTTTAATAATTGTGCAATCGGAAAGCACCGCTTCTATGTTTGATTGCATTTAAATTTAGAGAAATTTTAATTGGATTTTAAAAAACGGGGGATTCCAACTTCTTTAATCAATTTTCTATTTATAATTTGGATTGACCATGTAATTGTTTTTTTTTCACTTTTATACTTTTTAACATTAACAACTCTCGTTACTTTTCTAATGCATGTTTGTATTTAGGAGTACAACTTGAGCATGCTAACCCAACCTAATGCTAACTCAATTCGGACTTTGGATAAATTAGGATTGAGATCTTTTAGGGTTGTGTTAATTACAATCTTAATCCAACTCATAACTTGTAAACTCGAATTTAATTATATATTTTATATTACTAACTAGTTATTTAAATTTATGTAAGATATTTGAACATTTGAAATTTGAATTTTCGAGAGACATTAAAACTTGAATAATATAATGTGATCTTTTTAATTTTTTTTTGGGTAATATGTAGCATTTGATATGAAAAATAGATTTCAAGAATATAATCCGACCAAATTAGACCCAATCATGTTTTGATTTATTAGATAACCCAAGTTTTTTATAGGTTACATTAAAGTTGAAATTTATGTAACTTGTCAGGACTTGGGTTTGGTTAGGGTTAGAAAAAATATGTCATGGGTTGAGATATGATTGACCTATAACCTGACTCAATCCAATCCCGTGCATTCCCCAATATTTATTAGTCATTTTAACAAATATAGATTGATTTCAATACTATTCTACCAAACATATCAATTTATTCAAAAGTTTAAGCAAGATTAATCAAACACAAACATTAATAAAAATTTATTTTTAAAAAAATAATTTAAACATAAAATTATAATATAATATTGATTCAGTGACGAGTTAAATCCTTCAAGAAATCCCAAAGAGACTGCATCAGCTTTGACAATGTCTTAATTTGTAAAAATTACAACTGATGACCACTTCACGTTAGTCAATCATGGTACCTTGATGGATCTGTTCTCAAATTCTGGTTACGTAGCTATAAAAAGATCACAACTTATAGCTTAATTTGCAATTAAAGTGAGAAAAGAAAAGAGAAATTAAGTGTTAGATAACCCATGGGTTTGCAGGTGATGATGGTTATGCAGGTAATGCTGTTAGGATTGGTATTAGCAACAAATGTAGTATTACCAGCAAGAGCACAAGCCAAGCCTAACTGCCCTTCTTCTTGTGGGAATCTAAGCATTGTAAGCAACATTACTATCCATTTGGCACCGAGGAAGGTTGTTTCCTGAATGAAACGTTTTGTATCACATAGCTTTTCTGAGGACAAGTAATATCATTGTTAGACTACAAGATAAAAGGTTATCGTCGGCGCTTTATTTTGCATATTTCGGTGCTTCAAAGCGCCGGTATGTATAGTGTCGAAGCGCAAATACAGGCGCTTAGGGAAAGCGCTGCAATGTGCTTATTTTTTCGGCACTTAAAAGCGCCGGTATATTGCGGCGCCAATATACCGACGCTTCTAAGCGCCGCAATATACCAGTGCTTGAAAGCGCCGCAATATACATATAAATATACCGGCGCTTATATGTCGGCCCTTTTAAATATACCGGCGCTTTTAAGCACCGATGTATAACTGTTTTAATTTTTTTTTTTCACACTGGTTTAATATTATAAATAAAATGAACCAATTAGTAAATAGAATGTACCATAAAATTTAAAATGTTCTTCAATATATAAAGCATCATCCAAAAAAAATCTTTAACTCAGTACAAATTAAAGTCATCTCATGTACAAGAAATAAAACAATCATAACCAATTGTTTTAGTAAAGACTTCAGCTCATCCATTTGGGATTGCATACTGTTCATTTGATCATCATGCTTAGCTGTAATTTCTTGAATCTGATGCGATTGCTGTTCAATCTGATGCGCATACTGTTCAATCTGATGCGCATACTGTTCAATCTGATGCGCATGTTGTTGATTGGTTTCTTCCATTTGTGCTCGCAGACTATTTATCTTTTCAGCATAAGCCTCATGGTATTCAATTTCATTCCTCATTTGAGCTAAAAGTCCAAACACAACAGAGGGTGTAACTCCAAAACCTTGATCTCGGACACAACCGGAACTCTCTTCACCCATAAGCTCGGTGAAGACTTCATTTTGTATTGCTAGATTATTGCTAGCATCAGAGGATCCGGAAGCTACAACAAGTTCAGCAACACAAGCTTCAGCTATCACCGACAATTAGGAAATAATAAAAGATTAAACTTCTTCGAATATTTAGTAGCTAATTACAGCTATATTTACATAAAACAAAAGGTACTTATCATATTTTATAGAAAAACAGGCAGAATTTCCCCTATTTTTCCATAAAACCTCCTGCAAAAGAAAAACAAATACACAATCCAAATGAAGTTGCCAATTCACAACTTAACAAATATACAATCTAAACATCGATGTTGAAAAAGATATACAGTCAACAACTATAACCACGAAAACTCTACAATCAAGGCAATACAATCTAAAGACTTCCCACATACATGAATGTAAGAGAATACATCACTGATAGTGTAACCAAAAAAGGAAAAAAAAATAACATACATCATCAATAACGAAATCCAAATCTGCATTAGAGACAATCTTCCTATTAGAATCAACAGAATGTCTCTTGTGCCATCTTGCAATTAATGATTTGTTAGATAGGCTATGCTTAGAAGTTAATTTAAAAATACCACAAAAGCTTTAACAGATGTAGAAGAACTTGTATGCATACCACTCCACTAGTTTTATGAGTAAATCTACTTTAATTCAAAGAATTCAAGTTAGGATTCCTAGCATAGTCGACCCAAAGAGGAAGAAGTCCTTTGAGCGGTGTAGTAGCCATGCAAGAAGTGTAAAGAGTCAGCTTTTGATTCAATGATCAGTGAAATTCAGGTGTTAGAAAGAATAAGCTCTATTCATAATAACAGTGAAATTCAGCAGGTTGAATGGTGCAAGTTACAAAATCGTCCTGGTTTTTAACTCGACCCAACACAAGCTGTGCACACCCCTATTAGTACACACTGATCACAGTTTTACATACACAACTTTATTATATACTTGCAAGTATATCGAACTTTAAAAAATTTTGTTTGATGAGAATATGCAATCTATGTCATACTGCCAGCATATAATGCCGTATGTGTATGTGAAAAAGCTAGATTTCTTTGAACTATTGAAATGAGCACCTCATTGAACTTTGCAGCCTCTGTAGTGAATCTGAGCTATTCATTGTAGGCGTCTTTTTCTTGCTTAACACATGCATATTACACTCTAGTTGCAGCAACACTGTTTTGAAAAATGAAGATACCAGTAGCCACTTGAAAGTGTATCTACCATTCTTTGCAGCCACTGTTATTAGCGCTTGTTTTAGAAAACTTTGATCTTTAATAGACTTTTTCTGCTAAATTTAATGAAATTGAATGGACAAGTTTAACTATAATCTTAGGTTAACATTTGTTGATTGACAGTTGCATCATTTTTCACCTTGGTGCAGGCAATCAACGATAAGATTCTGTCCCTGAATTATGAAGACTATACAGCAGAGATAAGAACTGCAGTGGCCTCAAGAGCAACCAATACACACATTGAGAGCTGGAACTCTCTCTCACCCAAAACCCAGCCAAGCACAGCCACATTCAAGAGCAATCTACAGGAAACATTACAAGGCACTAATTTCCCCACAACAAATCTCAACAGAAACACAATTCCACAATCCCAGTAGCACTGCTAGGCTCCAAAACCACAAATAATAACGGAAAAACACGAAACACAACCTAGACTTAAAAGAACCATGCCAAACCATTGGATAAGAGATAAAAGTATCAATAGAACTGTAAAAGACCAGCAAAAGCTTAAAACCAGTTATAAAACCAACCAATCAAATCTTAAAACCTTACAATCAAATACAGAAAGTCCTAATTTCATATTCCAGTCTAGCTTTTTAATTTCATCTTTAGTGAAAGGTTGAAGAACATCGTGATCCTTATTATCTAATTTTTGAGCCAAATGATCTGGGGTAACTCAATAATTGTATTATTATTAGTTGTAAAGAGGTTCGTATAAAACTGAGTAATATAGTTGCTTGATCTCCTCATATTCCATCAGCCAACCTAAATTTGGATAAAAAAATTGCATGTATTAAATTTGATTTTCTTTTTTGTTTAACTTGGGCATAAAAGAATGATATGTTGTTATCCCCATCTGCAATCCATTAACCTTTGCTCTTTGTCTCCAGTAAGTCTTTTCTTGTTTCAGCAAGCTGAGATTTTTTTGAGAGACTTCAATCTCCTTAGAAATGAGATTGGGATAATTAGGGGACTCTCTAAGCGACTGTATATTACCTAGTTCAATTTTAGTATGAATAATTTGATGCTTCAGATCAGAAAATTTATCCCATTTAAAGTATTTTATGCAGTGTTTTAACCTAAAACTCTTCTAATAGAGGCAGTAACTAGGGGAGCCTTGAACTGGCCAATACCAAACATCATTAACCAGCTGAGTAAATGACTCATTTAGAGTCCAAAAAATTTCAAACCTAAAGATCTTTTCAGACTGAAACTGGAGAGGATTTGTGTTCAGAAGAATAGGAAGGTGATCAGATCCAGCACAAACTAAGTTAAGTAATTTTGCTCTAGGATACACTCTTCCTCGCTCCTTTTATTCCTCACTCCTTGCACTCACATATAATGCATATAATGCTATAATGCTATATCAAGAATCAAATACCCTGTTTCCCCCCTCCGGTAATTCACTTATCCGATCCTCCAAATAACTTGTTTCCCCCCTCTTTATTTGGTACAACCAAAGCCATAGTTGTTTTTATCCCCTCTTTACACTCAAAACCTAGCTCTAGTTCTAAAATAACCGTCTATTGAACTTATGGATTTACCTCAATTTTTCACGAGGACTTCCTTTATATAGAGAGGAAGATTCCTAATACTAGGAAAAGAAGCTAATTAACATAAAAATTGATTACTACTAGAACAGGTAGCTCTACAAAATAGCAAAGTCTCAAGACTTTTCAAAACCGAATAAAAAAAGGATTTGAGGGAAAACCCAACTTAATTAACCGACAAAATAGCAAGTCAAGCTGAGCAACTCTACTCACGGGTACAAAATCCAATCTAGTGTAGGAAAACCAAAAATAAAAACAGAACACTCTCAAATAAAAAATAAAGTCCTAATTTCATATTCCAGTCTAGCTCTCCATAAATCACAATAATAAGGCACGTTGGTTTACAAATCAAATTACCATAAATTGTACAGTGAACTTACCATAAATTGTCGTGATGCATCATCAATAAAAGTCCCATCCTTGCGTTTATGAGTTTCAGCAAAAAACTCTACGCACCCGGGCTCATTCCCATGTGTCATCTCCTACCATGTATGAAAGAGTTAAAATTGTGACTCAATACACTACAACAGCAACCTGAAAGATTGAATGAATGAAACAAATTAACTCACATATTCATCCCGTCGTCTAGCAAAACTCTTTGAACCGGATGTGTGAGGACATTGTTGTCTTTCATGTGTCACTATCCCTATATTGGAATATTTCTACACCAATAATAAACCAATTGAATAATCAGTCATTATTAGAAAAATAGAAACAATGGTAATCCAATTTAACATAATTATCTTAAAACAACCTCATTCTGGTCAGAGAACCAGTAGTTCACCAGTTGCTTCCACTGGTCTTGATCTACGCCTTTTGGAACATTATTGGTCAAAACTTGTTGTTTAGTTTTGTTCTTCACGTAGTCCCTCTTCAGCACATATCGGTAGTCCCTCCATTTTTTCCCTATCATCCTCAACAAAATGTTGTTATCGCCTCAATTGTAGGGTAATGGAACTTCCTCTACCACAAAGAAAGGAAATCGATGTCAAATAAGCATTATTGGTGTTAGGGTTTATGCATGTACAACACCACGAATACAAAAAAAACAAAAAACATTAGAGGCAATCAATGGTTATGAAGTTGTTACTAACCCGAATCAATATAACAAGGTCCTTCTTGTAGCTAGAAGGGACCTTCTTCCAATCCGTGTAATTAAAGATAAATTAAGTATCCAATATAAAACAAAAAATTTACAAGTGCACTAAATAGCATTGAACATCTAACCTCTCAACAGGATACATCCACCTGTAGTGTACGGGATCCCCAAGTCTAGCCTCAGAGGCTAAGTGAATGATAAGATGAACCATAATGGTAAAGAAACCTGGGGGGAATATTTTCTCCAAATGGCAGAGTGTCAAAGCAACATGCAACTCCAATAAGTCAAGCTCATGGGGATCAAGGGCTTTAGAGCATAAAGCTTTGAAAAATGATGATAACTTAGACACAACTGCTACAACATGTCTAGCCAAATATGCTCTTAAGGCAATCGGAATGATTTCTTGCATCAATATATGACCGTCATGACTCTTTAAGTTTAACAGACTACGATCTTTAGGTTCACACATCTCGAGATGTTTGATGCATTCCCATCAGGAACTTTAAGATTTGCCAAAACTGTCAAGAAATTCTGCTTCTCCTTCGTGGACATAGTGTAGCATGCTGGAGGCGAGTGATCTTTTCCATTAGGAAGAACAACTAAATGGAGGTCTTTCCTAATACCAATTTCCTCGAGATCGCGGTGTGCCTTCTTATTATCTTTAGTTTTACCATCTATATTCAATATTGTTCCAATCAAATTATCACATGCATTCTTCTCTATATGCATCACATCTAAATTATGACGCAATAGATTGTCTTTCCAATATGGTAACTCAAAAAAAAATTCTTCTTTTTTTCCATAACGTATCTACAACTCCCTCATCCATGGGAATATCCTCATTATCAACATTTTCAAGGAAATCATCCACACTCTAAAAAAGGTGATCAACTTCATCCACTAGCATTTACCCCGTAGAGGTACCAACATCCTCTATTGCTCTCTTCTTAGAAGGCTTCGAGGTTTTACCATAACTATAGTTTCCACCCTCTAGTTGTCTTAATACATCGTGCCCAGACGGTGGAACAAGAGCAGATCCCAACTCTATGGTGCCATCAAACTGATCCTTTTGAAAACGAAACTTATAGTTTTATGCTAACCATCGACGATGACCCATATAGCAAAACTTTCCCCCGTGCTTTAACTATACAGAATGTATAGATTCCACATAACATGGACAAGAAGCCCGCCCCTTGGTGCTCCAACCAGATAAGTTTGCATAGGCTGGAAAATCATTAATGGTCCAAAGAAGATAAGCACGCAGATTAAAGCTTTGATTGGTGGACGCATCAAACACATCAACACCATCCCATAATTGTTTCAACTCTCCAATTAGAGACTGTAAAAATATGTCAATATCATTACTGGGGCTTTTCTCACCAGGAATAACCATTGAAAGGAGGAAGGATGTTTGCTTCATGCAAAGCCACGGTGGTAAGTTGTATGGGACCAAAAGAACGGGCCATGTGCTATAAGTTGAACTCATTGTTCGAAAGGGATTGAACCCGTCACTAGCTAGGCCAAGCCTAACACTCCGAGGATCAGCTGCAAAATCGGGATATAAGGTATCAAATTCATTCCAGGCTAATCCATCCACCGGGTGTCTTAAAATCCCATCCTTTGTCCGATCTTTATTATGCCATCTCATCAGTGAAGCCATTTTAGATGACATATATATCCTCTTCAATCTCGGTATTAGTGAAAAATAACGCAATACTTTAGCTGGCTTTTTCTTTTTCGATTAACCATTCATCTCATTCAATGGATCATCATCATCAGCATTGTTTTTAACCCACTGCGGCACACCACACGCATGACAATTTCATCATTCACATGCTCACCCCAATACAATGTGCAGGCATTAGGACAAACATGAATCTTTTCATACCCAAAACCCAATCCTTTGATAATCTTCACGACTTCATAATAATTTGAGGGCAATGGAGCACACATCGGAAATGCCATGTTGATAAACTCAAACAACATAGTTAGAAATTTACCAGACCACCCATTCAAACATTTAAGGTGTAGTAGATATAACATGAAACTTAACTTTGTGAAATTCTGACAACCCAGATAAAGTTCAGTATCGTAATCTTTCATCAAATTGCGATACTGAGTCATCTCATTAATAGCAGAACGAACTGGACATTCGACGTGTGAAGGATCACCACAATTATTGAACTCAAACCCACCATGAGTTTGTTACTCTTCACCATGCTCATTTGAAGATCCCAGTTCTATTTCTAAACGTAACGGTTCATTGTTTGGGTTTTCACAAGAAACTTCGAAGGCACCTCGGAGCAAACCCAACACGTCATCTCGTCCTATGAAGCCACTTGGAACACTAGTGGGCTGTGAACTAGTGTGAGTGTGGTCTATACGAGAGACTTTCTCCCCATGAAAAATCCACTCAGTGTAACCTGGACTAAACCCATTATAAAATAGATGCTCCTGAACAGTTTCTGGTTCGAATGAATAACAATTACCACATCTCCTACATGGACAAACAATACTACCACGACCATAAGCTTTCTGACACGTAAATCTAATGAAGTTTGCAACACCATCCATATAGGTTTTACTCAACTTTGGTTTATCTATCCAACTTTTATCTATTTTTAGATGACGCCCCTAAAGAAATGTTAATAAAGTCATAATTGTAATATTTTTGGCAAAAGAAGGCATAATCACAAATTTGTATTATTACAGTCAGAATTAATATTAATAATTATTACAGTCTTAATATTATAAACCAATATGAAATTATAAAAGTATTATTATTAATTATTATATTATAATAAATACCTTATTAATTATAATAATAATTAAAAACTAATATTATAAGTAGAAATAAAATAATACTAAACATTATAATATATACGATCATAATAGTACTATTACAATATAATAAGACATTTAAATATTAATATTCATAATAATTCTAAAAATCAGCATTTGCAATAAAGCCTAAAAATCCTTTTAATCTTAATTGTTATCCTTGTGAATTATACTAAGGTGTATCCAGTATTTGCAGTCAAGCCTAAAAATCAGCAGCACCATTTTCATTGATTTTTAAACCAATTGTAGCACAAATCATGAGAACTTATCAAATTCATATAACTTCGGGAATAAAAGCTAATATAGTAATGAGATCGAAACCATACTTAGGTGTAAGAAAGAATGGCACTAGATCTTGAACGAAAGTTGGATGAAGAATTCCAGGCAGATTACAACTTCTGCTAAGATAAACCGGCTTGTTTTCCTTTAAAGCTGTAGAAATCGCAGTATCTAGAGGTGCATGTGCATCACCCAAGTGTCCTACTTCCTTCAAAGCATTAGAATTGCTTAACTTCACTTTCTTTGGGAAAGCAGCAAGAAAGTGTCCTACTTCCTGAATGTAATCAAATCAACAACATCAACATTATAGTAATAAAGAGGAACTGAAGCAAGGAGCAACATTATAGCACGAAATTTACACACTAATAAGAAAAGAAAAGGAACAAAACAGCTAAGGTCCACATCTGATACTAGGTAGTTATGAGTCTTCTCATCAATCACTTTGTAGCGCGGTGAAGGAACTTGGAACATATAAAGAAGAGGTTTATTGATATACTGTTACAGTTACAGATTTTAGATAAAAAAATTACACATGCAATGTTGATTAGTTAGTGTAAATAAGGAATAAATATACAAAATAAAATATATATGGAAGCATCCATATGAACAACATTTTTTGACACTAACAGTACTTGGACTAGTGCGACATGTTGAGTTCTTATTAATATTATGATCATTTTACTTTCGAAAATCATTATAATAAAATAATTAAAAAAAAACATTGTAATGGGTAGTTTTATAGCTTCTGAATGGTCCCTTTTTTAGTGTAAAAAATTGTGTTTGAGGTGTTAAGTGTGTCAGTAACTGAAAATTGATGCAAAAACTGATGCAAATCTTGCCTGCTGGGTTGACTTCCTAATGATCTCTTGGGTTGACTGATGCTTTTGTACCATCTGCTTTTCTTAGGCTTCTATTCAATGATTGTCAAGTTTGGGTTATTGCCTTTTCTTTTTCTTCATTTACGTAAGATTTCAAACTCTTCTCATGGTGTACATATAACCAAATCAAGATTTTCAATTCTTGTTGGTAACACCGTATCATTTTCTTCTGCTTTCAGTCCAACTATTAAGAGAAATATTGTTAAAGACTTTAATAGCTTAGTTGACTCATTTCGATCTTAAATTATGAACCTTAGGTGTAATTTAGATTTATTTCAGCTCATTAATTATTTTGGATGGACTAAACTGTACCATCAAATTTAAATTATATCAAATGGTCAAGTAGTTCAATTAACTTAAACCTAACATAACAAACTGTCATCTAATTTCAACTTAAAGCTAAATATTCTGATCTTGCAGGCCAATAACCAACTCTATCCAATGTTCGAACTGTGCAATGTTATATTATCAGCAAAATTAAAATGCCTAACGTATATAAAGTAGAAAAAAAAACTGAATCAAACTCTCTTCGGTTCAAAGAAATTAAAATGCCTAACGTACCTTTGAAAAAAAATCTGAATCAAACTCACTCTTGCTCTTCAAGTAACCTTTTGTTTTTCCGAGTTAGTAGTGTTGAAGGAGAGAAGCAGAGCTGAAACCTTGTATGAAGTTTAAAAAAAAAAGAACTGTTTTCATTTTTAAAACCCAAAAACGCTTTAAATTCTAGAGAAATATAGAATTTAAATACATCCCTTTCCACACTTCAGAGAATTTGAAATATATCCCTTTTCCATACTTCTTTTGCGAGAGAATTTGAAAAACATATAACATCTTAAGCACTCCAAAACCAACTGATGATTTCAACAAGAGATTGCCCAAAACCAACTGATGCTATTCAGCACAGAGAAAATTAAATTCATACATCAATTTGGATAAAGAAACTATATATATCATATTATATCTGCTCATACCTTTTACATTTACTAGGTCTAATCTTAAGTAGGTTGCATGCATGAGTTGATCGACAGAAGGAAAATTGTGGAAATCATTCACAATTGGAACAGTAAGAGTCAATCAATTAGATCAAACTTTGTCACTTAAGTTGGCATAGTCATTAGATAACGTACTTGAACATGATCCAACAATAGGGTACCCCAACTTGCATGATAAATAAATAGAGGGTGGGAAGATAAACTGCTTAAATGTAACTGACACAATGCAAAATTGAAATAAAAACAATCCAACAAGAAACAAGACTAGCATTATTGTATAACCTAGGCAGCTAAGATACCTACAATATGCCATTTTGGTCAAGAATGCTTATCTGATATCTCTATCAAGTAAATCTGTCCTACATGAATCCTCCTTTGCAAAATCACTTCCACTAAATTGTACTAACATTTTTATACTCTCATTGAATTGCTCTCATATTAACCAGATACGAATGTAATCTGGCCAGATTTCTATCACATGAAGTTTGGACACCATAAAAAGGGAACATATGTTATAAATAATTTGTTTTTCTGAATTCTCATGAAAAATTTCAAATTTAACTCATTTAATGATGAAAATATATGATATACTATTACTAAGCAGAACATGTTGTGGATGGTACATAATCTACCATCCACAGAACTTACAGCTGTATACGTGTTTTAAACTTCCAACCAAGATTTGATTGATAGGGTAACAGGTACTCTTACTGAAAAAAAGGGAACTCCCCTCATCAATCATATCACCAAGAACTCCTCTGTTTAGAATTGAGGATGAAACAGGCATTTAGTACATCAATGTTCAGCAGAACACTCTAAGTAAGGAAAGGATATCATATAGGTCATGAATAGGATGCACCTAAGACCAATATTTGTTCACAGACCCCAAGTACATTATCTGGAAAATTTACTAACTTTACTAATCCTATAAAAGTCACAGATGAAACTGATATAGAAAGTACTTACACACTGTGAGTTCGAGAAGCAATTATCTTTCCGTTGCTACTTAAACACATTAAAATTAAATCAACTGAGCAGTGTACTAATGGTCATGGTGCTGCTTTAACAAAACAGAATGCTTATGAAAGTTTTAAAAAATTAATAATTCAGTTTTGCTGACAAAACTAACGTAGGCCATTTTGGTCAAGAATGAACTAGTGGAGAAGTGACTCACCTCTAACAAATCAAGAACCTGTAGCAATGGTGGAAGTAAAGGAAACCTAGATCGGGCTCATGGTAGAGACGAAGAATGGCAGAGGAAAATCACTTTGCGGGGAGCTGGAGCTATGAATTGGGTGAAATGGTGTTGATATCGACGAAGGCTTCGGTGGCAGGACTCCGACCTCACGGTAGAGACAAGGAATGGCAGAGGAAAATCACGGCGTGGGGAGCTAGAGCTATGAATTGGGTGAAATTGTGTTGATATAGACGAAGGCTTCGGTTGCAGGACTTCGGGCTCACGGTAGAGACAAGGAACGGCAGAGGAAAATCACGGTACAGGGAGCTGGAGCACGAAAATATTAGGGAAAAAGATGGGGGCGGAAAATAACGGCAGAGTTATCGATATGTGGAAAATCTTTAGCATAAGCGCCAGAATATGCTCATTTCCTATTTCGACACTTATAAGCGTCGGTATGTGAAATGGGTTTCCAGCATATTGCGGCGCTTAAAAGCGCCACAATACGCTCGAAACCCATTTCATATACCGGCGTCGGAATATGACTAAAGCACCGGTATATTGCGGGGCTTAAAAGCGCCGCAATATGTAATAACAGTGGCATATAACGGTGCTTCAAAGCGCCGTAATATGTTCTTTGAATATTACGGCGCTTTAAAGCGCCACAAAATAAGCGCCGACGGTTAATATATTGCGGTGTTTTTTTTGAAGCGCTGGTATTTAAGCGCCGGCAAATGTTAATTCTCTTGTAGTGTACATTACTATCCAAGATCATCAATTGCAGGTCAGTGTAGGCATAGCCAGAGATTTCTACAACAAGTCGACGGGCATGCGCCAGGCCAACATGAGCACTGGCTACAGAATAAATTTGTCCAGTTTCAACATCTCTAATACTAACAATTCACCGTTATAGGCTGTGACACTTACGCATATCTTCAAGGTAAATTAGGTGGGGAAAATTACAGCTCAGGCTGTATTTCCTCATGTGATCGTATCGAAGAAGTTGATCAGTCTTGTACCGGCACAGGTTGTTGCCAAATTGAGATTCCTGATGGACTAAAAAACATAACTATGACAACAATGAGCTTTAACAACCATACAAAGGTATCGGATTTCAATCTCTGCAGCTATGCCTTTATTGCTGATCAAAACCAATTCACTTTCTTCTCCGATTATATTCACGATATACCTCGAGAAACAAACTTTCCGGTGGTGATTGATTGGGCGATTGGCAAAGAGACATGTGAAGAAGCGAAGAAGAATACATCAAGCAATGCGTGCAAGGAAAACAACCAATGTTTATCAGATAATAGTACAGGGTATCGTTGCAAGTGTTTGGGCGGTTACGATGGTAACCCTTACCTCCAAAATGGTTGCCAAGGTAATTAAATTTCGAGTAAATTTCAATTTTCTTCATTAGTTTGTCTCGCGTTTTATTTGGGTCTCTGTATTTTCATTTATTCTTATTGAAACTCTGAAATTATAATTTGAATCCAATCACGTTCTTCTCTCAAATTAAAATCAATAAATTTTATTAATTCTGATTGGATAAAGATTATGATTTTAGAGATGAATGAAATTTTAAAAACCCAAATAGAATGCGTAGCAGACTTGAAGGATGAAAAATTATGTCATTAAATTAACTGTAATGAGTCTATAATTAATTTATTCATTAATATTGTGTCATACTAGATATCAAAGAATGCGAAATTTCAACACCTTGCAACATGACATGCCAAAACATTCTTGGGAGGTTATGAAGGCGATAGATAGCTAAACGGTACAGGCTGCCGTCCAATCAAAGAAATTAATTGTCCCATTGAGTAAGTACACAAATTGATTTATTCACGTATTAATTTATGTTGCCCTTTGCCTGTTTGTCAGCTAATATGATTTGGTACTTCATATTATATACTATATTAAATTTTTTATAGGAAATTTTAATATAATGTTGAGATCATTGTCGTCAATTAAACTTTTAGTTCAAAAAATATTTTTGAAACTTTTCATTATTTTATTTTCAATATTTTTTTGTTGTATATCTATTGTCGCTTAAATCTTACCAATTGAATAGATCTAAGTTCTTGAAATAGTCTAACATTATTTTATTTGCAATGTTATGATGTTCAATTTAAGTTCATTTTCTGTGCAGGTGTTACCATAAGCCTCTTAGTTCTACTTGTTGGAATTTCCTTAGCCAAGGAGGCTATTGAACAGTCTACAAAGGAATATTACCAGACAGCAAAAAAATTGTTGCTATTAAGAAATCCAAAATTGGAGACCAGAGTCAGATTGAACAATTCATCAATGAGGCAATTGTGCTTACACAAATTAATCATAGGAATGTTGTTAAACTATTGGGTTGTTGTTTGAAGACTGAAGTTCCATTGCTTGTTTATGAATTCATCAAGAATGGGACTCTCTGGGAACACATTCAAGGTAAACTAGTCCAAGAATCGTCATTTCTTCCATGGGAAATGAGATTAAAGATTGCTGCAGAAACTGCAGGGGCATTAGCATGCTTGCACTCTGCTGCTTCGATGCCAATCATACACAGAGATGTGAAGACTACCAATATTCTTTTAGATGATAATTTGACGCCAGGCAGAATAACGATTATTCTGCAGGCTAGTCGAACAGATCGTTCACAGGGAGTAACACAAGAAAAACCCTAAAAAAAAACAATGCAGAGAAACAGCTCTGATGTTTATTTCAAATTATGCAAATTCAATAATAATGGTTATGAAACCCTAAGACCTTATTTATAAGGTTGAAACAAAATAGGAAATTTAAATTAAGGCGGAAATTAAAATAACTAAAATAAAAAGTTTCCTAAAACTGTAAACTGCCAATTTGAAGGCTTAAACATCGTTTTTTACCTTAAAAACGACGACACTAAAAATTTTAGTTTGGTTTATTGGCCCATTTCCAATCAAACTAGGGTCTTTCGAGCTTGATCTGAGCCTGTGGCCCGATCTAGGCAGTCCACCTGCCAGTCCTGCGCTGATATGCCAACTATGCATCATCTGACTTGGATCCTCCTGCATCATAATTACACTGCTAAAGTGTCTGATTTTGGAGCATCAAAGCTTGTTCCTTTAGACCAAACTCAATTGACAACTTTGGTGCAAGGAACACTTGGGTATTTAGATCCTGAATATTTCCAATCAGGCCAATTAATAGAGAAAAGCGATGTTTATAGTTTTGGTGTTGTTCTTGCAGAGCTTTGGACAAGTAAGAACGTGATTTCTTTTGATAGGCCTGAGAACGAGAGAAATCTAGCTATGCTCTTCGTTTCTTCAATGAAAGAGGATCAATACATGTTTCGGATTCTTGATGAGAGAATTGTTAACGAAGGAAACATCGAGCAAATCAAAGAAGTTGCTAAGCTAACAAAAAGATGCTTAAGGATAAATGGGGAGGACAAGCCTACTATGAAGGAAGTAGCAATGGAGTTAGAGGGATTGAGAGTTATGACAAAGCATCTATGGAGTAAAGTGGATTTGTTGTCCAAAGAGACTGAATACTTGCTTGGATCAGTAACTTTGAATTCGTGCATTAATGGTGATCTTAATGGTGCTGCTTCTAGCTCTACAACTGCAGGGTTCGATAGCATGAGAGATCAAGTATTATCACCTCTTGGTAATAATGGGAGATAATTAATTTTGTCCACAGTGATGTATTTATAAGCAACTATGCATGAAATTTTCTTCGTTGTTCTTGATGGTGTGAGAACATTGGGACATTCATGCCAAGAATAGGTTCAATTCTTTCCTTTCTTTCTTTCTTTTTTTTAATGGAAGAACAAGTTCATTTCTATGCAAAAATCGAACATTATAATTTGAAAAGGTTCACTTTTTGATCGTGTCTTGAAATTCGCCGAAAATTTTCTTGCACCATTGAGGGGTGAATTAAACCTTAAGGAAAACGACTTGATCGTGTCTTGAAGCCCTTTCTCTTATTCCTTTGGATAAACAGCCCTAAGAAATTCCCCCAACAATCTTAAGGTTTTAATTATTCACTTTGTTTATCAAAATGACTACTTCTTTGAGTTCCTTGAGAGATATAGGGTTAAAGTTCAACAAGTTGGGGCATTTTGATGGAGGAGATTTTTATCTTTGGCCAAAGAAACTGTTCTTCCTTCTGACGTCACTGCGAGTGTATTATGTCATCACTACACCAAGGCGGAAACCTGCAGAAAATGAGACGATTGCCTAGACTCGTGATAGGCAAAAATGGGATCAAGATGACGATATCTACAAGGGTCATGTTCTTAATGCGATGTCTAATATATTGTTTGATGCTTACCACAATGTAAAGACTACAAAAGAGTTGTGAGATTCGTTGCAAGCAAGGGACATGAAGGAAGATGCTGCAAGTAAGCGATTTATTATTACAAAATTTAACACTTACAAAATAGTTGATACTCATTCTAAAATGGATCAATTTAGTGAAATAAAATGATACTAGATCAATTATCTCAACATAAACTGAAAATGGATGAGACCATAATGATCATAACCATTATAGACAAACTGCCTACACTTTGGAAAAAATTTCAAGAATTGTCTGAAGCACCAAAAGGAAGACCTAACTCTTGAGGAGTTAGGCAATCATCTTCAAATTGAGGAGGATTTAGGTAAAGAAAGAAAGGAAGAAGCCCTCTCCAATATTAATTTGGTAAAGGAAGAAGAGACTTTGAAAGAAATCTCTCAAGGGAAAAAAATCCTTCAACCAATTCTGAAGAGAATAACAAGAAAGCAAAGGGTGCTTGCTTCCATTGTGGAAAACCAGGACACTTCAAGCAAAATTTCCGAATACTAAAGAAAAAGGGCAAAACACAACAAGAGTTTGTGGCTTAAAAATGTAAAAGGTTTAAGGGAGGAATGTTTGCTAGTACTTAAATGTATGAGATTATATTTAAGTGAATGAGAGAATGTTTGAACACAAAATTAATAATAATATTATTATTTATGTTTGTATTGTTGATTATTCAATTTACTTTGGAATATTTGTTGAAATTCATGTTTAATTCAATATATAATGATTTATGAATCTTATATCTTGTTAAATAGTATGTTTTAATTACAAAAACTATAATATTTTCTAGTGGTGTTATGTATGTAAGAGGTATACATATAAATTGAAATATTGCTTAAGACAAGTGTGAATTCTCAAATAAGTCTTGCGAAGATCTTTAGTGTATTTTAATCAATACTTGACTTAGAATTGAATGTATTTTTGTGATAGAATTTTACAAGAATATGAATCTCAAGAATTTACTTGTAGTAAAATCCAGTTTGGATGATAATGTCACTTGAACTAGTGATATGAGTATATGCTACAGTGGGTATTGTACAATGGTATAAACACCAAGTTAATACTAAGCATAATAATAAATTACAAGTGGGCAAAGTCAAGTAGTTATAAGTGATAGAAAAATATCACTTGTGGTGGGGGTGATTCTTAGTGTAAGTGCGATTGGTATTATGTACGCAATGCACTACAATGAATTATCCTGGGTATTAGCCAAGTATAAAAATTATATTCGTTAACCGAATTTTTAGCTAGCAAATGAGTAAAATTTAAAAGGGATGGGGATTAAGCCCATATGATTGACTATAAGTCTTGAGTTCAATGAGATAAAGTACATCATCAGTAGTGATTGCAAACACCAATAGTAAATATTCCATCCCATGAGAAAGATGTTTGGAAACCGTAGTGATATAGTGAAAGGTGAACCTTAAGTTTTTAATAAGGCTTATAAAAGTTTTATTTGGTATGTTAAGCTACAGAACATACTTGATAAGCTTACCTAGTGAGTGTAAAGTGTGGCCGCTTCTGTTGAGTTCAAGGGCTTGACTCTAGAGCACTAATAACATAAGATACATGACACAAGATCTGTAAACACGTCGACATATTTTCTGGCAAATTCTATAAGAAGTCTCTTGTGTGAGACATGTTCGGTTAAACAAACAGGATTTGTGGTTCAATCACTAAGTGAAGATTCAAGTCTAAAAGACATCTTCATCTAGGCATGAACTTCAATGGATGATAAAAGATCAAATTTTCAAAATTTTATCGAGTCAAAATATTTTGAAAATGGTGGGGGATTGTTGATGTTTTTTCAAAATAAACTTGTATTTTAAGTTTGGGATGTTTTAGAAAATCAAAGGAAAAAAGAAAAGGAAATTCAAGTTGTGAATGATTCAGTCGACTGAATCATGGAAGGCTAAAATTTCTTGAAACTCTATGGAACTTTTTTAGTCAACTAGATGTTCAAAAAATTTGAATTTTCAAATCATTGAATGATAGTTGAACGTGAATAGAAGTGTCCTGTGAGAATAAACACTTAGTATTCAGTTTAAATTAGTTTCTTACTTAAACAAGGTGTCTCTAATGAAAAGACACACTAATTAAACACTATAAAAGTGTGTATAACTGCCATAATTAATAGATTACAAATATATACATATTTCATATTTCCTTTCTTGTTCTTCTTCTCATTTTCTAAAAAACTGATCTTCTGATGTTTAGAAATCTCAAAAATTTCAAACATACGTGATTTTCATCCATAAACTCATAGAAGTTGTTGTGGGTTATTCTTCACGAGTGCAAAGTGCATAATAACAACAGAGTTTCATTGTATCTTCGAGGAAATTCGTGCCTTGAAGCCATTTCTCTTATTCCTTTTGATAAACAACCCTTAGAAATTTCCCCAACAATGGTCAAGTCGATCAGACTCACATTTTTTCCAATAAGTGCTTCTCATCGATGGTCTATAATAGTAAAAAAACTTTTGGTGGTTAAATTGAATTAACTATGTGTCTAGTCGACCTAGCTCATGGTCTAATTTGTTATTGAGTCTTTGGGTGCTTTTTGTTTCTGTATTATAGTGATGGTCTCTAGGTTGTTACTTAGCGAAAGATTTAAAGCCCTATTTTGGTCATCCAAACCGATAACCAAAGAAAATCTTTTTTTTTTACCTATTTGTTATAATACGAAATAATTGTTCTATTCGATATTTGCATTAACTGAAATTTTTCGAAGAGTAGGTTTTGGGTTTGAATTATAAATTTGGGTCCAAGTGGCTTTCCTAGGCTTAAAAAGTTATGTTACATGGATTCAGGTATGAGTGTGATCACAAATTCACAAGCCACCCCATCAAACCCAACTTCTCCCAAATACCATTGGCCATGGGTCTCTCAAATGGGTCTCCAATCTCTAAAACTCCAAACCATGATCAAACTAAACCTCTCCAAAATCTGCCTCTAATATTGCTTAAATTGCATCAAGGACGACCCTATTCGGCCCAAGGATAGCTCCAAACCTCCTTCAAACTCCATCAATGGAGAAATTCTTGCTAGTGTTTGCTTTTGTGATTAGGTTATGTTGGCTTTGAGGGCTGTTTTTTTTTTTGTTTGTGGAGAGGGGTCTGAATAGTTTGATGTGCTGTTTTTTTTTTTGAAATTTTGGAACTTTTTTTTTTGTTGTGATTCTTGAGGTGTGGGTTTTTTTTCTTGGTTTTGGTGGCAATTTTGGTATTCTCAAAGAGATCTCCAGCGAATGAAAGCTCTAATTTGACCCCTAAGCTGTTTTTCATGCAGTCGTTCATGTCTCTGTCACCGGCTAAAAAATGATCGTGAGACGTACGCCTCGTCATCTTGGGCGTGAAATACGTACGCCCCGACCTAAGGAGTACGCCCAGCTCAAAAAACGAACGCCTTTGAAATGAAACGCCTAACTTTTGACGCCTTAGGGTGTTTTGTGTTCGCCTCTCCTCTGGGCGCGCCTAGAAATCACCCTTGAAAATACTGGCACCAATAGAGGATAAATTGATAAAGGGGCATCATAGATGGTGTGGACATTTACAACATAGGCCTAGGAATGCACCGGTGCTGAAGTATGATTTCATTTAAGTAGATGGTCCAAATAAGGGAAAGGATATATCTAAGATTACATTGGTTGAGGTAGTTAAACCCACTTGATTTTAATGATCTCACTGGAAATATGTTTTTGATTGGATAGATTGGAGGAGTAGGATCCATGTAGTGGACTCCGACTAGTTTAGGGGTTAAGACTGTTAGGCTATGTGTGGAGCCTGGTGGGCTTTTTTGGTCCAATCTAGTGTTTTCAACACTGTTTGGTATCTGTTTTATTTTAACCCGAAAATATAAGGGTTTCATCTTATTCTTTTGTGTAAGTGTGTGAGCCGTTTTTTTGTAGGAATACTGTGAGGGGTTTCTAGGGGTGAGACCTCCTTGTATTGTTCTTCAAGATATAGTGAAATCGCTGCAACTCCGTGGAAGTAACCCGAGTTTGGGTGAACCACATAAATCTGTGTGCTATGTGTTTGTCTTTAATTTATTTCTATTTTCTTCTCTATATTCACATCTCAAGATCCGTAGGGATAAGGTAGTTTAACCCTAACAACTGGTATCAGAGCTATCGGTTTTTTGAGTGGGAGCGATGGCCGGAGAAGAAGGAAAGGCGACAGGAATCGAGAAATTCGATGGCACAGATTTTGGGTATTGGAATAGGCATATCGAGGATTATTTACTATGTGAAGAAATTACATTTGCCTCTGTTAGAGGCAAAGCCATACAGTATGAAAGAAGACGAATAGAATCTTCTTGATAGACAGGTACTGGGAGTTATTCGATTAACTCTATCAAGATCAGTTGCGCACAATGTTATGAAGGAGAAGACCACCATGGATGTGATGGCAGCTTTGTCCAGTATGTATGAAAAACCGTCGGCTAACAACAAAGTGCATCTGATGAAAAATTTGTTCAATTTGAAGATGGCGGAAAGTACCCCTGTGTCGCAGCATCTGAATGAGTTTAATACAATTGTTAATCAATTGTCCTCTATTGAGATTGATTTTGATGATGAGATCCGTGCTTTAATTGTTTTGTCTTCTTTGCCAAACAGTTGGGAAGCCATGAGAATGGCGATGAGTAATTCTACAGGGAAGAATAAATTCAAATATGAAGATATTCGGGATTTGATTTTAAGCGAGGAGGTTCGTAGGAGAGATGCAGGTGAAACCTCGGGTTCTAGTTCCGCTTTAAATCTTGAGACAAGAAGTAGAGCACAAGATAGAAATTCTAATCGGAGTAGATCAAAATCCAAAAGAGGAGGTAGGAGTAAATCCATATCTGGACAACAACTGGAATGCTGGAATTATGGCAAGACTGGCCACTTTAAGAAAAATTGTAGAGAACTGCAGAAGAAAAGGAATGAGAACGATGCTGCAAATACTGTGACAGAAGAACTACAGGATGCCCTATTACTTTCTATTGACAGTCCCATTGACTCTTGGGTTTTGGACTCAGGAGCTTCTTTCCATACCACTACACACCAAGAAATCATGGAGCACTATGTGACAGGTGATTTTGGGAAGGTATATTTGGCTGATGAAGAAGCTTTGGATATTGTGGGTATGGGAAACGTTCGCATTAAATTACCGAATGGGTCTGTGTGGTTGATACAGAAAGTACGACATGTTCCAAAATTGATGAGGAACTTTATCTCTGTAGAACAGCTTGATGCTGAAGGTTACACGGTGACATTTGGGGCTAGTACTTGGAAGATTACAAAGGGAGCCATAGTAGTGGCTCGTGGAACAAAAACGGGTACTCTGTACATGACCTCAAGTGTGAGAGATACTATTGCAGTGGTTGATGCAAAATTTGATACAAACCTATGGCACCGTAGGCTTGGTCACATGAGCGAAAAAGGGATGAAAGTGATGTTGTCTAAAGGGAAACTGCCAGAGTTAAAATCCTTTGACTTTGATTTGTGTGAGAGCTGCATTCTTGGGAAACAAAGAAAGATCAGTTTCTTGAAAGGAGACAAAACTCCAAAGTCTGAAAAATTGGAGTTGGTACACACAGATTTGTGGGGAGCTTCCCCGGTTGCATCTCTTAGAGGTTCGCGGTATTATATCACATTTATTGATGACTCAAGCAGGAAGGTATGGGTTTATTTTCTGAAAAATAAATCTGAGGTATTTGAGACCTTTAAGAAATGGAAGGCCATGGTTGAGACTGAAACAGGTTTGAAGGTAAAATGTTTGAGGCCTGATAATGGTGGAGAGTACATAGATGGGGGTTTAGAGAATTTTGTGCTGCTAATGGGATTAGGATGGAGAAGACTATTCCCGGGACACCACAGTAGAATGGCATGGCTGAGTGCATGAACAAGACCCTCAATGAGCGTGCTAGAAGTATAAGGTTGCATGCTGGGTTGCCAAAAACTTTTTGGGCCGATACAGTTAGCACAGCAGCTCACTTGATAAATCGAGGACAGTCAGTTCCTTTGGATTGTAGGATACCTGAAGAGGTATGGAGTGGAAAGGAGGTAAACCTTTCTTACTTAAAAGTTTTTGGCTGTTTATCTTATGTTCATATTAACTCTGATGCTCGCAGTGAACTAGATGCTAAGTCTAGAAAATGTTTCTTTATTAGCTATGGTGATGAAGCTTCTGGTTATCGGTTTTAGGATATTCAAAATCGAAAAATCATCAGGAGTAGAAATGTGATTTTCAATGAACAGGTTATGTACAAAGACAAGTCAAGTGCAGAATCTGTTGTTACGGGGCCAGAACCAAAGAAGTCTGAGTTTGTTAACTTGGATGAAATTTCTGAAAGCACAGTGCAGAGTAGGAGTCAAGAAAATGATGAGAATACTAACCCACAGGTAGAACAGTGTACGCCCATAAGTGTTGTCTGAAGGTCTTCTATGAACATTAGACCTCCACAGTGGTTCTCACCATCCTTGTTCTATATTTTGTTGACTGACAGTGGTGAGCCATAATGTTATGATGAAGCTTTGCAGGTTAAAAATTCTAGCAAGTAGGAGTTGGCCATGAAGGATAAGATGGACTCACTGATGACGAATCAGATATGGAAAATAACTGAATTGCCAGAAGGGAAGAAAGCTTTACATAACAAATGAGTGTACAGAGTAAAAGAAGAGCATGATGGTAGCAAGGGCTACAAGGCCAGATTGGTTGTGAAAGAGTTTCAACAGAAAGAGGGTATTGATTACCAGATATTTTCTCTCCAGATGTGAAGCTAACAACAATCAGGCTGGTACTGGGAATTGTGGCTGCAGAGAACCTACATATTGAGCAGTTAGATGTCAAGACAACATTCCTTCATGGTGATTTGGAGGAGGATATTTATATGCGTCAGCCACAAGGATTTGTAGTGCAGAGAAAGGAAAATCAGGTTTGCAAACTGAGAAAAAGTTTGTATGGGTTGAAACAAGCTCCAAGACAATGGTACAAGAAGTTTGACAGCTTCATGTGTAGCACCAGGTTCACAAGGTGCCAGGCAGACCATTGTTGCTATCTTAAGAGTTTTGACAACTCTTATATCCTATTACTGTTGTATGTGGATGATATGCTCGTTGCAGGGTCTAACATTGAGGAGATTAATAATCTCAAGAGGCAGTTGCCAAAACAGTTTGCAATGAAGGATTTAGGTTCTGCAAAACAAATCCTAGGTATGAGAATCATCAGACACAGAGTCAGTAGGACTTTGAAACTTTCACAGACAGAGTATGTGAAGAAGGTTCTCAGTCGATTCAGCATGGATAGTGCTAAACCAGTGAGCACACCTTTGGCGAGTCATTTTAGACTATCTAAGGATCAATCACCAAAGACAGAGCAAGAGCAGGACTTCATGAGTAGGGTTCCCTATGCCTCAGCTTTTGGAAGTCTTATGTATGCCATGGTCTGCACAAGACCGGACATTGCACATGCAGTGGGAGTAGTGAGTAGGTACATGAGTAATCCGGGAAAACAACATTGGGAGGCAGTTAAATGGATCCTGAGGTATTTGAAAGGCACTTCAGATACATCTCTGTGCTTCACAAGGGCAGGTTTAAAACTGCAGGTTTTGTGGATGCAAATTTAGCTGGTGATGTTGATAGCAGGAAGAGTACTACAGGGATTGTGTATACTCTGGGTGGTACAGCTGTAAGTTGGGCTTTTAAGTTGCAGAAAACCGTTGCTCTCTCTACTACAGAAGCTGAGTATGTAGCCATAACTGAAGCTGGGAAGAAGATGGTTTGGTTACAGGGTCTCTTGGATGAGCTGGGGAAGAAGAATGAGAGGGGTACTCTACACAGTGATAGTCAGAGTGTTATTTTTCTTGCTAAGAATCCGGTGTTTCATTCCAGGACGAAGCATATACAGTTGAGATATCACTTTATTCGCTCTCTTCTCGACAGTGAACAATTGGTACTGGAGAAGATTCGTGGAACTGAGAATCCAGCAGATATGTTGACTAAGGATGTCACTATTGAGAAATTGAAGCTGTGCTCAGCTTCAGTTGGTCTTCAAGCTTGAGGACAAGTGAATGAGTTGCGGCGATGGTTGCTTTGTTTGAAGGCATGTGGTGCTTGATGTTGGTGATTGGACCAGTCTCCAAGTGGGAGCTTGTTAGGCTATGTGTAGAGCCTGGTGGGCTTTTTTTGTCCAATCTGGTGTTTTCAGCACTGTTTGGTATCTATTTTATTTTAACCCGAAAATTTAAGAGTTTCATCTTATTCTTTTGTGTAAGTGTGTGAGCCGTTTTTTTGTGAGAATACTATGAGGGTGTCTAGGGGTGAGACCTTCTTGTATTGTTCTTCAAGACATAGTGAAATCGTTGCAACTCCGTGGACGTAACCCAAGTTTGGGTGAACCACGTAAATCTGTGTGCTGTGTGTTTGTCTTTGATTTATTTCTATTTTCTTCTCTATATTCGCATCTCAAGATCCGTAAGGATAGGGTAGTTTAACCCTAACAAAGACTTAGTTATTGAGATGCCTGGTAATTAAGCTTGATAAAAATCATATAATATGCTTGTTATATGTAGAAACAAAGCTTCATGTTGCCATGTGCATATTTGACTTTCAATGATTGATGGTTAGATAAAATTGGACTCTCTATACTGCTACATACATAATTTTTTGAACAATGATCAGTAAAATTAGTATACTGTATATAAAGCACCAAGGGGGTGCAACCCCTTTACAAGAGGACTATCTACACTATAATAATTCTATAAACTCACTCATCTTTATGTACAAAATAATTACCTTGAATCAAAACCAAAAGGTATTAAACCACCCATTTTAAAGAAATGGCCAATTATGGTGGCTATACTTGAAAGGCATGTGCATGTTCTGCATTTAATTACTGTAGGCTGACAGAAACCCAAATAGCTGATCCTATTATGCCAATCCTCATTTAACTCTACCCTTTGCTTTCAATATTCGAAATGTATGGTTAAATTGTTCTTATAAGGAGAGGAAAAAAAACAGGCAGAAGAAAACAGGTGATACTTGGTGTTTCTAAGGTTGCATCTGATTGAATCGATGTAATATATTTTCTTTCTCCTTCCTGCAAATGTCAATTGTCTTTTTGTGATGTGATTTGGTTACTGTTATTTTCCCAAACTATATCTGGTTTCTCAGAGATGATAAAGAAACCATGGAAGGTACTTGTAAACAATTCTTTTGAGCAAGCCTGTCTTCTTGGGAAAAAATCCCATGCTCTTTTGAATGATTCAAATGATTGTCCACAGTAAAACTGGATAAATGTTGTGCTGCAGCACATGTACCAGTCATTAAATGATGATGAAGGTGGTATACAGGGTTTTATTCGAGATGCACTTGTATTTCATCCAGAAATTGATCGTACTGTGATGGTTTGTGTTTTAACCAAATTTTCATGTGTCCTGGTGATGTCTTGCAGTCATTCCTGTCCTTAACTTGTTTTAATTAATAGTTCTATTCTCTGGTTCTTCTACAGGATTCTGATGCTTATGATGTAGAGAGGAACAAATGCTCTTCACAAATAGAGCAGATGCCTAATGGAACTCAGCATACAGATAAAGCGCATGCGGGTGTCATTTTTAATGGACCATTAATTGAATCTAAATGTCGTACTATCACTGAGATGTGTCAGCATGTTTTCTTTAATATCATTGTTAAAGGTTTAAGAGAGGAAGTGAGACAATACAAAGAAGAGAATTGTATTGAATGGTGTGATTTACTTACAAGTGAGCTATCCTATTTATAGGAGCCAATAAGAGAGCCAAAGATATACACAACCAATGTGGGATTAAACTAACTAAGCAATAACTATGCTATACATAATCTAACAATCATAATTTTAGAGAAGTTCACCTTACTCTGTAAGCTACTCGTTGAAAATTTCCAAAGAGTCAAGGGTGAAAGCCTCCTTCCCTTAAGTATCATAAACTCCAGGATGAAAGAGGGAGTTTATGAACGGTCACCTATGCTTTTGTCAAATGATATTCAACAGGTAATTTATATAATCCTTCAATATCATAGTCAGTCGTTATTGTTAATAAGAATTGCTTGTATGCTCTTGCTCAATTTGTTGTTTAGATTTTAGAAAGATTATAATGAATATCTGGTTTTGACAAGCATTGTAACGTTGTTGTGTAAAACAATGATCTCTCAAGTTTTTTCGGATTATGTTAGTGTATGCCATAAATGTGTATTTAGCATCAATGAACTTCTACTGAGAGAGTCATTGATTTTTGAAATATTGCATGTCGTGTCATGATTTTGAAAAATTGCATGTCGTGTCATGATACGCTCTTGGCCTAGTGGTCACCGAGGCTCCAGGTCCTCCAATATGGAGACTAGGTTCGATCCCCCTCCGTGTATTAAAAAAATGTCGTGGCATATTTCCTCTCATGACAGGAAGTAATGCCTTTCATTCTGAAATTTCTTTTCATTATCATTATTCATTGGTATGTTTAAAACATAATAATTATTGATGTCTATTCTGATTCAGTGCTTCTTATATTTATGCAAGAAGACACTGGAATTAAATATATCCTCACTTTTTTACACAGAAAACTGCAATTGGCTATCATTCGCTTACAGGGGTTCAAAGAGATTGTAAAGCAACTGTCATGCTTACTTATAAATAATAAAAAAAAAAATAGCAACTGCCATGCTTATACTTTATCTTCGTTTTATTTATTTATTTTTATTTTTCATTGTTTTGTTGTTCTTTATCCTTGGCTAATATTCAGCCTTGTGGATTTGTCTTATATTTTGTTGGATTTTAGGCACTTGGCTAGATTTTTATTGCTTCTGATGAGTTCTAAAACTTCCTATTGAAGTGTTAGTGCTTGTGGTGTGACATCTAGATTATCCAAATAAAGGCAGATTTTTTGATTGTATGACTATATTCTCCTTTTCTTCCATTTAATGCTTTAAGGTCTTTTACCATTTGCTAATATCTCTGTCTGAATTGGTTCTTACACTTACGGGGGAGATTTACACTTCTCATACGGCTTCTTACTGTTGGGTGTTTGCTTACAGCAGCAGATAAATGGTTGCTTGGTCTGATGCCTAGAGAGAACAATGCAAAATGTTGAGATCTAGAAGTCCATTAAGCCATAGCATCCTCTTCTTCTTCTACTTTTCTCTCTCTACTCTTTTCTTTCCTTCTTCCTTACTGCTCTGGAGTAGGCTTTTCCTAAACTCAGTTCAGAATCCTGAAAGAGAGAACCTTCAAATTTCTTCAGAACATCCATTTGCTATTATGAGTACACTTATAATAATGAACCTTTCTTTAGGCTGTCAAATAAATTTTACAATTCGCATATGATTAACAACAATGTCTTTTTGACAGTGACTAACAACCATGTTGAATGCATGTGGGATGATAAATATATTTTGTGTTTCTTATTTTATACTTGAAGAAGCTATTATAGATAAATATACAATTGGTTAATTTCTGATGTGACTCGTCAAAAGGAAACTCATAGCATTTGTTGATGCTTCAAGGAACATATCCAGTGCTCAATTTATAGCCTTAGAACCTGTTCCATGAAGGAAAATAGCTGTTTGTGACTGTTTATATCTGTTTTCAGGTGTGGAGAAACCTTCAAGGAATTGGAAATGAGATGATTTCTCTTGCTAAGAGCCTCTCGGACGTATCAAGGACTTCCTACAGTGAACAGGTGAGAAAATCAACTTAAGGATAAGGCTGTGCACTTTTTTTTTTATTTAAGTAATGCTGTGCCACTTTCAGTTAGAACAATATTAATATTTTTGCTTTAGTTTTTTTATAAGAAATATCTTTACTATAGGCTAGAATATGTTCACTCTGTGCATTAGTTTCGGTTTGCCTTCTGCTTCAAATAAAACTTTTTGTTTTACCTGTCAGGCTGGATGCTCAGTGCCCTGTACACTTGAGGAAGAGAAAGATGAGGTAAATGTTTCTAATTTTTTAGTATAGTATAGCTTGGTTTTGATCATACTGGTATTAGCAATATGTATAACTGAACCTTCAGATACGAGATAGACGTACATTCTAATGTTAATGTATGCCATAGCTGAGAGTGTATGTATGGGGGGCTTCGGTGAAAGTGGACCTAGACAAAAGGTTTCAGAGATTCCCACTGCTCTTATAATTTGACTGCTATTACACTGAAGTAGTGCATAAAATTGCTTGGGCTCATTTTGTTAAAACAAAAGAGTTCACACCCTTAATTTTGGGAAATCATGATTGCATGCGAGCTAAGGTCTTATGAACCTGTTTTCTTCTCACCCCTCCCCCCCCCCCCAAAAAAAAAAAAAGACAAAAGAAAAAAGATTTTTTTTTTTTTCTGGGGCTCTGTCTAATTTTTGTATCCTTGTATCATGTATTTGATTTTCAGTATTTCTGTAGGCTTTATGAAGAATGGCGCTTTCACTATGTCATGATCTAATAGTGGTTATGAAACAGTAGTATTCTGAAATCATATGTTGGATGGTTGGATCATACTTTTCATTTAAGGCATGCATGAGCTCGGTTAATATGTTACTATTTTGGTTTAAGCCTTAAGTTGGCCCTGAAAATATTTTAACTTTGTTCAATGTGGAACAGTTCTGTACCCGGGAATCTGATTCTCATGCTAAACCGGAGCATCCTGCAGCTGAAGGTGTTTACAGAATTTGCACTTGCAAGCAATGTGGGCAAAAGGCAGATGGGAGGCATTGTTTAGTATGTGATTCTTGCGAGGAAATGTACCATGTCTCCTGTATTGAGCCGGCTGTCAAGGAGATTCCCCCCAAAAGTTGGTATTGTGCCAACTGTACTTCCAGTGGAATTGGATCACCTCATGACAATTTTGTAGTGTGTAAGAAATTGAATGCGGCAAGGACCATAATTAATCATGGTGGCGATGAAATTAGTCCAACAAATGAAGAGACATTTAATGAATTCGAAGAGAATTCAAACTGTAGTATGGATGATGATGGACTTCAACTATCATCGGAAGGGAGGAAAAACTCGTGCATATGTAGAATTTGTGGAAGGGATGTAGAGAATGGTGAAAAGTCTAGGATATGTTATCATTCCTTATGCCGGCACAAGTATTACCATGTGCGGTGCCTGACAACAAAGCAGTTAAAATCATATGGTCCCCATTGGTACTGTCCTTCTTGTCTATGTAGAGCTTGCCTCACTGATGAAAATGATGGTCTGATTGTTTTATGTGATGGTTGTGATGATGCTTACCACATTTATTGCATGACACCGCCACGCACTACAATTCCAAGAGGGAAGTGGTTTTGCAGAAAATGCAGCTTTGGGATCAAACGAATACCCAGAGCAAAAGTAAAATATGAGAAGCTTGAAAATAAATAGGAACAGAAGGGTGGAGAGGGTGAAAGGGCATATGAAAAATTTGGAAGTGAATTGAGTGAGAAAGACAAAGAGGAGTCAGGTAAAGGTAGAGGAGGAATGGACATGCTTCTAAATGCAGTCAATTACGAAGAGAAGATGGGTGCCAATCAGATGAAGGATTAAAAATAACTATGGTTTTTGACAGGAATTATTTTGGTTTTGTAATGTGTATCTGCTGATGCCTGGAAATATTTTTTTGACGCAATTCTTTTGGTCTGAACTAATGTTTTTGAAGGTTGTAAAATGTTAGACTTTGCTGACTTATGGATAGATAACTCAAGCCATGACATGATTCAGGAGGCTGTACATTTCTATTTGGCAGTTCCAGGTACACGACATGTTTGGTTTCCTCCTTTCGAGTCGGGATGAGGGAACCATTAGATTAGTTTGGTGAAAATGATCCTGTTAATGGTAAGGATTTGCTACTGCCCAGTTTGTACTATTTAGGTACATAGTTTTAAAGGGGGTTATCAGAAGTTCATGTTTCTCAGTTTGTAAAATGAGGAAAACTGTGACTGAACAACCTGTTGTTTGTTTGAAATGAAACTGAAGGATATCTTTCTTTTCTTATACTTGCTGCATTTATTTTCCAGATGACTGCATACTGCTTTGCCAAAGAATGCCCTTTGTCATGATTTACTTCACCGCCAAAGAATGCTCTGTCATGATTTACTTTACTGTATTTGTCGATCAAGTTATTCCAGTTTCTGAAACCACTGTTATTGAAGCTTAGGTTTCACGGATAGAATGTAATTAGCCCAAGGAGTTTAGTAAATTGATCATAATTTGGACTGCGCATGACAAAAAAATTTATAATTTTGGTGGTAAAATCTATTTTTTTTATGGCCAAACTTATATTTTAGTGGCAAATTTGTTTATTTTTGTTTTTACTATAAAAATATAAATTTATCATTAAAAAATATTTTTATCATAAAATTTATAAATAAAGTAAATTATTTTTTTTTTAACCGAAAGCGTCATAGAGGTATATAGATTAAAGTGATCAAACCTTGGGTTTGGGGTGGGTTTACATCAAAATGTAGGTTTGGTATAGTCGGCCCGGCATTCAGGTCTCCATTTTTGGTCCAAGCTCGACCTTAAAAGCTTAAGTTAAGCAAGTTCATCTATCGGGCCTGATTTTTTCATTTTCCTTTTATCAGAGTTGATCTAAAAAATAATTTTTATGTAAAAAGAATAAGAAAAAAATAAATATTTTTTGTTCTATTAATTTTTCAAAACAAAAAAAGAAATATTATTCATAAAAAGAAATAACGATGCAAAAAATACAAAATCACTCATAAAAGTCAAATAAATATATTAAATTAATAATATACAATATATATAAAACAAAATATATGCGGATTAGCTCAGACCGATCAAATTTATTTTTGTTAATTTTTAAGCCCAACTTGTTTTTAAAATCGGGTCTAACTTTTTATCAAAGTCCGATTTATTAGTCAATTTTTCTTATTGCTCGTAAAAGAATACGGACAGAGCCAAACAGACTCCATCTTTGCTATACAGATTTGGTTCCATTAGGTCTTTACTCTTTACCTCAATTTGATAGTTCAAAAGGAGATTGCCTTAAATTTGGTGCTGCATATATTCCTTGCCAGAATTAGGTATCACAGGGACCATCATTTCCAAAAGGATGCAGCTTGAAATAAATTTCTAGTTTTCTACAGTGTTGAGATATCACATACTGTATATATACGTGATAATACAATAAAATTACTTTAATTGAATTGAAATTCTACCGCCAACTATAGACGAATTCTTCTTTCCTGATCTTGGAGTATACCCCTTTAGAAAATAATACCTAGAAACCATTTTGAAAGAGTAATACAAAATATTATATATGGAAGATTATGATTCGATAATCTCTTTCGTTTATATTCATCGACAAACTCACTGTTTTATTAATATTTAATTACAACTTTAAGAAAATTAAAGTTGCTAAACGCTCATTACCTCACAATCTCAAAACCTCAATACACTCAAATCTCTCGACCTAACTCCAATCACCTATTTTGATTACTCCGATCAACAATTAATGAAAATCATTATTTTCCTCGTCGCAATGTCAAATAATTTTTTTTTAAATATCATAACGATAATTTATCAATTTAATTTCTATAAATATCACCCAATTATTAATCTATTGATCAAGTGTTACAGTTTGGAAGTTTCTCTAATATTACATTTCACTACCCCAAATTCATAATTTTATAAATTTGTGCTTACTTGTATCTTGCTTTTCTTGTCTTTCCATGTGAGGACATGCCATAATAATGGTAACATCACCATCCAGAAATAAGAGAGTGAAGAAAATTAAAAAAATGTAATGATAATTTATGGTTAGTCCACTAATATATTTTTCCGTGGGCCTTAATTTGAGGATGTACGTTTAGTTTCAACGGTTGGAATATCATTATTGTTTAAGTCAGGATTCCCATTTATTTAAACTTACCGTATTAAGTTTGCACCAAGCTTAAATTAATGGAGCTACTAATCCCAAACCCTGCAAACTCATCTCCTCTCATACCATTAGGCTTCTTAGAGATGCCTCCAAGTAGCGTCTACATTGTCATCCATGGGCATCAAGAGAGACTAGTGTCCCCCAATGTTCCTTCCATGTACGAGCTCCAGTTCGCAGTCTCTATGTCAGGTGCCATCCTCAACAATATTAACCCTCGCCTTGGGCCACAGCGAATCCAAGCTTGTTTTCGTTGATCATCAATCTTTCTCTCTTGTCCTTGAAGCGATATCGATGCTCCCTCGCAACAGTAGTAAACCCCCGCAGCTCGTGCTTATCGACAACGATGGTACGTCAACGGCCCCACCATCATCACACGTTGATTATCTCGACACTTACGAAGGGATATTAGAGGAAGGTGATCCTAAGTTCAAGTGGGTCCGACCAAAGAGCGAATGGGACCCAATGGTATTGAATTACACATCAGGTACAACATCCTCTCCTAAAGGGGTGGGCCACAGTCACATGGGGATCTTCATCGTCACTGTTAGTTCTCTAATTGATTGGTCCGTATCCAATCAACCGGTATACTTGTGGACCCTACCGATGTTTGTTGTGAGTTTTAAATTTACTCGTAAGTGTACGAGTCGTTTGCAATATAGCGTTGTGCAAGTGCGAGGTCGAATCCACAGGGAATTGTGTTGTGAAAATATATTTTTAATCTAAACTAACTTTATCTTAACCTAGTTCCGAATTGTGAATGATATTGCAAAAGAAATATAAACTAAACTATGTTGATTTAAAAACTAATAATTAAAAACACTAAGGTTTCCGAATCCACCCCACCAAAGTTAAGCATATATGTTCTAAAAATATAGCCTATCAAAACATTCTATGAATCCAACTATAAGACAAAAAACAAAGAATATCCCAACTAAACCAAAAACATCCAATGTATCCGCTCTTAACAAATCACAAAGGAAATCCTATTTAATCGAAAAGCATTCAATGTATCCATCAGATGAAACACAAGGAATATCCAACAGACAATTTAAACTCAATCAATTATAAGATTAACTCAAATAATTGACAGAACATTTATACTAAAAATTGTCAGATTTGTACAAGCAAATCTGAACTACTACGCCAAACAACGGCGGGGCTTCATCTTCAATCTTAGCTGAAGAGTCTAGCCACTCATAACTATGAAACTATAATTCATAATAAAAGTGCTAAACATTAAACTACAACAACTAAATAAAAATAAATAAATAAACAACTTTACATGGGAGAAATTCCACTCGCTGACGGGCGGCGCTTCCCCTCGTGGTAGCAATGCCTTCGGGATCCACCAGAATGCTGGCGGACATCCACCGGTAAACACCAAAGTGGCTCAGGAATTGTACACTGAATTATGAAGCCAAATAGTGTTTATATAGGGGAAGACCCGGAGCAATATGGGTTGCAGATTCGATGTGGGATACTGCCCGTGTGCGCTCGATCGCAGTGTGGTGCGATCGATCGCAGGTACGATCGATCGCATGTCTTGTGCGCACGATCTCATGTGCGCTCGATCGCATGTCTGTTACGATCGATCGCAGATGCACTGAACTTCAAATATTTCAATGTGGGATGTTGACCATGCGCTCGTTCGTAGGCAGGTGCGCTCGATCGCATATCTCGTGCGATCGATCGCAATGTCTCCAGAAGCTTCACATCTCCTGAAATGCTTTATTTTCTCCATAAACCTGTAAAAATACACAAAACACAAGAAAGACGTAAAATAAAGTGAAATACTACTAACTAAGAGCACAACAAATATAAGTTAAGAGTCTAAAATATGCAATATTTAAGACTCATCAAATACCTCCAAACTTATATTTTGCTAGTCCCTTAGCAAAACAAAATAAAAGACTCAATGAAAAACAAAGAACATAAAGATAAGTTCATAACTCATGGTATCCAAAAATTTAATGAGCACACATCACCATGATATTCATTCATAAGCAGGCTTAAAAAGGTAAACCCATCTTCGCAATGAATAGAAATGTTAAAATCTAATTACTTACAAAAGGCAGGTCAAGGCATCACAAGTCTGACACTATGTAAAGTGAATTAGCATATAAAAGTGAAGCTTCCAAGTAACTCCAATGTGTAAGGTCTCCATGTCTCAAGATTCACCGAATTTCCCATCAAAATGAACGAAAAAGATAGTTTTTTTTTTTTTTAATAATAAGGCACGGCTATGTTTAGTTTCCTTAAGCTTTCTAATTGACTCATGTAGCGAGTGTTGAGTCAATGACTCCCAAACCAGATGGTTTTAGGGCATTAGGTGTAAAGACACCCCTAAGGACTTACTAACTCGAGTAAAAAAGGCTACGAAATTAAACCGGCCTTAATACTACCAAGCAAAATTCCACCTTTTAACGTGAATACTCACTGCTTACTGAGGCAAGAGGTCCAGTTACTCAGTGAAAAATTTATTTATGATAATAATAATAATTTTTTATTTTATTTTATTTTTTATGCTTTTCTGTGCCCAAGAGTTCATCCAACAAGTCACCCAGTTTCAGTTAAGATAAGGAAAAATACACATTAAAATCACGTGTCATACCTCACATAATTTGTGCTAATGTGCTCGTGTTAGATTAGATCAAACATGTGAATTCTCAAAATGCCTAAAGTAAGTAACTAAATTTTAAAAATTTATCACCAAATCATGTGTTCAAAATGTTAAGCTCACCAATGACATCACATCACAGAAAATGTTTAGATCAACTAAAATTTCACGATAACATGAGTATGCATTTATCTTTATGACAAAAGACAGCAAATTAGGACAAAGTGTGTGATGTGTCTCCCACACCCCCAAACTTAAATTACACATTGACCCCAATGTGTGACTAATATGGAAAAAGCTGACCTGAGATATGGAGAACTATCTGGACTGGTATGGCTCATAGCATACCCCCAAACTTGAACTGAAGTACGCATTGTCCCTGAAAAATAAATACTGGAAAACAAAGAATACTGGAAACAAGCATTAATCATAAAAATGCGAAATAATAAATAAACAGAAAAGATAAGCTGTGGGGTGCCTCCCATAAGTGCTAAGTTTAACATCTTCAGCTAGACCCAATATTAGTAAACAGGCCCAACTAAGTGCTCCACCATCTGATCAATAAATGGGAATGGAAAATGATCAGGCCTAGTGGTAGCATTCAATTTACGGTAGTCTAGACACTTTCTCCATCTTGACTGCACTCGAGTTGGAACCAACTCGTCGTCTTTATTTACTACCGTCAATTCAGCACGTTTGGGCACGACTTTAATCAGGCTCACCCCCTTGTTATCAGAGATGGGATAAATGATCCCTGCCTCTAACAGCTTAATATCTTCTGCCCTCACAACCTCTTGCATAGCAGGGTTGAGCCTTCTTTGTGGCTCTCTCGATGGCTTGGCATTCTCCTCTAACTGTATCGTGTGTATTACCAACGAGGGGTTGATTCCCTTGACATCCTCAATAGTCCAGCCTATAGCTTCCTTACGCTCTCTTAAGATGTCCAATAATTTCTCCTCTGGAGCATCACCCAAATCTAAAGCTATCATTATAGGCAAAGAATCTGCTGGACCTAGGAACTTATACTTAAGATTGTCCGATAAAGGCTTAAGTTCCTTCTTGGGGGGTTCAGGTGTTGTGGTTTCCTCCGTCTCACTGATCTTTTGAGGAGCAGACTCCAAAGTAGCATTTGCTTGCTCAAACAACTTATCTAAATCCAAATCGTCTTCAAATTGAGCAAAGCATGCCTCCAAAATATCCTCAGACTTCCCTTCTTTCTTGGGCGCTTGTAGTCTCTCAGGGTAAGGCGCTTTAGATAAAAACGACCTAGAGAGATCATTAATAATAGGTGTGGCTGTAGATGGCTCAGCATCTCTCTTCTCATTGTTGCCACTTTCTTGCCCTTGGTGCATAGCAGGGTTCTCTTCCACTTGATTGTGCACTTGTCTCCTAGACCTGAATGGGAAAATTGATTGCACTTGTTCTTGCCAATGCATAGAAGTTAATAAATTTCCCACTGCAAACTGTTCTTTTGGGTTAGGATCAGTTAGACTGGGGAACGTTCCTTCCTCTCCTTCCCCACGTAACTTGAGATTTGATCAATTTGACTCTCTAGTGTGGCTATCGCTTGGGTGTTCTCTATTGTTGCATTCATCACTTCACTCATAGATTGGCTAGTCGTTTTCATGAAATTATTGAGAGCGTCCTCCAATGACTGTGAAACCGATGCTGGCGCTTGAATGGGAGCTTGGTAAGCGGGTGATGGTGCTGGATAAGCTGAGTGACCATAACTTGGAATTGGTGGAGGAACTTCGGGAGGGTATTGATTGTGAGCATGATAAGGGTCTCCTCCCTGATTCCTCAGTTGGTTCTGCGTCCATAAAACATTAGAGTGGTCCCACCACCCTGGATTGTATGTTTCAGAGTAAGATCCATTTGATTGCCAACAACACTCATTAAAAGCATTCATTTGTTCCATGGGATACTCGGCAAAAGCCGGCATTGATGGAAAATTCTGTGCTAAATGCAGAGGACTAGCACAGATGGAACAGCTATCAACATTGAATGTGTTGGCAGCATTGAGGGACGGGCCGGTCATTTTAATGAAATCCTTGAGGGCGTCCTCTAAAGACTGTGAAACCAGCACTGGATTCATCCATATATATTTTTTTTTAAATTAAATTTTTTTTTTTTAACAAAAAAGATAACTAACTAGTAGAAAAATAAAATCATTTTAGACCAAAAATTTTCACAAACCAAACAATTCCCCGGCAACGGCGCCAAAAACTTGTTGTGAGTTTTAAATTTACTCGCAAGCGCACGAGTCGTTTACAATATAGTGTTGTGCAAGTGCGAGGTCGAATCTACAGGGAATTGCGTTGTGAAAATACATTTTTAATCTAAACTAACTTTATCTTAACCTAGTTCCGAATTGTGAATGATATTGCAAAAGAAATATAAACTAAACTAAGTTGATTTAAAAACTAATAATTAAAAACACTAAGGTTTCCGAACCCACCCCACCAAAGTTAAGCATATATGTTCTAAAAATATAGCCTATCAAAACATTCCATGAATCCAACTATAAGACCAAAAACAAAGAATATCCCAACTAAACGAAAAGCATCCAATGTATCCGCTCTTAACAAATCACAAAGGAAATCCAATTTAATCGAAAAGCATTCAATGTATCCATCAGATGAAACACAAGGAATATCCAACAGACAATTTAAACTCAATCAATTATAAGATTAACTCAAATAATTGACAGAACATTTATACTAAAAATTGTCAGATTTGTACAAGCAAATCTGAACCACTACGCCAAACAACGGCGAGGCTTCATCTTCAACCTTAGTTGAAGAGTCTAGCCACTCATAACTATGAAACTATAATTCATAATAAAAGTGCTAAACATTAAACTACAACAACTAAATAAAAATAAATAAATAAACAACTTTACATGGGAGAAATTCCACTCGCTGACGGGCGGTGTTTCCCCTCGTGGTAGCAATGCCTTTGGGATCCACCAGAATGCTGGCGGACGTCCACCGGTAAACACCAAAGTGGCTCAGGAATTGTACACTGAATTATGAAGCCAAATGGTGTTTATATAGGGGAAGACCCGGAGCAATATGGGTTGCAGATTCGATGTGGGATACTGCCCGTGTGCGCTCGATCGCAGTGTGGTGCGATCGATCGCAGGTACGATCGATCGCATGTCTTGTGCGCACGATCTCATGTGCACTCGATCGCATGTCTGCTACGATCGATCGCAGATGCACTGAACTTCAAATATTTCGATGTGAGATGTTGACCATGCGCTCGTTCGTAGGCAGGTGCGCTCGAGCGCATATCTCGTGTGATCGATCGCAATGTCTCCAGAAGCTTCACATCTCCTGAAATGCTTTATTTTCTCCATAAACCTGTAAAAATACACAAAACACAAGAAAGACGTAAAATAAAGTGAAATACTACTAACTAAGAGCATAACAAATATAAGTTAAGGGTCTAAAATATGCAATATTTAAGACTCATCAATGTTCCACGCAAACGGATGGAGCTACACGTGGGGCATGGCAGCAGTTGGTGGGACCAACATCTGCTTGAGGAGAGTCGACGCGCCTATGATTTACGGCTTGATAAAGCAACACGGTGTGACCCACATGTGCGGTGCACCTGTGGTGCTCAACATGCTATCGAACAATCACGACATGACCCAACCCCTCCAAACCCTATCAAGATCCTGACAGCCGGAGCTCCATCACCGGCTATGATTCTCTCATGTACTGAGTCACTTGGTTTCGTAGTGAGTCACGGATACGGATTAACAGAAACAGTTGGACTCGTTGTGTCGTGCATGTGGAGACCACAATGGAATAAGCTATCGTCAGTGGAGAGAGCAAGACTAAAGGCAAGACAAGGAGTGAGGACAATAACGTTCAGTGAAGTGGACGTGTTGGATCTAAAGACAGGAGAGTCCGTGAAACGAGACGGATTATCAGTTGGCGAGATTGTTTTACGAGGTGGGTGCGTGATATTAGGGTACCTTAAAGATCCAGAAGGGACTGCCACGTGTATGCGAGAGAATGGATGGCTATACACGGGAGACGTGGGTGTGATTCACCCTGATGGTTACTTAGAAGTGAAGGATCGATCGAAGGACATAATTATAAGTGGTGGAGAGAACATAAGCAGTGTAGAAGTGGAATCAGTTTTGTACTCTAACCCAGCGGTTCATGAGGTTGTCGTTGTGGCTCGACCGGATAAGTTCTGGGGCGAGACGCTGTGTGCGTTTGTGAGCTTGAAAAGTGGGTTGGATAAGAAACCTACGGAGAAGGAGATAAGGGAGTTTTGTAAGAATAGGTTGCCGAGGTACATGGTGTCGAGGGCTGTTGTGTTTCAACAAGAATTACCAAAGACTTCTACTGGAAAGATTCAGAAGTTTGTGCTAAGGGAAATCGCTAAGTCCTTGGGTTCATGAGTTGGTTTGATCATCTGTTGTTTTTCGAATAAATTAATTATTATATATTTTTTGTGTTAATTGGAACATGAAAACCCAATATTTATGATTGATCTTTCGTTTCCTCACCTTTTAGTTTGATTTGATTGATTTATTTAACTTCGGTCGATGAACTTGGCGAGATCAAATATTTGGACACATACAACTCTTATATCGCAAAAAAAAAATTGAAATAAAGCTTCGAATATATATATAAATCTTGATTATAAAGCATTTTTTTACTTAAATTTCAAAATTTAAAATGTTCGGATTATATATAAAAATAATGTGTTACATGTTTTACTTCACAATTTTTATAACAGATGGGTCACACTCTATATCATTAATCTCAGAAAAAAAAATACCTAAATAAATACATCCAATCAAAAAGCAACAGTTGTCGATACAGTGTTCCGAAAGAAAAGTTGATATATAGATATATGGACAATTTTACCTCCAAAATTATCAAAAATGTTTTATAGAAATCTGTGCAAATAAAAGAATTTACTGCAAGCAAAAAGATCACTTAACGCCATCCGGACTAAATTAAAGCCATCAATGAAGAAATTCCGAATGCATTATGTTCGACGTATTATGGTTTACATTCGCGAGAAGAAATATATTACTTTACAAATTAAAGAAATGTCAATAACGTGTGACCAAAATCAAAGGAGTAGAATCATCCAAAATTATGCTATCAGTTTGGCTTCTAGTCTGCTCATATCTTCAACACTTTTCAACTACTAGAGAATGGTCCCTTCAGCTAACCACCACTGTTGTAGGTTTAACGGCTGGAATTTAATTTATTAGCCTAATAAGGAGTTTAGTGAAATAATGGTATTTGGAAAACGCATGCCTATACTTTCTTTTAACTTTATGATTTTCTATACTTTTAACTTCAAATTTATTAATCAATCATATATATATATATATACACGTGTGTGTGGTTGTTATCATCAAACACCCTTACATTTTGTCATGTGTTTCAATATCCTCATTGCATTTTAAAAACGATCAATTTACCTTTTGTATTTTAAGCATGCGTCTAATAAACCCTTTAGTGATAATTCTAGTAAAATTTATACTAACACACAAAATTTTTTACCAAAGTTGATATCGACGTATACAAAATTCTTGACAAATTTTTTTGTCATATTTAATAGTCAAGATTTTTGTGTATCAGTATCAATTTTATCCGAATTATCACTAGAATGGTTTATTGGACACATGCCTAAAATGAAGAAAAAAAAAAAGCAAATTGATCGTTTTTAAAATGTAAGGGAGATGTTGAAACACAAGCAAAATATAAAGGTATTTGGTGATAATAACCTATATATATAAATTAAGAGCAATTATCTATTAACACTAGGTGTAAGAATAACATGTCTTACACCAATGGACAATTTTTTGTATAATCTATATTTTATGAAACCGAACATTAATCTTCTATTTGTGTGGATCATGCATACAAAATTTTACATCGATAAGATATTTTTAAGTATTTTATCTATATTTTAAAAATTGAACAAAGTTAAAAGGTTCAATTTAATTAGTTATATAGATAAATATTTATACATATATGATTGATGTGAAATTTTTAATGTGATTAAATCAAACTGTCAGTTTTAAAAAAACAAATTATTCAAAAAACTATAAAGAGACATTGTAATTATTCTTACACATAATGTTAATCGATCTTTATTCATATATAAAATGCTCTTTGATTAATAAGTGTAATATAGAGTCGTGCCCTAATAGATCCGATGTACCTAATAATTTTCCTCTTTGTTTGAGGATAAAATTTGATAAATTAATATATAGTGTCATTTTTCATTGGATATTGTGAAAGAGTAATATTAAGTATTTACTTCAAAGAAAATTTTATTGTTTTATTTTTTATTAAAAATAATTATGACACGTATTTTTTATATATATAAATAGTAAGTCTTAAGCCCTTGCAGAATGTTCAAAAGCCCAAATAAAGTCCATACACGAGGGATTCGGAAGTAAAAAAAAAGGCCAACGTGTGGGGTACAGTACTTTAAATAAATGGGCTTGGTACGTTTTGGTCTATTAAATACTCAAGTCTGGCACCTAAATAGTCATATTTTTCGAATTATCAGTCGATTAGATCTTAGTACCAATCAACTGAGTCAAGTGAAAAGTCTCACTTTTTAAGGATGTGAAGAATACCAGTCGATTGGGTCATTAGTACCAGTCGACTGGGGACATACTGGCCAATATGCCAGTTGTCTGGTATAAATCACCCAGTCGATTGGGGACATACTGTCCCATGTCCCAGTCGTCTGGTATAAGGAACTAGTCGACTGGGTTGCCCTTCAACCCAGTTTTTCATGTTTTGAAATGTTTTTGACTTAGAAGAGTTTGAATAAATAATTTTGTCAAAATGCATTTACAAAAGGAGCCATAAGACAATTTTACTTCAAAGAAAATTTTATTGTTTTATTTTTGATTAAAAATAATTATGACACGTATTTTTTATATATATAAATAGTAAGTCTTAAGCCCTTGCAGAATGTTCAAAAGCCCAAATAAAGTCCATACACGAGGGATTCGGAAGTAAAAAAAAGGCCGACGTGTGGGGTACAGTACTTCAAATAAATGGGCTTGACCGGCCTGGAAGTCAAATCGTATTTCAATTGTTGCAGTAATGGGCCGAGAAACAGTCCAAGCCCAACCAGTTCGAAATATATTTGAGCTCATTAACTCATATTTAAGCAGAATTGGGCTGATTTCTGATAACAAGTCTAGTTAGGTTAATTTATTGGGCAGGAACGTAAGAGAGATGCATGCACATTAATCTAAGAGTGCTTTCTAGAATTTATAAAATGGTTTCTGTAGATTTTACGGTGTTTTTAATAAAAAAGATAATTTGTTTTATCTCTACGTTACGTGATAAAATACTTATATTTAGTGGTAAATTTTTACTTTTAATAGTAAAAAAGAAAAAAAATTTACCCCATATTTTTTTCCCTTTTTAAGAGAGGTGGATGTTTAGAAAATCCAAAAATTAGAAGGGCAACTATAAAAAACACAAAAAAAAAAAAAAAAATTTCAAGAAATGTGTTATGGAAAGGAGAAAAATTCAAAAACCAATAAACAACAACTGCCCATTATATATTATTATTAGACATGCACTATTCTCTGAAAAAACCAATAAAAAAAATAAAAAAAAAATAACTTATTACTTAAATCAATGAAAATAAAATCTGAAATGTTATAATCTCACGGTCTAGTTCAACCTTAATCACTAGACCAATATCTCATCGAAAAACATATGAAGGATATTAATTAACAAATATTTGTGTTTTCCCATTTTTCTATTACATTCCTTAACGGTGAGATGGGTTTTTTGTCTTTTTTTTCTTCCTAAAACTTGAAATTAAGTTGTAAGTTCTACAAATAAGAAAGATATAATTGTATTTTATCTTCGTTTAAATGTTTATTGTTATTAAGTGTTCTCAAGATTTAACGAATTCAGGTTTCAAATGTTAAAGGAGATAGACTAGTTCTAGCGGGTAAAATTTTCTTTCATAAGTTGATTAATCATAATATGTAATATCAAATTTTATTTATCTTATATATTTATTGACATGACGTCTTATGATTGATCCAACCGACTTAAAACCCTACTTAAATAAGAGTTTCTTCAATTAAGCATTGAATAAGCAAATAGAAATCTTGAAATTATGGAGGAAGAATGGGATAAATGAAATGTCTCAAAAAATTAATGAAAAAAAGTTGTAAGTTGTAAAGTTTCTAACACATGTATGTATACTTAATCCTTGATCTCCTTTATCTAAGATAGTATATAAATAGCTATTAAGAAAGTTTAGCTAATTAAACATATAACGTTTAACCATAAACAAAACGAATACAATGGCAAGACTTGGAAAATGAAGAAATAGGCAAGTTAGCCATCCGATTAACAAATGCTATGGTCTTACCGATGATACTAAAATCAGCCCTTAAGTTGAATCTTATTGACATTATCATCTCTACTGCTGCTGATGATGGCTGCAGCTCCTTCCTCTCACCCTCGAAGATTGCAGCTAGGCTTCCGACAAACCACCCAAAAACGCCCGCCCTGCTTGACAGGATGCTTTGCCTTTTAATTTGTCAAGTTATGATATACTTAAGTGCTCGCTTCGTACCCGCAACAACGGGGAGATTAAGAGACTGTGTGGTGCGTGCAGGAAACATATGCAAGTTTCTGGATAGCAACAAATATGGAGAAGGATCATCTCTAGCTCGCTCCTTTGTTTATGGTGCTGCATGATGAAATTCTCTTGAAGAGCTGGTACTCTCTTTTTTCTTTAATTTGTCAATAAATCAGACTTATTCAACTTCAAAAATTAATACATTGAGTAATTCTTACATAGACTCTGCTTAATTAAAAAGTGGATTGTAGGTTAAACCTGCAGATTTATCACGTATTCACCTGAGATGTTTTCCTCAACTTTTTTCTTCTTTTCTTTTATTTATTTTTCTCCTATTTGCATTTTATTTTTTACTTATTCAACAATACAATAAGCTAATTAACTTGCTCATTTAATTTTTTCAATGTATTTGAGTTGTGGTAAATTACTATATCAAGTATTTTTACCTACTCTATTTAAATAATAGACTAAACCAATCATGAGCAGTTATCGTTTCAGATAGTTTGAGAATTTAGTAGATATATAGTTAAGATTTTGAAATCTGAGGGTTTTTTTAGGATAGCGAAACATAATTGACCTAATCTACAATTCACGTCTTAAGTAGAGTCTAACCAATAATTTTTGACAGGCCAAAACTTAGACGAAATTCGTGAAGTTCTTTTTAAAAAATAATACATTTAAAAATAAAATCACTTTATTATTCAATAAAACTCATATAATAGATTAATTTTATAAAATTTCAAAATTTCAAAATTATCATTTTGATATATAATTTAACATATATTTCATCAACGGTTTTAAACTTATATTTCTTATACTCAGTTTAAAATGTAACTAAAATGATTAATCCAAGTGGTTATTAACTTTTATTTGCAAGGAATTCCTTTTGATAGAGCCTATGGAATGACTATATTTGAATACTTGGGAACAGATCAAGGTTCAACCGATGGAAAATTTTTGATTGGTTGGTAATTTTGGGGATTTTCGTTAGTAACATTATTATAGGTGTGAGACTCAAAAAATAACATTATCAATAAAGTTTCTCAAAATTACTAATGAATTTTTCACTTGATTTAAAATATAAATCCTAGACCCTAGTCAGTCAAGTATTTCTCTCAACCGAGTATTTAACTATGCAATGTCAGGTCACAGTACACTAATTATGTATTGTGATTTTTCCTCTAAAATCCATTTACTCAAAATTTAGGTAAAAAACACAACCACAACAATTAAATAGGCAAAACAATCAAAGAGTAAAAACACCGATAATTAATGTGGTTCGACAACATTTTATTAATTTTCAACTACAACTTTAGGAAGAGTAAAGTTGTGAAACTCTCATCCCAAAATCACAATACAACAAAGGCTTTTGATCTAGCTCTAGTTGTAAATGTTCTCTCTACTTGACAACCAAAAACCCCAATTCACCAAAGCTCTCATCCTAACTCTAGTAGTGAACCCTTTTAGTTTACAATGTATATGGAATTATGAGCGTACCTCAAATCTTCTCTAGAATCCTTTTATATAGGGGATATTTTCCTAATACTATTAAGAAATGAACAACAACATCATAGTAGATTATTACTACTTGTACAATCAATAATCTAATAGGAAATTATTATTATTCCTATTAGAACAAACAACTACAAAATGGATCCATAGTATTACAAAAAGTATCATAATCGAGCCACAATCTTAGGAAAATCCTAGTATTAAAGGTTTTAGCACTTTTGGTAATAAACCCATGGTGTTAAAAATGCTTTCAAAATTAACTCAGATCCATTATCATATAATGTAGTATTTGAGGTTTCAATAGTATAATGATCTACATTTTACATCAATAGTATAATAGGAAAGATTCTGATTTATTTCTAAATCTAATAATCCAAAAAATAATTTAAGCTTGCACATTAGGTGATGGCCTGTGTTACAGTATACCTTTCTGAAATATTCTAATAATAAACGCTTTCTCTAGTCTCAACTACTTAAAAAACAAAACAACCTAAGATGAACATAAAGTTGGTTAATACATGTAGGGTGACCTTTTTTTTTTTTCAAGAACAAAGTTGTTTTTATAGCGTTTGTTAACAATAAAGAAAATTTTTGATTACAAATATATATATATATATATATATATATATATATATATATATATATATATATATTCTCGATCACATGAACATTAACTATTGTGAAACAAATAACAAGTTAATTTTTCTTTTGTTGTGGAGCATGTTGGACTAGATATGTTTGCAAGTGTTCCAAAAGCAGACTATTTTCCTAAAGGTTAGTGTTTCCATTTCTAAGATAAATTTCATACATAATTAGTTCTCTTGCTTAATTTCCCTAAGTACTCTAATCGAGTTCATTTTTCTTTCATTTTATTTGCATGTAATATTTTTATTTTTTATGGAAACTAATTTATAGTTGTATTCTAGTTAAATATTCTCCACAAGGTTTTTTTGGTAGCCGTGATATTGATATGTACATTATAAAACATGCAGTGGATACTCCATGATTAAAATAGTGATGAGGATTACTTGAAACTTCTAAACAACTGTTGGGAAGCTCTCCCAAATAATGAAAAGCCTACTATAGCGGAAGCGATCTTACTCGTGGATCCTGAGAAAGTTGTTTATTATCACATTGCCTTCGAGTTTGATATCCAAATGTTAGCTCAAACCCCTGGAGGAAAGGAGCGGACCCTGAATGAGTTTGAGGCCTTGGCAATCAAATCCGATTTCATGGCATGTGAGGTCGTATGTGGCGCAAATTAGGATTTGATAGCTCAAATTAAAATATTGTTGTTGTCTTACAAGCCGCAATGCAGTTTGTCTGTCATCTTTAGCCTCGTCAGAGCCAGGCTGCATATGAAAGCTTCACTTAATAAATCTGACCAAGAAACATTGTTATGATGAAACAGACACCTCATGAAGATCATTACGGGTACAATAGCATAAAGCAACTTTATGGGTGTATTTAGTAGAAGAGAAAAGTGAAAGAAGAAAAAAGTAAGAGAAGAAAAGTGTGGAATGAAATTCTCTTGTTTAGTAGGATAAAAAAGTGATATGGGATTATCAATTCATCAATTAATCTCTATCTAATCTCTCACATTAATATCCATTAGCATAACAAAAGATATAATGGTAAAAAAAAATACTTATATTTTCTTTCTTCTCAATTTTTCACTCTATTAAACAAGGGAAGGAGAAAATATTTTTCTTTCCTTTTAGTTTTCCATTATCTCTACTAAACACATGAAAGAAAACACTATCTTCTTAGTTTCTTTCCTCTCACTTTTATAAGTAGCTATAAGTTCCAAAAAATGGTTCACTTGGCAAAGCTTGCCATGAATACTAAACATTATAGAAAGTCTATTTTGATTCAAATTCTTTAAATTTATGAACTTTTTTTAGCTGATGGTTTCAATTATGACTTTCTTTTTTCAACCGACAATATGCTTATAAGTATAGCTCGTAAATTGCTCAATCATTTTGTTACAATGATTTAACCAGGAGATTTTCTAGTTGCCATCTAATGTAAGCCAGGTCCTTACCTCGGACACAGAATGATCCAGAAAAGCAAGGTCAGAGCTTTAAGAATGAAGTGGACGCTAAATTGTCATGGAAAGTTTGGAGTCGGCTCTTTTTATAACGCTTGTGTTCTCCCTTTAGAAGGGAGCTCTAAGTTCTCTTGGAAACCCATTTGGAACTCTTGTGCTTCCTGTTAAAGTTGGTGCATACTTCACCGGATAAGATCTGTAAAACCCCGGACGATCACGGGGTCCCGCTCCCCGGTGAGCGGGCGGAGGTCTCGCTCCCCGGTGACCGAGCGAGCAATGGTTAGGAGGAAACGCCCCCGAAACTTTTAGGCCCTATACAAGAGTTGGGTCTAGTTTTTGCTTGGTGGTTTGGGCTTGGGCCCATGAATAACTGTAGTTCTGCAGCAGAGCGGAAATCCTAGGATGTCTTAAGTTGCTTATAAATACTCTTTATGTATTGAGCATACATTGTAACGAGAGATTTATGAGGTTGATAATAAGAAACTTCTGACAGGACGTAGCCCTATTCTGGGGTGAACCTGGGTAAATCTTGTTTTCTTTTCTTTCTGTTTATAATTCGTGTGATTGACAGGTCTCGAATCATACACTTTCTCTAAAGCAACATTTTTTTTGTTTGGGAAGCTTATTTTGACCATTGATAACCTCCAAAAGAAAGGAAAAGTGCTAGTGAATCGGTATTACCTTTGCAAAGAGGTGGGTGAGTCTGTGCAACATTTATTGTTAACTTGTTGGACAAGACAACTTTGGAATATGACTCTTCAGGTTTTAACGCTTTGGTGGGTGAGTAACGGTTCCGTTTTAGAGGAGGTTTGGCGTGGAATAGCATTCTAGTTTCTAAAGAAAAGAAGAAAATTATTACCTTGATTCCTCTATCCATATGATGGTTAGTTTGGATGGAAAGGAATAGGACTACTTTTGATGGGATGGAGAGGTCGATTGATTATCTTAAAGATTGGTGGCTTAATACCTTTATTTTTTGGCTAGTAAAGAATTTTTTTGTAAATGAGATTCACCTTTTAGATTTTATAGATACAAATCTATATGATAGCTTAACTTGTACATGGGCGGCACCCCTTGGTTGCCTTTTTTATATCTATAAAATACCTTTATTTATCAAAAAAAAGAATTGATACTAACATAAAAGGAAAAGCACTGAGATTATATTCCACAATACTTACCTTTATAGCTAATGCTCTGTCAAAACTTTCAATAGCAGTATCAGGCTCCCCAAAGTTTAACTGTGCTCTACCAAGGGTGACCATGCCTGTAAGATCAACTTTTCTAAGAAACAAAAACATCAACTTGAAATGAACTAAATAGTAATAGAAAAAGGTAATTTCTTTTAAGACTTAACAGAATGTTAAATGGTCATTTAATCCAGAAATAGCTGCTGTACTCCTGTACAAGTTGTAGCAGCAACCGCCAGTCATTTCTGGATCTCTACTTCTACAACAATTATTAAACTTATGATGAAGCAAAGAATGAACATTTATTTTTACAGTGAAAATTTGAAAAATACATGCATATTATAACCTAGAGAGAAGGAGGTGACAATTTAGAATATGAATACACTTCATGGTTGAAGAATGACATCTTCATTCTTAACTAAGTTACTGAAGTACAAAACATTAACACTAAATGCGGCACGCCCATGACTGTATGGGAAAGAATTCTTATGATTGATGATTTTAAAAACGTGCAGGCAGATTCAACAGCTTCTTTTACCCATAAATTTAGTAGAAGTATACACCCATTTGCAAGATTCAATTATATATTCAGAATTTTGGAAATCATCATACAACAGGAGTTCTCTAAAGTCTAAACAGGTGCCTTACAATCAAAACTAGTTGTAACACTAAACTCTGCAGTCGAGTATACACAACAATCCTGAACCCAATACAAAAACACTTAAAAATTTTAAGTTTTGATTATCGAAAATGAAGTTCAAAAATTATTTTCCTTTCAGATACTGGCAGATAATAAAATGCTCATAAGCGTGTTTACTCCAAGAGGCAAGAATAAGCAACTTTACTTGAAGAATTGTTTCATGAGTAACCCAAGAAAAAATTGCTTCTCCAAATTAAGATTACCCAATTTTATGCAACAAAGGGTATAGGGTTAAGTACCTCAGCCCATGAAGGTTGCAATTCAGTAGCTCCTGTCAAGCAGGATCGAAATTACATATGAGCCTCTTAAAGTTATGTTGCAACAGAAAACAACCAGTTATAAGGTATAAGACCGAGCTTGAAAATTCTAAGACCTTAAAGGCATAAACATGCTGTGATATAAAGTACTTTATTTTAGATGGAAAAAAAAAATATGAGCTGAAATACGCAGGAATTGAAAAGACAACTGATTTTTTGATATTATAAAAGAAACTTCAAAACAAACAACTAATTAAATAATAGCCTAAAGCACATATGGTCAATGGAATTACAAAGCATATAAACAATTGAAATTGTATGCAAATATAAATGACATAAAACAAAGAAAGAAATAGAAAGTGGCTCGTACGAGTCGCTGCGTTCAATGCCTTCCATGCATCCCCAAATTCAAGTAAAACTTGAGCCTTCTGTTCATGCAAAACTGCATTCTCTGGCATCAAATTTAGAGCAGCCTCCCACTTCCCAAGTGCTTCTCGGTATTTCCCATCCTTCAAAAGCAAATTTTCTATGAGAATGAAGCCACCCAAGTACCTAGAACAGAATATAATTTGAAGCGGATAAGCAAAACTACCACTTAGATCTAATGCAAAACTATTGGAAGGTCACATGCTAATTAACCGTTCAACCATGTTTAACCCTAAAAAATAAAGTAGTTTATTGGAATGACATTAAACATTTGCATCTGAATGTTGTTCTGTATGAAGAAGCACCGCTGGCAATGAACATATGTAGAACAAGGAACCACAATTTACTTGAAAATGGGATACATGGACAAGGAAAATAATATTCACAACCATGTTCTCAAGCAAATGCAGAAACCCAGGAGAATTACTAAAAGAAATCCGGAGAGAGATTTCTCAAAACAAATTTGCAGGCCCACATCTCTAGGGATATTGTGGCTGTGTACATGCAACAAAGGCACATCTATGGCATACTACCAACCAAAGCAGGGAGACCAACTCGAATCGTGACATTTCCCATTGTTCTACGCTTCCGAAATTTTCCAAACGACTGAACTCTAACCAAAGATAAAATTTCCAACAAAACTTTCTAATCTTGGTTAGATATCTAAGTTCTAAGATCCAATTTCACTTTCTAAGTGAATAAAATTCAAGCAAACTAAAACTTTGCCAATTTTCTACACAAGAATGCACTTTTCAGTTTTAAACATCTATAAACTTCTGAAGTTCCAATTTGCCCATGCCTGCAATGAAAGAGTTCAAAAGAGGTTGTAGTTGAAACCATGCCTATCTCTCCTAGTCGGACTCTGGATGACCATTATGAGTTAAATCCGAAAAAACCTGTCTAATTACCATAGAGTTGGAAAGCAATGATAGTGACAATCAAAACCTTTCTGTAACAATCAAGTCTGTGGGGTGATGATATGAGCATTGCCTTTTAAGATGAGGGTAGGCGCGTAACTCTAAGACTTTGATTGGTAGAGAAGAAAAGTGAGAGGAAGAAAGAGAAAGAGGAAAGAAGAGGGAGAGGATGGAAAAAATAAGATGATTGATGTTTTTCATCATTTGTTTAATAAAGATGATGGAAAAGTGGGAGGAAAGAAGAAAATGATTCACTCCCCAAACATCCCAATTTAGAAGGTTGTGATTTGTACATGTAGGAGGAAAACATCTATCATCCCATAGAAAAGTGTTCTCCACCCACTTTTCTTTCCTCTCCCTCTTCCTTCCTCCCACTTTTCCTCTCTACTAATCATAACCTAAAGATCTAAAGTCTGAAACCTTTGACCATAATCGCAATTAGAGATATAGGTAGCACTAACATATTTTAATTCTGATGTAGGCAAAGCATGTGAGAGGTTATTGGAAGTGATTATAATGTTGAAGAAAACAGCAACAGTGCAACAATTTTAGGGGAAGAAGAATTATGTATTGTTAAGCAATTAAATACAATAGTCAGTCATCCATTTTGGGGCCTCATGAGTTCCAAGGTTACTCCTGTAATGTTTCCGCAGCTACATTAAATATGATTTCCTTCTGTCAGTGTTGAAAAAAATTCAAAAAACATGTTTTTCTTGGCAGCATATGGTCACAGGTTACACTCCAAATCTCCCCTTCTCAAAAATTAGGACATTTAGAGAGATTGTAGCAAACAAAAGATGAGCTTAATCAATAAGCCTGGCTACATATATTGGACTTTTCAGAAAAGCCATTAACAAATGGGTACGTGTTTAATCAAATACCAGCATAGAGCACACACGCACGCTTACCCGGTTACTAACAAATGCAAACTTCATATACAGACATTCGTAATTGGTGCAAGCTAGTTGAATTTAAACAAGAAAAACATCAATTAAAACAAATAAATAAGTAAAGAAACCTACTGAGTGTTACCTCATAATCAAATCAATAAAATTAAATAATTGCAACCAATTTGACAATAACTGATTTTTTTACCTTCAAAAGAAAATCTCTATCACTGATTTTCTTATTTTCTCTAATCCCATTCGTTCTTTCTGGTCTTTTATCAGTTTCTCTGGGAAGAAGCACAAACGCTGTGGTCGAACTGGTTGTTTTCGAAACGGTAGCGTATTAATACGGTAAACGAAGTTGGCCACGTGTTGTATGCTCCTTATCCAGCCCAAAACAAGTCCAATCAAAATACCCTTACTTTTTTTTGGTAAGTTTAATAATAATTCTATTTATCAAATATTTATTTTTAAATTATTTATAACATAAATTTTTATGTTATTTGAATTCATATTTTAAAAAAAATAAAAACATACAGTATTATTTTAATTTTTAAAATTAAAAAGTTTAATGAATTTTTAAAATTAAAAAAAAATATTTTTTATTTTATAATAGTTTTTTATATTTATTTATTTGAAATGTTAAGTTATTTAATTTTATAAAAAATATATCAACAAATTTTTCATTAAAAATATTTAATTTAATTTTATGATGGTATTTAATTTTCATTTATTTGATGATGTGATAAGCAATGGTATCGTGATATTTTTTAAAATATAAAATATATGAAATAAAAAAAAATTATACCATTTGATAGAATATAAATTTTATTTTAAAAAAACTTAAAAATTCCTTATTAAATATGTTTCATCTTTAATATTTCTATTTTTTAAAAAGTAAGATTTGTAATACTTAAGGATCATCATGTAAAGTAATATTCAGTTAAAATTTTGATTATTCAAATAAATTTATGTTTGAAGTCTACCATCTATTTTAGTTAAACATTTTTTTTTAAGTTGAAATGATTTTTATTATGATTAATATCTGAAAACTTGTTTCCATTCAAAAATATTTTTAAATGATTTTTAAAAATATTTAAATATTTTGCACTAAAATATATTTACTGTCACATTGTACAATGCAAAAGTGTATTGTACAAGGCATGTGTTTAATAAGACTAATCATTTCTTTTTTTTTACTGATAAGTAATAAAAAATCTTGTTTATTGTGTGTAATGTGAAGCCACGTGATACTTATACGTGAAGACCACAAGTTAAAAAAGTAAAGCAGTTTTAATCTTTACTGTACTAAATCCTGGCCCACGCATTTGTGTAAGTCCTACGTTGTGTTATTTTTGCTCATTGTTTTAAAAAAATTTGATCAATTCGGATTTAAATTAATTGAAAGTTTAATTTATAATTTTATAAAATTTTATTGATAATATTAATATAAATATAGAATTTAAAAATTACCAGTAATATTTTTAAAATTACATTTCAATTTGTCTAAATTATTAAGCTTAAACTTGAATAACATCATAAAATCTTCTACCGTCTTTTAATTTTTTTTTTTTAGATGACATTTTTCTACTTTTAACTGTCACGTGGTAGGTTTTAGAGTTAAGGTGCAAATATGGTTCCTCTTATATATATTTGTTTTAATGATAATTTTCTAAAAAATTATTTACGTAATGAGAAAACTTGCAGCACTTTCTCGCCTAAGGAAGCTTCCTATATTGAGCTAAGGAACTAATAAGAGTTTCTAATTGAATTCATGTTACAAGTTGCATTTAAAAAATTCCCAAACAAGCCTTAACAAGTAAATGATAAAAGACAGGAAAGCTGTGGGGGGTTTTCAACTAGAACTCCAAGAAGTAAAACAGAGAGAATAGTGAGATAAAGAAGAGGCACTGGAGCAGATATGGAGGTGAACTGATCCCAGTTGTAAAAGCAGTCTGGTTTGGTCCACCTGAAGAGGATTTGGTTAGGAAAGAAACAGAGCCATGATTTAAGCCAAAGAAAGGAAGCATGTTGTTGATGCCAAGAAACGGTTGGTGCTGACGTGGCTTGGGTGAGGACGTGGCCTGGGAGCTGACGCGACCTTGGTGGGGACGTGGGCTAGGTGAGAACGTGGCCTGGCCCTGCACAAGTAACAGAGGGAACTAAAGGCCCTCGGAAGGAGAGGAGGGGGAGACCTCCGAGGGCGCTCCGATGCTTAAGTTAGCAACGATTCAGAGGAGAAGCCGAGGGCTCAAGAGAAGCCGATGGCCTAAGTATATCAAGTATAAGTGCAGGCGTGTATGAATATTTGGTGAGGTCCATACCTTGGCCCATTTATAGGCGTCTGCCAGTAGGGTGGTCATGATAGCGGGCTCGAGCGAGAGTGCAGCTGTAGGATAGCTGCAAGGTGGCTGTCAGTCTGCAGGGTGGCTGATAGCTTTGTAGGGTGGCTGGCGATGGTAGGGTGGCCGTAGGGGAGGTCCAGTCGTAGGTTTGCTGGGTCGTCCTTTACGGGCCTAGAGACTTTGTTGGGCCGGGGAATATATGGATCGTTTGCCCGGCCTAGGGAGGTCACTGGATCTATTGAGTCTTTTGGAGCACACAGCTGGGTTTGGGGCTTGTTTGGACCGAAGCCAGCTGGGCTTATATGGGCCGCTCGTTGGGCTTGAATACTTGGAGTATTCTGGGCCATATCACAGGCCCCCCACTTCCTTGAGTACATTTGCGTGCTTAAGGAAGTGCTTTGAGGGACAGACTTAAAAGGGAGCTGAGGAGCATGACTCGGTTACGGGAGCCAGACCGTCGTTCTTGGGAGGTGAAGGGCCGTCTGGAGAGCAGAACAGTTTCTATAATTTGTAGGGTCAGACCTGCTTTAACTAGCTACTCTTGAAAGTAGTGTCGTTGCCTTCGAAAGGTGAAAAGTTGCCTGGAGAAACGAAGAGTCTCCTCGAAACCATAAAACCATATTTAATTTGTATCGCTGTGTTTTCTGGTCTTATAAGTAGGGGTCTCTGACACCTTTGGTTTTAAGCAGAAACGAGTTCAGTTTTTGAAGAGCTTGAGAGGGAGATATCACTTTCTGGTAGTGGAAACATTGGTTTGGGTAATACTTTGGGTAATGATCTCAGAGAGAGAGGAGTCATCACTCTCTTGAGGGTTCTATGGAAGCCAAAGAGGAAGACAAGGTTACCCTGGAGAAGGATCGTGGCTCAACGACCATGGTCTTCTCCCTGATTTCAAACGAGGGTCAGGACCTCTTTCAGATTCGGAGTGGAGGCAAGGACCTCTTTCAGATTCCGAGTGGGAGCTGAGGGGGTTCTTTGTGCCAAGACCTTCTTCGTTTCAAGGAACGGAAGAAGGGGGACACAGCCAACCCTAAAGGAGTACCACTGATTCATTTAAAATCCAGGGAGTTGTGTCTCTGGATGGTGGGCTCCTCGATCCCTTGAGTATATTGGAACGAAAGAAGAAGAGGGGGTGAGGAGGACACCCAGGGCTTGGGGCTGCACCTGTCAGGTGAGCGCTTTCAGTCTTAGGCTCATGCCAGGAGCTTTTCAGGATTGTGCCAAGAGCTTTTTAGCCTGAAGAGAGCATGGGAGTTTGTAACCGACATTGCCTGAGGAGCTTGGCTTTTTATCATTTTCCTTGTACTTCGAGGCCGTTAGGGCCATATTTAGTTTGTACTTCGAGGTTGTTAGTTGTAATTCTCTGAATCAAATATCTTTTCTTTCATTCTTTGCTTTGCGTGATGTCCTTGCCTTTCATACTTGAGTTGATAAAACAAACTTGATTCTGGGCCCAAGGCCGAACGTTAGTAACGTAGATTAGTCCCTCGGACTTTTTGGATCGTCTGACCGAGTGATAGACAAGGCTCGGACTTTTGGAGAATCGTGCCGAGCGATAGACAAGGCTCAAACTTTTGAAGAATCGTTGGAGAATCGTACCGAGTGATAGACAAGGCTCGGACTTTTGGAGAATCGTTGGAGAATCGTACCGAGCGATAGACAAGGCTCGGACTTTATGGAGGGTCGTTGGAGAATCGTGCCGAGCGATAGACAAGGCTCGGACTTTTGGAGGGACATTGGAGAATCGTGCCGAGCGATAGACAAGGCTCGAACTTTTGGAGAATCTCGCCGAGCGATAGACAAGGCTCGGACTCTTGGAGAACCGTTGGAGAATCTCGCCGAGCGATAGACAAGGCTCGAACTTTTGGAGAATCGACCGAGCGTTGACAATGCTCAGATTTTTGGAGATTCGACCGAGCATTGACAAGGCTCGGATTTTTGGAGATTCGACCGAGCGTTGACAAGGATCGGATTTTTGGAGATTCGACCGAGCGTTGACAAGGCTCAGATTTTTGGAGATTCGACCGAGCGTTGACAAGGCTCGGATTTTTGGAGATTCGACCGAGCGTTGACAAGGCTCGGATTTTTAGAGATTCGACCGAGCGTTGACAAGGCTCAGATTTTTGGAGATTTGACCGAGCGCTGATAAGGCTCAGATTTTTGGAGATTCGACCGAGCATTGACAAGGTTCGAATTTTTGGAGATTTGACCGAGCGTTAACAAGGCTCAGATTTTTACCCTGGAGAACATGGCCGAGCGATAGACAAGGCTTGGACTTTTGGACTCTCCTTGGCCGAGCGCATGCAGAGCAGATCATACGCTCGGACCTTGGAGATCTTGGCCGTTGCTCGGCCCTGGAAATGCTTGGCCGTGCGCACTATTGCGCACTGATGCTCAGCCTGTGTGCACCGAAGTTGGGACGAGGCCGAGCATATGAACACATGTATCAACTCTCAGACTTGAGTGTGCGCGCGATTGCTTGGCGGTGCGCACTGTTGCACACTGAAGCTTGGACTGCGTGCACTAGTGTGCACTAAAGTCCGGACGAGGCTCGGACTTGGCCGAGCACATGTGCACACACTCGGACTTTTGGTGTGCGCACGCTCTCCTGGCTGTGCACACTGTTGTGCACTGATGCAGGGACTGTGTGCACTATGGCGCTCGGCCGTGCACACTTAGTAACCGCTCGGATAGGGGCATGTGCACTATGGCGCTCGGCCGTGCATACTTAGTAACCGCTCAGACAGGGGCGTGTGCACTATGGCGCTCGGCCGTGCACACTTAGTAACCGTTCGGACAGGGACGTGTGCACCTTGGCGCTCGACCGTGCACACTTAGCAACCGTTCGGACAGGGACGTGTACACTATGGCGCTCGACCGTGCACACTTAGTAACCGCTGGCGTGGCCAAGGGCGATGCCAAGGCCGAGGCCGACGGGGCGAGGGCGATGCCGAGATGAGCGTTAAGCAAGGCTCAGACTTTGGAGGAGATTTGGCCGAGCGTATACAACACAGTTCATACGCTTGGACTTTAGGCCAGGTCGAGGCCGAGGCCGGGGCGAGGCCGAGGCTGAGACCGAAGCCGAGGCTGGGGCGAGGGCGATGCCGAGGTGAGCGTTAAGCAAGGCTCGGACTTTGGAGGAGATTTAGCCGAACGTATACAACGCAGTTCATATGCTCGGACTTTGGGCGAGGTCGAGGTCGAGGCAGGGGCGAGGGCGAGGCTGGGGCGATGGCGATGCCGAGGGCGAGGCCGGGGCGAGGGTTATACCGAGGCCGAGGTTGAGACTGAGGCCGAGGCCGAGGCCGACGGGGCGAGGGTGATGCCGAGATGAGCGTTAAGCAAGGCTTGGACTTTGGAGGAGATTTGGCCGAACATATACAATGCAGTTCATACGCTCGGACTTTGGGCAAGGTCGAAGCCGAGGCCGGGGCTAGGCCGAGGTTGAGACCGAGGTCGGGGCGAGGGCGAGGGCGAGGCTGAGACCGAGGCAGGGGCGAGAGCGATGCCGAAGCCGAGGCCGACGGGGCGAGGGCGATGCCAAGATGAGCGTTAAGCAAGGCTCGGACTTTGGAGGAGATTTGGCCTAGTGTATACAATGCAGTTCATACACTCGGACTTTGGGCGCGGTCGAGGCCCAGGCCGGGGCTAGGTCGAGGCCCAGGCCGGGGCTAGGCCGAGGCTGAGACCGAGGCTGGGGCAAGGGCGAGGCTGAGACCGAGGCCGGGGCGAGGGCGAAGGCGATGCCTAGGCCAGGGCGAGGGGGAGGGCGATGCCGAGGCCGGGGCGAGGGCGATGCCGAGGCAGGGGTGAGGGTAAGGGCGATGCCGAGGCCGAGATGAGCGTTAAGCAAGGCTTGGACTTTGAAGGAGATTTGGCCGAGCGTATACAACGCAATTTATACACTCGGACTTTGTCCGAGGCGAGGCCGAGGCCGGGGCGAGGGTGATGCCGAGGCCGAGATGAGTGTTAAGCAAGGCTCAGAATTTGGAGGAGATTTGGCCGAGCGTATACAACGCAGTTCATACGCTCGGAATTTGGGCAAGGTCGAGGCCGAGGTCAGGGCTAGGCCGAGGCTGAGACCGAGGCCGGGGCGTGGCCGAGGCTGGGGCGAGGGCTATGCCGAGGCCGAGGCCGAGGCTGACGGGGCGAGGGCGATGCTGAGATGAGCGTTAAGCAAGGCTCGGACTTTGGAGGAGATTTGGTTGAGCGTATACAATGCAGTTCATACGCTCGGACTTTGGGCGAGGTCGAGGCCGAGGCAGAGGCCGGGGCGTGGGCGATGCCGAGGCCGAGGGTGTGAGCACACTTGCAAACGCTCGGTCGTGCACTCTAAACTTCAAAGTGTGCAGCATGGGGTTGGACGGCTTGGTATTACAACAGATGAGTTCTTTAGATTTCTTCGCTTCTACTGTAGCGAGAGATTGTGGTTTCCCACGGACGGCGCCAATCTGTTGATGCCAAGAAACGGTTGGTGCTGACGTGGCCTAAGTGAGGACGTGGCCTGGGTGAGGACGTGGCCTAGGAGCTGATGCGACCTTGGTGGGGACGTTGGCTGGGTGAGAACGTGGCCTGGCTCTGCACAAGTAATAGAGGGAACTAAAGGCCCTCGGAAGGAGAGGAGGGGGAGACCTCCGAGGGCGCTCCGATGCTTAAGTTAGCAACGATTCAAAGGAGAAGCCGATGGCTCAAGAGAAGCCGATGGCCTAAGTATATCAAGTATAAGTGCAGGCATGTATGAATATCTGGTGAGGTCCATACCTTGGCCCATTTATAGGTGTCTGCCAGTAGGGTGGTCATGATAGCGGGCTCGGGCGAGAGTGTGGCTGTAGGGTAGCTGCAGGGTGGCTGATAGCTTTGTAGGGTGGTTGACGATGGTAGGGCGGCCGTAAGGGAGGTCCAGTCGTAGGTTTATTGGGTCGTCCTTTACGGGCCTGGAGACTTCGTTGGGCCAGGGAATATATGGATCGCTTGCCCGGCCTGGGGAGGTCACTGGATCTGTTGAGTCTTTTGGAGCACACTCTTGGGTTTGGGGCTTGTTTGGGCCGGAGCCAGCTGGGCTTATATGGGCCGCTCGTTGGGCTTGAATACTTAGAGTATTCTGGGCCATATCACATGTTTCCAAAGAAGAGGAGATTAGTGAAAACAATGATGTTTGATTCTCTGCTCCAATCTCTGGCTTCTCTTTACTCCTCTGGAGAATCCCAATCCAACAAGAAGTGTTTCAAATCCAAAATATAAGTAGTATAAGTTGTGCCTTTTGCAATTCGGTTCATGTATGGTTGGATTTGTAGTGATTGGGATTTTATTAATCATGGCGTGTACTAAAAAATTATCAATCAATTCTTGATTTGGACACGAGTCAACTAAATTTTTTTCATATTTTTCACTTATCTGGTCAGTGTTTTTTTTTATTATTATTAGATACAAATTTTGCTCATTACTCTATCATAATTGTTTATCATATTATGGATGGTGTTATTGAGATTTCTTTGGTTAATGGTAAAACGAGACAAACACGGTTGATAGAGGAAGACAGAGAGAGAGAAGAGACCCACGGCCTGAAATTTAGCGTTTTTCTTTTCTCTTAGGCCATTGTCGTTGACACAGAGAAGAGGGAGGGAGAGAGAGAGGGGGGGAGCAATAATGCCTGCATTGGACTCTATTGATTCAGTTCTCTTCTCTCTCAGCAGAGCTTTTTGTAGTCCCTGTTTTCTTTCAGATCCAGGTATGTTTGGTTCCCGAGAAGTTATAGGAACAATACGGATGACAAAGTTTTGATTTTTATGTGGTTTTGTTGATTTAGCATAACTGTTTTCCACTGACATGGGTCTTGGATTTTGAGAATTTAAGAAATATATCTGCCTTTAGACTTACCAAAAAAGGAAATATAACTGCCTTTAGCATATGGACAGAGGCTTCAGAAGTGGAGGGTCTTCTCTGTACACACAGGAACCATGTCCTTGTGGTGCTAGTGTTGAATTTTATTTACATGCATAAATCTTTTTTCATTTTATAAAGTTTGTGGATTGTCTTCATTTCATTCTTATCAAAAAAATAATAAAACTGTTTTTAAATGATTTCTTCAGTTGATAGATTTCTTCGGTTGATATTTAAAGATTCGTTTCTATATGGATCTGTTTTTAAATGATTTAAGAAAGATTCGTTGAGACCTGAGACCAACTTGACTATAAATGTCGAGTATAACATGTTGCCCGATTAAATGGTACTCCATGAGGAAAATCATCCCTTTTATTTTGGAGAAAGTCACATCATTCTAGTCACTTTGTCAAAATTCATGCTGGTAGACGTGTCCTGGATTACGAATAGATTGTTAAAACGCTTTATGTAAAATAATAATAAAATTATAAGTTGTTTGGTATTCAATAAAATAATAATAATATAAATTTTATTTTTAACATAAATTTTATTTTTTTTAAAACAAAAATTACTTTATAAAACTTATTTTTTAAGTGTGTTAAATATAATTTCTCAGTAATCATTTCATAAATTATTTTAAACGAATTCTTATAGATGGTTGAAAATAAATTAAATTTTCTTTCGAATTTAGTTATAAGATGAAAAATCATTAAACCCAACCAATTATTGGTTGCCAATATCAATCTTATGCAATGAAACGTAAAGAAAATAATAATTAACGACAATTTTTCATGGTACCCGCATTTGTTTATTTGACCTAAAAATTCAAATGCTAACTTCACATCGTTTATATGACCCAAATGCATCACAAAAGAAAATCAATGAAACAAAGCATCACCCAAAAAAGTGTTAGAAAAATGAGAGTAAATGGTTATTTGAAAACTCAAAAAGTATTAGTTTAAATCAAATGATTTTGATTTAAATAGAAAATGTATAAGATTAAATCAAAATATATCAGTTTAAATTAAAGGTTGTGATTTAAAAAGAAAAGTTTTGTTATTTAATAATTATTTTTTAAACAGTCATAATATGGTCTGTTAAAAACTAACAAACATTATTGTAAGACTCTCATTAAATCTGAAAAAGTCATGTTTTTCCAACTGAAAAAATATGGCTTTCCAAAACCATTTGAAGAGGTGTTTCTGCACCCAAAAATACCCATCACTTCCCACTTTTAGAACACAATTTCATTTCTTTCTTCTTCTCTTTTTTTCTCTCTGCACCTAAAGATATAACATCTTTAGATTTATTTGTAAAAAAATAATGTTCAAATGACAGTGTTTTGATTGAGATGTTATTGTTAGTTATAATAAACATGAAGTTAATAAATTTCTACGTTTGTGTGTGTAATACCTGTATTATAAAGTAAGGGTAAAGAAGTACTTTAATAAGTATGTCAAAGAGTTAAAATAATATAGATATTGTGAAATGCGAAAAGTCAAATTTTTATAAAACATTTTAAAAAAATTCTGGGACATGGAGATCCAAAAAAGAAAAAAAAAAAAAAAATTGGACGTGAACGTCCAAAACCAAGAAAGAAGAAGAAAGAAAAAAAAGAAAAAGAATTAATTAATAAAAAAAGTTTTTTTTTAAAAAAAATAGCAAAGGGTGGTAGCACTGTTTGTTAATAACAATTGAGTACTGATTATTTGCTTTTTTTAATATTAAATTTCAATTTTAAATATGATCAATACTAATAATTGACAAATTGAAATCTCATAAATATTTAAAAATTCATAGAAAAAATATATTACATATGTCATAACTTAAGAAACCCATACAAATATTTTACATATCATAATGTTCTAAAGGTTTTTTTTTTTTTTTTTCAATAGTTCAATTATCATTATTTAATTATGATAATAAATATAAAAATGACAACAAATGAAAGTAAAGTCATCACACAACCAATAATTAGACAACATCCCAGCATGACTCAACTATAGAACATAATGAATCACATCGATTTATGATGTTTATAACTTACAAATAAATGTTACTTTGCCCCCACACCTTTTTCATTTGCAACGGCATCAAACACCTCATCATATTGAGAGAAACCCTTTATATCATGGACCCCCGAGGTAGGTGTAGGCTTAAACCCTTTAATTCTTTGCATTTTGGTTTCGTCTGTGATTATAAAAGAAAAACATTCTTATTAGCAATATTTATTAAACAAGTATAACTATTGTAGAAAAATAAACCCTTAAATTACACAAAGCTTGTCGTAAGAGGTACGGTAATACTATCTTCACAAATAGCTCTCAAACATCATCCGCGGTTGTTATGATCTACATTAATATAATATTTAATCTAATTATCTTTTTCTTATAAAATAAAAATTATACAATAAAGTATCACCCAAAAAAGTGTTAGAAAAATGAGAGTAAAAAGTTATTTGAAAACCCAAAAGGTATTAATTTAAATCAAATGGTTTTGATTTAAATAAAAAATTTATAAGATTAAATCAAAAGATATTAGTTTAAATCAAAGGTTGTGATTTAAACAGAAAAGTTTTAAGATTTAATAATTGTTTTTTAAACAGATATAATATGGTCTGTTAAAAACTAACAAACATTATTGTAAGACTCTCATTAAATTTGAAAAAGTTATGTCTTTCCAACTGGAAAAACATTACTTTCCGGAATCATTTGAAGAGGTGCTTCTGCACCTAAAAATACCCATCACTTCCCACTTTCAGAATACAATTTCATTTATTTCTTCTTCTTTCTTTTTTTCCCCCTATCAAAACCATTTGCCATAATTTTTCAATTTTCAAAGCAGAATAAAATCTGAAGTTCTTCAGTTTTTATTGTTTGCAAATTTCAACCTAGAGACTTAGTTGTATCATGGAGGACTACTTGTATGTACCCATAGCAAACTTGTTTATTCAAGTGGGGACAAATAAAGCATTTAAGACAGTGATTAATTCACGCCTCTAAGTTTTGATTATCACATTCTGTTCTATTTAGAAAAAAAATGTTATAACAATTTTAAAGTTTTATTTATGTTCAACAAAATGGAGATAAAATCATTCAATGTGATGAACTAAGACTTCGTTAGGCTAGACAGATTCGATGGAAATAATTTTAACTGGTGGCAAGACAATATTATGTACATGTTTACTGCGTTGAAAATTTCCTATATAATGGATCCTAATCCGCAACCCATCTCTGATGATCCAATACTTAAGGAATGAGAGCAGTCTCAAATAGTTGTGATCGAACAACTATAGAAAGAAAATAAGAAAAGAGAGGAGATCACTTGTACAATCTGTTCATTGATATCAAATCTATAAAATTAAGGTTTGATTAATTTCCTGCGAAACCAAAAGGTACACTTGATATTTTTTTCGCGTACTTTTCACACAAACATTAAAGTGAAGATATTGTCAAAAAATTGCGTACTTGTTCACACAAACATTAATTTCCTGTGAAGATATATATTTTTCCTATATTTTAATGTGTACAAGTTACTATGATTGACTATTAATATTGTCAAAAATTGGCCCATAATTGAGAAAACAATATCGTCCGTTATGTTTTAGATGATGAGTTAAACTCTTAATGAAGTTATAAAATGCGTTCTAATAACGGAAATGCAAAGGAACTTCACCTATGCTAGTCGAATAATGAGAATGAGAAATATAAAATACCTAAGATGAGGTAATGTCTCTTGAAAGAGAAAGAAACAAATCTGTATGTCTCACACAATGAAATCCGAATTAATTGCCTCGACATCAATTGAGAAAAAATGTTGAATGGATTAATTAAAAATTTATTGTTGAAAATAAATTTTGTGGCCACATCCTAAGCATTTAAAATTCATACTTTGTGATAATGAAGTTTTGTGAGAAGTACATTAAATAATAAGTCTAGACATATTAGTCTTAGACATGATTATGTGAGACAATTGATACAAAATGATGTCATTATAATTGTCTATGTAAAATCAAGTAAGAACTTGACTGTTCTACATACTAAGGCACTTACAAGGGACCTAGTAAGTAGTACATCTAGAGATATGGGACTCAAACATTTAAATGTCAACAGTGATGACAACCTAATCTAATGCTAATAGATCACTAGTCTTATGTTTTAATGGGTACAAGTTACTATGATTGACTATTGATATATCGTCCGCTACGTTTTAGAAGATGAGTTAAACTCTTAATGAAGTTATAAAATGCATTCTAGTAACGAAAACGTAAAGGAACTTCACTTATATGAACAAAAGAGTGGTGACGCTTCTTATAAAGAGTTATGGTTTGCTCTCTTGAGGTTCATGAAACCAGGATATAATACATGACCATAATAGTGCTAAGTGAAAATAAATTCTCACCGAAATAAGAGAATTGTATGTGTGTGATGGCTCCGGTCGTATCACATAGGAATGTTAGTTTACTCTAAAGGACACAATTCATTTCGATACAACTTTGAGTTGTTTACACTAATAAAAGGTTTTAAATCGAAAGATACATTCTTTATGCATACAAGACTGAGAAATATTGTGGTAGTATTTTTCAAAATTAGTTTTTCAAACAAGTGAGGGATTGTTAGAAAAATGAGAGTAAATAATTGTTTGAAAACTCAAAAGACATCGGTTTAAATCAAAAGTTGTGATTTAAACATAAAAGGTGTGAGATTTAATAATTGTTTTTTTAAACAGACACAATCTAGTATGTTAAAACTAACAGACATGATTGTAAGGCTTCTATTAAATCTGGAGAAACCATATCTTTCCAACTGAAAAAACATAACTTTTCAGAACCATTTGAAGAGGTGTTTGTGCACCTATAAATACCTATCACTTCTAACTTTCAGAACACAATTTATATTCTTTTTTTTTCTCTCTTTTTCTCTTAAAACTCTCTGCCATAATATTTCAATTTTTAAAGCAGAATAAAATCTAAAATTCTTTAGATTTTGCTGTCTTCAGACTTCAACCTAGAGATTTAGTTGTATTGTGTAGGACTATTTGTTTGTACCCATAGCAAACTTGTTTATTCAAATGGAGACGAATAAAAACCTTAAAAACAGTCATTAATTCACGCTTCTAAGTCTCGATTCTCATATTCTATTCATTTTAAAAAAAAATATTACAACAAAAAAAAGGAAAAAAAAAGACTAAAAATTTATAAAAAGACAATTATTTTTATTTATAAAAATGCGTTGATAGTACTGAAGTCCTACCGGATGCTTCTATACTTTTGTTTATTTGCTGTACTTTTGGTTTTTCTTCGCATCCACATGATTCTTTAATTTCTCTTTCTTCTGTATTTGGTAATTGTTCCAACTAGCAATTTCTTCGCATCCACAAGCATCTTATATCCAATTAAGTAGGTTTTAATTCCAACTAGCAATTTTACCAAATGGGTTTCAAGGCAATTTTTTTATTGATTTTTTTTTCTCCTTTTGACCATGCTCCTTAGAAGAGAGACATTCCATCAGGCTTTATTAGTTAAGATTTAAAAAAGAAAAAGAAAAAAAGAGATCCTGACATTTTTTGTTTTTCATTTTTTTATTGATTTTTGTCACTGGGACATAGTACCAGCACTGTCATAACCGTAAAGTATTACTCCATAAAAACAAATTCCAGCCACTAAGTTTGAAGTTTGCACGTACCACTGTAACAATCTTTCACATCACTCTGGTATTTCACTTTTCGTCAGAATTTTAACCAAAACTTTATCTTAAATTCTCTGTTTGCATAAAACAAAGAAAGCATCTATCACATGACAAGTTTTTTTAAATGAGGATTTTGTTTGTCAAAATACCCACTTCAAATAACCCCTAAATTATTATAGGTGATATTTGACAAAATTTCATCTACTTTGCTAAAATTTTGTCTTCTCAAAAATTCAGATACAGGCCACTGATGTAATTTTTCTTTTGTGAAATGGGAATTGCTGTTCATTTTGTAAAACCAACGCTGTTTTGCTATGTTGTTGCAGATTCTGTTTAATAGGATTAGTAAAACTGATTGGTGACTATTTCGTGAAATTTTTTATTATAATTAAATTGATTTATTTTTCTGTTTCGTTGCAAGTTGTTGGTTACTGACTATTACGATTATTCGTGTTTGCTAATAACAATTGAGTAGGGATTAATTGCTTTTTTTTAATATTAAATTTTAATTTTAAATATGATCAATATACTAATAATTGACAAATTAAAATCTTATAAGTATTTAAAAATTCATACAGAAAATATATTACATATGTCATAACTTAATAAATTCATAAAATTATTTTACATATCATAACGTTTTTAAGTATTCTTTTTTCAATAGTCCAATTATCATTATTTAATTATGATAATGAATATAAAAAATACAATAAATGAAAAAATCATCACACAACCAATTTTCAGACAATATCCTAGCATGACTACATAATGAGCCACATCGCTTTATGATGTTTGTAACTTGCCAAGAAATGTTACTTTGCCTCAACACCTTTTTCATTTTCAACGACATTAAACACTTCATTATGTTGGGAGAAACCCTTTATATCATGGACCCCAGATAAGTGTAAGCTTAAAGTTTCGCCTGTGATTATAAAAGAAAAAACATTTTTATTAGCAGCATTTATTAAACAAGTATAACTATTGTAGAAAAATAAACACTTAAATTACATAAAGCTTGTAGTAAGAAGTATGGTAGTACTACCTTCACAAATAGCTCTCAAACGTCATCTGCGGTTGTTATGATCTACATGAATATCATATTTTATCTAATTATCATTTTTTATAAAATAAAAATTATACAGTAAATTATAGTATGTAATTATAATGGTCGAGTTTGGATCGTTTTGGGTTTGGGTCGTTTAAGGTTAGAGTTGTATTGGGTTTGGGTCATTTTTCAAGTTTCGGATTGTTTTGGGTCAATTTTGAGTTCAAACCGGATCGGATTCAGTCATTTTAGATTCGTGTTGTTTCTGGTAATTCGGGTCAGGTTCGATTATTTTAGATTCATGTCATTTTTGATAATTCAAGTTTGAGTCAGATTGAGTTCATATCACATTATTTAAATAAATTTTTATACTCATGTCGGATTTAAATTGAATTAAATCAAATCAAATCAAATCAAAATTTCAAATCAGATCAAATTTTACCAGCTTTCAACACAAACATCGAATCCATATATACATAGTCTACTACTGAAAAACACCATAGATTTTTCGTAATTAATTTTATGACCTGAAGTATCCTCATACAACTAAAAGATATTATGGATCAACTCACATGTTCAACCTGGCTAGTTAACTAAAATATTTTTTTTCTTTTATGTCAAATTGATTAAAAAAACATATTACAAACTAATTAATTGGGACATCTTTTAAAATCAAGTATATGGAATGCCCACTTTCTATGTCAGAAATGCCAAATTGAGACAGTGAGCACTAAAGTATGAACTTAATAAATAAAATCCTTTTTGACCATGACAAGACTGAAGAAGGATTAAATCGTAATTTCTGTTGGTGTAATTAAATTGTATAAAGCTGGCCAAAAGATTCAATTAATCTTATCAAATAGAACTATCAAGGGTCTCATTCAAGCAATGAAAAGCCTAGCCAATGTTGACTACTACAAAATTCGTTCAAAGCCTACCCAATATATATATACACACCACCGAAGTGAGAATTTTTCAAAATTTATTTAATGATTTTCAAATGTTTTATAAAATTTATATAACATTTATTTTAACATATTTAACTATTTTAAAATAAATAATATTATAATTAATTAAAAATTTGAAAACATTTAGTATCACAAATTAAGAAAGTGGTGACTGCTTTAGTACAAAGACTTTTTCAATTTATAAACCAGTTCTTTTTTGCTTTTGCTCACAAAACCTTCAGACTGTTTCATGTAAATTTCTTCCTCTAAGTTCCCGTGAAGGAAAGTTATCTTCACATCTAGTTGCTCAACCTCTAGATCATAAGCAACTGCTATAGATAAGACAAATATGATAGAAATCAACTTTGCTACCGGAGAAAATATCTCACCATAGTCAATTCCCTCTATTTGCGAGTACCCATTTGCAACCAGACATGCCTTGTACTTTTCTACCATTCCATCTGTATTTGTTTTCTTCTTGAAAACCCATATGCACCTAATTACCTTCCTATCCCTAGGCAATTTCACAAGGATTCATGTTTCATTCCTGTCATGTGCCTGTATCTCTTCTTTCATAGCATCCTCCCACATATTTGCATCCTCCGAGGTCCTCGCATTTTTCACTGTGCTAGGATCATCACCAATAATATTTAAAGCATATAATGCACTGCAAGCACTAAGGGAATACATGATGGGTGGCCACCTAACCCATGTGGATCTTTTCATGACCGGCGTGGTCTCTACCCTCAAGCCAACATTTGAATCATCACCCTCTACAACAGAAATATGAATATTGTGCTTAAACCTAACTGACTCAGAATCTGAATTATCCGGTATAGTCTATGGAGTAGTCTCCCACTCTCTATCTCCCGGGCTAAGATCAATCTGAATCTGCTTTGGCTGTTCTAGTACATCTTGGACAACCGCCATATCCCTTTGTGTTTCTCTTAACACAACATCTTTGCTGAAAACTATATTCATGTTTTCTGGATTCCATAACTTGTACCCCTTGACCCCATCCATATAAACAATAAAAATGCACTTCACTGATTTGTTGTCAAGTTTGTTCCTCATTTCTTTTGGAATATGCATATAAGCATCACACCCAAACACCCTAACATGAGTTAAACTTAGCTTCTGCTCGAATAGTACCTCAAACGGTGTCTAAACCTGCAAAGCTAATATAGGTGATCTGTTATTCAGATAACAAGTCGTAGCCGCCGTCTTTGCTTAGAAATCCGACTCTAAGCCTACACAACTTAGCATACTCCTCGATTTCTCCATAAGTGACCAATTGAGTCTCTCGGCCACCCCATTATGTTGAGGAATATACGAAATTGTTTTCTGTCTTGTAATGCCGCTTGCCTCACAGAATTGCTCAAATTTTTCTAAGCAAAATTCCACTCCATTATCTGTTCTCAGTACCTTTATCTTTCTTTCCATCTGATTTTCTACCAATGTTTTAAACTCACGGAACTGATCAAATGTTTCAGCTTTACTCGTAATGAAGTAAATCCATGCATACCTTGAAAAATCATCAATGAAAGAGACGCAATACCTTGATTTTCCAAGAGATTAGACAGGAAATGGCCCAAACACATCACTATGTATCAAATCCAGAATACCCTTCGCCTTCGTGCCAGTAGACATAAAACTCACACGGTTCTGCTTGCCATATAGACAATGCTAACATAAACCGAATCCTATAGAGCAATTTGGGACTCCCTTCACCATCTGCTTCGACGATAAAATATGTAGTCCATTTTCACCGATATGCCCAAGCCTCTAATGCCACAACACAAAGGATTTCACCTCATCATCAGTTGCCTCTTCAAAGATAAAAATTCCACTGACTTTGTACTGTACTTCCCAATAACTTGTACAACATACCATACCGAACACCTTGTGATTACTAGCGATCCATGAGTCATCTTGCACAAATTTTTATCATAACTGAAATTCACTCCCCCCTCCGTCATCTTGCTGACTGACATCAGGTTCTTGCTGAGACTTAAAATATGCATCATGCCTAGAAGTGTTTTGACCGTCCTCTTATTCATCTTCAACTTCACCTTCCCACGACCAATAATTTTCATCGGAGAGTTATCTCCCAATAAAACTTTTCCCCCATCAAAGGTTTCATACTTACGAAACCAATCCCTGTGAGGTGTCATATGAAAGGATGCTCATGTGTCAATTATCCAAACACTTCGATCTGATTGAGCCAAACAAGATGCCATATATAAGTCACTAGCATCATCATCCTAGTTCTTGTTTCCTAAAGCTGATATCTCGCCTGTCTGCTTTTTAGGGTTCATACTCTTACTTTTGCAATCCTTCTTAAGATGTCCGAGCTTTCTACACTTCCAACACTTCAACCCAGATTTATCCTTACTTTTCAATCTTCTCTTAGACTTGGGTTTATCACCAAACCACTTGTAGTATCTATCATGGGTTCACCCTCTCACAGATAAAGCCTCCTTTGACGAGTTCTCTGTACCTTGCCACCTCACCTCCTCAGACAATAAGGTTGCCACGAAATTCTCAAAGGACAGATCAGTAGTACCACTACTATCGCAACTATCAAGTTATCCCACGAATCAGGCAGTGAACAAAGCAGTGTAATGGCCTTATCATCATCCGTCATATCAACACTGATAGATAATAACTGACCTATCAAAGTGTTGAAATCATTTAGATGAATAGAGATATAATCACCCTCAGTCATTCAAAGGTTGTACAACTTCTTCCGTAGAAACAGTTTGTATACTAGAGATTTACTCTGATAAAGGCTTTCCAACTTCGGCTAGACACAATCGAATCAGACTTTGTGCCTTCCAATCGAGCTTCTCCCACTCCATGATGGGCGTTGAAGATGATACTAAAACCACCATCGACGACACCACCTCTGCCATAGACGCTGCCGTCATGCTCATCGTACTCTTCGGGATCTCATCGACTATCACCGCCCACAAGTTCCTGTCCATGAGTAAATCCTCTATTTCAGTCTCCACAACTCGAAGCTCTTCCTTCCAAACTTTTTGATTTCAATCCGTGATCCAATCGACATCTCTGATCGTTAATCCTCAAACACAAGGCTTTGATACCAATTGAACGATTTAAGACTTGTCAATCATACGAATAATAAAAATAAGACATAATATACCCAGATTCACTCCAGAATAGGGCTACATCCTACTAGAAGTTTCACTATAATCAACCTTATAAATCTCTCGTTACAATGCGCGCTCAGTACATAGAGAGTATTTATAAGCAACTTAAGATACTTTAATTAGGGTTTCCGCCTTGCTGCAAAACTACAGCTATTCATGGGCCCAAGCCCAACTCATATTCCTTTATCAAACAATGTAACTCCAATTCCTCAGTTCTCAAATAAAATATCCCCTTCTCCACCTTCCCTTTAAAATTCTTTGACTTCTTCTACTTCTTCTTCACTTGCTGCACCTCAAGCAATAACAGTACAATTAGCTCACGCTCATCGGTCTTAAGCGCATCATCTGTTTTCACCTTAAAAAACAGGTCGTTTTCCAATGAGTTCTTAAGGGCATGTTACAAGGAAACCCACATATCGTTCGCATTAATTCTATCAAGGAATTAGCTTCTCTTTCAGCAGGCACAGCTCTACTGAAACAATTAATTCCTCAAAGGGTAATCAATGGATCTACACCGTAGAAAAGGGTTCGGTCAAGTACTTCACCAAGTAGTTCTCTGAGGCGACAAAAGAGCTTTCGAAAGGAGCCTGAGATACTTAATTCTGTTTATAATTATTCTTTAACAAGTGGTAGAAATTTGAGGTCACCATCTCCTAGTCGGAGATTTTGTAGTGGTGATCATCATAATTGTGGGGGAGTTTTGGCTTATAACGCATCAAAGGATCAAATTTGTTCTAAGCCTATGGTGGATTCAAAGGTAAAGGCTGTTAATTCTGTTTCTTCATCTCAAAGGCAGGAAAGTTAGCGAGTCCAAACAAGAATTCAAGTACTGCAATGCAGCCCTGTTTAACAAACAGAGAGACTCGCATTCATTGTATTAGTTCTAAAATTGATGAAAGTGCAGTTGGAGAAGCACTTTCAAGCGAAGACATTGACTTAATTCCAATGGAGGATATTGGCAATCCTCTTATCTCCTTAGATTGTTTTATTTTTCTGTAGAAAATAAGCGTGCATGCAAATTGAAATGTTTTCTTTTTCATATATATTTTTGTTTCCTTTTCTTTTTTGGTTGTTTTTCCACAATATTCATGAATAGGTTTACATTGATTTATATCATAATGTAAGGGATTTATTGGACCATTGGAGATATGAGTTGTAAAGGTGGTGATCAGAGCGCGATTTATGCTTGGAAAGGAAATAGCACTTGTGATGATCCTGACAACGGATTGGGTTATCGCTGCAAGTGCAAGGATGAGTTTCAAGGAAACCCCCAACCACCATGATGGTTGCCAAGGTATATTATCCATTTCTATTGTTGTTGAGGTCATTGCCAAGGTATATTATCGACTTTTTAACCTTTTTCTTTTCGATTCACAGATATTGATTAATGCACAGGCCTAAATCAGTGCCAAAATGACAAAAAACACTATTAACATTGTAGGCAGTTATAATGGTTCTTGTCCAAAGGGTTCTCAAGAGGCTGTCACAAAAGCTGGAGCTCCCTGTGTTCAAGACAGAATGCCATTGATTCAGATAGCTGTTGGTAAGTTTTTTTTCTTTAATTATGACTATACCGTCCACTGATTCTATGCTTCTCAAATATATTTGTAATTAAATTCTGTATGATCAGAATTAATTAAATTCTCAAGAATGACTGTAATTGACAGTCTTTTGAAATGGTTAAAATATAAAGAACTAATTGATACAAGAGTTTTAAGTCTTGGTTTTGAGTCAGACGGATGCAACTTTTCATTTAATATTTCATCAAATTCTTTATCTTTAATTTATTTATTTGAGTTTTCTTACATTTAGCATTCACGTGCAAAGTCACTTTTTAATCGGCTTGCACATGAGGCGTGTGCTAAAATGTAAAAAAGTAATGGGGTCATTTTTCATCATCTTAAGTTACCGGAATAATTGATAACTCAATTATTTTTTAACTCTATAAAATTAATAATTTAATTTCTAAAACTTTGTGCAAATAGTTTAGTCATGTTCAATGCTAAAATAAGAGTTTTGCTTCATAGTTAAATTCTTGTTTTATACGAATTCAAGTAGTGAAATTTTTGTTTGGACCGGGTGTAAAATTCTATTTAACATCGGGTCCTAAATTTTATTGGTAATTGTTAAGTAACTCCATTGATAATGTGAATAGTAGTTGTACGGATGTTACCAATGAATTTTTTTAAATTACCAATAAAGTTTTCGCCCAGTGTAAAAGTGGAGTTTACACCCGTTGCGAGTAAGTATTTCCTAATCCAAGTAGGCAAGTGTATATATGTTAATGTGAGAAGAATGAAAGTTAAAGGAAAGAAAAGTAAAAAAAATGAGTGTTGTCTTTCATTTGTTCAGTAGAGATGATAAAAAATCATGAGAAAAAAATAGTTTTCTTATATTTTTGTTTAAGAGAGTGAGAAAGTAAGAGAAAAGAAAATGTAATAATATTATTTTTAATTTTTTATTATTATATTTGTTATGTTAATAGATATTAAAATGAGAGATTAGATAGATACTAATTAATAAATTGATAATTTCATCTCAGTTTTTTTCATCTTCTACTCTCAATTTCTTTTAATTTGAGACAATTATGATTTGTAAATAAAAAAATATTAATCACTTTAGTTTTCTTTCCAATCACTAAAAAACTATTTGGACACTAAAAAAATGAAACAATAGATAGGCCAAACAGTAAGTGCGCTGTTTTTTTTCCTTTTCATTTAAATTTTAGTTTATGCTCTACCTTTTCATGCTATAATATAAGTTTTTCCAGGCTGCAGTTTGTAATTCTTCTTTTGATCTGCAGATGTTGATGAATGTAAACAGTCGATTCACGACTGCAAATATAAGTTCATTAACACAGAAGGGAATTATACATGTACCTGTCCCAGGTGGTACAATGGGGATGGAAGAAAAAACGGGGAGGCATGTGTCGCTGATCAGCTACTGGTGATTAAGATTGTTCTTGGTAAGTATATTTCCTCTTATATGCTGCGATCTGATACCAAGTGTGCCATTGATTTCGCTTACCAAAATCGGATAAAACCAGAGCTGTGCATGTTTTATAATTTGATTGTGTTTGATGATGAGGATTTCAAAATGATTTGGATTGGATTGTTTAGCATAGGATTTATAAATTTTTACTCAGTTTTCACAGTTAGCTGTTTGATTCATTCTTCAGGAAACAGGATATAATACTTACAAAGTCCTATTATGTGATAAAATTGGTCAATAATGGTTTTAGAACACAAGGTTTATGGAGGAATGACTGAATGAAAATCAAATGACAAATGATAGAACTGAAGCAAGAAACTTTCCTTACCCTTGTACTTCAATAATGTTTTTAGAAGACAAGGTTTATGAAGAAATGGCTGAATAAAAATCCATGACAAATGATAGACTCGAAGCACGGAAATTTCTTTCCCCATTTTACTTCAATGAAGTCCACAAATAATTCCCTTTACTTCTGTCAAATGTAGGTGTTGGCATAAGCTTCATAGTTCTGCTCGTGGCTACCTCTTGACTCTACTTGGTTTTCAAGAAAAGAAAGCTCATCAATCTCAAAGAGACGTTCTTCAGGCCAAATGGCGGCTATATGTTACAACAGAAAAATGCATTCCATTAAATTTTATTTTTTCTTTCTCCTGAATCTTCTCATTTTTTTCTTCTGCCAATCACATTTAGGATTAATCTCTTGTGCCTAATACTTTTATATGTTTATCAAAGGAGCAGTTGGTAACTTGATGACTTTGTACCCAGTATTAGCTCCAATAATCATGACTCAGTCCTTAAATAAAATATAATTTAATTGTTATTGAACTGTTATATATAAAGGACCCCGATCTTGATTGGGCTGTAGGAAATTTGACTTGTGAAGAAGCTATAAAGAATTTAGCGAGCTATGCTTGTCTGGCAGAAAATAGTGAATGTTACAATTCGAATAATGGACCTGGATACAGATGCAATTGCTCCTCTGGTTTTCAGGGGAATCCTTACCTCATCGATGGTTGCCAAGGTAAATTTCTTATATTTTCTATATATTAATTAAAACAAAATTGTTAGTTTTTTTTTTCTTCAGTTAACTGAAAATTGATTGTTAATTAATTAATTAATTATGCATTTGTGTCCTTAGATATTGATGAGTGTAAAATTTCCAGACCTTGCAACGGGACATGCCAAAACATATCAGTGAGTTTTTCTTGTACTTGTCCAGAAGGGTATGAAGGCGACGGATTGCTTGATGGAACAGGCTGCTGTCCTGAATTTGATAATAGTGATCAATCAAAGAAATTAATTATCTCATTGTGTAAGTTATAAATTGATTATTTCATGTATTAAATTAAATTATGCTACCCTTTGTCTGTTTGTCAGCTAATATGATTTGAGACATCATATTAGAATTTTTAATATAATGTTTTTTACTGGAATTTTTAATAAACTTGTAGTGTGTAAACCAATGTCATTATAATTGGACATGCCATAGAAATCATCAGATTCTTTATTATAATTAAGCACTGCTAGCTGCCTCAAGGGAAGATATATGATTAAAATTTCTACCATTGACTTTGTAAACATAATGATTCAACCAAAGAATGTAAAATAAAAAACTTTATGCGTCAGAGAGTCTTCGAAATTAAAGACTTTAATCCCACCTACGGTCAAAATTAAAATTAATTCATGATTATGATTCTTATATTTATATACTTTATGTTATTTTAATGTTTATTTAATTGGTCTAGGATTAATGAACTACTAGATTGCAGCATAGTTCAACTCTTTGATTGAGTCCTCTCTCTGTATGCAACCACTGTTTGGCCTGAAAGATTCTTGTATGGACTAAGTTCATGAGATTTTGTAGAACTTTTTTCTCTCTGACAATAGAAAGTACATTTGGTATAAGAAAATCTTATGGATTAGGTCTAGACAAGAATTTTCTGTCTAACAGAATTTTCCGACTAGACAAGAGTTTTCACTGTTGTTTTATCTTCACAAGCTAAAAAATATTTTCTAAGAAACAGAATTAATCTCAGATACAGAAGTTTCATAGTTATTTTACTCTGAAAAACTTTTTTGACACCCAGAAATCGAAACTGCAGCTAGGCCAAAATGTATTCATGTTTGAAGTTTTTAAAATGGTTATGCTTATATGGTTAAATTAGTATTCTTTGTCCTAAAAAGAGAGAAAATTACAGCATCCTCCTTGGTTATGATGTTCAATTTAAGATAATTTTCTGTGCAGGTGTTACCATAAGCCTCTTAGTTCTACTTGTTGGAATTTCCTGCGTTTATTGGGGACTAAACAAAAGAAAGCTCATCAAACTCAAAGAGAAACTCTTTGAGCAAGATGGTGGCCTAATGTTACAACAACAGCTCCCTAAACACAAAGCTGGATCATCAGTTGATGCTGCCAGAATATTTAGTGCAGAAGAGCTGAAGAAAGCCACCAACAATTACGACGAAAGTAGAATCCTTGGCCAAGGAGGCTATGGAACAGTCTACAAAGGAATATTACCAGGCAGTAAAAAAATTGTTGCCATTAAGAAATCCAAAATTGGAGACCAGAGTCAGATTGAACAATTCATCAATGAGGTAATTGTGCTTTCACAAATTAATCATAGGAATGTTGTTAAACTATTGGGTTGTTGTTTGGAGACTGAAGTTCCATTGCTTGTTTATGAATTCATCACGAATGGGACTGTCTGGGAACACATTCAAGGTAAACTAGTCCAAGAATCGTCGTTTCTTCCATGGGAAATGAGATTAAAGATAGCTGCAGAAACTGCAGGGGCATTAGCATACTTGCACTCTGCTGCTTCAATGCCAATCATACACAGAGATGTGAAGACTACCAACATTCTTTTAGATGATAATTACACTGCTAAAGTGTCTGATTTTGGAGCATCAGGGCTTGTTCCTTTAGACCAAACTCAGTTGACAACTTTGATGCAAGGAACACTTGGGTATCTGGATCCTGAATATTTCCAATCAAGCCAATTAACAGAGAAAAGCGATGTTTTTAGTTTTGTTGTTGTTCTTGCAGAGCTTTCGACAAGTAAGAACACGATTTCTTTTGATAGGCCTGAGAACGAGAGAAATCTAGCTATGTACTTCGTTTCTTCAATGAAAGAGGATCAGTACTTGTTTCGGATTCTTGATGAGAGAATTGTTAACGAAGGAAACATCGAGCAGATCAAGGAAGTTGCTAAGCTAACAAAAAGATGCTTAATGGTAAATGGGGAGGGCAGGCCTACTATGAAGGAAGTAGCAATGGAGTTGGAGGGATTGAGAGGTATGGGAAAACATCCATGGACGAAAGTGGATTTGATATCTGAAGAGACTGAATCCTTGCTTGGATCAATAACTTTGAATGCTTGCATTAATGGTGCTGCTGCTTCTAGCTCTACAACTGCAGGGTTCGATAGCATGGGAGATCAAATATTTTTACCTCTTGGTAATAATGGGAGATAATTTATTTTGTACACATTGATGTGTATATATGCAAACTATGCATTCAATTTTCATCATTGCTGTGAGATCATTTGACATTCATTTAACTTTTTGAGTTCACTTAGAATTCATTTTTATGAGAATTTTAATGATGTGTTTTTTTTTTTCGCTGTGATCTTTTCAATTTTTTAACTTGAGAGATTAGTTATGGAATAATTGATAATTTCATTTCATTTCTCTTCATTTTTAACTCTCAAATTCTTCTCATTTGGGATGATTATGATTTTTAAATAAAAAATATTAATCATCTTAGTTTTATTTCCTATCACTAAGAAAATTCTAAGAAAATCCATTTCATACCTTTTTTTTCCTGTCACATTTATCCTTTACTAAATATACTCTATATGTAACGTTGATCGAGTAAAAGTCTTTTTAATAGTGAACTGGTTGTTGAATTGTCATGAACCATAATTGCGAAAGTGGATGATTTTTTGACTGACTCGAGTCTAAACCTAATGGTGTAGATAAGTTGAAAACTCCACGGGTAATCTTAGAAACTTTATTGATAATGTTAATTTCTGAATCTCACACTTATATTAACATTATTAATGAATCTCCTTAAAATTACCAATAAAATTTTTAACTTATATAAACCAATGAATTTAAACAAAAACCAGCCAAATTTTTTTTTTGGCGAAAGTGCCTAGCAACATTGGGAGAAGCTTTCCATGTTATCAAAATTTTTTATTTCTTTGGCGAAAGTGACAAGCAACATTTGGAGGAGATTTCTCACTTCTTTTTTTACTTTTTCTTTTTTTTATATTAATTTTGATGACACCAACGGTTGTGACGTGGCCGTTAGTGCATCAACTTGCATCAATTGAACTTTCCAATTATCAAAATTTTGAAATCTTCTAATCATTAAGAAAAGTCCAAGGGCTTCACCTTTTAATTGCTTTTCTAATTCATGTACGTTGCATATATATTATATTATATTTTAATTGCTAAGCAACATTGGGAGAAGATTTCCATGTTAAGAAGAAGACATTTAGGGACGACTATAGAACATTTTATTTAGAAGAGTATTCTATTTTTAGTAGAAAGACCAGATATTTACATAATTGGTCCCCATCTCACCTCTCACCTCTCACCTCTTCTTTTTATTTTTTTTATTTTTTATTTTTATCAACGACAGAAAAATGCATTCCATTAAATTTTATTTTTTCTTTCTCCTGATTTTTCTCATTTTTTTTCTTCTACCAATCACATTTAAGATTAATCTCTTGTGCCTAATACTTTTATATGTTTCTCATAATCCTTTTGCGTTGTTAACGGCCTGCCAGTTCCTATATAAGAAAAAAAGAAAACCAATAGTTATGAAATGTATTCATCAAGAGTAAAACGAACAAGAAAACTTCTTTAAAATTAAGGGGTAATAGGAGAAGCTATGGGCTTACCTAGACAAGCACTTACGCAGCTCTTGCTGTTAATAGTAATATTAGCAGTGTTGAATTTAAGAGAGGAAGTGAGACAATACAAAAAGAAGAATTGTATTGAATGGTGTGATTTACTTACAAAGGGAGCTATCCTATTTATATAAGCTAATAGGAGAAGCAAAGCTATACACAACCAATGTGGGATTATCCTATTTATACAAGCTAATAGGAGAAGCAAAGCTATACACAACCAATGTGGGACTAAGCCCATATAATACATTAACATCCCCCCTCAAACTCAAGGCGGTAAGTGGGAGGTGAACTTGAGTTTGGAAACCAGAGAGTGAAAGCGTCCGGGTGGATGAGCCTTACTGAAAATGTCAGCTGTCTGATCGGCTGAACTGACGGATTGTAGACGAACCGTATTCTGGAGAATGTGATCACGGATGAAGTGGATATCATTCTCGATGTGTTTTGTACGCTCGTGGAAGACATCATTGTGAGCGATCTGAATAGCACTCCTGTTGTCACAGTGTAGGATAGTGGCAGCAGGAGAAGAGATACCCATGTCAGCGAGTAGCCATCGAAGCCAGAGAAGTTCTTGAGTTGCATCAGCCATGGCACGATATTCAGCTTCAGTACTGGAGCGAGCAACCACAGTTTGTTTCTTACTACGCCAGGAAATGAGAGAATTGCCCAAAAAGAAACAGTAACCAGTGGTTGAACGTCTGTCGGTGGGGTCTCCGGCCCAATCGGCATCAGAATAGGCTTGTAAAACGGGGGCAGACTATGCTGAGAAATGAAGCCCATGAAATAAAGTACCCTTGACGTACCTAAGAATGCGAAGAACAGCCGAGTAATGGGTGGTCCGAGGAGCGGACAAGAACCGACTGACCTGATGAACGGCATAGGCAATGTCAGGGCGAGTGACAGTAAGATATACAAGACTTCCAACCAGTTGACGATATAGAGTGGCATCCTGAAGAGGTGAACCATCGAGTGGGGTAAGTCTGACATTCGGCTCGAGAGGAGTAGTGGCAGTGGTTGAGTCAGTGATCCCAGCCTTGGAAAGGAGGTCCGAGGCATATTTGGCCTGAGAGAGAAAAAATCCATCAGAATTAGATGAGACTTCGAGGCCAAGAAAATAGGTGAGCACGCCAAGATCTTTCATCTCGAATTGGCCACTGAGAAACTTTTTGAGTTCAGAAATACCATGTAGATCATCTCCAGTAATAACCATATCATCCACGTATAGTAAAAGAATGATAATACCGTTGGTAGTATGGCGGATAAACAGAGCTGAATCATGAGCACTCGGTGTGAACCCAAACTGATGAATGGTAGTGCTGAATTTGGCAAACCAGGCACGTGGAGCTTGTTTCAAACCATATAGGGCACGACGAAGGCGACAAACTTTGTTTCGAGGGGCATCCAAGCCGAGAGGTGTATGCATATAGACTTCCTCAAGAAGATCCCCATTGAGAAATGCATTTTTGACATCCATTTGAAATAGAGTCCATCTTCGAATGGCGGCGACAGCAAGGAGTGTACGGACAGATGTGAGCCTCGCCACTGGAGCAAATGTCTCTTCATAGTCAATGCCATATTCCTGAGCAAATCCCTTAGCAACAAGTCGGGCTTTATATCGTTCAATAAAGCCATCAGAAAGTGTCTTGATCTTAAACACCCATTTGCACCCAATAGGAGTTTTTCCAGGGGGCAGATCAACAATATCCCAGGTATGAGTTTTAGCTAGAGCCTGAAGTTCTTCATCCATTGCTTTCTGCCAAAGTGGATTAGTACTAGCCTCCTTATAGGATTGAGGCTCATGCAGATGAAGTATAGTGGAAAAACAATGATAATCACAATGGTAATCAGCAAGATGAGAAGGGGGATGAGTTACCCTGGTAGATCTGCGGGGGTGATATAGAGGATGGCTCTCAGAGGGAGTTGGTGCAGACTCATCAGACATAGGAATATCCTCGGGCACGACCGATTGAGTCGGAGAGGTGAGTTCAGTTGAGGGTTCTGGAGCTGGAGCTGGGTCCGGAACGGAAGGGGTGATATCGGCTGGTGATTCGGAGGTGGACTCAACAGTACCTGAAATTGGATTCTCAGGAAATAACTCAATAGATGGATCAGTAAAGAATCTGGAGTTAGTGATGGTTGACATGTCAAATGACTGTAACGAAGAGAACATTTGATGTTCCCAAAAAATGACATGACGAGAGATACGAAGAGTTTTAGAAATAGGATCCCAGCACCGATACCCCTTATGTTCAATACCATATCCAATGAAACAACACAGATGAGCCCTTGGTTGTAATTTGTTGTGTTCATGTGGTTTGAGAAGAACAAAACAAGCGCAACCAAAGACTCTGAGGTTAGAGTAATTAGGAGATTTACCGAAAAGAGGCTCGAATGGAGACTGATTTTGGATTGTAGCGGAAGGGACACGATTGATTGTGTACACTGCGGTTAAGGCAGCATCACCCCAGAAACGTTTAGGACATGATGACGAAATGAGTAGAGCACGAACAGTGTCAAGAATATGTCTATGTTTGCGTTCGGCTCGTCCATTTTGTTGGGAGGTTCCAGGGCACGAGCGATGGGGAAGCGTGCCATTTTTGTGAAGTAGGTTTAGAAAAACACGGTCTTTATATTCCATTGCATTATCTGAACGAAAAATTTTGATATTCCGAGAGAATTGGGTTTGAACCATAGAAGAAAAATCAGAATATATTTGAAAGAGTTCAGATCTGCTTTTCATAAGAAACAACCAAGTATAACGAGAATAGTCATCCACAAATATAACAAAATAACGAGCACCACCCATGGATGTATGAGGAGAAGGCCCCCAAACGTCAGAATGTACTAAATCAAAAGGTGCAAGGGAAACAGACTGACTCTCATTAAAAGGTAAAGCTGATTGTTTTGCAAGTTGACAATGAATACAATGAAAAGACTCATGCTGAAGTGATCCTAACTGACCACTAGAAATAAGAGAACGTAGAGGGCTGGATGAAGTGTGACCTAATCGAGAGTGCCACAATTCCACAGGAGAGAGTGCTGGGATGGATGCGGCTGATTGGTTTGGTGATGGTGATGATGGGACTTGGAGGTGAGTAAGCTCAAAGAGGCGTCCAACTTTACGGCCGGTTCCAAGGAGTTTTCCTGTCTGAGGGTCCTGCACACGACAACCAGTAGAAGAAAAATGCAAATCAAGTCCAAGATCACATAGTTGTCCAACAGATATAAGGTTAAGCGTAAGATTAGGAACCAAATATGTGTCAGGGAGAGACAGATGAGAACTGTCAACATGTCCAGTGTGACTGACCAACATATTTGATCCATTGGCAGTGTGAATAGTAGGTGCATGCTCATCACGAGTTTTAAAGGAAAATATGGAGGCATCAGAAGTCATATGATTGCAACAAGCAGAATCAAAATACCATCTGGATGTACCTGGTGTAGCTGACATGGCTATATTGTTACCAGTTTTAGTTAGAGCCTCGGTAAGAATGGTGCATAAACCACTCCAATCAGGTGAAGAGCTGGATGAAGTTGGTGTAGCATCAGTGGCTACAGCAGCAGTATTCTTTGACTTGGAATAGAACCGATTGTATGAGCCTCGTGAGCGATATTGGTTCCCATTTGACTGATTTCCAGAAGGAAGTTTAGGGCAGTCTGCAAGATAGTGACCCGGTTCTCTGCAGACTTTACATAGGCGAGAAGGACATTTGAGCAATTCATGCCCTTGTGAATGACAATACTTGCAATATAAGGGCTTCTGGTATGAGTTTGTCTTGGCAGCTTGTGTGGCAAGAGCAACGGGTGCTGCAAGGGCAACATCTGTATGAGATCCCTGTAATGTGGCGAGACGTGTTTCCTCACTGAGTAGATCAGAAAGAACGTCGTTTAAGGGAGGTATTGCGCCTCGGTGTAGGATTGAAGCTCTTACAGGTTCAAATTCCTCTCTCAAGCCCATCAGGAATTGCATAATGCGTGTCTCAGTTCGGTACTTTCCATGAACATTGGCGTCTTTTGTGCATTCCCAAGTTGGCTCAGTGAGAGCTAACTGGTTCCACACGGCAGTCATCTGAGATAGAAAGCTGTTGATAGTTTGTCCAGGTTCTTGGCGCATGCTATGAAGGATGGAAAGAAGACGATACCGATTTGAGATGTCTGCCCTGGTGTAGCGGTGTTGGAGAAGATCCCAAGCTTCTTTAGCTGTATGGAGTGTACCAAATTGAAGTTTGATTTCTGCGATAATAGTGGCACGAAACCATGTGAGAATCTGGTGATTTTTGCTATCCCAGTCCTCTAGACGGTCAACATATTTGTCAGCATCTTCATCGTCTTTCTTCTTGGGTTCAGTGATATCTCCAGTCACGTAACGCCACAATTTATGTCCACGGAGGAAACCAGACATTTCTTGAGCCTACACAACATAATTAGATTCATCCAGAACAGTAGTAATAACCCGGGGTAAGTACGATTCAGCCATAGGCACAAAGAGGAAGGTGAACCTCCAAGAAACCGGTGATGTGGCGATCAACTGATGATGTGGTGGTCAACGGGTGACGTGGCACTGACGTGTCAGTGAGGTGGCGTTGATGTGGCTTTTAGGGCTGACGTGACAGCAGCGTTTCTGAAACAGGAGCGGCAGCAGATGTGATGTCAACAGGTGACGTGGCACTGACGTGGCAGTGAGGTGGCGTTGATGTGGCCTTTAGGGCTGACGTGGCAGCAGCGTTTCTGAAACAAGAGCGGCAGCAGAGATGATGTCGATGAGACCCTGACTATAGTGATGACCCAACAGGTATGAAAAGGATATACTAAAAGTTTTTCTGATGTGAAGGATCCACTAATAGTGGCAATCACAGAGCATACTCAACTCTTAATATACCGAGAATTTCTGATGTGAAGGATCCACTAATATTGGCAATCACAGAGCATACTCAACTCTTAAAATACCGAGAACCATTATGGCTCTGATACCATGTTGAATTTAAGAGAGGAAGTGAGACAATACAAAAAGAAGAATTGTATTGAATGGTGTGATTTACTTACAAAGGGAGCTATCCTATTTATATAAGCTAATAGGAGAAGCAAAGCTATACACAACCAATGTGGGATTATCCTATTTATACAAGCTAATAGGAGAAGCAAAGCTATACACAACCAATGTGGGACTAAGCCCATATAATACATTAACAAGCAGCAACATCAACAGTACCAGCAATTGGTTGCTCAGACAGTTGTGGCAACCTCAGCATCCCATACCCATTTGGCACAGAAGAAGGCTGTTACCTGGATGACACTTTCCTCATTACCTGTAATGACTCCAACAAGCCATTTTTGGGAAAAAGTAATATACCTGTTACGAACATTTCACTAGATGGGCAGCTACTCATCACAGTCGAGGCATCTTACAATTGCTATGACAACAAGGGAATTCAAACAAAAGACTTCAACGATTGGCTTCGGGTAGATAAATTCCTTCTCTCATACACCAAAAACAAGTTTACCGTGGTAGGTTGTGACAGTTACGCGTATCTCATAGGTGCCCTAGGTAAAAGATATACAACCGGTTGCATGTCCCTGTGTCTCACAACTGATGATATGGTTAATGGGTCATGCTCTGGTATCGGCTGCTGCCAAACAGACATTCCAAGGGGAGTGATGGATTATGACATATCTGTAAGTAGCTATTACAATCATACAAATGTATCAGACTTCAATCCTTGCAGCTTCGCCTTTGTGGTTCAAGATAGTCAGTTTAACTTCTCCACTTTAGATCTTTTCAATCTAAGTAACATTGAAGCTTTCCCAGTGGTACTTGACTGGTCAATTGGAAACAAGACATGTGAAAAAGCTAAAGAAAACCCAGAATCATATGCATGTAAGGAGAACAGCTTTTGCCTTGACTCAAATAATGGACCTGGGTATCTCTGCAATTGTTCTGATGGTTACCATGGAAATCCCTACCTGCAAAAAGGTTGCCAAGGTACTTATCCTATTTCTGTCCATTTGGATTTCACTTGCACCATTCTAATAAATCACAAATTTATTTTCCGGGATTCAGCTAATGTTAATGAACTCTTTTGATTTCTACTTGGTTGACCTGCTCTCTGTTCTTCAGATATTAACGAGTGTGACGATCCAAGCCTCAATGAATGTACAAAATCAGAATTCTGTCACAATTCAGAGGGGAGTTTCACTTGTGTCTGCCCAAAGGATTACCATGGAGATGGTAGAAAAGGTGGAACAGGTTGCAATGCTAATCAACCATTGTGGACAAAGATTGTTGTTGGTATGTACGTTCCTTCTTCTTTCTTTCTTTCTTTTTTTGGGTATTTCAGGTCTCTATATATATGTAGGGTAAGGTAAGTATTGGGAATGCGGTTAATAAACCTCTAATTCCTTAAGCACTAACAGGAGTTAGAGTAAACTAATGGGGACTTCTCATGAAAGGCATTATTGTATATAAGGATTGCTAAAATATTATGCCTATATACTTTATTTCAATATTATCTTATGAAAGTAAAATTCTGAATCCTGCAAAGTGGTGCAAATAACTCCATTAAAAATCTGAATCCAGAGTCATATTAGCATTCGTATGCACCCTCTGCTTTTCATAGAGTAACAGAATTTTTATAAAGTCAAACAATGAAGTGTTTATATATATGTCTTCGCTCAATTGGTTTCCATTCTCCTCCACTCATTGAGGGAACAAAGTAAATATTGGAACCAAATTTGTAACTCTGAACTTCAGTGATTCTTTAAGATATTTTGTTGTATGCAGGACTCAGCATAGGCCTCCTGGTTCTACTTTTGGGCATATCCTCTTTATACTGGGGATTCAGGCATCAACAGCTTATCAAACTCAGAGAAAAACTTTTTGAGCAAAATGGAGGCACCATGTTGCGACAACAACTTTCAAGGCATGGTGGGTCTGCTGAAAAAACCAAAGTATTTACAGCGGAAGAGCTAAAAAGAGCTACCAATAACTACCATGAAAGTAGATTCCTAGGCCAAGGAGGGCAAGGGACAGTTTACAAGGGAATATTGCCAGATAACCAAGTAGTTGCAATAAAAAAGGCCAAAATAGGAGACCACAGCCAAGTTGAGCAATTCATCAATGAAGTGATTGTATTGTCCCAAATCAACCATAGGAATGTGGTAAAACTCTTGGGATGTTGTTTGGAGACACAAGTCCCTTTGTTAGTATACGAGTTTGTGACTAATGGTACCCTCTTCGACCATATGCACGATGTTAGGCTTGCATCTTTCATTCCATGGGAAACTCGTCTGAAGATAGCCACAGAAACTGCAGGATCCCTTTCATATTTACACTCTGCTGCTTCTATTCCAATCATTCACCGTGACATCAAATCTGCCAACATCCTTTTAGATGACAATTACAGTGCAAAAGTGTCAGATTTTGGAGCTTCGAGGCTAATCCCTATAGACCAAGAACAGTTAACTACGCTTGTGCAGGGGACTCTCGGATACCTTGACCCTGAATACTTTCTCACAAGCCAATTGACAGAGAAGAGCGATGTTTACAGTTTCGGAGTAGTCCTTGTTGAGCTACTTACAGGAAAAAAGGCTATTTCCTTCGACAGGCCGGAAAGGGAAAGAAATTTGGTTACTTATTTTGTTTCTTCTATGAAAGAGGATCGCTTGGTTGAAGTTCTTGACCACCAAATGTTGAATGAGAGGAATGTTGAACAGCTCAAGGAAGTGGCTAATTTAGCAAGGAGATGTGTAAGAGGGACGGGAGAGGAAAGGCCTACTATGAAGGAAGTAACAATGGAATTGGAGGGATTGAGAGCAATGGAGAAACATCCATGGGTAGGAGGAGATTTGTACCCTGAAGAGGATGAACACTTGCTTGGTCATGGTGGTAGCAGTAGTACCAGCACGGCTGGCTATGACAGCATAAAGAACCAAGTCACACTTGAAATTGAAGATCCATTTGATGCACTAGATTATTTAGGATGCATTTGATGAATACTTGCTTGGGCGGTGATTATTTAGGATGCATTTGATGCACTAGATGAAAGGGCAGATAGAATCAATGGCTGGATGTTTAATCCGGTCATGACTGGATAAAGCCATCTGGTGTGTTAGTATCTAAAGTTATGTATTTTCTTTTTCTGCGTTTCTCTTTCCTCTGTTGGTCAATCTTTTGATAGTGTGTTTGTTTATCACCCATTTATGCTACGTTTCTATTTTCTTTCTATAGAAAATTGTTTCTGCAGCATCCCTCGTGAATCAAAATGTGAAAAATTTGGCATGAATTAGCCAGTGATATTTTCAAGAATTGTCAAATTTAGGTTTTAGTTCATGTAGTAACTGACGCAAAACCTAACGCTCGGTGTAGCATAGTCTCTCAATTTCTAATTTTCTATATCTAATTATGAAAAGATTCAAAATTGCAGTCTGCACAATAATTCTAGTTAATGACTTAAATGTCCACAAAAAAAAAGGTACCTTGAAACTAGGACTAATACGAACAAAATATCACAATGACTGAAAAAAAAAATCTTCCACGTTAATAAGTAAACGGAATCTTAGCTAGAGATAATTCAACTTTGGTCCTTTTCCATGTAGAAACTAGAAAGAATACTAAGTTCTAAGAAATTACCAAAATATCTATTCCGAACCCCCTCTCACGCAATCAGAGTTATTTATTTGAGAAATACTTAGTTTTAGACCCGTCTGAAATTTCAGTGATAATTTTAAATAATTTTATTGATAATATTATTTTTTGGATCTTACGTTCATGCTGGTATTTTCAGTAAAGTTTTCTAAAATTATCAATAAAGTTTTAGACAAGCCTATGTTTTAGATCCGGTCTAACAAAATATTTTTGTATTTTGATAGCAAAAGTAGACCTTTGGGGTAAGTTCATTTTTACCAAAAATTCTTGCCTGCCTCGGGTCTAAACCACTGGAAACTTCAATGATAATATTGAGGAGCTTCATTGATAACATTTCATTGATAACATTAATATAGGTGTGAGACCCAAAAGTTAATATTACTAATAAAATTTCTAAGAGTACCAATAGAGTTTCCATCTGATCTAAATTCAATGGTTTAGACCCTAATCAACCAATAATTCTTCTAATTTTACACCATGTGAGTTTACCCAGTAAGTCAAAGTACAAAGCTACATTTGTACTTGCAGTTTCAGAGTAATTCCTATAAATGAGTAAAACTTTCGACAGCCATTGACACCCCAAATTAATACTCAAAGCTTGCAGTAGTAGGAGGCACTGGTTAAGCGATGATAAGTCCCGTTTGTTGTCACTGTTTTTTTTTTATTGTTAAACGCAATTTTATTTAAGTTAAAAATGTTTTAACGTGTGTTTTAAGGGGCGGAAAAAATAAAAGCGCTTTCAAATGAGAGTTTTTTGAAGTGCTTTTCACGAAAAAAAGAATAAAAACACTTTGGGATCAATTCATTTTAACACCAAGTGAGTTGACCCCAATAATTTTGTGTCCACGGGACCACGGCTATTTTTGTACTCGCAATTCCTGAGTTATAACTTTAACAGGGGACCAGGACAGCAAATTTACTCAACCTTGCAGTAAAATAGGGGCCACTGGTCATAGTCCATTTGCATCACTGAGCGTAGTGTTAAGTTGTTGACGGACTGCCAGTTCTTATGCATACAGAAAAGGACTACTTCCAATTTTGTTGAAAAAACAATGATGTATCAATTTTCTTTTTAAAACTTACTATTCATATCAAAATACCAATTTCTAACATTAAATAGTCTCAAAATATTTTTTTAAGAATTAAAATTTTAAGTAGATATTATTTTTCATGATTATCAAAGTATCCTTAATGTTAAAATATCTTCAAGTGATTATGATAAGTTTAATAATTCTACTTATCAATTATTTATCTCAAAAAAAGACCACAACTTATAGCTTAATTTGCAATTAAAGTGAGAAAAAAGGAAAGAAAAGAAAAGATGAGAGAAATTAAGTCTCTGTCATGGGTTTTCGGGCCATGGTTGTGCAAGTGATGCTGGTAGGATTGATATTGGCAACAACTGTAGTTTTATAAGCAAGAGCGCAACCCAATCCTGACTGTCCTTATTGTGGAAATCTAAGATCAATCCCGTATCCTTTTGGCATTGGGGAAGGTTGTTTCCTTAATGAATTGTTCAATATCACTTGTAACCAGTCTTTCTAACCTCCCACAGCTTTTCTAAGGCGAGGCAATATCAAGGTTACGGACATTAACATCCTGCTGGGCCAATTGCAGGTCAGTGTAGGCACAGCCAGAGATTGCTACAGAATAAATTTGTCCAGTTTCAACATCTCTAATACTAATAAGTTTACCGTTATCGGCTGCGACACATGCATTTCTTCGAGGTAAATTAGGTGGGAAAAATTACAGCTCAGGCTGTATTTCCTCATGTGATCGTATCGAAGAAGTTGATCAGTCTTGCACCGGCACAGGTTGTTGTCAAATTGAGATTCCTGATGGGCTAAAAAACATAACTATGACAGAAGTGAGCTTTAACAACCATACAAATGTATCGGATTTCAATCTCTGCAGCTATGCCTTTACTGCTGATCAAAACCAATTCAATTTCTCCTCAGGTTATATTCGCGATATACCTCGAGAAACAAACTTTCCGGTGGTGATTGATTGGGCGATTGGTGAGGAGATATGTGAAGAAGAGAAGAAGAATACATCAAGCTATGTGTGCAAGGAAAACAGCCAATGTTTACTTCCAAAATGGTTGCCAAGGTAATTAAATTTCGGCTAAATTTCAATTTTCATCATTAGTTTGTCTGGCGTTTTATTTGGGTCTCTGTAGTTTCATTTGTTTTTATTGAATCTTTGAAATTATAATCTGAATCCAATCACAATCTTCTCTCAAATTAAAATCAATAAATTTTATTAATGATCAATTGACAAATGATCTGATTGGATAAAGATTATAACTTTAGGAATTCAATAGGGATGAATGAAATTCTAAAGACCCAAATAGAATGCGTAGCAGACTTGAAAGATGAAAAATTATGTCATTAATTAACTGTAAATGAGTCTATAATTAATTTATTCATTAATATTGTGTCATACTAGATATCAATGATGCGAAATTTCAAGAACTTGCAACATGACATGCCAAAACATTCTTGGGAGGTTATGGAGGCGACGGATAGCTAAACAGTACAGGTTGCCGTTCTCAATTTCATAATAGTGATCAATCAAAGAAATTAATTATCCCATTGAGTAAGTACACAAATTGATTTATTCACGTATTAATTTATGCTGCCCTTTACTTGTTTGTCAGCTAATATGATTTGGTACATCGTATTATATACTACATTAAATTTTTTAATATACTGTTTTTTTTATAGGAAATTTTAATATAATGTTGAGATCACTGTCGTCAATTAAACTTTTGGTCCAAAAAATATTTTTGAAAATTTTCATTATTTTTTTTTTCAATATTTTTTTTTTTGTTATATATCTATTGACGCTTAAATCTTACCAATTGGATAGAGCAAAGTTCTTGAAATAGTCTATATTGCTTGCTTTAAACCAATTGGATAGAGCTAACTTTTCATTATGATGTTCAATTTTAGTTCATTTTCTGTGCAGGTGTTACCATAAGCCTCTTAGTTCTACTTGTTGGAATTTCCTGGATATATTGGGGACTAAACAGAAGAAAGCTCATCAAACTCAAAGAGAAATTCTTTGAGCAAAATGGTGGCCTAATGTTACAACAACAGCTCTCTAAACACAAAGCTGGATCATCAGTTGATACTGCCAGAATATTTAGTGCAGAAGAGCTGAAGAAAGCCACCAACAATTATGACGAGAGTAGAATCCTTGGCCAAGGAGGCTATGGAACAGTCTACAAAGGAATATTACCAGACAGTAAAAAAATTGTTGCCATTAAGAAGTCCAAAATTGGAGACCAGAGTCAGATTGAACAATTCATCAATGAGGTAATTGTGCTTACACAAATTAATCATAGGAATGTGGTTAAACTATTGGGTTGTTGTTTGGAGACTGAAGTTCCATTGCTTGTTTATGAATTCATCACGAATGGGACTGTCTGGGAACACATTCAAGGTAAACTAGTCCAAGAATCGTCGTTTCTTCCATGGGAAATGAGATTAAAGATAGCTGCAGAAACTGCAGGGGCATTAGCATACTTGCACTCTGCTGCTTCAATGCCAATCATACACAGAGATGTGAAGACTGCCAAAATTCTTTTAGATGATAATTACACTGCTAAAGTGTCTGATTTTGGAGCATCAAGGCTTGTTCCTTCAGACCAAACTCAATTGACAACTTTGGTGCAAGGAACACTTGGGTATTTGGATCCTGAATATTTCCAATCAAGCCAATTAATAGAGAAAAGCGATGTTTATAGCTTTGGTGTTGTTCTTGCAGAGCTTTTGACAAGTAAGAACGCAATTTCTTTTGATAGGCCTGAGAACGAGAGAAATTTAGCTATGCACTTCGTTTCTTCAATGAAAGAGGATCAGTACTTGTTTCGAATTCTTGATGAGAGAATTGTTAACGAGGGAAACATCGAGCAAATCAAGGAAGTTGCTAAGCTAACAAAAAGATGCTCAAGGGTAAATGGGGAGGACAGGCCTACTATGAAGGAAGTAGCAATGGAGTCGGAGGAATTGAGAGGTATGGAGAAAACATCCATGGACGAAAGCTGATTTGATATCTGAAGAGACTGAATCCTTGCTTGGATCAATAACTTTGAATGCTTGCATTAATGGTGATCTTAATGGTTCTGCTGCTTCTAGCTCTACAACTGCAGGGCTCCATAGCATGGGAGATAAAATATTATTACCTCTTGGTAATAATGGGAGATAATTTATTTTGTACACAGTGATGTGCATATATGCAAACTATGCATTCTATTTTCATCATAGTTCTTGATGGTGTGAGATCATTTGACATTCATTTAACTTTTTGAATTCACTTAGAATTCATTTTTATGAGAATTTTAATGATGTGTTTTTCCTTTCGTTGTGATCTTTTTAATTTTTTAACTTTGAGATTAGTTAAGGATTAATTGGTAAATTGATTCATCTCTTTTCTCATTTGGGATGATTATGATTTTTAAATAAAAAAATATTAATCATCTTAGTTTTATTTCCTATCACTAAGAAAATTCTAAGAAAATTCATTTCACACTTTTCTTTTTCTTTTTTTTTTGTCACATTTCTCTTTTACTAAACACACTCTATATGTAACGTTGATCGAGTAAAAGTCTTTAATAGTGAACTGGTTGTTGAATTGTCATGAACCAAGACTGCGAAAGTGGAGGATTTCTTGACAGGCTCGAGTCTAAACCCAATAGTGTAGACAAGCTGAAAACTTCACCGGTAAACTTAGAAACTTTATTGGTAATGTTAATTTATGAATTCCACACTTATATTGACGTTATTAATGAAGTTCCTCAAAATTACCTGTGAAGTTTTTAACTGATATAAACCAATGAATTTAGACATCAGCCAGCCAAATTTTTTTGAAATTTCCATGTTAAGAAGAAGATATTTAGGGCATGTTTGGATGGGTTTTCGAAAACAGTTTTCAAAAGTTGTTTTTCGAGAACTCCAAATTGGTGTTTTCTGACATAATTTTTTAAAAATAGCCTTAAAATCACTGTTCGCTTCTCAGTTTCATTCTTTTTCCATGGTATATAAAAAAATATTAAAATTTTGAAAAATAAAACAATATTAATCATTTTTAAGTATTTAGTAAATATGAGAAATAAAATTAATATAGATTTTAAATTTAAACTTAAAACTAAAAATAATTACAAGATGTATCAAAACAGTTTTCAAAATAAGATTACCCAAACAACATTTCACTGTTTTCTGTTTTGAAAACAATTTTCAAGTTACAGTTATCCAAACATATTTTCTTCATAAAACATCAAAAACCTGTTTTCAGATTTTATTTTCGAAAACTGAAAACAAAAAACTGTTACTCAAACATACGATAACTAAAAACCTTTTATGTAGAAGATTATTCTTTTTTTAAAGTAGAAATGGTCTACTTCTCACCTCTCACCTCTCTATTTTTGTTTTTATTTTGATGCATGGCACCAACGGTTGTGACGTGACGGTTTGTGCATCAATTTGCATCAATTGAACTTTCCAATTATCAAAATTTTGAAATCTTCAAATCATTAAGAAAAGTCTAAGGCTTCACCATTTAATTGCTTTTCTAATTCATGTACGTTGCATATATAAAATATATAATATATTAACTGAAATATTTTAATTGCTTTTTTTTTTTTAATTTTCTTTTGATAGAATCTTCTAATCACCTTGTTTATATTGAATTAAGTCATCCTTTCACATTCATATTACTCAGCTCAACAAACTTGTTGAACTTTCTACTCTATTTCTAATAAAATTGAATCAGCAGTAAAAATATTTACAGAATTTTTTGTGGACATTTATATATTTCCCCTATATAGAAAAAATTACATATTTTTTAACATTATTTTTATGTATATAATAAAAAATTTAAAAGAAGAAAAATAAGAAGAAAAAGAAAAATTTAAAAGAAGAAAAAATTTATAACATTCTTGATGAGAGAATTGTTAACGAGGGAAATATCGAGCAAATCAAGAAAGTTGCTAAGCTAACGAAAAGATGCTTAAGGGTAAATGGGGAGAACAGGCCTACTATGACGGAAGTAGCAATGGAGTTTGAGGGATTGAGAGGTATGGGAAAACATCCATGGACGAAAGTGGATAATGGTGATCTTAATGGTGCTGCTGCTTCTAGCTCTACAACTGCAGGGTTCGGTTGCATGGGAGATCAAATATTATTACCTCTTGGTAATAATGGGAGATAATTTATTTTGTACACAGTGATGTGTATATATGCAAACTATGCATTCAATTTTCATCATAGTTCTTGATGGTGTGAGATCATTTGACATTCATTTAACTTTTTGAGTTCACTTAGAATTCATTTTTATGAGAATTTTAATGATGTGTTTTTCCTTTCGTTGTGATCTTTTTAATTTTTTAACTTGAGAGATTAGTTAGAGATTAATTGGTAAATTGATTCACCTCCTTTCTCATTTGGGATGATTATGATTTTTAAATAAAAAAAAAATTAATCATCTTAGTTTTATTTCCTATCACTAAGAAAATTCTAAGAAAATTCATTTCACACTTTTCTTTTTTCTTTTTTTCTGTCACATTTCTCTTTTACTAAACATACTTTATATGTAACGTTGATAGAGTAAAAGTCTTTAATAGTGAACTGGTTATTGAATTGTCATGAACCAAGACTACAAATGTGGAGGATTTCTTGACTTGCTCGAGTCTAAACCTAATAGTGTAGACAAGCTGAAAACTTTATTGGTAATTTTAGAAACTTTATTGGTAATGTTAATTTCTGAGTTCTACACTTATATTGATGTTATTAATGAAGCTCCTCAAATTACCTGTGAAGTTTTTAACTTATATAAAGTATAAACCAATGAATTTAGACATCAGCCAGCCAATTTTTTTTTTTTTGGCGAAAGTACCAAGCAACATTTGGAGAAATTTCCATGTTAAGAAGAAGACATTTAGGGCATGTTTGGATAGGGTTTTCGAAAACAATTTTCAATAGTAATTTTCTAAAATAATTTTCAAAAAATCAGTTTTCAAAAACTGTTTTCTAAGAACTTCAAATTGATGTTTTCTAACATAATTTTTCAAAAATAGCTTTAAAATCACTGTTCACTTATCTGTTTCATTCTTCCTCCATAGTATACAAAAAAATATTAAAATTTTGAAAAATAAAACAATATTAATTATTTTTAAGTATTTAGTAAATATGAGAAATAAAATTAATATAGATTTTAAATTTAAACTCAAAACTAAAAATAATTACAAGATGTATCAAAACAATTTTTAAAATAAGATTAACCAAACAACATTTCACTGTTTTCTGTTTTGGAAACAGTTTTCGAGTTACAGTTATCCAAACATGTTTTCTTTATAAAATATCAAAAAACTGTTTTCAGTTTTCATTTTCGAAAACAGTAAACTGAAAATAGAAAATTGTTATCCAAACATGCCCTTAAAGATGACTAAAAACTTTCTATGTAGAAGACTAATTTTTTTTTTTTTTTTTTAAGTAGAAATGGTCCACTTCTCACCTCTCTATTTTTGTTTTTATTTTGATGCATGACACCAACGGTTGTGACGTGACCGTTAGTGCATCAACTTGCATCAATTGAACTTTCCGATTATCAAAATTTTGAAATCTTCAAATCATTAAGAAAAGTCTAAGGCTTCACTTTTTAATTCCTTTTCTAATTCATGTACGTTGCATATATAAAATATATAATATATTAGCTGAAATATTTTAATTGCTTTTTTTTTTTTAAATTTTCTTTTGATAGAATCTTCTAATCACCTTGTTTATATTGAATTAAGTCATCCTTTCACATTCATATTACTCAGCTCAACAAACTTGTTGAACTTTTTACTCTATTTCTAATAAAATTGAATCGGTGGAAAAAATATTTACAGAATTTTTTGTGGAAAAAATTAGGTCCTTTTTCATGTAAAAAGAATACAAGTTGTATGAAATTACCAAATGTCTATTGCAAACCCCCTCTCACGCAATCAGAGTTACTTTCATAGCAAGAGTACGCCTTTGGGGTCAAGTCGTATTTACACCACGTGAGTTGACCCCAACTGGGGGGTCACTTAGCGTAGTGTTAACGGCCTGCTAGTTCCTATATAAGAAAAAAAGAAAACCAATAGTTATGAAATGTATTCATCAAGAGTAAAACGAACAAGAAAATTTCTTTAAAATTAAGGGGTAATAGGAGAAGCTATGGGCTTGCTTAGACAAGCACTTATGCAGCTCTTGCTGTTAATAGTAATATTAGCAGCAACATCAACAATACCAGCAACTGCTCAAGCCAAGCTTGGTTGCCCAGAAACTTGTGGCAACCTCAGCATACCATACCCATTTGGCACAAAGGCAGGCTGTTCCCTGGATGATGCTTTCCTCATTACCTGTAAAGATTCCAACAAGCCATTTTTGGGAACGGGTAATCTACCTGTTGCCAACATTTCACTAGATGGGCAGCTGGATATCTCACTCAACGCATCTTACAAATGCTATGACAACAAGGGAATTCAAACAAAATACTCCTACAATTAGCTTCGGCTAGATAAATTCCCTCTCTCATACACCAAAAACAAGTTTACCGCGGTAGGTTGCGACACTAATGCGTATATCATAGGTGCCCGAGGTAAAAGATAAACAACTGGTTGCACCTCCGATTGTTTCACAACTGATGATATGGTTAATGGGTCATGCTCTGGTATCGGCTGCTGCCAAACCTCCATTCCAAGAGGAGTGATGGGTTATGGCATATCTGTACGTAGCTTTAACAATCATGCAAATGTATCAGGCTTCAATCCTTGTGGCTTGGTCTTTGTGGTTGAAGATGGTAAGTATAACTTCTCCACCTTAGATCTTTTCAATCTAAGTAACATTGAAGCTTTCCCAGTAGTACTTGACTGGTCAATTGGAAACAAGACATGTGAAAAAGCTAAAGAAAACCCAGAATCATATGCATGTAAGGAGAAGAGCTTCTGCAAGAACCCTGATAATGGACCTCGGTATATTTGCAATTGTTATGCTGGTTATCATGGGAATCCCTACCTGCAAAACGGTTGTCAAGGTACTTATCCTATTTCTGTCCATTTTGATTCAGTTGATGTTAATGAACTCTTTCGGTTTCTGCTTGGTTGACATGTTTTCTATTCTTTAGATATTGACGAGTGTAAGGATCATAACCTCAATCAATGTGCAAGACCAGAATTCTGTCACAATTTAGAGGGGAATTTTTCTTGTATCTGCCCACAGGGTTACCATGGTGATGGTGGAAAAGGTGGAACAGGTTGCAATGCTAATCAACCATTATGGAAAAAGATTGTTGTTGGCATGTATTCCTTCTTCTTTCTTTCTTTCTTTTTTGGGGTATTTCAGGTCTCTATATATATGTAGGGTAAGGTGAGTATTGGGAATGCGGTTAATAAACCTCTAATTCCTTAAGCACTAACAGGAGTTAGAGTAAACTAATGGGACTTCTCATGAAATTTTTAATTGTGAAAATTTTATTTAAAGGCATTATTGTACATAAGGATTGCTAAAATAGTATGCCTATATACTTTATTTCAATATTATCTTATGAAAGTAAAAGTCTGAATCCAGAGTCATATTAGCATTCATATGCACCCCCTGCTTTTTATAGAGTAACAGAATTTTATAAAGTCAAACAATAAAGTGTTTATATATGTCTTCGCTCAATTGGTTTCCATTCTCCTCCACTCATTGAGGGAACAAAGTAAGTATTGGAACCAAATTTGTAACTCTGAACTTCAGTGATTCTTTAAGATATTTAGTTTTATGTAGGACTCAGCATAGGCCTCCTGGTTCTACTTTTGGGCATATCCTCTTTATACTGGGGATTCAGGCATCAACAGCTTATCAAACTAAGAGAAAAACTTTTTGAGCAAAATGGCGGCATCATGTTGCGACAACAACTTTCAAAGCATGGTGGGTCTGCTGAAAAAACCAAAGTATTTACAGTGGAAGAGCTCAAAAGAGCTACCAATAACTACCATGAAAGTAGATTCCTAGGCCAAGGAGGGCAAGGGACAGTTTACAAGGGAATATTGCCAGATAACCAAGTAGTTGCAATCAAAAAGGCCAAAATAGGAGACCACAGCCAAGTTGAGCAATTCATCAATGAAGTGATTGTATTGTCCCAAATCAACCATAGGAATGTGGTAAGACTGTTGGGATGTTGTTTGGAGACACAAGTCCCTTTGTTAGTATACGAGTTTGTGACTAATGGTACCCTCTTCGACCATATCCACAATGTTAGGCTTGCATCTTTCATTCCATGGGAAACTCGTCTGAAGATAGCCACAGAAACTGCAGGATCCCTTTCATATTTACACTCTGCTGCTTCTATTCCAATCATTCACCGTGACATCAAATCTGCCAACATCCTTTTAGATGATAATTACACTGCCAAAGTGTCTGATTTAGGAGCTTCGAGTCTAATCCCTGTAGACAAAGAACAGTTAACTGCGCTTGTGCAGGGGACTCGGGTACCTTGACCCTGAATAATTTCTCACAAGCCAATTGACAGAGAAAAGCGATGTTTACAGTTTCGGAGTAGTCCTTGTTGAGCTACTTACAGGAAAAAAGGCTGTTTCCTTCGACAGGCCGGAAAGGGAAAGAAATTTGGTTACTTATTTTGTTTCTTCTATGAAAGAGGATAGCTTGGTTGAAGTTCTTGACCACCAAATGTTGAATGAGAGGAATGTTGAACAACTCAAGGAAGTGGCTAATTTAGCAAGGAGATGTGTATGAGGGAAGGGAGAGGAAAGGCCTACTATGAAGGAAGTAACAATGGAATTGGAGGGACTGAGAGCAATGGAGAAACATTCATGGGTAGGAGGAGTTTTGTACCCTAAAGAGGATGAATACTTGCTTGGTCATGGTGGTAGCAGTAGTATCAGCACGGCAGGCTATGACAGCATAACGAACCAAGTCGCACTTGAAATTGAAGATGGGCGGTGATTATTTAGAATGCATTTGATGCACTAGATGAAAGGGCAGATAGAATCAATGGCTGGATGTTTAATCCGGTCATGACCGGATAAAGCCATCTGGTGTGTTAGTATCTAAAGTTACTTATTTTCTTTTTCTGTGTTTCTCTTTCCTCTGTTGGTAAATCTTTTGATAGTGTGTTTGTTTTAATCACCCTTTTATGGTATGTTTCTATTTTCTTCCTATAAAATATTGTTTCTTCAGCATCCCTCGTGAATCAAAATGTGAAAAATTTGGCATGAATTAGCCAGTGATATTTTCAAGAATTAAACTTTAATATTTCATCTTCTCACAAATCAAATTTAGGTTTTAGTTCATGTAGTAATTGACGCGAAACCTAGCGCTCAGTGTAGTATAATCTCTCAATTTCTGTATCTACAAGTTTGATCAAATTATGAAAAGATTCAAAATTGCAGTCTACACAGTAATTCTAGTTAATGACTTAATGTCCACAAAATAAATAAAAAAAGTACCTTGAAACTAGGACTGATACAAACAAAATATCACAATGACTGAAAGAAACTAAATGGAATCTTAGCTAGAGATAATTCAACTTTGGTCCTTTTCCATGTAGAAACTACAAAGAATACAAGTTCTAAGAAATTACCAAAATGTCTATTCCAAACCCTCTCTCACGCAATCAGAATTATTTATTTGAGGAATACTTAGTTTTAGACCCGTTTAAAAATTCATTGGTAATTTTAAAAAATTTTATTGACAATATTATTTTTTGGATCTTACGTTCATACTGACATTATCAGTAAAGTTTTTTAAAACTACCAATAAAGTTTCGGACAAGTCTATGTTTTAGACCCGACCTAACCAAATATTTTTGTATTTTGATAGCAAAAGTAAACCTTTGGGGTCAGTTCATTTTTACCAAAAATTCTTGCCTGCCTCGGGTCTAAACCACTGGAAACACTTTGGGATCAATTCATTTTAACACCAAGTGAGTTGACCCCAATAATTCATTTTAGCTACATTTGTACTCGCAGTTCCTGAGTTATAACTTTAACAGGGACCAGGACCGCAAATTTACTCAACCTTGCAGTAAAGTAGGGGGCACTGATCATAATCTGTTTGTGTCACTGAGCGTAGTGTTAAGTTGTTGACGGATTGCCAGTTCTTATGCATAAAGAAAAGGACTACTTCCAATTTTGTTGAAGAAACACTGATATATCAATTTTCTTTTTAAAACTTATGATTCATTTCAGAACTTTAATTTTAAACATCAAATACTCTCAAAATATTTTTTTTGAAAAATTAAAATTTTAATTGGATATTATTTCTCATGATGATCAGAGTACTTTAGTGTTAAAATATCTCCATGTGATTATGATAAGTTTAATAATTATACTTATCAATATTTATTTCAAAAAAAGACCGCAACTTATAGCTTAATTTGCAATTAAAGTGAGAAAAAAGAAAAGAAAAGAAGAGAGAAATTAAGTCTCTGTCATGGGTTTTCAGGCAATGGTTGTGCAAGTGATGCTGGTAGGATTGATATTGGCAACAACTGTAGTTTTATAAGCAAGAGCACAACCCAATCCTGACTGCCCTTCTTATTGTGGAAATCTAAGATCAATCCCGTATCCTTTTGGCATTGGGAAGGTTGTTTCCTTAATGAATTGTTCAATATCACCTGTAACCAGTCTTTCTACCCTCCCACAGCTTTTCTAAGTTGAGGCAATATCAAGGTTACGGACATTAACATCCTGCTGGGCCAATTGCAGGTCAGTGTAGGCACAGCCAGAGATTGCTACGACAAGTCGACGGGCATGCGCCAGGCCAACATGAGCACTGGCTACAGAATAAATTTGTCAAGTTTCAACATCTCTAATACTAATAAGTTTACCGTTATCGGCTGCGACACATGCATTTCTTCGAGGTAAATTAGGTGGGAAAAATTACAGCTCAGGCTGTATTTCCTCATGTGATCGTATCGAAGAAGTTGATCCGTCTTGCACAGGCACAGGTTGTTGCCAAATTGAGATTCCTGATGGACTAAAAAACATGACTATGACAGCAATGAGCTTTAACAACCATACAAAGGTATTGGATTTAAATCTATGCAGCTATGCCTTTATTGCTGATCAAAACCAATTCAAATTTTCCTCCGATTATATTCGCGATATACCTCGAGAAACAAACTTTCCGGTGGTGATTGATTGGGTGATTGGCGAGGAGACATGTGAAGAAGCGAAGAAGAATACATCAAGCTATGTGTGCAAGGAAAACAGCCAATGTTTATCAGATAATGGTCCAGGGTACCGTTGCAAGTGCTTGCATGGTTACGATGCTAACCCTTACCTCCAAAATAGTTGCCAAGGTAATTAAATTTCGGCTAAATTTCAATTTTCGTCATTAGTTTGTCTCGCATTTTATTTGGGTCTCTGTATTTTCATTTATTCTTATTGAATCTTTGAAATTATAATCTGAATCCAATCACGTTCTTCTCTCAAATTAAAATCAATAAATTTTATTAATGGTCAATTGACAAATGACTTGATTGGATAAAGATTATAACTTTAGAGATTCAATAGGGATGAACACAAAGCAGGTGTTACTATAAGCCTCTTAGTTCTACTTGTTGGAATTTCCTGGATATATTGGGGACTAAACAGAAGAAAGCTCATCAAACTCAAAGAGAAATTCTTTGAGCAAAATGGTGGCCTAATGTTACAACAACAGCTCTCTAAACACAAAGCTGGATCATCAGTTGATATTACCAGAATATTTAGTACAGAAGAGCTGAAGAAAGCCACCAACAATTATGACGAGAGTAGAATCCTTGGCCAAGGAGGCTATGGAACAGTCTACAAAGGAATATTACCAGACAGTAAAAAAATTGTTGCCATTAAGAAATCCAAAATTGGAGACCAGAGTCAGATTGAACAATTCATCAATGAGGTAATTGTGCTTACACAAATTAATCATAGGAATGTTGTTAAACTATTGGGTACAGTTTGGAGACTGAAGTTCCATTGCTTGTTTATGAATTCATCACGAATGGGACTGTCTGGGAACACATTCAAGGTAAACTAGTCCAAGAATCATCGTTTCTTCCATGGGAAATGAGATTAAAGATAGCTGCAGAAACTGCAGGGGCATTAGCATACTTGCACTCTGCTGCTTCGTTGCCAATCATACACAGAGATGTGAAGACTACCAACATTCTTTTAGATGATAATTATGTTAAAGGTGGAGACAAAGGTCATGTGCTTATTAATTGAGCATCAACTAAAAGGTGGAGACAAAGGCCATGTGTTTATTGCATACGACACCAATATTAATGGTGATCTGCCAATATTAAATGGTGAGCTGCCAAAATTTAATGAATGTCGATGCCGCCTATTTCTGAGCCTATAAATTGGTGTTAGAACCTTGGGTTCTATGAGAAGAAAATATTGTGAGAGACAAAGTGTCTTGTAAAAAATCAAGTGAGTGAATTTTGTAACGGAGCACTGCTCTGGTTTTCTTTATTGGTTTTTGCCAAATAGTAAAATATTTTAGGTGTGGGTCCGAGGAGTAGGCACATTGTCGAACCTTGTTAAATCTCTGTGTTCAATTCTTTATGTGTGCGCGTTGTTTGATTCTTGCTATTTTCCTTAACAACTGGTATCTGAGCATTTGTTGGTAAATTCTATCAGTTTTTGTGAGGTTACTATTCATATGAATAGTGAAGTTTGTGAATAGTGAAATTTTGTTGGAATTTTGTCGGCGGTACCAATTCATCGGCAGCAGTGTTCTAATACACGGAGGTTTGCAAGAATTGTTAGAAAAGATCCAGAGAAAGTCATATTCGAGTGGGAGCAATGACGGACGAAGGTAAAGCAAGGATCGAGAAGTTCAATGGAGCAAACTTCGGATTTTGGAAGATGTAAATAGAGGATTATCTTTACCAGAAAGACTTCTATCTTCCTCTTGGCGGCAAATCAAAGAAACCACAAGAAATGACAGATGAGGAGTGGGAGGTGCTAGACAGGAAGGCTCTTGGCACGATCAGACTGTCTCTCGCTGCAACTGTCGCGTTCAACATCTCGAAGGAGAAAACCACTGCAGATTTAATAGTGGCTCTGTCCAAAATGTACGAGAAGCCATCAGCCTCAAATAAGGTATTCTTGATCAAAAGACTCTTCAATATGAAGATGGAAGACGGCGGTAGCATCGCTTAACTCTTGAACGGTTTCAACACACTGACAAGTCAGTTGGAACCCGTTGGGATCAGCTTCAACGATGAAGTTAGAGCACTGCTAACTTTGTCAACATTACCAGATAGTTGGGATAGTCTGGTAATGGCCGTCAGTAACTCTTCTGGCTCTGGAAAGCTAAAGTTCGATGACGTTATGGGAGTTCTTCTAAGCGAAGAATTGCGCAGAAGATCTTCAAGATCTGTGAAAACGTTTGGGAACGCTTTTAGCATAGAAGAAAGAGGAAGATCTTCAAAGAGAGGAAACAAGAATCATGGAAGTTCTAAATTTAGGAAGAGTAAATCAAGAGGACCAAAATCAAAAAGTGGAGGTTGTTGGAACTACGGAAAAAAAGGACATCTGATGAGAGATTGCAAAGCACCAAAGCAGAGTGATAATCAGGAAAGTAAAAATTCTATTTATCTTTCTGATGCTTTGATCCTTTCTGTTATGGTTCGTAATGATTTGTGGGTGATAGATTCTAGTGCATCTTTTCATGCTACCTGTCAGAAGGAGATACTCCAAAATTATGTGCAGGGTGATTTCGGGAAAGTGTATCTTGGAGATGATGAACCATGCAACATAACTGGAAGATGAGATGTACAGATAAACCTGGCGAATGAGACTACCCTACAGTTGAAGGACGTGCGACATGTTCCAAACCTCACAAGGAATTTGATATCAGTAGGCCAACTGTCAGATTCAGGATGCAGAACCACTTTCACAATTGATTCATGGAAGGTGTCGAAAGGGGTTATGGTGATAGCTCACGGAAAGAAAAAAGGTACTCTCTATGTGACGAGTGAAACAAATAGTGTTCTAACAGCTGCATCAATATATTTGAGTACAGACACCTGGCACCACAGACTTGGGCACATGAGTGAGAAAGGTATGAAGGTCATGCTATCAAAAGGGAAGATTCCAAATTTGAAGCATCTGGACATGAGCTTCTGTGAAGACTGTCTCTATGGAAAGCAAAAAAATGTGAGTTTTTCTAAGATGGGCAGAAAACCAAAGCTTGAAAAGTTGGAATTGGTTCATACAAACGTGTGGGGACCAACCAAGGTACCATCTCTTAATGGGTCTCAATACTATGTTACTTTTATTGATGATGCCACTAGGAAGTTATGGGTGTATTTCTTGAAGCATAAATCTGATGTATTTGATGTCTTCAAAAAGCGGAAAGCTATTGTTGAGACTGAAACAGGTCGGAATCTAAAGTGTTTGAGGTCAGACAATGGTGGAGAATATTGCAGCGATGAATTTGAGGAATATTATGCTCTCAATGGTGTCAAGAGACAAAAGACAGTTCCTAAAACACCACGGCAAAATGGAATGGCAGAACGCATGAACCGAACCATTAATGAACGTGCTAGAAGCATGAGGATTAATGCTGGATTACCCAAACAGTTCTGGGCAAAAGCAGTGAACACATCAGTCTATCTGATCAACAGAGGACCATCTGTTGCACTTGAGTTTGGACTTCCAAAAGAAGTGTGGACGGGAAAAGAGGTAAACCTATCACACTTAAGAATATTTTGTTGCACCTCTTATGTCCATATAAACTCAGATGAAAGGTCTAAGCTAGACCCAAAATCCAAAAAGCGTGTCTTTGTTAGATATAGCATTAATGAGTTTGGCTATCGGTTTTGGGATCCAGAAAACCGAAAAGTCTTCATAAGTAGAGATGTAGTGTTTAACGAGAATGTTCTATATAAGGACATAATGAAACAAATTGAAGGGGAAACAGAAAAGAAAGAGTTTGTAGAACTTGAGGAAATTTCTACAAAAGGAGTGTTACAACCCAGAGATGAGAATATATAATCTCAGACTCCTGTTCCTCAAGTTCCCCCTCAAGAATTGAGAAAATCGAAAAGAGTTAACAAAGGTCAACTCCCGGCTCGTTATTTAACATCTCTGAATTATTTGTTATTAACTGAAAATGGTGAACCAGAATGTTACGAAGAAGCAATGCAGGTTAAGGATAAGCTCAAGTGGGAGGCTGGAATAAATGAATAAATGGACTCCCTGATAGCAAATCAGACATGGGATTTGGCTGAGCTTCCAGAAGGCAAAAAGGCTTTGCATAGCAAGTGGGTTTACAAGTTAAAAGAAGAACATGATGGAACTAAGTGATATAAGGCCAGGCTAGTAGTCAAGGGATTTCAACAGAAGGCAAGTATTGACTATACTGAGATTTTCTTTCCTGTTGTAAAGTTGTGTACCATCAGATCGGTATTGAGCATTATTGCAGTAGAGGACTTACATAAAGAACAGCTAGATGTGAAAACCGCTTTCCTTCATGGTGATCTAAATGAAGATATCTACATAAAGCAACCACAGGGGTATGAAGAACTAAGGAAGGAAGAGTTGGTGTGTAAGCTCAAGAAAATCTTGTATGGGTTGAAACAAGCACCCACACAGTGGTATATCAGGTTTGATAATTTTATGTCTGAAAACGGGTATACAAGATGTAACGCTGACCGCTGTTGTTATTTCAAGAAGTTTGATGGTTCCTACATCATTCTTCTATTGTATGTAGATGATATACTTATTACAGGATCAAGCATGATGGAAATAACAATGTTGAAGGAACAACTCTCCAAAAAGTTTTCTATGAAGGATTTAGGTATGGCTAAACAAATCCTTGGTATGCGGATCAACAGAGACAAGAAGAACCGGAGATTGTGGCTATCTTAGGAACAATTCATCGAAAAGGTACTAAAAAGGTTCAACATGGATCAGGCTAAACCGGTGAGCACTCCACTAGTAAGTCACTTCGCACTTTCAAAAGGGCAAGGTGCGACGACAGTTGAAGAACATGAATACATGTCAAAAGTACCATATGCCTCAGCAATTGGTAGCCTTATGTATGCTATGGTCTGTTCCAGACTAGATATTGCACAAGCAGTGGGACTCATGAGCAGATTCGTGAATAATCCAGGCAAGGAGCATTGGAAGGCTGTGCAGTGGATTATGAGGTACTTGAGAGGTATCACTAATCTATCCCTATGCTATGATGGATCAGAGATCAGTTTGAAGGGTTATATCGATTCTGACATGGCAGGAGACCTAGATGGTAGAAAGAGTACTACAGGGTACGTCTTTACATTGGGCAGTGTAACAGTGAGTTGGGTCTCAAGATTACAGAAGATCGTAACTCTCTTGACTACAGAAGCAGAGTACGTGGCAGTGACAGAAGCATGTAAGGAAATGGTGTGGCTACAAGGTCTACTCAAAGAATTAGGCAAAGAACAGAAGGACTGTAAGATTTACAGTGACAGTCAGAGTGCAATTCATTTGGCAAAAAATTCTGCATTTCATGCCAGGACAAAGCACATCGACATTAGGTACCATTTCATATGGGGACTCTTAGAAGAAAGGGTTATTACACTGGAAAAGATTCACACTAATAAGAATCCTGCATATATGTTAACCAAGATTGTTACGATTGAGAAGCTGAAAGGATGTTCAGCTTTGGTCTGTCTTTATTCTTGAAGAAGAGGGAGAAGACTCACACCTAGTTTGACTATGATGGAATTTTGTTACAAATGGCAAATTTGCTCCAAGTGGAAGATTGTTAAAGGTGGAGACAAAGGTCATGTGCTTATTAATTGAGCATCAACTAAAAGGTGGAGACAAAGGCCATGTGTTTATTGCATACGACACCAATATTAATGGTGAGCTGCCAATATTAAATGGTGAGCTGTCAACATTAATGGTGAGTTGCCAAAATTTAATGAATGTCGATGCTGCCTGTTTCTGAGCCTATAAATTGGTGTTAGAACCTTGGGTTCTATGAGAAGAAAATATTGTGAGAGACAAAGTGTCTTGTAAAAAATCAAGTAAGTGGTTTTTGTAACGAAGCACTGCTCTAGTTTTCTTTCTGGGATTTTGCCAAATAGTAAAATACTTTGGGTTTGGGTCCGAGGAGTAGGCACATTGTCGAACCTCGTTAAATCTCTGTGTTCAATTCTTTGTGTGTGCGCGTTGTTCGATTCTTGCTATTTTCCTTAACAAATTACACTGCTAAAGTGTCTAATTTTGGAGCATCAAGGCTTGTTCCTTTAGACCAAACTCAATTAACAACTTTGGTGCAAGGAACACTTAGGTATTTGGATCCTAAATATTTCCAATCAAGCTAATTAAAAGAGAAGCGATGTTTACAGTTTTTGTGTTCTTCTTGCAGAGCTTTTGACAAGTAAGAACGTGATTTCTTTTGATAGGCCTGAGAACGAAATAAATTTAGCTATGCACTTCGTTTATTCGATGAAAGAGGATCAGTACTTGTTTCGGATTCTTGATGAGACAATTGTTAACGAAGGAAACATCAAGCAAATCAAGGAAGTTGCTAAGCTAACAAAAAGATGCTTAGGGGTAAATGGGGAGGACAAGCCTACTATGAAGGAAGTAGCAATGGAGTTAATGGGATTGAGAGTTATGACAAAGCATCCATGGACAAAATTGGATTTGTTGTCCGAAGAGACTGAATCCTTTCTTGAATCAGTAACTTTGAATGCGTGCATTAATGGTGATCTTAATGGTGCTCCTTCTAGCTCTACAACTACAGGGTTCGATAGCATGAGAAATCAAGTATTATCACCTCTTGGTAATAATGGGAGATAATTAATTTTGTCCACAGTGATGCATTTATAAGCAACTATGCATGAAATTTTCTTCATTGTTCTTGATGGTGTGAGAACATTGTGACATTCATGCCAAGAATAGGTTTAGTTTTTTCCTTTCTTTCTTTTTTTTTTAATGGAAGAACAAGTTCATTTCTATGCAAAAAATCAAACATCATAATTTGAAAAGGTTCACCTTTTGAGTTCAATTAACTGTCGTTTCTACAGTAAATAAGAAACAAAACTAAGTTTAATAATAAAAAAAGATGGGAGTTGTTTCTTATATATTAGTTAATGGTAGTTAAACAACCTTTTATACAGAGTTTTATGTCTCCTTTGAACATACACAGCCTTTGAACCAAAAGCTGACTTAATTCTTCTAAATTCAAAATTGAATTAACTATGTGCATGTCTAGTATACTCAGCTCATGGTTGTCGATGTTTTTTCAAAATAAACTTAGATTTTAAGTTTGGGATGTCTTAGAAAATCAAAGGAAAGAAGAAAAAAAAAGAAAATTCAAGTTATGAATGATTCAGTCGACTAGATGGAAGGCTAAAATTTCTTAGAACTCTCAAGAACTTTTTTAGTCGACTGAATGAAAGACCCAGTCGACTGGATGTTCAAAATTTTTGAATTTTCAGACCGTTGAATGATAGTTGAACGTGAATAGAAGTGTCATTTGAGAAGGAATACTTAGTATTCAGTTTATATCAGTTTTCTACTGAAACAAGGTGTCTCTAATGAAAACATACACTAATTAAACACTATAAAATTGTGTATACCTGTCATAATTAATAGAATACAAACATATATAGATTTCAGATTTCCTTTATTATTCTTCTTCTCCTTCTCTAAAACATTGATCTTGTTATGTTTAGAAATCCTGCAAATTTCCAAATATAAGCGTTTTTCATCCATAAACTCATAGAAACTGCTGTGAGTTATTCTTCATGAGTGCAAAATGCAAAATAACAACAAAGCTTCATTGTATCTTAGAGGAAATTCACCGGAAACCTTCTTGCACCAGTGAGGGGCAAATTAAACCTTAAAGAAAATGATATGATCGTGTCTTGAAGGCATTTCTCTTATTCATTTTGATAAACAGCCTTCAGAAATTCCCCCAACAATCTTAAGGTTTAAATTATTCACTTTGTTTATCAAAATGACTACTTGTTTAAGTTCCTTGAGAGATATGGCGCTGAAGTTCAACGAGCTGGAGCGTTTCGATGGAGGAGATTTTTATTGTTGGCAAAAGAAACTATTCTTCCTTCTGACATCACTGCGAGTGTATTATGTCATCACTACACCAAGGCCGAAACCTACAGAAAATGAGACGATTGCCTAGACTCGTGATAGGCAGAAATGGGATCAAGATGACGATATCTACAAGGGTCATGTTCTTAATGCGATGTCCAATACATTGTTTGATGCTTACCAAAATGTATAGACTGCAAAGGAGTTGTGAGATTCATTGCAAGCAAGGTACATGAAGGAAGATGCTGCAAGTAAGCGATTTATTACTACAAAATTTAACACTTACAAAATAGTTGATACTCATTCTATTATAGATCAGTTTAGTGAAATAAAAATGACACTAGATCAATTCTCTCAACATAAACTGAAAATGGATGAGACTATTATGGTCTTAACCATTATAGACAAACTGCCTACACTTTAGAAAAAATTTCAAGAATCGTCTGAAGCACCAAAAGAAAGACCTGACTCTTGAGGAGTTAGGCAATCATCTTCGAATTGAGGAGGATTTACGGAAAGAAAGAAAGGAAGAAGCCCTTTCCAATATTAATTCGGTAGAGGAAGAAGCGACTTCGAAAGAAATCTCTCAAGATTCTCACAAGAGAAAAAATCCTTCAACCAATTCTGATGAGAATGACAAGAAAGCAAAGGGTGCTTGCTTCCATTGTGGAAAACCAAGACACTTCAAGAAAAATTGCCGAATGCTGAAGAAAAAGGGCAAAACACAACAAGAGTTTGTGGTTTAAAAATACATAAGGTCTAAGGGAGGAATATTTGCTAGTACTTAAATGTATGAGATTATATTAAGTGAATGAGAGAATGTTTGAACACAAAATTAATAATATTATTTGTTGTTATTTGTCTAAGTTTCAAACATATCCAAACATGGTCTAAAGTTGGTTAATGTCCAAACCAATTATGGGATATCAAATTTCAGCAAGATATAAGGTTGCACACATGTGTGTGCTTCAATTTTGAGCATGAGAAGGTCAGGCACAATGCTGTGGAAGTTTCTGCCCACTGGTAGGAGGTGTGTGCACAGCATCAGGAGGCTGCAGCATCAGGTCACGCCGCAGCACACAGCACCACACCAAAACACACAGCATCACTTGGATAGTGATGAAGGGCTGAGATTAAAGGAAGAACATGATCAAAGAGTCAAGAATGATTCACAAGATTGTCCAAGAATTAAGAGGCTATAAAAAAGGGTTTCTTAGCCTCATTTCAAGTGGTGAAAAAGGTGTGTGAGAGAACCACACAGGTTATGACATTGTGAGATCATTGTAAACACAAGAGAGAATTGTGTGAGAGACATAAACACAAGAGGGACTCTTGTAGTGAGGCTGGCTGTAAAGAAGAGAGGTTAGTAGAGAATTGATAGAAAGCATTGTAATAGGTCTATCACTTTCTCGTTCTCTTCTTGGTTCTTCAAGAACTTGGATTCTTGAAGGGGATTGCTGTAACTTTGTAAGAACCATTGAGATAGTGCAGAGAGTTCGGAGGAAATCACAGGGACGTAGGCACATTACCGAACCTCGACAACAAATTACTTGTCTTCTTTCTTTCTTTGATTTTCTGTTCTTATGTTCGATTGCTGAAATTCTTTCTACAAGTCATTCAAGACTTGGGTGTTTGGAAGATCACCACCTGGGCATCTTGTCAAGGTGATTTCCAACAGTGGTATCAGAGCTTTGGTCAGTGGTATCAGAGCACAGCAGCTGGTTATCGGAACAAGAAGTAGAAGGTACGGAGCCAAGACTCCAAGAATCAAAGATCAACTTCTTGGGTGATTCAAGAACGGAGTTAAGATCTATATCTGATCGTGTTCTTGAGGTAAATCAAGAACGGTGTTAAGATCAATATCTGATCGTGTTCTTGAGGGTGATTCAAGAACGGTGAAAAGATCAAGATCTGGTCGTGTTCTTGAGAGTGATTCAAGAACGGTTAAGATCCATCTTCGATCTGTGTTCTTGAGGTTGAAGAAAGCAGTTGTGGTTAGTGCACAAATCTGGGATCTTGTCCGCAAAGATGGCTTCAAATTTCTGTGTGGAGAAGTTTGATGGAAAGGGAGACTTTACCCTATGGAAGCAGAAGATCAAGGCGGTTCTAATGCAGCAGAAAGTGGACTTAGCTATTGGAGAAAATGATGCTTTTCCAGCAAGTGTCACGGAGGACCAGCGGACCGAGATGAAGAAGATGGCTTACAGCACCATTTTCTTGCACATGTCGGATAATGTCACAAGGGAGTGCGGAGACTCGGAAGATCCAACTACATTATGGAAGAAACTAAATGAGTTGTTTCTTGCCAAGACTCTCCCAGATAAGAGGTATTTTCGGAAACGAATCTTTGTTTTTAAATTTGATCCTAAGAAAGAGTTGCAAGATAATCTTGATGCCAAGAAAAGGAGTGCATCAAGTGGTAAAGGTTGGTTCTTTAAAAGAAGGCCAGCAACTCAGTATGGCAGCAGCCATGGCTACTACCGGGACAAAGGTAGAGGAGAAAGCCATGGGAGAGTGCATAGCAGCATGCATGGCTACTACCGGGACAGAGGTAGAGGAGAGAGCCATGGGAGAGTGCACAGCAGCATGCATGGCTACTACCGGGACAGAGGTAGAGGAGAAAGCCATGGGAGAATGCATTCCAAACTGAGATTTGGAGGGAAGAGCTGCTACTACTGCCATAAGGAGGGTCATGTCAAGAAAGATTTCAAGAAGATGACAAGGGATAGAGGAGGAAGCCATGCCAAGAATGGAGAGGCTTCGGTTGCCAAAACAGAACAGCAAGATGATGATGTTCTTGTTGTGTGCTCAAGTGTGAACAAGGGGCAAGAAGGCAGCTGGAAATGGATCTTGGATACCGGGTGCACTCATCATATGAGCCCTCACAAAGAATGGTTCAAGAATTTCAAGGAGATTAATGAGGGAAGAGTCTTCTTGGGGAATGATAATTCTTGCCAAGTGAGAGGGATTGGAGACATCCAATTGAGGATGTTTGATGGAGTCACAAGGCTGCTGGAAAATGTGAGGTATGTTCCAGATTTGAAGAGGAACTTGATCTCATTGGGGCAGCTGGATTCCATGGGCTATACATGCAAGATAGAGGGAGGAAAGATCAAGGTGGCCAAGGGATCTTTGGTAGTGATCAAGACAGCAAGAAACGATGGACTCTATGAGATGATCGGAGAAACAGAAACCAATGATCAAGCAGCAAGCTTGATGGCTGAGCTGGACAAGGCAGCCCTTTGGCACACTCGCTTGGGACACATGAGCGAAAAGGGCCTGCAAGTGCTTAGCAAGGAAGGTCTACTTGGTGGTGACAAAGTAGAAAAATTGGATTTCTGTAAGAGCTGTGTTTTTGGGCAGCAACATCGGGTCAGCTTCAACACTGGAGTACACAAGTCTAAGGGCATTCTTGACTACATTCATGTGGACCTTTGGGGACCAGCAAGGACACCAACACAGGGAGGTAACATTTACTTTCTGTCTTTAATTGATGATTATTCAAGAAAATTGTGGGTTTATTTGGTAAAAAATAAATCAGATGCATTGAATATGTTAGTGGTGTGGAAAGGGCTGGTTGAGACTCAAATGGGTAGAGTAGTTAAGGGGATAAGAACCGATAATGGCTTAAAAAATTTTAACCAAAAACTTGATCAATTCTGTAGGTTAAATGGCATTCTAAGACATAGGACGGTTGTGGAAACCCCTCAGCAAAGTGGAGTTGCTGAGTGGATGAATAAGACCCTTAGGGAAAAGGTTAGGTGCATGTTAAATAAATCCGGATTACCCAAATATTTTTGGGGGGAAGCGGTGTCTACAGCTGCATATTTAATTAATAGATCACCCTCTAGGATTGCATACCATAAGACTCCCGAAGAGTTGTGGAGTGGAAAACCCCTTGAGTTTGACAACCTTAGGACTTTTGGGTGTGCTGCGTATGCACTCCAAAAGGAGGATAAGCTTAGCCCAGGATCTAGAAAATATGTGTTTCTAGGATATGGGGAAGGGGCTAAGGGGTACAGTTGTGGTCCTTAGAAAAAGAATGATTTAAACTCATAATAAGTAGGGATGTTATTTTTAATAAATTACTATTTCCCTACTTGGAGAATACTAACCCTGCAGGGGCTAGTGAGCAAACCAATTCAGAAATTGTTGAGCATAGCATCAAGGGAGATTCTGTTCAGGTAGAGCAAAGAAGGCAAGAGGGTTCGGACCAGGTAGAGCCCTCAGATGATTGCCAAGCTCAAGAAACTCAAGAAGAGGCTGAACAAGAAGATGATGCTGTAGCAAGTCAAAAGGATTTTCAGCTCATAAGAGACCGGGAAAGAAGGCTGGTCGGACCACCTTTAAGATGTGGGTTTGCGGATGCTGTGGATGCAGCAGCTCCTTGGACAGAAGGAGAGATGAGTGAACAAGAAACTTACATGGATGCCATGGAGTGTAAGGATTCGTCAAAGTGGCAGCTAGCTATGGAGGAAGAAATGGATTCTTTGAGGAAGAACAACTTCTGGGAATTGGTGAAAATTCCAGGAAATCAGAAAGTTGTGGAATGTAAATGCACTTACAAGATCAAAGAAGGGTGCCCTCCAAGAGATGAAGTCTGAAATATGGCTAGGCTGGTGGCGAATGGGTTCACAAGAAGAGAACACATAGGTTTCACAGAAACTTTCTCACCTGGACACAAGGTGGAGAAGATGGTGAGTATCCTCACCTATGTCATTGATGGGCTGTTAGTTTGGAACAGCAGGAAGAGGATGGAAAGGTTTACATCTCAACTCAGTGAGGAGTTTGAGAGGAAAGATCTCAGCCTTACACAAAAGATCCTTGGGATGAGGAGAATCATCCGGGAAAGGAAGAGAAACAGGTCAAGTGTTTCTTGGGCAATGGATGTTTTCAGAAAATGTGTGAGTAATCCCGGAAAAGAGCATTGGTTTGGGATGAAGTGGTTGCTGAGGTACATGGAGGTTCAATGGCAACCAGTGGTAGCACTCATAACAACCAGGGCAGAATGCATAGTGGCTACGGAAGCCATAAAGGAGGCTATGGGGTGCAAAGGGTTGTTGGACGAGTGGGAGGTCCTAAAAGAGCAGGTGGTGGTAACTTTGGATAACCAAAGTGCGGGGCACTTTTGGAGGAATCTGGTGTTCCATGAGGGGACAAAGCATATGGATGTTTGGTATCATTACATTCTGGAAAATGGTACGAAATGATGCAGTAATGTTGACAAGAAGACCACGGAGAAAAGTCCTGCTGATTTAGGCACCAAGGTTCTACCTCTAAGAAGGTGCAATCATTGCCTTGGACTTCTTAGGAATGGAGTTGGTTAATTGGTAACTCTAGATGAGTTTAGATCCCGAAGCTTTCTGCACAATAGTTCAGGTTTTTTGAACTCTTAGACAAAGGTAGAGATTATTGTTATTTGTCTAAGTTTCAAACATATCCAAACATGGTCTAAAGTTGGTTAATGTCCAAACCAATTGTGGGATATCAAAGTTCAGCAAGTTATAAGGTTGCACACATGTGTGTGCTTCAATTTTGAGCATGGGAAGGTCAGGCACACTGCTATGGAAGTTTCTGCCCATTGGCAGGAGGTGTGCGCACAGCATCAGGAGGCTGCAGCATTAGGTCACGCCGCAGCACACAGCACCACACCAAAACACATAGCATCACTTGGAGAGTGATGAAGGGCTGAGATTAAAGGAAGAACATGATCAAAGGGTCAAGAATGATTCACAAGATTGTCCAAGAATTAAGAGGCTATAAAAAGGGTTTCTTAGCCTCATTTCAAGTGGTGAAAAAGGTGTGTGAGAGAACCACACAGGTTGTGACATTGTGAGATCATTGTAAACACAAGAGAGAATTGTGTGAGAGACATAAACACAAGAGGGACTCTTGTAGTGAGGCTGGTTGTAAAGAAGAGAGGTTAGTAAAGAATTGATAGAAAGCATTGTAATAGGTCTATCACTTTCTCGTTCTCTTCTTGGTTCTTCAAGAACTTGGATTCTTGAAGGGAATTGTTGTAACTTTATAAGAACCATTGAGATTGTGCAGAGAGTTCGGAGGAACTCACGGGGACGTAGGCACATTGCCGAACCTCGACAACAAATTACTTGTCTTCTTTCTTTCTTTGATTTTCTGTTCTTGTGTTCGATTGCTGAAATTCTTTCTACAAGTCATTCAAGACTTGGGTGTTTGGAAGATCACCACCTGGGCATCTTGTCAAGGTGATTTCCAACATTATTATTATTTATGTTTGTATTGTTGATTATTCAGTTTACTTTGGAATATTTGTTGAAATTCATGTTTAATTCAGTGTATAATGATTTATGAATCTTATATCTTGTTAAATAGTATGTTTTAATTACAAAAAACTATAATATTTTCTAGTGGTGTTATGTATGTAAGAGGTATACATATAAATTGAAATATTGCTTAAGACAAGTGTGAATTCTCAAATAAGTCTTGAGAAGATCTTTAGTGTATTTTAATCAATACTTGACTTAGAATTGAATGTATACTTGTGATAGAAATTTACAAGAATATGAATCTCAAGAAGTTACTTGCAGTAAAATCCAGTTTGGATGATAATATCACTTGGACTAGTGATATGAGTATATGCTATAGTGGGTATTGTACAATGGTATAAACACCAAGTTAATACTAAGCATGATAATAAATTACAAGTGGGCAAAGTCGAATAGTTATAAGTGATAGAAAAATATCACTTGTGGTGAGGGTGATTCTTATTGTATGTGCGATTGGTATTATGTACGCAATGCACTACAATGAATTATCCTGGGTATTAGCCAAGTATAAAAATTATAGAAGTTAACCGAATTTTTAGCTAGCAAATGAGTAAAATTTAAAAGGGATGGAGATTAAGCCCATATGATTAATCACCCATGATGGAACCTCGACTCAACTCTTACTAACTATAAGTCTTGAGTTCAATGAGATAAAGTACATCATCAGTAGTGATTGCAAACACCAATAGTAAATATTTCATCCCAGGAGAAAGGTGTTTTGAAATCGTAGTGATATAGTGAAAGGTGAACCTTAAGATCTTAATAAGGCTTATAAAAGTTTTCTTTGGTATGTTAAGCTACAGAACATACTTGATAAGCTTACCTAGTGAGTGTAAAGTGTGGCCGCTTCTGTTGAGTTCAAGGACTTGACTCTAAAGCACTAATAACATAAGATACATGACACAAGACCTGTAAATGTGTCGACATATTTTCTGCAAATTCTATGAGAAGTCTCATGTGTGAGACATGTCCGGTTAAACAAATAGGATTTGTGGGTTCAGTTACTAAGTGAAGATTCAAGTCTAAAAGACATCTTCATCTAGGCATGAACTTCTATGGATGATAAAAGATCAAATTTTTAAAGTTTTATCGAGTCAAAATATTTTGAAAATGGTGGGGAATTGTTGATGTTTTTTCAAAATAAACTTGGATTTTAAGTTTGGGATGTTTTAGAAAATCAAAGGAAAAAAGAAAATAAAAGGAAATTCAAGTTGTGAATGATTCAGTCGATTGAATGGACTCATTCAGTCGATTGAATGGTCATTCAGTTACCGAATCATGGAAGACTAAAATTTCTTGAAACTCTCTGGAACCTTTTTAGTCGACTAAATGTTCAAAAATTTTGAATTTTCAAATCGTTGAATAACAGTTGAACGTGAATAGAAGTGTCCTGTGAGAAGAAACACTTAGTATTCAGTTTAAATCAGTTTCCTACTTAAACAATGTGTCTTTAATGAAAAAACAACTAATTAAACACTATAAAAGTGTGTATAACTACCATAATTAATAGATTACAAACATATACATATTTCAGATTTCCTTTCTTGTTATTCTTCTGATGTAAAACGCTAGCGGAAGAAGAACTAGGAAAAAGAACTGTGCCTTCAACCCTCAATACAATAACTCTCACGAAGAGAAAGAAACCCTAATTTTATTCAGAAAATAATAATCCCTAATATTACATGGCCTCCTTATTTATAAGGTTAAAGTAAAAAGAAAAGGAAAATCGAAATTAGGAAAGTACAAAATAAGAAATTTCTTAAAACGGAAACTGCTAAATTGGAGGCCTAAACGTCGTTTTTTGGCTAAAATCCCGCCATGCTAATTATAGTTTTGCTCGGTGGCCCGTTTCCAATCAGACTGGGGTCTCTGGGGCCCGATCCGGGTCAGCATGTAAAACAATGTAAACCGTACCCTTAGATTTGGAGCGATCCAACCATTCTAGGTAGTCCAGGGTCATCTGTTCTGCTTTGTCTACCTGTTCTGCATCATCTTCTCATTTTCTAAAAAACTGATCTTCTTATGTTTAAAAATCCTGAAAATTTCCAAACATAAATAATTTTCATCTATAAACTCATAGAAGTTGTTGTGGGTTATTCTTCATGAGTGCAAAGTGCATAATAACAACAGAGCTTTATTGTATCTTAGAGGAAATTCGCCAGAAACCTTCTTGCACCAGTGAGGGGCGAATTAAACCTTAAGGAAAACGACTTGGTCGTGTCGTAAAGCCATTTCTCTTATTCCTTTTGATAAACAACCCTTAGAAATTTCTCCAACAATGGTTAAGTCGATTGGACTCACATTTTGTCCAATAAGTGCTTCTCATCGATGGTCCTATCGACTATAATAGTAAAAATACTTTTGGTGGTTAAATTGAATTAACTATGTGTCTAGTCGACCTAGCTCATGGTCTAATTTGTTATTGAGTCTTTGGGTGCTTTTCGTTTCTGTATTATAGTGATGGTCTCTAGGTTGTTAATTTGCGAAAGATTTAAAGCTCCATTTTTGTCATCCAAATCGATAACCAAAGAAAATCTTTTTTTTTACCTATTTGTTATAATACCAAATAATTGTTCTATTCCATATTTGCATTAACTAAAATTTTTCGAAGAGTAGGTTTTGGGTTTCAATTATAAATTTGGGTCCAAGTCGCTTTCTTAGGTTTAAAAAGTTATGTTACATGGATTCAGGTATGAGTGTCAGACACGAGTAGGTATCCGAGTGTTAAACTCGTTTAACTTTTATAACTTTTCAAGTGTCATACCTTTATCCGAAGTGTTAGTGTCTAACACGGGCACAACATAGTAAAGTGAAAAGTTCATATAGTAAAGTGAAAAGTTCATGCAACACAGCTAAAAAGTATAAAACAGTTGGGACATTTCCTATACCCAGCCCGGGTCGAGATAGCCTAATTGCATTTACTTTAAGAGCCTAATATATATGAGCCAACCTGATTGATAGAGATTTTGAAATAGCTAATGTTTCCTATAAACAAAAATTAAATTGAGCAACGGTTTATAAATTAACTTTACTTTTAAAATTTTAAAATTTATTTTTTACAATTGTTTTATCAAATATTTAATATTTTATAATTTTATTGTATTAAAAATCATAAATTAAATTATAAATCATTTATACTGCTTAAAAGCATGTTGTCCTTCCTGGAGCCCACAAATCTTTCAAACCCATGAATTCGAGCTGATAAACGTAACCTTGACTACCCACATGATCTAGTTGTTGATTTCAGCCTGTTCAACAGTACGCGATTGTATAATCAGAATCCAAGAACTATTAGGAATTTAAATGAGCACGTGCAGTCAGTAATGGTAATTTAAACAAAGTGGCACATCAACTTAAAGTTATCATTTGTATTTATTAAATCAACCAATTACCAATTCTAAGAAAAAGCATGCCGGAAATATCATTAGCAAAAGAAGTCGTTGATAGCTGCACAAGAATGGGGCTCTAATAGCCCACAAATCGCTACCAATTATTCTGATAACTGTTAAGGAAGTGGGCTGCCTAGCCAACTTTCTTAGGGGCCACTTTTTTTTTTGGGTAAAAAATTAGGGGCCAATTTAGGGGCTAAATTAGGGGTTGTCTATTTTAGGGGTCAAAATAGGGGTTGCCTAAAAATCCACCAACCCATTTGATTTTGAAGCCTATATAAACCCTTTTGGCGCTCATTTGTAAAACACCAAGTAGAGAAAAGAGAGCTTGAGAGAAAAGCTTGAGAGAAAATATAGTGAGAGATATAAATGTCTCGTACAAAATACAATTGGGTGTGGGTTGTGAGTTGTAAGTGTTGTAAACACTTTGTATATTTTCTCCCTTTAGTAAAAAAACGATCTGCAGCAGGTCCAGAGACGTAGGTACATTTGGTCGAACTCCGTTATCAAATTTGTGTGTGTTATTTCCGCTGTTATTTTGCATTATCACTAATCTGGTTTATAGGGAAATCTTCGTAATTTCCCCAACAATAACCACTTCCATTTTAGATTAATCAGCCGTGACCTACAAGGTAGATGGAGGCTCGTGATGAGCTGGTCAATCTGATTACACAGTATTTTTTATTTTAGACTAGTAATTGTGCAATCGGAGAGCACAGTTTTTATGTTTGATTGCATTTAAATTTGGAGAAATTTTAATTGGATTTTGAAAAAAGGAGATTCAAACTTCTTTAATCAACTTTCCATTTATAATTTGGATTGATCGTGTAATTGTCTTTTTCACTTTTATACTTTTTAACATTAACAGCTCTCGTTACTTTTCTAACGCATGTTTGCATTTAGGAGTGCAACTTGAGCAAGCTAACCCAACCTAATGCTAACTCAATTCGAACTTTAGTTAAATTAGGGTTGATAACTTTTAGGGTTGTGTTAATTACAATCCTAATCCAACTCATAACTTGTAAACCTGAATTTAATTATATATCTTATATTACTAACTAGTGATTCAAATTTATGTAAGATATTTGAACATTTGAAATTTGAATTTTCGAGAGACATTAAAACTTGAATAATATAATGTGATCCTTTTAATTTTTTTGGGTAATATTTAGCATTTGATATGAAAAATAGATTTCAAGAATATAATCCGACCAAATTAGACCCAATCATGTTCTGATTTCATTAGATAACCCAAGTTTTTTATGGGTTACATTAAGGTTGAAATTTATGAAACTTGTCAGGACTTGGGTTTGATTAGGGTTGAAAAAAATATGTCATGGGTTGTGATATGATTGACCTCTAACCCGACTCAATCCAATCCCGTGCATTCCCCAACATTTATTGGTCATTTAAACAAATATAGATTGATTTCAATACTATTCTACCAAACATATCAATTTATTCAAAAGTTTAAGCAAGATTAAATCAAACACAAACATTAATAAACAATTTATTTTTAAAAAATTAATTTAAACATAAAATTATAATATAATATTGATTAAATGACGAGTTGAATTCTTCAAGTAATCCCAAAGAGACTGCATCAGCTTTGACAATTTCTTAATTTGTCAAAATTACAACTGATGACCACTTCACGTTAGTCAATCATGGTTCCTTGATGGATCTGTTCTCAAATTCTGGTTACGTAGCTATAAAAAGACCACAACTTATAGCTTAATTTGCAATTAAAGTGAGAAAAAAGAAAAGAAAAGAAAAGAAAAATTAAGTCTCGGTCATGGGTTTTCAGGCCATGGTTGTGCAAGTGATGCTGGTAGGATTGGTATTTGCAACAACTGTAGTTTTATCAGCAAGAGCACAACCCAATCCTGACTGCCCTTCTTATTGTGGAAATCTAAGTTCAATCCCGTATCCTTTTGGCATTGGGGAAGGTTGTTTCCTTAATGAATCATTCAATATCACCTGTAACCAGTCTTTCAACCCTCCCACAGCTTTTCTAAGGCGAGGCAATATCAAGGTTACGGACATTAACATCCTGCTGGGCCAATTGCAGGTCAGTGTAGGCACAGCCAGAGATTGCTACGACAAGTCGACGGGCATGCGCCAGGCCAACATGAGCACTGGCTACAGAATAAATTTGCCCAGTTTCAACATCTCTAATACTAAAGTTCACCATTATCGAAGAAGTTGATCAGTCTTGCACCGGCACAGGTTGTTGCCAAATTGAGATTCCTGATGGACTAAAAAACATAACTATGACAGCAAGGAGCTTTAACAACCATACAAAGGTATCGGATTTCAATCTCTGCAGCTATACCTTTATTGCTGATCAAAACCAATTCAATTTCTCCTCCGATTATATTCGCAATATACCTCGAGAAACAAACTCTCCGGTGGTGATTGATTGGGCGATTGGCGAGGAGATATGTGAAGAAGCGAAGAAGAATACATCAAGCTATGCATGCAAGGAAAACAGCCAATGTTTATCAGATAATGGTACAGGGTATCGTTGCAAGTGTTTGGGCGGTTACGATGGTAACCCTTACCTCCAAAATGGTTGCCAAGGTAATTAAATTTCGAGTAAATTTCAATTTTTATTATTAGTTTGTCTCGCGTTTTATTTGGGTCTTTGTATTTTTATTTATTCTTATTGAATCTATGAAATTATAATCTGAATCCAATCATGTTTTCTCTCAAATTAATATCAGTAAATTTTATTAATGGTTAATTAACAAATGATCTGATTGGATAAATATTATAACTTTAGAGATTTAATACGGATGAATGAAATTCCAAAGATCCCAATAAGACGCGTAACAGACTTTAAGGATGAAAAATTGTGTCATGTAAATGAGTCAATAATTAATTTATTCATTAATATTGTGTCATACTAGATATCAATGAATGCGAAATTTCAAGACCTTGCAACATGACATGCCAAAACATTCCTGGGAGTTTTTCTCGTACTTGTCCTGAAGGTTATGAAGGCGACGGATTCCTAAACGGTACAGGCTGCCGTCCTCAGTTTCATAATAGCGATCAATCAAAGAAATTAATTATCCCATTGAGTAAGTACACAAATTGATTTATTCACGTGTTAATTGATGCTGCCCTTTGCCTGTTTGTCAGCTAATATGATTTGGTACATCATATTATATACTATATTAAAAATTTTAATATACTACTTTTTATAGGAAATTTTAATATCATGTCGTCAATTAAACTTTTCATTATTTTATTTTCAATGTTTTTTTTTTTGTTATATATCTATTGACGCTTAAATCTTACCAATTGGATTGAGCTAACTTTTCATTATGATGCTCAATTTAAGTTCATTTTCTGTACAGGTGTTACCATAAGCCTCTTAGTTCTACTTGTTGGAATTTCCTGGATGTATTGGGGACTAAACAAAAGCAAGCTCATCAAACTCGAAGAGAAATTCTTTAAGCAAAATGGTGGCCTAATGTTACAACAACAGCTCTCTATTTTAAAGCTGGATCATCAGTTGATACTGCCAGAATATTTAGTGCAGAAGATCTGAAGAAAGCCACCAACAATTACGACGAGAGTAGAATCCTTGGCCAAGGAGGCTATGGAACAGTCTACAAAGGTATATTACCAGACAGTAAAAAAATTGTTGCCATTAAGAAATCCAAAATTGGAGACCAGAGTCAGATTGAACAATTCATCAATGAGGTAATTGTGCTTACACAAATTAATCATAGGAATGTTGTTAAACTATTGGGTTGTTGTTTGGAGACTGAAGTTCCATTGCTTGTTTATGAATTCATCACGAATGGGACTGTCTGGGAACACATTCAAGGTAAACTAGTCCAAGAATCGTCGTTTCTTCCATGGGAAATGAGATTAAAGATTGCTGCAGAAACTGCAGGGGCATTAGCATACTTGCACCCTGCTGCTTCGATGCCAATCATACACAGAGATGTGAAGACAACCAACATTCTTTTGGATGATAATTACACTGCTAAAGTGTCTGATTTTGGAGCATCAAGGCTTGTTCCTTTAGACCAAACTCAATTGACAACTTTGGTGCAAGGAACACTTGGGTATTTGGATCCTGAATATTTCCAATCAAGCCAATTAACAGAGAAAAGCGATGTTTATAGTTTTGGTGTTGTTCTTGCAGAGCTTTTGACAAGTAAGAACGCGATTTCTTTTGATAGGCCTGAGAACGAGAGAAATCTAGCTATGCACTTCGTTTCTTCAATGAAAGAGGATCAATACTTGTTTCGGATTCTTGATGAGAGAATTGTTAACGAAGGAAACGTCAAGCAAATCAGGGAAGTTGCTAAGCTAACAAAAGATGCTTAAGGGTAAATGGGGAGGACAGGCCTACTATGAAGGAAGTAGAAATGGAGTTGGAGGGATTGAGAGATATGGGAAAGCATCCATGGACGAAAGTGGATTTGATATCTTCGAATGCGTGCATTAATGGTGCTGCTGCTTCTAGCTCTACAACTGCAGGGTTCGATAGCATGAGAGATCACATATTTTTACCTCTTGGTAATAATGGAAGATAATTTATTTTGTCCACAATTGTGAAATCTCACTTACAAAAAGAATTTTCTGAAGAACTGTTTATTGAATGATGTTTTACAATGAACTGAGGTCAACTATTTATGGTAGTTATGATGAGGTATCTGATAATCCTAACACATGATAAATAGGAATTATCTAAAAAAATAAATCCAACTTAATATCAAAACAATAATAATAAAGATATAATAACTTGGTTTAATCCTACAACACTGATGTGTATATATGCAAACTATGCATTCAATTTTCTTCATTTAACTTTTTGAGTTCACTTAGAATTCAATTTTTTTGAGAATTTTAATGATGTGTTTTTCCTTTTCGTTGGGATCTTTTTAACTTTTTAACTTGGGCAGCCCATTTCATAAGCTAAAGATCTATCTGACATGGTATACGAATTACAGCATGTGCTTGGCTGCCAGCGTATATTAAACGGAATCTTAACTAGAGATAATTCAACTTTGGTCCTTTTTCATGTACAAAGATACAAGTTCTATGAAATTACCAAATGTCTATTGCAAACCCGCTCTCACGCAATCAGAACTCAAGAATTTTCCTTTCATAAGATAATATTGAAATAAAGTATATAGGCATAATATTTTAGCAATCCTTATATACAATAATGCCTTTAAATAAAATTTTCACAATTAAAAATTTCTTGAGAAGTCCCAATTAGTTTACTAACTCCTGTTAGTGCTTAAGGAATTAGAGGTTTATTAACCGCATTCCCAATACTTACCTTACCCTACATATATATAGAGACCTGAAATACCCAAAAAAAGAAAGAAAGAAATCCTTTGGGCAGACACAAGTGAAATTCCCCTCTGAATTGTGACAGAATTCGAGTTTTGTACATTTATTGAGGCTTGGATCGTCACACTCGTTGCAGTAAAACAGGGGGGCACTGATTAAGTGATCATAGGCCCGATTGTTGCAGTTTTTTTATAGTTAAAAGTACTTTTGAATAAATTAAAAATGTTTTAATATGTAATTTGGTTTAAAGCTTAAGAAGTGAAGAAGATAAAGTGTTTTTCATGAAAGAGAATAAAAGCGCTATGGATTAATTCATTTTAACACCATGTGAGTTGACCCCATTAATTCTAAGTCCACAAGCTTGCAGTAAAATAGGGGGCACTGGTCATAATCCTTTTGCGTCACTTAGCGTAGTGTTAACGGCCTGCCAGTTCCTATATAATAAAAAAAGAAAACCAATAGTTATGAAATGTATTCATCAAGAGTAAAACGATCAAGAAAATTTCTTTAAAATTAAGGGGTAATAGGAGAAGCTATGGGCTTGCTTAGACAAGCACTTATGCAGCTCTTGCTGTTAATAGTAATATTAGCAGCAACATCAACAGTACCAGCAACTGCTCAAGCCAAGCTTCGTTGCTCAGACAGTTGTGGCAACCTCAGCATCCCATACCCATTTGGCACAAAGGCAGGCTGTTACCTGGATGATGCTTTCCTCATTACCTGTAACGATTCCAACAAACCATTTTTACGAAAGGGTAATTTACCTGTTACCAACATTTCACTAGATGGGCAGCTATACAGCTCAGTCGACGCATCTTACGATTGCTATGACAACAAGGGAATTCAAACGAAATACTCCGGCGAATGGCTTCGGGTAGATAAATTCCCTCTCTCCTACACCAAAAACAAGTTTACCGTGGTAGGTTGTGACAGTTACGCGTATATCATGGGTGCCCTAGGTAAAAGCAGATATATAACCGGTTGCACCTCCGAGTGTTTCACAACTGATGATATGGTTAATGGGTCATGCTCTGGTATCGGCTGCTGCCAAACAGAGATTCCAAAAGGAATAATGGGTTATAACATATCTGTTTATAGCTTTAACAATCATACAAATGTATCAGACTTCAATCCTTGCAGCTTCACCTTTGTGGTTCAAGATGGTAAGTTTAACTTCTCCACTTTAGATCTTTTCAATCTAAGTAACATTGAATTTTTCCCAGTGGTACTTGACTGGTCAATTGGAAACAGGAGAACAGCTTTTGCCTTGACTCAAATAATGGACCTGGGTATCTTTGCAATTGTTCGGATGGTTACCATGGAAATCCCTACCTGCCAAAAGATTGCCAAGGTACTTATCCTATTTCTGTCCATTTGGATTTCACTTGCACCATTCTAATAAATCACAAATTTATTTTCCGGGATTCAGCTAATGTTAATGAGCTCTTTTGATTTTATAGAGTAACAGAATTTTTATAAAGTCAAACAATAAAGTGTTTATATATATGTCTTCGCTCAATTGGCTTCCATTCTTTGAGGGAACAAAGTAAATATCGGAACCAAATTTGTAACTTCTCTAAACTTCAGTGATTCTTTAAGATATATTGTTGTATGTAGGACTCAGCATAGGCCTCCTGGTTCTACTTTTGGGTATATCCTCTTTATACTGGGGATTCAGGCATCAACAGCTTATCAAACTCAGAGAAAAACTTTTTGAGCAAAATGGCGGCATCATGTTGCGACAACAACTCTCAAAGCATTGTGGGTCTGCCGAAAAGACCAAAGTATTTACAGCGGAAGAGCTCAAAAGAGCTACCAATAATTACCATGAAAGTAGATTCCTAGGCCAACGAGGGCAAGGAGACAGTTTACAAGGGAATATTGCCAGATAACCAAGTAGTTGCAATAAAAAAGGCCAAAATAGGAGACCAGAGCCAAGTTGAGCAATTCATCAATGAAGTGATTGTATTGTCCCAAATCAACCATAGGAATGTGGTAAAACTCTTGGGATGTTGTTTGGATACACAAGTCCCTTTGTTAGTATACGAGTTTGTGACTAATGGTACCCTCTTCGACCATATGCACAATGTTAGGCTTGCATCTATCATTCCATGGGAAACTCGTCTGAAGATAGCCACAGAAACTGCAGGATCCCTTTCATATTTACACTCTGCTGCTTCTATTCCAATCATTCACCGTGACATCAAATCTGCCAACATCCTTTTAGATAACAATTACATGGCAAAAGTGTCATATTTTGGAGCTTTGAGGCTAATCCCTGTAGACAAAGAACAATTAACAACCCTTGTGAAAGGGACTCTTGGGTACTTGGACCCTGAATACTTCCACACAAGCCAATTGACTGAGAAGAGTGATGTTTATAGTTTCGGAGTAGTCCTTGTGTTAAGGAAATAGCAAGAATTTGAACAACACGCACACACAAAGAATTGAACACAGAGATTGAACGAGGTTCAGCAAAATGCTTACTCTTCGGACCCACACCCAAAGTATTTAACTATTTGGCAAAAGCCCAGAGAAAATTAGAGCAGTGCTCTGTTACAAAAGCAACTCACTTGAGTTTTACAAAACTCTCTATCTCTCACTCTTATTTATCTCTCTCTTATTTTTCTCTCACTCTTGTTGATATTGTGTGTATAGAACCCAAGGTTCTAAGCCTATTTATAGGCTTAGCATTTCTTAAATGTTGTGGGTGAAAGAAAAAACAAATCAAGGGCGGTACTGAAAGGTTGTGGGTGGCACCGAAAGGTGCTTTGTCTTCATGGCCAGCTGTCCTCCTTTGTCTCCAACAAAACCTCCTGCCACCGAAAATTTCTTGTCTCCACTAATAACAATCTCCCACTTGGAGACAATTCCAACATAGTCAAACTAAGTGTGAGTCTTCTTCTGCTTCTTCAGGCGTGAAGGCTGATCGAAGCTGAACATCCTTTCAGCTTCTCAACCGTAACAGTCTTGGTTAACATGTTTGCAGGATTCTTGCTGGTGTGAATCTTTTCCAGCGTAATAACCCTTTCTTCTAAGAGTTCCCGTATGAAATGGTACCTGATATCGATGTGCTTTGTCCTAGCATGAATTGCAGAATTTTTGGCCAGATGAATTGCACTCTGACTGTCACTGTAAATCTTGCAGTCCTTCTGCTCTTTGCCTAATTCTCTGAGTAGACTTTGTAGCCATACCATTTCTTTACATGCTTCTGTTGCTGCCACGTACTCTGTTTCTGTAGTCGAGAGAGTTACGATCTTCTGTAATCTTGAGACCCAACTCACTGCTGCACTGCCCAGTGTAAAGACGTACCATGTAGTACTCTTTCTACCATCTAGGTCTTCTACCATGTCAGAATCAACATAACCCTTCAAGCTGATCTCTGATCCATCATAGCATAGGGATAGATTAGTGGTACCTCTCAAGTACCTCATAATCCATTGCACAGCCTTCTAATGCTCCTTGCCTGGATTATTCATGAGTTTGCTCACGACTCCCACTGCTTGTGCAATATCTGGTCTGGTACAGACCATAGCATACATGAGGCTACCAATTGCTGAGGCATATGGTACTTTTGACATGTATTCATGTTCTTCGATTGTTGTTGCACATTGCCCTTTTGAAAGTGCGAAGTGACTTGCTAGTGGAGTGCTCACCGGTTTAGCCCGATCCATGTTGAACCTTTTTAGTACCTTTTCGATGTACTGTTCCTGAAATAGCCACAATATCTGATTCTTCCTGTCTCTGCTGATCCGTATACCAAGGATTTGTTTAGCCATACCCAAATCCTTCATAGAAAACTCTTTGGAGAGTTGTTCCTTCAACATTGTTATTTCCACCATGCTTGATCCTGCAATAAGCATATCATCCACATACAATAGAAGAATGATGTAGGAGTCATCAAACTTCTTGAAATAACAACAGTGGTCAGTGTTACATCTTGTATACCCGTTTTTAGACATGAAATTATCAAACCTGATATACCATTGTCTAGGTGCTTGTTTCAACCCATACAAGCTTTTCTTGAGTTTACAGACCAACTCTTCCTTCCCTAGTTCTTCATACCCCTATGGTTGCTTCATGTAGATATCTTCATTCAGATCACCATGAAGGAAAGCAGTTTTCACATCTAGTTGTTCTAGATGTAAGTCCTCTACTGCAACAATGCTCAATACAGATATGATGGTACGCAACTTTACAACAGGAGAGAAAATCTCAGTATAGTCGATACTTGCCTTCTGTTGAAATTCCTTGACTACCAGCCTGGTCTTGTATCGCTTAGTTCCATCATGTTCTTCCTTCAACTTGTAAACCCACTTGTTATGCAAAGCCTTTTTGCCTTCTGGAAGCTCAGCCAAATCCCATGTCTGATTTGCTATCAGGGAGTCCATTTCTTCATTCATTCCAGCCTCCCACTTAAGCTTATCCTTAACCTGCATTGCTTCTTCATAACATTCTGGTTCACCATTGTCAGTTAATAACAAATAATTCAGAGATGTTAGAAAACGAGCCGGGAGTTGACCTTTGTTAACTCTTTCTGATCTCCTCAATTCTTGAGGAGGAACTTGGGGAACAGGAGTCTGAGATTCTATATTCTCATCTCTGGGTTGTAACACTCCTTTTGTAGAAATTTCCTCAAGTTCTACAAACTCTTTCTTTTTTGTTTCCCCTTCAATTTGTTTCATTATGTCCTTATATAGAACATTCTCGTTAAACACTATATCTCTACTTCTGAAGACTTTTCGGTTTTCTAGATCCCAAAACCGATAGCCAAACTCATTAATGCTATATCCAACAAAGACACATTTTTTGGATTTTGGGTCTAGCTTAGACCTTTCATCTGAGTTTATGTGGACATAAGAGGTACAACCAAATATTCTTAAGTGTGATAGGTTTACCTCTTTTCCTGTCCATGCTTCTTCTGGAAGTCCAAACTCAAGTGCAACAAATGGTCCTTGTGTTGATCAGATAGACTGATATGTTCACTGCTTCTGCCCAGAACTGTTTGGGTAATCCAGCATTAATCCTCATGCTTCTAGCACGTTCATTAATGGTTCGGTTCATGCGTTCTGCCACTCCATTTTGCTGCGGTGTTTTAGGAACTGTCTTCTGTCTCTTGACACCATTGAGAGCACAATATTCCTCAAATTCATCGCTGCAATATTCTCCACCATTGTTTGACCTTAAACACTTTAGCTTCTGACCTGTTTCAGTCTTAACCATAGCTTTCCACTTTTTGAAGACATCAAATACATCAGATTTATGCTTCAAGAAATATACCCATAACTTCCTAGTGGCATCATCAATAAAAGTAACATAGTATTGAGACCCATTAAGATATGGTACCTTGGTTGGTCCCCACACGTCTGTATGGACCAATTCCAGTTTTGCCCGTCTTAGAAAAACTCACATTTTTCTGCTTTGCAAAGAGACAGTCTTCACAAAAGCTCAGGTCCAGATGCTTCAAATTTGGAATCTTCCCTTTTGATAGCATGACCTTCATACCTTTCTCACTCATGTGCCCAAGTCTGCGATGCCAGGTGTCTGCGCTCGAATCTGTTGATGCAGCTGTTAGAACACTATTTGTTCCACTCGTCACATAGAGAGTGTCTTCTTTCTTTCTGTGAGCTATCACCATAGCCCCTTTCAATACCTTCCATGAATCACTTGTGAAAGTGGTTCTGCATCCTGAATCTGACAGTTAGCCTACTAATATCAAATTCCGTGTGAGATTCGGAACATGTCGCACTTCCTTCAAATGTAGGGTAGTCCCGTTCGCCAGGTTTATCTGTACATCTCCTCCTCTAATTATGTTGCATGGTTCATCATCTCCGAGATACACTTTCCTGAAATTACCCTACACATAATTTTGGAGTATCTCATTCTGACAGGTAGCATGAAAAGATACACCAGAATCTATCACCCACAAATCATTACGAACAGCAACAGAAAGGATCAAAGCATCAAAATCTTTATTAGAAAGATTAATAGAATTTTTACTTTCCTGATTATCATTCTACTTTGGTGCTTTGCAATCTCTCATCAGATGTCCTTTCTTTCCGCAGTTCCAGCAACCTCCACTTCTTGATTTTGGTCCTCTTGATTTACTCTTCCTAAATTTAGAACTTCCACGGTTCTTGTTTCCTCTATTTGAAGATCTTCCTCTTTCTTCTACGCTCAAAGCATTCCCAGGCATTTCCGCAGATCCTGAAGATCTTCTGCGCAATTCTTCGCTTAGAAGAACTCCCACAACGTCATCGAACTTTAGCTTTCCAGAGCCAGAAGAGTTACTAACAGCCATTACCAGACTATCCCAGCTATATGGTAACGATGACAAAGTTAGCAGTGCTCTAACTTCGTCGTCGAAGCTGATCCCAACGGATTCCAACTGACTTGTCAGTGTGTTGAAACCGTTCAAAAGTTCAGCGATGCTACCACCGTCTTCCATCTTCATATTGAAGAGTCTTTTCATCAAGAATACCTTATTTGAGGCTGATGGCTTCTCGTACATTTTGGATAGATCCGCCATTAAATCTGCAGTGGTTTTCTCCTTTGAGATGTTGAACGCAACAGTTGCAGCGAGAGAGAGTCTGATTGTGCCAAGAGCCTTCCTGTCCAGCACCTCCCATTGTTCATCTGTCATTTCCTGTGGTTTCTTTGTTTTGCCGCCAAGAGGAAGATAGAGGTCTTTCTGGTAAAGATAATCCTCTATTTACATCTTCCAAAATCCGAAGTTTGCTACATTGAACTTCTCGATCCTTGCTTTACCTTCGTCCACCATTGCTCCCACTCGAATACTAGAGCTCTGGATCGTTTCTGACAATTCCTGTGAACCTCCGTGTATTAGAACACCGTTGTCGATGAATTGGTACCACCGGATAAATTTCACTATTCACGAAATTTACTATTCACATGAATAGTAACCTCACAAAAAAGACAGACAGAAATTTATCACCAAATGCTCTGATACCAGTTGTTAAGGAAATAGCAAGAATTTGAACAACACGCACACACAAAGAATTGAACACAGAGATTTAACGAGGTTCAGCAATATGCCTACTCCTCAAACCCACACCCAAAGTATTTAACTATTTGGCAAAAGCCCAGAGAAAATTAGAGCAGTGCTCTGTTACAAAAGCAACTCACTTGAGTTTTACAAAACTCTCTATCTCTCACTCTTATTTATCTCTCTCTTATTTTTCTCTCACTCTTGTTGATATTGTGTGTATAGAACCCAAGGTTCTAAGCCTATTTATAGGCTTAGCATTTCTCAAATGTTGTGGGTGAAAGAAAAAACAAATCAAGGGCAGTACCGAAAGGTTCTTTGTCTTCATGGCCAGCTGTCCTCCTTTGTCTCCAACAAAACCTCCTGCCACCGAAAGTTTCTTGTCTCCACTAATAACACCTTATTGAGCTATTTACAGGAAAGAAGGTTGTTTCCTTCGACAGGCCTGAAAGGGAAAGAAATTTGGTTACCTATTTTGTTTCTTCTATGAAAAAGGATTGTTTGGTTGAAGTTCTTGACCACCAAATGTTGAATGAGAGGAATGTTGAACAACTTAAGGAAGCGGCTAATTTAGCAAGGATATGTGTAAGAGGGAAGGGAGAGGAAAGGCCTACTATGAAGGAAGTAACAATGGAATTTGAGGGACTGAGAGCAATGGAGAAACATTCATGGGTAGGAGTTTTGTACCCTGAAGAGGATGAATACTTGCTTGGTCATGGTGGTAGCAGTAGTACCAGCACGGCGGGCTATGACAGCATAAAGAACCAAGTCACACTTGAAATTGAAGATGAGCGGTGATTATTTAGGATGCATTTGATGCACTAGATGAAAAGGCAGATAGAATCAATGGCTGGATGTTTAATCCGATCATGACTGGATAAAGCCATATGGTGTGTTAGTATCTAAATTTATGTATTTTCTTTTTCTGTGTTTCTCTTTCCTCTGTTGGTCAATCTTTTGATAGTGTGTTTGTTTTTATCACCCTTTTATGATATGTTTCTATTTTCTTCCTATAGAATATTGTTTCTGCAGCATCCCTCATGAATCAGAATGTGAAAATTTTGGCATGAATTAGCCAGTGATATTTTCAAGAATTGAACTTTAATATTTCATCTTCTTATATATAATATTTTAGGTTCTAATTCAATTCTTAGATTTTAAGTTTTAGTTCATATAGTAACTGACGCGAAACCTAGCGCTCGGTGTAGTATAGTCTCTCAATTTCTATTTCTACAAGTTTGATCAAATTATGAAAATTCAAAATTGCGGTCTGCACACTAACTCTAGTTAATGACTTAATGTCCACAAAAAAAAAGTACCTTGAAACTAGGACTAATACGAACAAAATATCACAATGACTGAAAGAAAAAATCTTCCACGTTAACGGAATCTTAGCTAGAGATAAATCAACTTTGGTCCTTCTCCATGTAGAAACTAGAAAGAATACAAGTTCTAAGAAATTACCAAAATGTCTATTCCAAACCCCCTCTCATGCAATCAGAATTATTTATTTGAGGAATACTTAGTTTTAGATCCGTCCGAAATTTTACTGATAATTTTAAAGAATTTTATTGATAATATTATTTTTTAAATCTCACGTTCATATTGACATTATCAGTAAAGTTTTTTAAAATTATTAATAAAGTTTCAAACAAGTTTATGTTTTAGACTCAGTCTAATTAAATATTTTTTATTTTGAATGCAAAAATAGACCATTGGGGTCAGTTCATTTTTACCAAAAATTCTTAGTTAGGATCAGCAAAAATAAACCATTCGAAGTGCTTTTAACGAAAAAAGAATAAAAACACTTTGGGATCAATTCATTTTAACGCCAAGTGAGTTGACCCTAATAATTCTGTATCCGCGGGGTATATTTGTATTCGCAGTTCCTAAGTTATAACTTTCACAGGGACCAGCACCGCAAATTTACTCAACCTTGCAGTAAAGTAGGGGGCACTGATCATGATCCATTTGCGTCACTGAGCGTAGTGTTAAGTTGTCGACGGACTGCCAGTTCTTACTCATAAAGAGAAGGACTACTTTCAATTTTGTTGAAAAAGTACTGATATATCAATTTTTTTTTTAAACTTATTGTTTATTTCAAAACATCAATTTTTAATATCAAATAGTCTCAAAATATTTTTTTTAAGAACTAAAATTTTAATTAGATATTATTTTTCATGATGACCAGAGTACCTTAGTGTTAAAATATCTCCAAGTGATTATGATAAGTTTAATAATTTTGCTGATCAATTATTTATCTAAAAAAAACTATATCATAAAATTTTAAATTATTTGAATTCATATTTTTCTAAAAAAAATAAAAACATGCAGTATCATTTTAATTTTTAAAATAAAAAAATTTGTCTTTGATTTTTATTTTATGATGATCTTTGATATTCCTTTATTTGAGATGTTAAGTTATTTAATTTTATAAAAAACATATAAACAAGCTTTCTATTTAAAATATTTAATTTCCTTTTATGATGATTTTTTATTTTCATTTTGTTGACCACATATTTATTTTGATAATGACAAAATATATTATTGTGCTAATTCTCTTTATCTAGTCTTATTTCGATTTTAAGGATAAAGAAACGTATGTTAGAAGCAATATGCGATCAATGGAACCTTGAAGTATTTCTGAAGACTTAGAAGCAAAGTAAGAGATTACTAGTCTAGTAAAGATTAAATTATTTGTTAATATCTCTCTATACCCTTAGATCAATTATGGTTTAAAGATTAAAATGTTTCAAAATGATTTTAAGCAAAAACAAAAGTTTTTCTTTAGGCTGTAGTCAACTACAGAGAACCGTAGCTAACTATACTTTGCTGTAGCCAACTACAGATCATTGTAGTCAACTATAGAAGGGCACATAACCTTGTTGTAGTCGACTACACATTGCTTAGTCGGCTACAGGGTACCATGGTTTTCATTTTTGGCTTTAATCAAAGTTGTAGTCGATTACACCTTTCTGTAGTCGACTACAAAACATACATGATGCTTTATTTTCATTTTCAAAAAGGCTGTAGTCGACTACGCCAAGTCCTGTAACGGCTATTTTGCATAAAATCTTGCACGAATCAGTAGCATTTAATGCTCAAACGGTTATATTGTATTTGAATTGGTTGTTTGTAGTTTTTGCTATATATACCCAACCATTATAAGCCTCAACAACCATCTTGAACTCCATAGAAAATATTTATTGCAAGAATCAAGCTTTCAATTTTATTCTTGAGTCATTATTGAGCTTTAAGCTTTAGAGAGAGAAACTTTCTGAGTAGTAAGCATTTATTGTACACTCTCTCTTGTTTCAATCTATTCATTCATTCTCAAAGTGAAAAATAGTTGATGTAACTCTTAGAGTGTTTAGGCATTAAACACTTCCTTGTGGAAGAGATATTTGTAAGGTTTGGGCAACACTTGTGAAGTTGCTTGACTATCATTAGTGGATTTCTTCAAGGAGGTTCCTTGAAGAGAGTGGATATAGGGTCGGAGTGATTATGATATTGTCGAACCACTATAAATGGAGTTTGCATATTCTCTTCCTTTACTTCTTTAATTTCAAACAATTTATTTATTGTGTACTTTACTTGATTAAATTGTTAAAACTGATTTGTGAAGTGCAAAAAGTTTTTAAAACCCAATTCACCCCCTAGAATGAAAATCTTTGTTGAAGGACAAGATTATAATTTGTGGAGAATCATTAAAGAAATACCTAGAATTCTTACTAAGGAAATAACTATTGGAGAAATCAATCATACAATGCCTAAACTAAAATCAGAGTTTAATGAAGATAATTGTAGAACAATGTCTCTAAATAGTAGAGCTACTAATATGCTACATTTTGCTTTAGACATTAATGAATACAATAAAATTTATGCATGTGTTTCGGCTAAAGAGATATGGGAAAAACTTCAAATTACTTATAAGGGCTCTAGTGAAGTTAAAAAATCAAAAATTTATATGCTAGTGTCCGAGTATGAATCTTTTAAAATGTCTCATAACGAAACAATTTCTTAAATGAACTCCTGCTTCACCACTATTGTTAATGGTTTAAAGCTTCTTAGTAGGACCATTGAGGAGTTTGAGGTAACAAAGAAGATACTAAGATCTTTGCCATCAACTGGGAAAGCAAAGAATAATGGAGGCCAAAGATCTCGACAAACTTGATGTCGAAATGCTTTTCGGGTCATTATTGACATACAAGATGGAAGAAATGAATCTCAATGCCAATGATGATGAGATGAAGAAAAAGAAATCGATTGCTCTCGAAGCTTCCACAAGCAAGAAAAAAGAAGAAAATGAAGATGAGGATGAGAGTAGTGAAGAAGATAGTGAAATGGCACTAATCACCAAAAGGTTTCATACATTCTTGAAGAAAAGCAAGAAACCTTACACAAAGGATTCCACTCCAAAAAGAGAACCAATTGTGTGCTATGGTTGCAAGAAGCCTAGACATATTAAAGTTGATTGTCCAACAACAAACAAACCATACAAGAGCTTCAAAAAGAAATCCATGGTTGCAACTACTTGGAGTGATGATGAAGAAGAATAACTTTCAGACAACGATGTCGGATATGAAGAAATTGCCAATCTTTGCTTAATGACAATTGATGATAAAAATGAGGTAAAAAATTCTCCCTCCACTAATAATAATAATATTGTCAGTAGTAGTGAAGAATTGATTGAGGTAATTAATGAAATGCATGAAGAATTGAAAAAAATTTGATTCTAGAAATATTGCTCTCAAGAAGGAAGTCTCATCTCTCTCTAAAGAGATGAAATCTAAAAGAAGAAAAAGAAAAACTATCTTTCATGCTCTATAACTCATTACAAGATTTTTTGAAAAATGAAAATGATGATTTAAAAGAGAAAGTGATGGAGTTAAATAACATTATATCTAGGTTTATTCTTGGAAAATAAAAACTAGATGAAGTGTTATCTTGCCAAAGAATAGGTGGAGAAAAATCCGGTTTGGGGTATTCTCCATTAGGCAAACAAAAATCAAAAGAGACTTTATTTATGAAAGCGATATGTGTGGATGAACCCTCCACTTCTAAGGCCTATAGCAAAGTTAAGAGCTTTCCTTCAAAAAATACTAGTAAGCCTAAGAACGCAAATTTCAATTCAAATGCAAAGAATTCCAAAGTATATGCTAGAGATAGAAATCCTAGAAATACAAATGCTAGGAATACATATTCAAGATATGCACATGCTAGGAATGCATAACCTAGAAATTACTATCATGCATATCCTAGAGATAACATGTATGTTCATAACTATTATGCTAGAAATATGTATCTTAAGAATGCTCATCCAAGGAATAATAGGCATACATAATCAAGACATCCTAGAAACTGCTATTACTATCATCTTAGGATCATGCATCATCAACATGTTTACAATTATAGAGCACCTTATACTGTTAAGAAAGTATGAGTCTTTAAAGGAGCTATATTTTCTAGAACTAACCCCAAAGCACCCAAGAAATTTTGGGTACCAAAAAGTGTTATTGTGTATCCATGTATAATGTAGATATGTCTCCACACCAAAGAGAAAGGTAACTATTGGTACCCTTAATAGTGGATGTTCAAAGTATGTGACCGGTGATATGTTCAAGAAGCTACCTTTAAGAGATGGCGGACACGTCACCATTGGAGATAACACCAAGATAAAGATTATTAGGCATGGAAAAGTGGGTAAAGATTCCTCAACCATTGACCATGTTTTATATGTGCAAGGCCTTAAGCCAAATTTACTTAGTATTAGTCAATTATGTGACAAAGGCAACAAAATCATATTTGAATCCTCTCATTGTCTAGTAATAGACATCAAGAGTAACAAGATTAAGTTTGTTGGCCATAGACATGATAATGTCTATCTAGTTGATTTAAAATCTTTTCATTTGGAAAGTGAAAAAGATATTAAGATACTTCCTTGGACTTCCTTAGACTTCAAATCAAGCAACTGAAAGGAGGCATCTTCATCAATCAATCCAAATACACTAAGGACTTGCTAAAGTCTCTTGGAACTCCCATTAGCACCTCTACAAAACTTGACTTGGATAAGGGAGGAAAGTGTGTAGATACTAAGAGTTATAAAATTATTATAGGAGCTTTATTATATTTAACTGCAGGTAAACCCGATATAATGTTTAATGTATGTATGTGTGCTAGATTCCAAGCTAATCCTAAGGAATCTCATATTATTGCTGAAAAAAGAGTTTTGAGATATTTGAATGCTGTTCAAAATCTAGGACTATGGTATTCAAGAAAATCATCTTTTGAGCTAGTTAGATACTCGGATGCTAATTATATCGGTTGTAGAATTGATAAAAAAGTATTAGTGGAACATGCCAATTTCTAGGTGTTATGTTAACTTCTTGGTTTTTAAAGAAACAAAATCCAGTTGCATTATCAATTGCCGAAGCTGAATATGTGGCCGCCGGTTGTTGTTGTGCACAAATTTTATGGATAAAACAGCAACTAGAAGACTACGACATGTGTTTTTAAAATATTCTAATTTTATGCAACAACATTAGTGCCATCAATCTTACCAAAAACCCAATTCAACATTCTATGACCAAACACATTGAGATTAGATATCATTTTATAAGAGATTATGCTAAAAAATGTGATGTCAAACTTGAATTCATACCTACAAACGATCAAACTGCTGATATTTTTACTAAACTTTTAAATAAAGAAAGCTTTTTGTAGAATTAGAAGTTTTCTCTCTCTAAAATCGTGTTTTCTCTCTCCTGGTGTTCTTGCTCTACAATCAGCTCAAAACTTCCATATTCTTCTCCAAACTTGCATAATCTTCATCATCCAACTATTTTCTATAAGCTTTTAAGCCGATCTATCACTTTTTCGAGATTTTTTTACTTTCTCTCTCTAAGTCTGAAAATCACTATTTCTCTCTTCAAATTTCGGTAATACCCCCAAAAACTCGTGGTTCTAGCAAGGAAAGGGTAGTTGTATAGATGATAGGTCTTCTCAACAAAGAAAGAAAAAGGATAAGGAGGATTTGCCTCTACATTTTCCAACTGGGGATGCTTTGGAAAGGTATGATAAATCATTTAATGATAGATACATTCACCCTGGCTTTATAATGTGAACATTGAGCATTACTTTGAGAGGCTGCATTCGTTGTCCTTAGAAAAACTACAAGAATTACATTTTCCTGGCTTGATTAAGGTATTTTACACCGATTTGGAAAGGAATTCTAATCAATCTCTTGATTTTACTACTCAGGTTCAATGAATAGAAATTAAGGTTACTCCCAGTCTGATTGGTAGAATTTTAAATATTCTTGTGGAAGGTAAGACTTGGTTGCATGTTGAGGTTTGGCTTGGCTATTTTGACCCTAAGTCCGCTTTGAAAGAATTTACTGGAAATACGAATTTTTCTATGGCCACTGATTTTAAGCATCTTAGTGTGACAACATTTTCTATTGAGCTAAGGGCAATTCATTCTATTATTTGTCACTGTCTTGTTCCTCGTAGTGGGAGTTATGCTATAATCACTAACTTTGATGTCGTGCTTATGATCATCAGGGGTCAAGCTTATAAATTACCTCAAATGATAGCTAATAAGATGATTGATACGACCAATAGTACTAAAGTAATGCTAGTTTATGGTATGCTGATTACGCTCATCCTAAAGCACTTTGGGCTAAATTTGAATAATTATGTTGAAGTTGATTTGACACAACATTATTGGATCAATGTATCAGCTTTGAAAAGAATTAATTGGATTTATTTTGAAATTGATCGGGAAGGTAATAGAGAATGAATACCGAAGGATACTTGTGTTCAAATCGGAGGAAAATGGGTCAGAAAGGTTGATTGTGTTCTCCTTGATGGAATTTGAGTGCGCAAGGCAGATGGCATTGCCGTTGATCCTCTTTCAGCTGAACCAGAAACAATTGAAGAAAAAGAAGTGCCTCTTCCTCCTAAAGATAACTTGATGGCCTCTAATGACCCTATTATAGCTGCTCTTCAAGGTATTCAAATCGGTATGGTTGATATGAGGTTGAAGCTGCAATCCAACTTTGATGATATATGGCCTAAGGTTCAGGGGTATTATGGTGAGTTACGATCAGAATTTTATGGTTTACAGACTGAGGTTCGGGACATTCGTCATGACATTGCTCAGTTTCTCTTTCAACAGCTAAATAGGGCCATGGTTTCATACATCTATACCCGACCACCTCACATTGAAGAAGTTATTGAGTTGGATCTCCCTCAAGCTTCTCGACCATCATCATCATCCCATTTCTCCCACATTTATGAGCCCGTGAACTTTCCCCCTCGTCGTCGTTGACTTTACTTTTACTACTCTCTTTCACTTGTGGTTAAGACTTGTCTAACTTTACTAGAGTACATTTCCTTCATGCATTGCATCCTTTATGGTTTCTTACCTATGATTCGATGTTTTAGATGCATGATTTTAGAAGGATTTTATCCTTCATCTTCCTTTTATGATGTTGACAAAAAGGGAGAGAAGAATCTAAAGACTTGCTGCTAATGCTAATGACTTTTTGTTGCTACTTATTGTTGCTTTGTTATACCATTTTATGCATGATATTGGTGCTTGAACTACTTTTCTCTTCAAGAAAGGGGGAAAAAAGTCTCTAAAGTTACTATGCTTGGTTGTTTATATATTGCTTGGTTGGTTGGATATAAAATTTCTCTCTTATGCAGGAGGAAATATTGAAAATACAGAGGAAACTCTGTCAAAATTTCTATAAAATCTCAACACTTAGATTTTCTTAAAATGTCTTTCAAAACGGTTTTGTCATCATCAAAAAGGAGGAGACTGTTGACCCCATATTTATTTTGATAATAACAAAACATATTATTGTGCTAATTCTCCTTATCTAGTTTTATTTCAATTTTAAGGATAAAGAAACACATGTTAGAAGCAATGTGCGATCCATGGAACCTTGAAGTATTTTTGAAGACTTAGAAGCAAAGTAAGAGATTACTACTCTAGTAAAGATTAAATTTTTTGTTAATATCTCTCTATGCTCCTAGATCAATTATGGCTCAAAGATTAAAATGCTTTTAAATGATTTTAAGCAAAAACAAAAGTTTTTCTTCGGGCCGTAGTCAACTGCAAAGAACTGTGACCAACTACAGATTTCTGTAGTCAACTACAGAAGGGCACATAACCTTGTTGTAGTCGACTACACATTGCTTAGTCGACTATAGGGTCCCACGGTTTTCATTTCTGGCTTCAATCAAAGTTGTAGTCGACTACACCTTTTTGTAGTCGACTACAAGACATACATACCTCATGCATTATTTTCATTTTCAAAAAGGTTATAGTCGACTATGCTTTGCTGTAGTCGACTACGCCAAGTCCTATAACGGCTATTTTGCATAAAATCTTGTGCGAATCAGTTGCATTTAATACTCAAATGATCATATTGTATTTGAATTGGCTATTTGGAGTTTTTCCTATAAATATCCAACCATTAGAAGCCTCAACAACCATCTTGAACACTATAGAAAATATTTATTGCAAGAATCAAGTTTTCAATTTTATTCTGGAGCCATTATTGAGCTTTAAGCTTTAGAGAGAGAAACTTTCTAAGTTGTAAGCATTTATTGTACACTCTCTTGTTTCAATCTATTCATTCCTTCTCAAAGTGAAAAATAGTTGGTATAACTCTTAGAGTGTTTAGGCATTAAGCACTTCCTTGTGGAAGAGATATTTGTAAGGTTTGGGAAACACTCATGAAGTTGCTTGACTATCATTTGTGGATTGTTTCAAGGAGGTTCCTTAAAGAGAGTGGACGTAGGGTTGGAGTAATTCTGATATTGTCGAACCACTACAAACGGAGTTTGCATATTCTCTTTTTTTACTCCTTTAATTTCAAGCAATTTATTTATTGTGTTTTACTTTATTAAGTTGTTAAAACTGGTTTGTTAAGTGCAAAAAGTTTTTAAAATCTAATTCACCCCTCTTTTAGGTTTGTTCCTCGGTCTACACATTTATTTGAATATGTGATAGGCAATGATATCATAATATATTTTTAAATATACAATATATGAAGTAAAATTTGTTTTATACTATATAATAGAATATAAATCCATTTAAAATATACCTTTAACAATTTTCAAAAAAAGAACAATGATAATTTTCTTTTTAAAAAAACATTTATTTGTTAAATATGTTTCATCCCTAATACTTTTATTTTTTAAAAGTAACCTTTATGATACCTAAAAGTGTCTTAGTAATCATGAAAAGTAATATCAAGCTAAAATTTTAATTTTTCAACAAAATTCATTTTAGGGTTGTTTGATGGTAAAAATTAGTGTTTTTGGGTGAAATGTGGGTTTTAAAATAATTTAGTATGTTTGTATTATTTCAACAAATTTGAAAGTAGTGCAATGTAACTTATCTTAAAAAACAGTAGTTAATATATTCATCAAGGATTAAAATGAACAAGAAAATTTCTTTAAAAATAAGGTGTAGTAGGATAAGCGATCGACTTGCTTAGATAATAGGTAGTTTTATTTATAAAAAAAAATAAAAAAATAAAAAAAAACACCATCCAACCATAGGTTAAAATTAAAAATAGCCATAAAAATCGAAATTACCATTCAATTTTGATCCAAATTTATTTTTGGTCTAACTCAGATTCTTTCTTGAAAAAAATAAAACCTTTACGTTGCATTTAGTAATAGAGAATTGAAGTTATAAATTGGAATTGAGATAAAATTATGGTATTTTTCAACTATTTTTACGTTGAAAAAAATGTATAATTCCACCTCAATTCAAATTCCAAACTTTAATTTCATACAACCAAACAAAACGTTACTCTTTCCAATTATTAGAATTCAACCAAACAGACTAAGTTGTAGTAATTTGTTCTGACGTTAGGTTAGTAAATTAATTGAAGTCGCATATCAGCTTGTCAATTCGTTAATTGAACTGCCCAATTATCAAATGTAACTTCTTTTGAAATCTTCTATCCTTCAAAAAAGTCTAAGAAATCCGATTGGTGATTACTATCATTCAGAAAAAGTCCAATGCTACAATTTTAAATTGGACTTGTAATTGATGTAAGTTTATAATATATATAATTATTTCTACTCTATTTCTAATAAAACTGTATCAGTTGATAGATTTACAGAAATTATTTTAAAATTCATGTCGCTATTCTGGACATTTATATATTCCCCATATATGCAAGTGAAATAAGTTAGTTTATTTTACATTAGATTTTAATAATAGAAAACTCAAAAGGAAAAAAAAATGAGGAGAATGATATTACCATGTTTGTTAGTTTTCACATATAGCTAATGAAATTTTTATGGATGCATATATCCTTTCAAGAAAATGCAAGGGTTTTCTTAGAGAGGAGTTTTTGTATAGCATAGGTTCATGAACAAATCATGACAAGGTCCATTTCACCATTGGATAGCATGAGAAAAATAATATATATATATATATATTTTTTTTTTTTCTTTTCATCCAATGATAAATTGCCTTTGTGGCATGTATTTTTTTATGGATCCGAACAAGACACGAATTTTTCCTTCTTTAGTTAGATAAGTTACATTTTCCTTAATGAAATGATATTTTTTTTTTTTTTTTTTGTATTCAGGTTCAACTCGAGAGGTTAGACTTTATATATCTCTCTTGACTAGGTGTAATCATAATTTATTTAATCTACAGGTTGGTGTCTTGCATCAACCCCCACCCCCTTTCTCCGTTTGAGGGAGTGCTCCTTTAGGGGTTTTTAAAAAAAAAAAAAAGAAAGAAAAGAAAAGAAATCACAATTCAAGTTTAGAATAATTCAATTTCATGAGCCCAACATGCAGTTAGTGTAGTGTTTTATTTTTGCTACATTAGCGGGATAAAGATTGAACGAGTCCCTTATATAAAAAAAAAAAAAAATTGATGTTAATTAACCACTAGGGTAGTATTATTACCTACAAGTTTCTATTAAAACCCTCAATAGTTAATGAGAAGTTTTCATCAAAGAGTAACAAGATTAAAAGAACAAGAAAATTTCTTCTTTCTTAAAAGGGTAGTTTTAGGAGAAGCTATGGGCTTGGTTATACAGGCACTTATGGAGATGTTGCCGTTAATAGTAATATTAGCAGCAACATCAACAGAACCAGCAACTGCTCAAGCCAAGCTTGGTTGCCCAGAAACTTGTGGCAACCTCAGCATTCCATACCCATTTGGCACAAAGGAAGGCTGTTACCTGGATGATGCTTTCCTCATTACCTGTAAGGATTCCAACAAACCATTTATGCGAACGGGTACTATACCTGTTGCCAACATTTCGCTAGACGGCCAGCTACGTGTCTCACTCCAGCCATCCTATGATTGCTATAAAGCGGGAGTTAAAACGAATTACTTGCGGTTGTGGCTTAGCTTGACTGCATTCTCTGTCTCATATGCCAAAAACAAGTTTACTATGATAGGTTGTGACACTTACGCGTATGTTCTAGGTTACGGAAGAAAAAGATATGCGACAGGTTGCGCGTCCCAATGTTTTGCAATTAATGATATGGCTAATGGATCATGCTCTGGAATCGGCTGCTGCCAAACAGACATTCCAGAAGGAATAACGGCTTATAACGTATCTGTTTATAGCTTTAACAATCATACAAATGTATCAGACTTCAATCCTTGTGGCTTCGCCTTTGTGGTTGAAGACGGTAAGTATAACTTCTCCACCTTAGATCTTTTCAATCTAAGTAACATTGAAGCTTTCCCAGTAGTACTTGACTGGTCAATTGGAAACAAGACATGTGAAAAAGCTAAAGAAAACCCAGAATCATATGCATGTAAGGAGAAGAGCTTTTGCCTTGACTCAAATAATGGACCTGGGTATCTTTGCAATTGTTCTGATGGTTACCATGGAAATCCTTACCTGCCAAAAGGTTGCCAAGGTACTTATCCTATTTCTATCCCTTTGGATTTCACTTGCACCATTCTAATAAATCACAAATTTATTTTCCGGGATTCAGCTAATGTTAATGAGCTCTTTTGATTTCTGCTTGGTTGACCTGCTATCTGTTCTTCAGATATTAACGAGTGTGTCGATCCAAGCCTCAATAAATGTACAAAACCAGAATTCTGTCACAATACAGAGGGGAATTTCACTTGTGTCTGCCCAAAGGGTTACCATGGAGATGGTAGACAAGGTGGAACAGGCTGCAATGCTAATCAACCATTATGGACAAAGATTGTTGTTGGTATGTACATTCCTTCTTCCTTTTTTTCTTGGTTGTTGTTGGGATTGATGTTAATAGACCTCTAATTTCATAAGTACTAGCAGGAGCTAAAATAAACTAACTGAGACTTATCAAGAAGTTTTTTATGGTAAATTTTATTTGAAGGCACTATGGTATATGTGGAGTGCTAAAATTCTTAAGCTGTATATATTTAATTCATTATTGTCTTATGAAAGCAAAAATTTGTTTTCTGTAAACATCTGAATACAGAGTCCTATCCGCATTCATATGCATCTTTTGCTTTTTATAGATAGTGACAGAACTATTATCAGTGATGAAGTCAAAAAGAAATTTGATCAAGTCAGACTAAAGGTTTAAATCAATAATATGGAAACAAAACATTCAATAATATGGAAAAGAAATTTGATCAATAATATGGAAGCATTCCATATTATTGATGGATTTCCTTATTACTTTAATTACTTGTCCGATAATGACTGAATAGATATTCAAAATATGTATATGTGTGTATATTCCACTCACTGAGTGAACAAAACATATATTGGAAACAAAACATGTAAATTCTATGAATCTAAGTGGTTCTTCAAAATTTATTGATGTCTGTAGGACTCAGCATAGGCCTCCTGGTTCTACTTTTGGGCATATCCTGGTTATACTGGGGATTCAGGCAACGAAAGATTATCAAGCTCAGAGAATTTTTTTTTGAGCAAAATGGAGGCATCATGTTACGACAACAACTTTCAAAACATGGCGGACCTGGCGAAAAAACCAGAGTATTTACAGCAGAAGAGCTCAAAAAGGCTACAAACAACTTCCATGAAAGTAGATTCCTTGGCCAAGGAGGGCAAGGGAGAGTTTACAAGGGAATATTGCAAGACAACCGATTAGTTGCAATCAAGAAGGCCAAAATAGGAGATCAGAGCCAAGTTGAACAATTCATCAATGAAGTGGTTGTATTGTCCCAAATCAACCATAGGAATGTGGTAAAACTCTTGGGATGTTGTTTGGAGACACAAGTCCCTTTGTTAGTTTACGAATTTGTGACTAATGGTACCCTCTTCGACCATATGCACAATATTGGCCTTGAATCTTTCATTCCATGGGAAACTCGTTTGAAGATAGCCACGGAAATTGCAGGAGCCTTTTCATATTTACACTCCGCTGCTTCTATTCCAATCATTCACCGTGACATCAAATCTGCCAACATCCTTTTAGATGATAATTACACCGCCAAAGTGTCTGATTTTGGAGCTTCGAGGCTAATCCCTGTAGACAAAGAACAATTTACAACCCTTGTGCAGGGGACTCTTGGGTACTTGGACCCTGAATACTTCTACACAAGCCAATTGAGTGAGAAGAGCGATGTTTATAGTTTCGGAGTAGTCCTTGTAGAGCTACTTACAGGAAAGAAGGCTGTTTCCTTCGACAGGCCAGAAAGGGAAAGAAATTTGGTTACCTATTTTGTTTGTTCTATGAGAGAGGATCGTTTGCTCGAAGTTCTTGACCATCAAATGTTGAATGAGAGAAATGTTGAACAGCTTAAGGAAGTTGCTAGTTTAGCAAGGAGATGTATAAGAGACAAGGGAGAGGAAAGGCCTACTATGAAAGAAGTAACAATGGAATTGGAGGGACTGAGAGCAATGGAGAAACATCCATGGATGGGAGGAGATTTGTACCCTGAAGAGGATGAATATTTGCTTGGTAAGCTATCAGACCATCATGGTGGTAGCAGTAGTATCAGCGTGGCAGGTTATGACAGCATAAGGAACCAGGTCCCATTTGAAATTGAAGATGGGCGGTGATCATTTAGTATCTAATGTTACGTATTTTCTTTTTCTGCTTCTCTTTTCTCTGTTAGTCATAGCTAGGATGTACTTTTAATTGACAATGTGTTTGCTGCAATCGTTTAGCACAGTTTTATGAAGTATTTTTATTTTTTCTTCTAATAGCATACTGTTTCTTCAGCATCCCTCATGAATCAAAATGTTTCTTTGAATGAATTAGGCCATTAAACTTTCAAGAATTTAACTTCAATATTTCATCCTCTTACATAACTTTTAGGTTATAATTCAATTCTTAGGTCGTCCTAACAATCAGTGTCATGTACTTGAAAAAGATAACTTTAATTCGCCTCTCTGTTTCTATATCTATAAGTTCGATAAAATTATGACAATTTTCATAATTGCATAGTAATTATTAGTTAATGTCCACCAAAAATCAAGTCTAACTATTCAACTCCAATACTGACAGTGTAGCCTTGATTTGACATTAGACTAGTAAACTCCAAAGATTATAAATATAAATTTTAGGAATTTGCAGGGGGGAGCTGTCTGCAGGGTGCCTATGCAAAAGATTTGCGTGTAGAAGGGAAACCAAAATCTAATCGAATTACTCAGAAAGAAAATTCAGTTAAAGAAGTGGAAAATGGATAAACAAAAACCAGCAGATAAACAATGCAAACTCTTATGGAAAAACAGACTTCAACTGAAGCAGCCCTAGTACTCCCCCAAATCACAACTGTTGCAGACTATTAAGGAAAACTATTTTAAAAAATAAAATAAAACAAAAATAATCTTGAATGCAATTTTACTAGCAAGAAATTATATATATATATATATATATATATATATATATATATATATATGGATGACTGTGAAGACTAGTTTACAAACCTCCGCTTAATTTCTTTCTTCCGATCAGTGTGTTGGAATTAGGTTCAAAATCTGATAAAGTCGTATTGAATGCCTGATTAAAACTGAGAGATATTGATTGGGTGGAGATGAACCCGGTCTAGCGACAAATTGATCGGGATTTTTTTGGTTCATAATTTATTGACCATGAAATGATGAATGAGAAAAATGTTGAACATTTGAAGGAAGTGACTAATTTAGCAAGGAGATGAGTAAGAGGGAAGGGAGAGGAAAGGCCTACCATGAAGGAAGTAACAATAGAATTGGAGGGACTGTCAGCAACAGAGAAACATACATTGGTAGGAGGAGATTTGTACCCTGAAGAGGATGAATACTTGCTTGGTAAGCTATCCGACTATCATGATAGTAGCAGTAGTATCAACACAGCAGGCTATGACAACATGGTTTAACTCTCTGGCAGTGGAAGGAATGGTTTTGGCACCGTTTGATACCTAAACGGGTGTCTATCTGCCTTTGGAAAGCATGGTTTAACTCTCTGGCAGTAGATGAAAGGGTACAAACGATGGGTGTTTCTTTAGCTTCTGGGTGCAATTACTGTATTCGGAGATTTACGGAAACGTTGGATCATGTTCTATGCTCGGGCGAATTGGCTACTAAGGTTTGGGATCGAGCTAGTGTTGCTTTGGGAGTTCCCTGTACACGACATACTATATGGAAGGCGAGGATCTCGGCGTGGTTTCAATGTACAAAAAAGTCGTCCATAACAGGTACTTTAACGAGCTTATTACCGTGTCTAATTACTTGGTGCCTTTGGAAGAGAAGATGCAAGGCACGAATGGAGGGGGTGCAAGAAAGTGTCGACCAAGTGTGGTGGTCTGTAAAATAGCTGGAGAGATTAATTCATCTCGACCGTTATCTTCGAATGATTTGCAGATTTTGACTGAGCTCCAAGTTGAATGTCCAAGGAATAGGGTGAGACGACAGAAATTCGTAGCCTGGACGAAACCTCTTGTGGGTTGGGTTAAGCTAAACTGTGACGGGAGCTGTCGTGGTAATCCAAGGAGTTCGAGGGGAGGGGGTGTGGTAAGGGATGCGGCTGGTAATGTGAAAGGGGCTTTTTCTACCCATTTTGGTGTCGGCATTAACAATGGAGTTGAACTAAGAGCTATCTTAGAAGGGATTATTTTGTGTAGAAGGTTAAATTGTTTTAATGTGATTATTGAAAGTGATTCCAGTCTGGTAGTAGATTGGCTTATGAAAGGGAGATGCACTTTGTGGTACCTATGGGATTTTTGGGAAGATTTAATGGTTGCACTTGAGGGGTGGTAGTGTTGTTTTTAATTGTTTGTTTTGTCTCGTTGGGTTTTTTGTCTGGTTGTGTTGTTGTTTTAATTTTCGGGTGTATAAGGTTTTCCTCCGCCATAAATGAGGCCACTATTTAATAAAGTGTCGGAGGTACCGTCCTCTTTACATTAAAAAAAAAAAAAAAAAAAAAGCTATGACAACATAAAGAACCAAAGTCACACTTGCAGTTGAAGATGGGTGGTGATTATTTATGGTGCGTTTCATGCACCGGATGAAAGGGAGGATAGGATGATTTTTCATCCTATCCGTTGTTTGGGGTTCATCTTTATGAGCAAATATGATTACTAGATGGATATTTAATCTGGTCATGACTAGATAAAGCCATCCAGTGTGTTAGAATCTAAAGTTATGTATTTTCTTTTTCTGCTTTTCTCCTTCCGCTGTTAGCCATAGGATGTATCTTTTGATAGTGTGTCTGTTGTGTTTGTTTTATCACCCTTTTATAGTATGTTTCTATTTTCTTCGTATAGCATATTGTTTCTGCAGCATTCATCGTGAATCAAAATGTTGCTTTGAATGAAACTTTCAAAATGAATTAGCCCGTGATATTTTCAAGAATTGAACTTTAATATTTCATCTTCTTACATATAATAGTTTAGGTTCTAATTCAATTCTTAGATCGTGTAATTATTGATGCGAAACCTAGCACTCAGTGTTGTATACTTTAAAAGGATAACTTTAATTCGCCTCTCAGTTTTCATATCTATAAGTTTGATAAAATTATAAATAAATAAAAAAAAAATCAAAATTGCTGAGTAACTGTCTAGTTAATGTAAAATCAAGTCTAATTCAACTCCACAGATTATAAATCTCAAATGTAAAGAATTTTGGAGGGAGAAGCTACCTGCAGGGTACCTATGTAAGGGATTTGCATATAAACAGGAACACCAAACTAATCACTCAACTGTACAAACTACATAGAAGAAAATTTCTCCAAAAAAAAACAGTGAAAGAAGTGGAAAATGGATAAACAAAAACCAGCAGATAAACCATGCAAGATCGTAGGAAAAAACAGATTTCAATTCATGCAGAAGCAGGCAATTAGGCAGCCCCACTCTTAAATCACAACTGTTGCAGACAATACTAAGGAAAATTAATTTAAAAAATGAAAGGAAATGTAATTTTGAAAGCCAATTTTTCTATAAGTGATCCCATCGATTTACACAGATAAACATTTTTATGAAAGCTGACATATATAGCAAGAAAATCAAGACTATGCTTCGACTAGTTTGATTTAATTATTTTAGAAGGAAGGTACAAATTACAAGGGATATTATCAGATTACATAGATGAATTTACTAGGAAAATCAGCATAATATAGGTTATTTATCAGTACTAGCACTTCATCGTTTCTGGCCTCTTAATATTTCCATCTTGATCAGATTAGCATTTACAAACTCATCCCAGCCTATGATGAAGAGCTACTCAATCTTTTTTACGGTTGGCTGTATTCGCGTTTTGAATAAGTCTACAAGAGTGTGATTCTGTCCATAAGCACGTCAAACTTAATACATATGGATGATTGCGAAGACTGCTTTACAAAACTCTGTTTTCTTTCTTCCTACCCATTAAGAGAGAAGTAGAACCGGTCAGACCTCTTGTCCTGTGAACTAGACCTTCCCATCTGATGAAGGAAGAGTTTTATCGGCCTTCAAGGTTTTCGACGATGATGTTGTCGTAGAATTAGTACCTCTGGACGGAGACGAGGAAGGAGTTGGAAGTTTCTTAGGCAGCATTTGTTCCCAATACTCCTTGGGCAATCTTGATGCCTCTGATAGAACAATGAGAGCAAGAAGAGTGAAGAGCAAACACTTGTGCCTCCAAGAAACTAACATGTTGAATAGTGCAGAGGAGATACAGAGAGCTCTTTTTTAGCTCTCAAAAGATAGCTTTAGAAGGTTTGTGGAAGCAGACATGTTGAGTAATGTATGGAGACTGCCAACTTGTTTGTTTGAGGAAAGCTATGTCAGTGGCAGACAATGGGGTATTTGATAATTATAAATTGTTAAGCAGTTCATGTTGTTTCTCTCATTGTCTAATAGGAAGTAGAATCTGAGTGTCTGAGTGAGGAATTTGAATATTCATATGGGACCACTCATTAGTTGGGAATAGTTTATAATAATTTTTAATATTCTAGTCTGGTAAGAAATCTTTGTTGTCAGACTTGTTCAACTGATATAATTAGTAGTGCTACTTGGACAATATGGTGCATGGAAAGTAAGAACTAAGAACATTTAACAAACTAAAACTAGGTATTTTAATTTGTATTGTACCACACCAGAGAGTTAATTAAATGGTTTTGTTTCACATAAACAAAAGTTAAATCAAACGTTCTTAAAAAATATTTATGAAAAGAATCAAAAATTGAAAAAAAAATAATTTTTAAGAAATCAAATTTGTATCTTCTTTCACTTTTATCGACACTAAACAATTTTTGACTTCATTATTGTTTTACCAAAAATTATTTTAAAAACTGTTTTGAAAACCATAAACTGAAACTACTTCTAGGCAAAACGGTATATCTAATTTGATAATCATAATCATTATGTACATTGCATTTACTTTGGGTAAGCATGGGTTCATATTATATGCACGGATGCAAACCTTTACCAAATTAAAGCTAAAGAATCATGTGTTCTTAATATAAACTAACTTTACCAGTAAAGCCCTCTAAACACCTATATAAAGTTGAAAAACCCCACCTAAAAACCCTAGTATTCTTATCTTAAATTTCAATCATGCAAACATGAGGAGAGTGCTCTTTCCATTATTTTCAGATAGCTCTGAAGCTAAGCCAGTATGATAAGAAAATTTTTTTATATAAGAAAAAAGAGTCTAAAGTAAGCATCTTGACACTTTGTATGCTACTTTGCCAACAAAGAGAGAATTTTTACAATAAAATGATACTGGTTATCAGTAGTGTCAGTAAGACTCTTTAACATATTTTATGAAAAGGCCAGTGGTTAAAGCAATAAATTTATTGAATCAAACAGGGTACCCCTTAACAGTAATCAAAGGGACTCTAAACCATGAAAAAAAAATACCAAAAGTTTGGACATTACTATTCAACGAAAAAGGCCAGACGGGTTTTCAATTCTCACTGCCCTTACCAAAGAGGAAGAAGGCTCACTGTATCAGAAAGTTGGACTCCCCTTTGTTGCTTAAGATTAAATTAATTGTATAAGTTGGAAGAATGTAGGGTGAAAGATAATCCTAATTTTATTTGCAGGCATATTTGGAACAAGAGTTGTAAGCAGATGGACATTGTGCCCTTCTCTCATAGTGGTAGGGACAATTCCTCCCACTCATGGTGGTTCATGTCTTTACTGACTAATATTGGTATTGAAAACCTTTTGGTATAGTCTACAATATAGACTTACGGCATGTGTGTAATGGATTAATTAATTAGCATGGTTGCCTGTTCAACTTTCGGATTTATTATGTTGGAATCGACAAGCAAAGTGCTGACTCTCAAGCGCAAGGACGAAGTTCTTTATGTTTATTTTTTTATTGATGGGTATGTTTTTTTTTTCATTGATGACAAAGAGATCAAACTCGAATTTTTTATATGAAAAATTTATAAATGATTGCTAGATAAAAAAACCAGAATCCACAATAATATTGTGCTGAAATATATAGCATGTCTCACGGAGTAAAGGGCTCAAAAATGTACTATTTGGCAAGGATAAGGATTCTAAGTATTGGGGGCAAATCAAGGTTAGGTATGATGGTGGAGTCGTGACACATACAAGTACCAAATTATTTTGCTGGCATGGCCAAAGCAAATTGCTCACGTATCGATAAAGTAAGATTTAACCGTATCTTCCTTGAAAGCTTTTAGTCTAACCCTTTCACGCAGGTTTATACACGATGATTATGCAGGGGTGTTCTTCTAAGAATCAAGTATCATTGGTCATGTAATGCTTTAATTATTTAAATGGAATATAGATAGACATGTGCAACTAATTAAGTGCAAGTGAGCTGTGTCACTGGTTGATTTTTACGGTTGGTAGAAAAAAATGAAAGGAAAAAAATAAAAATAAAAATGAGATGAATGATGTATCTTTTTTACTTATACAAATCACAATCTCTTAAATTGAAGTAATTATTGAGTAAAAATTAAAATGAGTTATTTTTTATCATATTCTTCTTTCTTCCTATTTTTTCATCATTGTTACCAAATGCAGAATGAAAAACATCAATACTTTTATTTTTCATCCTCTCCCTCCTTTTTTTTCTTCTATCTTCTTTTCTTCCATTTTTCTTCTAATAATCAGAGAATTATGCACAGGGTTAATGGTGCTAGGGTAACGGCTTATGACATCCGGTTCTACGGAGAAGCTGCTGATCAGATAAAACTGTGACAAGTGACCAAAGGTGGAATGCCAGTGACCTCAAGAAAGCAACCTAAGACTGAACGATAAAAGAAGTAGATCTAAGCTGCTTTATTTTCAAGATGCTACTTGTCTAAAGAAAATCCCATACTAATTTCATCACAATCTGTTTTGGTGTGTTTGTGGGACAACATATCCTGGATTCCCATCGATGGTTAGCAAATGCTGGCAGACAAAGCTTACCAGTAAAGATATATAGGAATATAGAGGATTTATTCAGAAGCTATAACTTCCTGATAGGATAATGTTCAGAATTAGATTGCAACTGCCTGGGAGTCCTATATTCAGATATTGGGTGATTTCATAGGACTATCAAATCTGCATAGAAGAAATGGCAAATTTTTGTAATACAACCAATCTGTATACATTTTGATGAGTTAAAAATTCAAGAATACATTTGATTTTCATTAACATTCAAAATAGTGACACTTCCTCCTATGCAAGTAACAAAAGACAAAATGGCAAAAAAAACAGCATCAACATAGAGGGCTAGAAGAATAATCACCTATATAATTTTACAATTGCAAATGGAGCTGACGGCTATCACTAGTGATACTTGAAATGCCTGAGAAATTGAAGCAATACCTAATAAACTATCATCAGCAGTGTAGAGACCTTGGAGAGTTGTAGAAACTGATTGGAGCATCATACTTAAACAATTGCTGACACTATTGTTTCAGCCTCTGTTGGACGCCACAATGTCTTTTGAACGCAAAGCAACCCCTCATTGTCTTTTGAATAGATCATTCGTACCTCCCATTTCAGAGATTTGGCCATTCTCTCAACCTCGTCTATTGTTTCAACATTGTCCCTCAATATCAGCTTTCCTTCTGGCCTCAGAATCCTATCAACTTCGGCCATTACTGCCGCTAAGTTGCACCTGTGCCAGAAAACAATCACAGTGTCAAGTCAGGCCAACCAATAGGGTATTTTGGTTAAGAACATAATGGCATAAAATGTAAAATGTATGATAATATACCTCCTTTTGAGACTGGAGAAAAGACGATCAGCATGGAGAAGATCATAAGTTCTGGGATAGGTATTGAATGATTCACACCAATCATGATACATCCCGATTAAACCACGTTCAAATATTATTGGGAGGGTGTCAGCTGACTCAATTGGAACCACATTCATAACCCAAACTTTTAAGTCTTTCAGTGCCGCAGCAAATCTATCAGCATAATAGAAAAGCATAATCAGAAAAGGAAAGATGGGTTGTATACTTCCAGATAGACCAGGAAGAAGAAGATTATAACAATGGCACTAAGAACGAAAACACACAGCGAGTGGAGATCATCATCATCATTTCACCAAATAAGAATGGCATCCCACCCTTTTAAGCAAATTAATCAAACCGTGTTATTGGAGAAAGAGGGGCATCCCGCCCTCTTAATGCAAATTTATCAGCCACCGCAATATAATAACATAGCAAAAATTACCAATCCTAAATTTCATATAGTGTGGTACTCGTGTAAAGAAACAATGGGCCACTAGAGATGTTAGCTTCAATAGCCAAAGAAAGTCTATGAAAAATTCAGAATCCCTTACCCTCCATATACAGCTCTCATGTCCATGACATTCCTCACATAAGACCAGCTGATTCCCATCCCATTCAAGTATGAATGTGAAACAACATTCTTCCAATGCTCGTAATCAGCAGTGAAATCCTCTGCACCAGCTTTGCCATAAACTCCTACCTGAGAATTCAGCCAGTAAGGTGGTTTCTCCAACCTTAGTGGCCACTTCTCAGGCCAAAGAGATCCACGCTTCGATGAATCTTCTGGCACTTTATGCATGCATGCCTGAAGTGGTACACTCCTGAAGATATATACCCACAATAGCATAGTCAAATTAATTGAGAATATTACTCATTAAGAACATTAGAGTACTATTTCGTTGCAGAGAAGTATTAGTCCATTAAGCACTTTACAACCGATGAACTAGCTTGCATATGGAAGGTGGCTTCAATAATAGGCATCATTATTTTCAAATATCAGGTGATATCCATGCTTTTACAATTCCCTATCGGCCTGTTTGGTACATGCAATTAAGAGGAGGGGAATAGAATTACAATTCCATGTGCCCCATCTATTCTTTTGTTTGGTGGCAAAATAAGCATAAAACTCAATTGTCTCAAAAGCTGGAATTGAAAATGACAACAGGATAAGTGTCATTTGCAATTCCACAAAACCAACAATTGGTTTTGCTCCTCTTTAGACCATAAAGCCTTCTCACAAATCATATATACATTATATATAGATATATACAGTATAGTATTATAAATTTTATGATATTAGATATGCATACACATGTAAATTTACAATATCATAAATATATATATATATATGTGTGTGTGTGTGTGTGTATAATTTTTATATACTTATGATATTTATATATATACATATTAGAGATGAATTTTTATCTATTTTTTGCCTATTTTGAAGATAAGGATATTTTGGTCATTACAACAGATTCCATTACAATTCCAACACCCTATTCCACCCAACCAAAGATTGGAATCAAAATGGAATCGGCTATTCTACATGCACAATCAAACCCGATAATGAAATCACAATTCTATTCCAACCTAATTCTATTCTCCTGATATCACAGTTCTATTCCAGAAAATTTGATTTAGCATACCAAACGTGTCGTATATATGTTATGTTTTCTTTCTGGGACAACTTGACAATGAAAACACCATCTTTTACATCAGTTATAAAAAGATTTAATTTATAAAAATCAGAGCAAGAAAGGAAACCACTATCACTATAAATCCTGCTTCTTGCTCTCCAAAACCCTGCAAGTGTTAAATCACCATCTGACCTAATGGCATAACCGATTCTTGTAATTGAGGGAAGACCATAGTCCAAGCCTGGGTGTTGGACACAGAGGGGGTCTATCCTATGGGGCAGGTTAAGGATCAACATAGAAAGAGAGAGTTAATCAGGTAAAAGAGCTTGTGATGGTAAGTACACCAAGGGGAAAAAAGGTTTATTTGAGTTTTTTTTTTTTTTAAGGAAATCTGAGTTAAGTGGTAACTTTAAAGCACTCCAAAATTTCGCGGTTTTGGGTGCATGAAACTGTTATCCAAATTCATTCATAAAAAATTTCATGTGGGATTTGTACCTCCTATCAAAGCTGAAAGTCTGAAACAGTCCATGGTGTCAGTACTTGATATCTGAAATCATTTCTGTCTTCTGTCAAGGATATTACTATAATAGTAGTTAAATCTTGATAAACAATCTCGCTTGTCACATTATTAAAAAACCCTTAAGGTTTTCGTTCTAATGATTTGATTGGTTTAGGTAATTATCATAAAAATCTAAAAAGATAATTTCTAAAGTTTTAAATGAAAGATGTGATTTTTTATTAACACTAGTAACTTCCTTATATGTGTAGAAAGAAATTTGTCACAATATATGGACAATTTAATTTTCAAGTTTAATAGACAAACAAATATTTTCATGGGTTTTTTGGGTTGAAAGAATATTTTAATGGGTTTTATAAAATTTTCCCAAATTTTAATTGTCCCAACAAAAGTTTTAGTGCAATCCTTGATATAATAAGCTAACATGAGTAATTACGACACTCTGAAAGTAATAAAGGACATGGCAATTGACATGTATCTTTGTAAATAACTTCTTGCCTTTTCTTTTTTCTACATGCTCTAAAATGTTAAGGCAAATAAACAATAAGTTCTTTTTCTGACATGTTATGAATAAAGTAACTAAACTATCCAAGCACTGGGTGTGGGCTGTGGATGTTAAAAGAGTAGCATGAGTGAGAAGAATAAACCACTAGCTACAACTTGCATTACCCCATAGTCTCTTTTTGAAATTTCTCACATTCAATAGCTCTAACGGAAAAGGAGATACTGAATAAAGTGGAGCTCCTTATGCACCATTAGGATGGTATATTTGCAGTTCACTTATTATCACAGACAGTATGCAACAGAAGCTGTTAATACATGACAAAGACTAATATTTGAAAGAAGAATGTACCAGGCTGCATTAGGATCATCAGATTCTTTGCAAAGTGGAGGCTTATTTTGAGGTCTTTTATTATAGCACTTATTGGAAGTTGGCTTTCGATATATTGCTGCAGCAACACCATTCAGTTTGTCCTTTCTAATCACCACCAGATTCCAGCACATTGACTTCGTTAGCTCAGACATTGCTGTCACCAATTACCACAAAAAGAAAAAAAAATGACACATTAAAATCAATCAACAAAGCTCTCTTTAGAACAACATATATTAAGTAAGAAAGTATTTTGACCTTTCCAAATGCCAACATCTTCTGGAAGCTTTTGATAAACTGGAGTTGCAGACCAGACAAAGTAACCACCAGGTCGCAAGACACGATTTAGTTCTAAAAGAAGTTTTCCACCTGCAAATTTCCTCTCTAAATTAGAAAAGAAACTTTACTGGGAAAGAAAGTAAAATAGATAAACATGTGAAAAGTTGATGGAAGCATCACCTTCAATATGCCAAGGGACCCTACAACGTGCACAGTGGATAAGATCAAAAGCGGAACTGGGAAAAGGCAGTCTCTTGGTCCCCATAACAGATAATATGGCAGGAATTCCCCGTTCAAGCGCAAACTGTACTTGGGCCTCATGCTCATCCTTTGGAGCAAATGACATTGCAAGAACGTCTCTTTCAAAAAGAAAACCACCAAAGCTGGCCACCCCACATCCAACATCTAATATCACACGGCTTCTATTCCCCCATGCAATATCAGGAAGGGACTGCAATGATGATACAAATGTGCGTGTTATGCATTGTATCAGTCACTGCCTAGGAAAATCCAATAAAATTTGTTTTTTTATCCAATATAGAAGTGTTTTTCATTTCATATAATATTAACGTAGAATCAATGATATAATAATGCTTATGTGTGCATGCACCGTATAGAACATACAGATAATAGTACATGAGTTACATGCATCATGTATACACAGAAAAGACATATCTCTGTCCACATCATGTTTGGATTGTTGTCTCCAGAAAACCCCAGTATTCTTTTGATAGAAATATAAACACAGTATTACACAGATAGAAATTAGGACAACTGCACTACTTTAAAATCAGCGTAAACCTTCAGCCCAGCCCCTCAAAATAAACTTCTACACAAATAATAGATATAGATACATTCAGAACAAATATAGAAGCATGCTTATTAGTCCACATGAGATACACAGTGTGTGTAATAGTCTGAAATCTCTACATACGGATATAGAAAATATATAACAGAAAGTACTCATAAAAAAATAAGAATAACAGAAAGTACTCATCAGGAGTTTATGCTTTCTTTTTCTTCTGTTTTTCATTTTCTGGCAGTAGAACCCAGAAAATAGCTTACAAAAATGAACCATTTTAGCAACCACTTATGCAAAATAATAGCAATTTAACACTGTATAAACAGGAGGAAGCATTAGACATGAAAAAGACTCACCTTTTGAATGAAATCAATGTAATGAAGAGCACCGTTCTTAAACTGAGTTCCACCACCAGGGAAAGTAAGGTATTCACCAGTAACTTTAACCCAGTTTTGGTGCCCCTTAACCACTGCAAGCTTGGTGTGAGGAACATTGTAGTACCATATCTGCATCATACACCAAAAGAACAAATTTCAACCAAAGTTAAGTGGTGTAAGAATCAATAGATATGTGATTCACCTTTTCCCTGCTTTTAGGCCACTTAATTGAGCGTCTATATCCTTCAGGCAGAGGAACAAGACAGGATGGAGCTTCATCAGGGCAGTGTCTCTCTCGATGTTCATAGTGTTTAGTACTAGGAAGCTTTCTAATAGTTTGCCAATTGTCAAGGCAAGGTACGTAATCTGGCCCAGCAGTGGAGTTACATAGTCTCCAGCCAGATCCATTTTCGTCCTTGGATATTAAAGATTGTTGTGATTTCTTTTCATTCTGTGACTCCATTGCTTGAGTTGACCAAGCCCCATTTTCAATGGTAGATTCTTTCAAAATTTCAGCCTGGGCGCCAGCAGGGAAAACTTCATTTGAAACCTGATACCTTTCCCGACTTTCTGTGTTCTTGTCACTTGTACTTTGCTCCGAAGATTTTTCTGGATTCTCCTCAGTTTGACTAAGTTTTTCATCATTCTGCCCTGTCTCCGTGTGCTTCTCACCCTCATCTGACCCGGATTTAGTTTCACCCAGGCTCTCCTCTGATTCTGTAAGCTCATTTTTATTTGTTGCACCAGCTTCTGCTTCTGTTTCTCCAGCTTCTGAGTTTGTCTCTCCATCTTCTGAACTTGATTCCACATCTTCACTTTTTTCATTCCCATCATTTTCAACTTCATTCTTCAATTCCTCTTGGGGCTCAGTTTTCTCATCAGAACTCTCCTTCAAAGAATTCTCTTCCTGGTTTTCCTCAACTGAATTTTCAGACTCAGTATCAGTAGTCCCTGTCACTACTTTCTGCTCCGGGTTATCCTCAACTGCATTCTCAAAATCTTTTCCAGGCACTTCATTGCTATCTTCTTTTATCGCGTCCTCTGGCAGATTACCTGAACTGTCTTCGAATGGTTTAGAATCAGTCTCGGTTACCACATGTTTCACCTTATGTGTAGTCTCCTGAGATGACAAGTCTGAATTCTGAACTTGGACAACGGACGAAGACATTAACATCCAAACCCCAACTAAACAAAATGCAACAAACACAACTATAGCAACCGTCGAGCAGTAACTTGATGACTTCCTTCCGTCTACACGAGAATACTTCCCCATAGCCATGTTTCTGAGGTCCAAATGACCTACACACCTGGGACAACCAAGAAAAAAAAATGCTCGCTTTAGCCCTGAACCTCTTATTGTTAAGGTTCATGTTTTCAACATAACTTTTAGGATACGGACAATTGGCAAACAGGTATTATCACATTGAGAATCTCTTCCTAATTATTTTGCAGTCTACTGTCCTTACACTCTCTTTCCGTAACCAAAGTTGAAGGTAGTTCTAATTTATCCTCTACAATTCATGTTTAAGAATAAATTTTAAGTTTTTTGCTTTAATTTTAATTTTTTTGTCCAATTTTCTGTCTGTTGGAGGCTTGTATTCAGCTAGTGACTATATTCCACTTCATGATGATGATACTTTACTGAATAAAAAAATAAAACGATGATGATCATATTTTAACCTTAGATGGGTAGATTCTTTATCTTTCTTTCTGGTTTTTACTGTAATTTTGCAAATGACAATGTTAGATAAAAGCATCCAGGAGTGTGACAACTACAAATCTACAATCATAGATCTAAACAACCAAATATATGAATCAAAACACAGCAAATTTCCACAACAGGCATTCAAAGAATCATCAATAACAGGCGTGTGCTCACTAGTACCATAGAAACATAATCAGATCCATAAAATGAGAGAATCAGAAAAATTCAATAAGTTACGGAAATCAAAAAATAAAACAAAAAGATCAGTAGAGAAAGTATTGAATCACTATCATAGATCAAACAAGAAGACATAAAACAATTAGAATCATACCTTAGTCGATAACCCAGAAAGAGTAAACAAACATATGGTTTAGTAATGAGAAAATGCAGCGTTTAATTGCCAAGCAAGGATACCGCAAACACCTAACTATTTGAGTCCAAGCAAAACGCGAGAGAGGTTTTCGAAATGTATTAGAAAACCAAAACTCGGTGATATATAAGGAGGACCCAAAGGTTTAAGAACTGTAATTCCTTGTTACTTAGCTGGAGTTTGACCCGGATCTGAGTATAATTTGAGTAAAAGTTAGGCGTCTTCACTCATTTTGTTCTGTGTTAGCTCTAGAAATACTGGAGAGAGAAATAGGAAATGAACCCGGTTTTGCAAGTGGATTCTTGGCGTTTTTATATATTTTTCCAAAAAAACTTGATTTCGAATCTTTCGTTCAGCGTGAAGAAAAGACTCATGTTGTGCAATTGACCAAAATAATACTAAAATAATCCACTTAGCAAAGCCTGAAAAAAATATACTAAGATGGAATTCGATTTCCATTCAATTAATGGATTTCGCACTTGGCCATACGCCTCATAAACATTACTCTCTCGAGTATAACCTTTTTCCCGTGGTAGCAGTAAAGGATAACTCGAGACGAGAGTCCGGAGCTTTGAATTCGATTCGGTTTAATATAAATAAATTTTATTTTTAATTTTAATTAAATTTTAAAATTAAATTGAGTTTAAATTTGATAACAAATAAATTTATTTTATTTTGAGTTTGATTTTTGAATTGTTTATTTGAATTTAAAGATGGACTCTAATTTAATAAATAAATTTTTTTAATATTAATATAAATATTGACTCGATCTCACTAATATCTTATCAAATTATTTAAAAAAATTTCGAATAAAACATTAAAATATTTAAACTCAACTTAATAAACTAATTAAATCTAATTTTCAAACTCAAACTTAATTAATGAAATTCTTCAGCAATTTTTTGGTTACTCAAACTTAATTAGTAACATAAAAGAATCACTTTATTAATAAAATTCTCGTGTTACAACTAATTAAAGAACTACTACTTTCTTGGTGCAAAAAAAGAATAGTCTTCATTTCTTTTACCAACAAAGTTATCATTTCTTTTTCTATTGTCCAAAGGAGCATAGTTGGACAAGTGGTACTCGTGAAATTCATTTGCGGGAAAAAATTTACTACAACTTCGTGCAAAATCTGTATTTGGAGATGAATCCAATCATGTCAAGAACTCATGGCATGTAGTAAGTAGTACACTACTAGTACTAGCTTTGATTTGGTATCTTTCTCAAATCTCAAATCTCAATCAGGATGACCATCATCCTTTACGCGTTCGTTGAGTAAGTTGTCATGCACTGCAAACAACGCACCGACACCGATACCGACACCCACACCCCCACACACATCCGTGTATTTGCCACCCTTAAAGGTCCGTCAATCAGTGAACATGGGCCTTGGGACCACTTAATTCTTTTACAACAGACCGCCACTTATTAGACCCATACTTCTCTAGGGTTGAAAAACGTGAGCGTTGTCGATTTGGATTTAATAACAGAGAAAATTTTATTCCAATTTAATTCGATTATATCGGTTTGAATATTTAATATATTTTTTTATATTTGAAAATTACTTCAACCGTATTATCTAATAAAAATATTTTATTATAATATTTTATCATTAGTTAGTTTCAAAATCATATTCATAAAAGAAATCCATTAATTTTTATAAATCTATCACTCTTAAAACATTTTGAATTATTTCATCTAAAATACAAACAATTAGGGGTAAAATTGAGTCGAGTTGTTCGGCTCGTTTGAAAGGCTCGACTCGAAATTCGATTATCTTAGAAATTAAATACATTAAATATATAAAATTCAAGTAAAACCAAATTCTTTTGATAAAAGTATAAATATTGTATATACATAATTACATATAATAAATATTAAATATATATAATGATCGGGTTACTAGTTTAAGCCGAGTTAAATTTTTTAAATCTATAACCAACTCAATCCAATAAATTCAACAATTTTTCAATTCAAATTATTGCACCGATTTGAATCGAATTGACATTTTCATCATTTTCATAAATACCCTTGACCAAAAGTATATTGTTGAGACTTGAGACTAAGAACAACAAAAAGTAGAAAACCAAGAACTATTTTCAGGATTTTGACCAATTGATCAAACCGCCACCAATCTTAGAATCCATATATAGAAGTGAGAAATCTCCCAACCATCAATGAGTAATTTTTTATTTCCTTTTTTCTTCTTTTGAGATCCATTGAAATTATAAATTACACAAAAAAATAACATTTTCACATCTTTTATCTATCAATTTTTGATAAAAACAAAATTTGAACATATATTTTTTATATGATAATAAATAATTTCATTAATTAAAATAATTGATACTCATAAAATTGTTCATTCAAAGGATAAAAAAACCAATATATGTTACTTTCAAAATCATTATGTCACGATAAGTACAAAATCTATGAAAAAGTAGGATGAAGAACATTAAATAATTGGACCATTTTAAAAATAAAAAAAAGTGACAATATTTTGGCACCGAAATGTTAATGCCAAAATAAAAGGTTTTGAAATAAAAGAACTACCATTACATTATTCTTCTTTTTTTTATAAGTAAATTTATAAAAAAAAATTTTATGTTAAATAATTTAAAAAGGTGATTTTTATATAAAATAACATAAGCTCAACTTTTGCCAACCAAAGTGACATAAACTCAATTAATTTTTGAAATTATTAGATGATGATGTTTGGGTTTAATTTAAAATTAATTTTAACATGAAATTTATTTTAAAATTTTAATTAAATCAAATCAAACTTTTTATTAATTGTTGTTTTAATTTTTTTTAATAAAATTTGATTAGATTTAAAAGATTTTTTAATAAATTTTTTAAAAAATAAACTTCAGCTTTAAATTTTAAGTTAGACACGAACATGACAAATATGATTGTGGAAACTATGAGGAATTTTTTGTTAGACCGGGTTTAAAACATTGGTTTTAGATCTGTCTGTAACTTCATTGGTAATTTTTGATAACTTTATATGTAATGTTAGTATAGGTGTGAGACTCAAAAAATAATACAGTATATGTGTGTGACTCAAAAAATAATATAGTATAAGTGTGGGAATAAAAAAATAATATAATATAGGTATGAAATTCAAAAAAATAATGCTACCAGTGAAATTCCTTAAAATCATCAATGAAGTTTTGAACCGGTCTAAAACAATTATTTTAAATCCGAGAATTTTTGGGAAAACTCTAGTCATTTTGAGATTTGAAAAGGTAGGCATAGAGAAAAATTATTGGTTGGTTCGGGTCTAAAACGTTATTTTAAACGCGTTGGAAATTTTATCGGTAATTTTAAATAATTTTATTAATAACAATAATATAAATATGAGATTAAAAATATAACATTATCAATAAAAAAATTTAAATTCCTGATAAAATTTCAATTGATTTAAAATATAAGTTATATATACTCGAGCAGCCACGTATTTCTCGGGCATAAGAGACCCAACTAAAGCCACGTCATCACATTATCTAGGAGTTATCAAAGTTTGCTAACGTGGCACAACTTTCAACTCAACTTCCAATCACCATTAACCAAACAAAATTTCCATTTCTAAAAGCCAAAGCCAAAAAAAATTTCTGTGAAGGGGAAAGCCTGAAAATTGACAGATTTTGAGTGTGGGGTCTGCAAATCACAGCCCACATAACCAAAATTATGAGCTCAAATTCTGCACATCTCTCGAATTCCCAAGCTCAGAGAGAAGAGACAATGGAGGGTTGTGAACAATGAAGAAGAATAGTCGTCGTTTATGTTTGTTCCATGGCCTGCTATTGTGCTCATTACCATGTCTTTTCACTGTCACCACACAGAAATTTCCCTGTCCACAATAACACAAATTTCAGATTTTCAAAGAGAATTAGGGGTCTTCAGCATTCTTCCATTAGCAATGACGGGGCTTCCTACAATAGCCTTGTCTCTGAGGTGCATCTTTTCTCTTATCTCTATATTAATACGCTCTTCAATTAAAACCAAAAAGAAACATTTTTCTTTATTTTGGTTGCATGTCAAAAGAAAAGTTTAAGTGGAAAAATAACACAATGTGAAGAAAATGGGTTTCAAATGTAATTTTTCTTTTTCATTTTCCTCTCCTTCACAATTTCCAAGATTATTCTTTTAGTTTTCGGTGGTAATACACCACATGGGTACTTTGGGAGTCATTGATTGCAATATTCCTTGATGACATTTTAGGATAAACCATGTCACAAGCTCATTAGCTGCTGCAAGTTGGTTGCTAAAGACCTGTAAATTTCACATTGACATCGATCCTTTTTAGCCCTATGCAATATATGGGAAAGATTTGGTCAAAATGTAAAAAATGTGGTAGAAATCTGTCTGATGGTTGCATATCCTTTTGACTTGATATAAAAATACTACCCTATCTGATTTAACTTTATTTTAACTCCTTGGACATTATAGACCTCTTCAAATATTGTGTATACTGTATGTATGACCAATTTAATTATAGTCTTTCCAGAACCTTGGGAATCTTTCTGAGGTCAATACTAGTCTAGTATACTACTTCCTAGATTCTCGTCCTCTTCAACATTTTCATTTGAATGATGCCCCATAATGTTCTGTCCTCTTTCTTTGGTCCACAAACTCAGCTATAACAAAAATTCTGTTGTCCCAGTGATGATGTGCAAATTAAGAAGCTTACTGTCAATATACTTATAATTGAAATCCTACAACCCATCATTTTATAATTTTGAGCTTGATTGGTTGCTACAAGGAGGATCCATGTTTCTTTGTTTCACTGGTTTATTAATCCTATTTCTCATGTCTCTCTCATTTACTGATTTACACTACATGATAAACTTAACTTTATGTAGTAAGCTCTGTATAATCTGAAAGCATAAAATTTATACAACTTTTCCTTCTTGTCAGTCATTTTGCTATTCACTTTGATCATATAAAGTGAAAAGAATTTAAGAGAAAAAAGAAACAAGAAAGATAAAAGTAAATGGATTATTACACTTAGCAATTCAGCCCTCTCACTTCTAAGATTTAATTTCTCGTTTTCTTCTATTCTTTTGTTTGCTCAGCTACTAAAGGAATCATTATTTATTTCAGCTATATTTTTATGTAATGTTTCAGTAGAAAAGCAATGGTTTACAAGCGTCTTTAATGCAGATGCAAAGTCCTTCTCTGCCTGCTTACCATATTAAGATTGTTTATGTTGTTTTGAACATCTTGTTTAACAACCACTGATAAATACTCAGGATGTATCATCAATTCCCAAAACATGATTGCTTGTTTCAAACAGCCATGGTGCTGCATTGTTTTGGTCATTGTGCTACAATAATCTATTGTTTTCTCTGCGTGTCAAATTGGATATTGCTAGGCTGTTAGGCTTTTGGTTCCTCCAGCAAGTTTTGAGGCTTCAAAGCTGAAAGTAGTTTTCTCGGGAGAGGAATTGAATAAATATTCCGCAATTATCCCAAGAATCTACATCCTTTCCCATTGTGACTTTACAGCTAACTTAACCTTGACCATCTCCAATGTCATCAACTTTCATCAGGTATGCATTCCTACAGCTTACTAGTCTGGCATTTGAATCTTGTACTAATGTCTAAACTTCACATAAGCAGTTAGGACAGGCACTCTGTTCATCTCGCATTACCATTTCTTGAATATGTTTGTAGATTGGATAAATTTGTGGCATGTAATATCAAGATTTTTGTTGCATTTTCTGCATTCTTGTGTGAATGGCAGTTAAAAGGGTGGTACAACAAGGATGATGTGGTTGCTGAGTGGAAGAAAGTGAAAGAGGACATGTGCTTGCATATCCACTGCTATGTGAGCGGCCCCAGTAGCTTGCTAGATCTAACTGCTGAGTTTAGATACCACATATTCTCCAAGGAATTGCCTTTGGTATGCTTTTCTTTTGCAATATACTCTGCACTAGTGTTCAATTTCTATATTACATCGACTTCAAATGATTAGGACACATCTATATTAAGGTACTATGGTTATGACATCATCACTTTAATCCTTGCAAGAATGAATAATACATGGCTTGAATTTTTGTTTTGATACAAGACAGGTACTAAAAGCTGTGCTACATGGAGATTCAGTACTTTTCAGAGAGTACCCAGAGCTCATGGATGCTTATGTTTGGGTTTACTTTCATTCTAGCTCACCCAAGTACAACCGGATAGAATGTTGGGGGCCACTCAAGGATGCTGCAAAGGTAAAAATATAACCCAATTACGTGGACTGATAACTAGGGACATACTTGCATATGCTGCATTTCAGAATTGTGTTGAAGTGGATGGTCTTCTTTTGTTATGCAGAAGTTAGTTATTGACTTCTTCCTTAAAAAACTTCTCCAGTGCATGACTGATCTAAATCCATCCTGTGATGACAATTTTCGGTAATTTGGATGAATAACATAAATGAGAATTTGTAATTGAAATATTAAACTCAACTCTACTTGGTGGTAATCCCTAACAAGTTGGGTTGACTACATGAATCATTTAATTTCTCCAATTAACTTTGGTTTAAAATCATCTGAAACAAACTAGTAAATTTTTATATATTATAAATTTAATTTCCAAGGAAGACAGGATAAAATTCAAGGTTTATTCACTGTAAATGAGGGTGGTTCATGCCCTCCCAAGCGGTGGAGATGGCCAAAATACGTCTTCCAAGCTCTGTTTGCATTCCTTGATTGAATTGCATTGAGATTGACTTAATGCTTGAAAGACTGTGACTCAGGCCAGAGGCAAAGGCAGACAACAGACTCAGCTTTGATGACAGAAACACCAAGAAGCTCCTTTTGAAGACAGACTCAAAAGCTAGAGCTCAAGATGCATCAAAGCAAGGATTGGATTTGATTATTTGCAGTTAACACATTTGTTCAATTGGAAGAATTAATCCACAATTCTTGTGCAACTGATACCATTTGTCATATCTTTATCATCAATAGCTAATGTCTTCATTAGATAGAAATTAAAATGGCCTAACAGAAATCCTGCTGCCGACTTGGAACACTGACAATAAATTTAACATGATATATCCTTTTCATCAATCCCCTAATTAAACTCTCTATTAATTAATTAATTAGAAGAAAAAAAAAAGGATGGGATTTAATAAATCTGTAAAAAACACTTATTTGTTATGTACAATAAGTTAGAATCATAGAGGTATCTGATCACACGGAAATTAAGGATTTCGATATTCGCTATGGTAAAATATAATAATAGCAAGTTTTAATTTGATCAACATATCTGGCTGGTTGGGATAACAATATTGATAGAGACATTCATTAAAATAATCCAGTATACTATATACTCTCCTAATCAAATTAAACTCCCCAGTACTTGTCCAACTTAATTGTAAGCTTTCTCTTCTTTTTAATTATATATAGGTAGAGAACTTCCCTTCAGATTTCAAAACGTCTTTTGTCCCTTAATTTCATCAGATGGGGAAGAGAAAAACGAAGGGCAAAAAACCATCGGAATGTTGCAATGTGGAGCTGAAAAATGCTGCTGCCGAGTGCATGGTTCCACCCGTAAGAGGAAGCGTAAAGCGAAGGATCTTCAACAATTTATTTCAAGGCGTTAAGGTCATCGCACGAAAGATAAATCTTCTTCTCTTCAACGCTCGTGAAGAATCCTAGCAGCCTTATCTACAACAGCATTGAATAAGTAAATATATAAATATATATACTATGAGTAGAGACCCTACAAATCCAGTTTCATGAGAATTGTTACAAAATCAAAAAAATTCATTAGTAATCATAAAGAAATTGAATAATAATTATTTTAAAATATTTTAAAAGAAAAAAAATTTAAATATTGAAGCTATTATTCAATTTCTTTGTAATTACTAATAAATTTTATCAATTTCGTGATAACTCTCATTAAATCGATCTATAGTATCACTACTCTATTATTATAGGTTTTAATTATGACCGATGGAGTATATCCATCCCTATATGCATGTTGTATGTATATATAAGGTTTATTGAGCTTATGGATTGTACAATTGAAAGTAACCACCTCTTTCTCTTTATCTTCCATCTTTAATGAAAATATGATTCAATTTTTTATTTGTTTTTGTGAGGATAAGTGATTTTATCAATTAAGTTTTTTTTTTTTTTTTGATATAGCACAAAAATCCTTTAAGATTTAAGATCAATTACATTTTCTCCATATTGTTTGATAAATGACTACAAACTCTCTTTGATCATATTTGAACAGACGAAATTCGTTAAGGGGAAGTAGAAAATGCTTAAATGTTTTCATATATAAACATCAAATGAAACAGATTAAAGTAATTTGTAACTCATTTTAGTCTAAATTAAAAAGAAAGTAGGATAACCAAATAAAGAAAATAAATTGCAAACGGATTTGATGTTTATATATAAAGTATATTCAAGTAATTTTCACTTTTTTTTTTTAGTGGTTAACAGATTTCGTCGGTCAAAATTGCTAAATGGGATTTTAGTTATTTCCGAAACAATAAGAAATAAATGAACCAAAAACCTCAAGAAGATTTTTGTAATTTACCACCTTTTTTAACTGCTAAAAAGCAATCTATTATTATTCGAAGATCGAATTACAGCAACACCTACTATCAGTAACACGGATAGGCAAAACAGAGCACACAACACCATGAGAGATTCAAAATGAAACCTACAAACAAACAAGAAGAAACTCAAGGCTAAAGAGTGAAATGCTCAAATGACTTCCCTATGCAAGAGAGGATTCTGCCCACCAAAGCTTCTAGCCTTCAAATAAAGCCCTAGCTAGTAAGTAGGATCTTGAATGCAATTAACCACAAGCTTAAAGATAGAAAGTAAATGAAATAACATACAAGGGAATTTTTTTTTTATTGAAGTAATTTTAGTATTTAAATACAATGATTTTTTTTCAAAGAATACAAATATAATAATTAATTTGATCACAATATAAACTTACAGTACCAAAATACAATCACATAACCCAATTCATAATAATAACAGATTACCCACTTAAAATAAAAAAAAATAATCAATATATATATAAATTGAACAAACAATTTTGAAATATTGTAAATTCAAAACCTTAAATATAATTCTTTTACCACTAAAATGATACAAAGAGCTTTTAATTCGTGACATTTTTCTATCGCGAACCATAGTACCATTCCAATTGGCGTTTATTTACTAAATTAAAGTAACAATCACGAATATTATAATTTGAACATTTTTTGTTGGAGATATTTGGTTTTTTTATTTATTTTAATTTGGTGATATTACTTTGACATAAACCAACCATAAAATGAACTCTATACCAACAGTTTTCAAAAACTTTTTTCTATGTTTGACAAACTGTTTTTAAAAGCAATTTTTTAAAAACTTCAAATTGGTGTTTTCTGACATAATTTTCGAGAAATAACCCTAAAATCAATATTCACTTCTCTATTTCATTTTTCCTTCATGGTATATAAAAAATATTAAAATTTTAAAAATTATTTATTTTTAAATATTTAATAAATATGAGAAATAAAATTAATATAAATTTTAAATTTAAACTCAAAACTAAAAATAATTACAATGTGTATAAAAAGTTTTCAAAATAAGATTATCCAAATAACATTTTATTGTTTTCTGTTTTGGAAACAGTTTTTGAGTTACAGTTATCCAAATATATTTTCTTCAAAAAATATTAAAAAACTGTTATTCAAACACGTCCTATATTTCTACTAAAAAGTCATATTTCCACGTGAAGAATATCTAGTTCGTGGCCAAATCAATCACCTTAAAAAGTCATATTTCCACGTGTTAAAATGTTCCCCAATTAAACGTGTTGACTCAACATTAATTTATAATTTATAATCCACCTGCGGACTCTAATGGAACATATAATTAAGAAAAAACTACACACGGAAGCAATTTTTTTTCTTCATTTTTTTTTCATTTATCAACCATATTTTCGATGTGAGTGATGTTTTTTTTCTAATCTTTTGTGCAAACTCTATTAATTAAATTAATTGACAAATTTTTTAAAAAAATTCAGGCTCATTTTTTTCATTTATCCATCATATTTTCGATGTGAGAGGTTTAATTTTTAATCTTTTGTGCAATGACAAACAACTCTATTAACTAAATTAATAGACAAATTTTTTTAAAAAAATTTGGGCTACACATTGAGATATAACCCTCTCTCATCCCTTATCCCTTGTGTGTGTGGGGTTTGATCTCTAATCTATTGTACAATGATAAATAATTCTATCAATTAAATTAGACAACACCTACTATCATGAAAGAGCAAGTGATGATCGAGTAACTGAAATTTTGATCATATTTCATCTATCATTTTGAATGTACACAGAATAATATATATAACCAAAAGTTTTAACTGACTGGTTGAAGCCCACTCTCCTCGTCAAGAGTTTATAGGCTCGATTTCTTTCGTTATGGTGGGGTGAGGCAAATTTTAGTTCGTGATTTAACAATTGTATTTGACTTACATGTGAAAATTTTACTCACACAACACAACGTTGGTAGAGACTTCACCCTCAATTGGAGATTTTCAATTAACAAATCATGAGCTCAGGCAACCAATTGAAGGTTCTGTCAAATTAAAGGTTTACACTGAAAGGGTCTAGTCGACAACAGATAAAGTTTAATTAATTGGTTAATCAGACTTGCAATTTTTAAAAACGTTGCTTTAAAATTGATAATTAATTGGTGGTTAAAGGAGCTGTTGATGCAATAATGGATGTGTCTACTCAAGACACGAAACCTCTATAAATTCAGAGGTTCTAACTGCCATGATACACAATTTTTTTCCCAAAATCTCTCCCTCTCTTCTCCTAGTTGAAGTTACAGTTTCAACGAGATTTTCTAGGGCAAACCGTCAAATTTTTCTGTCTGCATAGCTTATTTAATTATATCTTAAAGATGAATAACCATTAACTCAGTAACAAACTCTTTACGAGTGGAGTCGATTATACCTTAAGATAATTTTCGTTTTAATTTTCTTCCAGACGATACTACCGTTCCAACACTCTCTCCCTTCCAACCATTTTATATTATAAAAAATAATATATTTACAAATAAATTTTATAAATAACAACAGATTAACGTGGCACTGTGGAGCGCAGTAACTAGAGAGCCGACATTTTCAATAAGAGACTGACACGCGACCTTGTTTGAAACCTTAAGCAGTCGCGGCCGACAATACAAGTCACGACGACTTAACAAATTAAAATTGGTGAGTCAATTTTGCATGAAAGTGGCACGAAGGTTCCTCCTTAATTTACAACTTATATATAGATATATATCTACCTTTGCTCTTTGAGTACTTACTCACGATCACTTTCAATCTCATGCAAAATAATCTCTCTCTCCCTCTCTCTTTTTGATCTATAATTAATGGATAAGAAGGTAGTTATTGAAGTTAAGGGGTTGAAGTTGGTGCCGCAAAGAGCAGTTGATCATGGTAGGATCAACAAGAAGAAATGCCGAGTCCCTCCGGTTAGAGGAAGCATCAAGCGAAAGATCTTCGCCCTTTTGTTCCACAATTCGAAGCTTGCCACCCAACTTATCATTCATCACCTTATTAACATCGGCAATGGCAGTTATATATGATCGAGTTATCCACCTTCCTTTTTTCTGCAAAAAATTATATATAAACAACTAAAATGTTGTCTCATTATTGCACGTCTACGTGGTGTCACCTTTTCTAGGGCCTGTTTCTAAAATAAACTTACTTCCTTAATAACCTCATCACGTATGTTTGATAAGTTGTTGTCTAATGATGATAATAAGTTGGGTTGAATATCATTGAAGAAGTCTCTCTATCTCTCTCTCTCTCCCTCTCTTATTTTGTGTTGGTGCATGTTTTGGAGAGTTCTTGATCAGGTGATAATAGCTCTTGTTAATAAGTTGAAACGAAATGATAAAATAGACAGCAAAATCTTCCCTTCACTATAACTATATATTTTGACTCTTGCAGCAACCAAATCCAAATGTTGATCATTGAAATTTTTATTATGATCGAGGAAAGGAAAGAAAGACCTTAACATATATAATTAATATGGTTTAAATTAGGTTTTTTCTGATATTAATTTCATCCATTTACTTTTTCTCAAATGTCGCAGGTTGATTGTTGAGTGTTTGCACCAATTAATTATTATTGAATTTTATTTTATATTACTTAAATTCGAATATGAATGTTGGACATGGATACGTGTTTGAATATTTGACACATTTATTTTTTTTAATTTTTTTAATTTAAAATATTTAAGTGTCATGCTCGTATTACTATATGACAAAGTAAAATGAAAATCTATATAACAAATTTAAATTAATGAAAAGGCTAAAAAATTACATTTGTTTCCTATAAACTACAGGTTCTCTTTTTAACAGTGAAAAGTATGATTGATTAAAAAAAATTCCATAGTCATGCCTAGCTTTTGCCTTAAACAGAAGGAATTTTTGCCAAATTCCTTGTCATATAAAACATTTTTTATTATGGAATAAATAAAAATTCTTTCATTTTCTCGCTCTTTCTCGTGGCACAAAGTTGGGTAAGAATTTTTTCTTAAAAGGCAGCCATCGATGTTGATTACTCTATAAAATAAGGATAAAATTCATTAGCTTCTCTTGCATTAATCTAAAATATAACGAGCATTTGTCAATTGTGAATTATTCTTTCTAATAAGACAAAATAAAATTGTATCTTTGAGGTGAAACATGAAAGTGCGAATAGCATCCTTCTTTTTTTTTCATTTTTGTAGATTTTGTTCAATTTTGTGTTCGTAAAATTTATTTTTTTTAAATATAAAAATATTATGAAAAAAAGATTTTTGTGTGTTCTCCTCTTATATCCTTCAAAAATAAATACCTCATTGTCTTGAAATCAAATATAATGTTCTTCTCTTCTGTTTGGTTCTCTTAAAAAAAGTACGTATTAATTTCTAAATTTCTCTCATTATTAACATAAATTTTGTAGTAAATTTACTACAATCATAACTAGTTTATCATGGCATTGTTTAGTACATGCTTTAAATGCAACTTAAAACAAAAAAAAAATAACCCGATGAACTGAGAAATCCATAATAAACGCCCAAGCAATTTTAGTAGAGTAAAACTTTATTTTTTTTGCTTTAAGTTGCACATAAAAGCATGTATCCAAAAACGCCTATAACCCGGCAAATGCCACACGCAGTAACACAAAAAGTATGTAACGGAGAGATAATGGCTGGCTTAGCACTTGCCATTTTTTATCCCCCTTAATACAGTTTCTTCAGGCACAGAAACGAAAGAGTTTACACGCAGATGCAGGCTCGCGCACATTTCTTTGGTCATTCAAAAAAAAGAGAGAGAGAACCACTAAGAATCAAAAGGAGCAATATGATACATCCATTATGAAAAGTTATGTACTCAGAATATCAAAGAAGTATATATCAAAATTAAAATTAAGCAGCTAAAACATCATCGACAAACAATAACACAATGTTTAAACCAAAGTTTTTATTTAATAACAGGGAATCTCATGATCTAATGCAAAACCTGATGAACTAAGAAATCCGTATGCTGTACCACTCAATAGTCACACTGACAACTACATCTCTCAAAACGACCTATTGGGTTTGGGTGATGAAGACGACTTAGCTTTTGCAAAATCAACCAGATCTTGGAAAAGAGCATCTTCTTGTTTAACTTGCTTGGGCGGGGAAGACGAATTCAAGGAGAGAGCTTGAGTGTGTCCCACTAGACTATCATAAGAGGAACCAGATCCGCTACTCGATTGAGCAGCATTGCCTGAATATGATTGTTTCTCAAAGAAATGTTGCCTCTGATCATACCTGGAAGGTGGGGGTGGAAGATTTCCAGTCTGAGTATCCCAAGGAGCAGGAGGCAGCTGCTCAGCAGATTTACTCAAAGGAGCTGGTTCATCATATACAGGTTGTCTAGTAAATATTGGTGATGAGGAAGAGTTCATGTTATGGGAAGGTGGTGGTGTTGAGGAGGGTAGTGTGGGAGTCAAAGGTGGGGAGGAGTTTGTGTAAGAATGAGCTGGAACAGCAAATGATGTGTGCTTTGGTGTTTTGGGGGAACTTTCAGATTTGTAAATATCACCACTGAGGTAATCAATCACGCCAGCGTCTGTACTCACTGGCCTCTTTGATGAAGGTGGGGGAGGAAGAAGTGGGCTGACATGCACAGGTTCTGTCATAGAGCTGGCTGGTTTCCTGCCCAGTCCCTGCAAATTATCTCTTGATGACCTGCAGTGATATGTTTACACTAACTCGTTAGAATAAGATTTATAAATAGAAAAAGGCTATCTAACATCATTGTTTATTTGAAGCAGACTTCAGCAATTCAAGTCTAATATGTATATAACTCATTGATGTAGGTTGAGGTTGTGCCACTTGGATATGTTATAATGTTGGCATCCCCTTAATGCCTTTATTTTTATATATTTTCTGTTTCTAAAAAAATATAATAATGTTTGGATATTAATAACAGCAATGTTTGGATGATCATAAACAAATTTCCATGCGCATCATTAATGATAGACTATGAGATTCATTAAAATATTATGAACTTAATTAATTAAAGATTATAAACTTCATTTATGATGAACCATTACTTTAAAACGATGGATCATCATAAGCTTATACTAGTGTTTTTTTATTGGTAAAACACACGCACACACCACTAAAACCTGAGACCTTTAGGACCCAGGGCCTTAGCTTACATAAGCTTATACTAGTGTAAATGAAACCAAAATCTGTTTCAAGTTATTTCAAACAAATCTTGTATAGTATAAGCTCAAGATATCAAATTGCATGAGTAAATATTATCTAAATTATAGATTTCATCAAGAAATCAAGCTTATATTATACTATGAATGAAATCAAAATATATTTTAAATTAAATAAAACCATCCATAGCACAGGGTATGCAGCTAGTTTTGAAATAAAAGTAGAAGCCACACAGACAACACTCTTGTAACTAAGAAAAAAAGTGGATCCATGTTTGTCTATAACCCTCATTAATTGTTAAATATGCAGAGAGAGAGAGAGAGATGAGGAAGAAGATGCAGCAAGGATCAACAAGATTACGACAAATCATCCAAAGAGTCTTGTGACATTCCCAGTTAAATTTCACCGTTGTAATCTCTCAAACATTCCCCAGTGAGAAAGGTGACACAATGGTGATTTGGTAAGAAAATGCACACACAAATTGTCATGCTTCTAGAGACACCTGCTCCAGTCATGCCATGCATCAACTCTGAAAAACCATAGGAAGTAAAAGCAACAACTTAAAGATAAGTCTTTGGATGTAGCTCACCTGTGAGCCAGCTGGGCAAAATCATCTTCTGACTCATCCTCCTCATGGTTAACATTAACAAGTGGTACAAATGGAGTCTCTGTTGCTCCTGTTGCAATAGGGGTACCCTTCACAATGTCGTCATGCCGGCGAAGAACGCGCTGTAAGTTATCATTCAATGCCAATCCTTGACACAGAAGTTCCTCATCTCTGAGAAAGGAAAGAACTATCAGTATCATCATTACTAAAACAAACTAGGAACAATAAACACCAGAAAAGGACCAAATCCTTACATAGTATCATTCACAAGAAGCATGACACGCTTTTGATAAGAACGGCATTGGTCAACCAGGTCAACAATCACCTCCTGCTTCACACCCTGTCATAATAACCAGAATTATAAGGATGCAAAGAAGATTGATCAATGGGCTTGATTTTTCCTTTTCCTTTTTCCTCTCTTTCAAAGCAATAAAAACCAAAAGGCTTAGGATATGTGAAAGTACTGCATCATCTAAAATGCTCCACATCTGCTACTGCATTATCTAAGTTCTTCATACATACTTTATACTTATAGACACAAACAGACTCGCTCTTCCTCAGACTAACTTGCTCACATTTTACACAAACATATATATACACGCACACACAAAAGCCATGTGTGTGTCTCTCTTCATACTAAATTGCTCATAGATATAATTTATATATGTAGACATGCACGCCCGCCCATTCACATACACATGCACGCACGCGCATAATATGTAAAGATAACCATAATAATAGTTGATAACGACGAGTACAACATGAAAATGTCTTGATAAGTGTGTATTCGAGGGGGTTTAGGCCTTAAATTCCTTTTTTCTTTCAATAAACACTTCTTGGTAAATGGTTATAGATACTTTTGCAGAAAAAAATCTTATTTGGAGGAAGGTTATTGCCACTAAGTATGGGTTGGGTTTCTAAAGAGGGTGGAGGAGCCAATGTTGTGGGGGGTTTGGAAGTGGATAAGGAAAGGGTGAGATAACTTTATTCCACACTTTGCTTTTGAAGTGAGCAATGGCGAGTGTATTTGGCTGCATGGCATGTGGCATGGGGCTACTCCTTTGAAAGACTAATTTCTGGTTGTGTTCTCTCTTGATAAGGATAAGAATGTGATGTAGAACAAGAAAATAGAGGGGAGAGAAACCAGGTTACCCTAGAGGTTGAGAGAAATTAATGATAGTCAATATCACTAATCTGATTTTTATTCATTCAAAACTACTGAAAATTAACATAGAGATCATTTATATATAGATTTTTAGGAATCCTAGTCCTACTCCAACACTTTAAATAAAGAAATTCAATATTGATAAAATACTATGTTCTAATCCTATTCCAAGAAATTAAATTCTGATCAAATACTATGTCCTAAAATCCCTAATAAAATATAATTCTTAAAACCCATAAGTTTTTCGTGATTACAAATTTGTCCCCATACCCTTTTGTACCCCATCAATAACATTCCAGTTGCTACACAAAAACCTCTTAGAATACTCAATACGGGAATAAGATGAAAATAAATGCAGCGCATTTCCCAAAATAAACTTTTTTGATTGACAAAAGAAGGATAAATGTGACCCTCCCTGCATTTCCCAAAACAAATTGTTTATAAGCAACCCAGTTATCAAAAAATCAGGATAGCAATGGCCACAAAATGATTTCTTATTATCCTCTAGAGTATGATAAAGTAAAATACTACCTCAGGATTCTTAGGATCCAAAGCACCAAGTATTTCCGTTAAAACATCAGATAGTCCCCTAGCAGTTTGAATCTCTGCCAAGCTGAAAATAAACAGATTATGATTAAATCAACAAGGGTTGAGGCTATGATGAGAGAAACAATGCAAGTACATGTAATGTTTATGGGGTGGCAGCACAGAGATCATTGTAGAAGTGCAGCTACAGTGGTGGCTGCGTAAGAGATGATGGTGTGGCATAGACTTTGCAGTCATTTAGTTAAAGTTTTAGAACATCTATTACAAAGTGCGATGAATTAGAAGAAAATAGACTATTTTGAAGAATTATGGCCATTCAAACAATTACACCCACAGAGTGTCAATAAAACCCTTTGAAGCGAGTTGTATTACTGGTATGAACCAACTAAATGATAAATGAAAAATCATGACATATGTAGATGGGCACCATATTACAAGTATGCTAAAGACCAGCACAACCAGCTCCATTTTAACTATCTAATTTAATTGAATTAGTTCACTTTTTTTTATAAGTAATTGAATTAGTTCACTTAATTTTCATACAGTGTAACTGTCTCAAGAAAATGAGTGCATTGACCTCTTTAAATCAATTTATAAATATGGTCTTCTGGCTAGAGTCCAATAAAATATTCATCATCATCCCTTTGCAAGAAGCACCTGAGGACCTTTAGATTCTAAATTTCCTCTCCATTTTCATAGAAGTTCATGAAAGAAAGAAATGAAACAGTTGGAGCAAACCAACAATTGCAGACTCAAATCTGCTTGTGCGGGGGTGTTTCTGTAGCATTGTCAGCTAAAATTTGATAAAGCCTACCGAATACCAAAAAACTGACCAGTAACTAAACATCTAAAAGGGCGCAAGGAAGATTTTGTAAAAGTGCTTTGAGCCAGAATTTAAGTTATAGCTTTCTAATAGAACATTGTGAACATGTGAAAATCTTATTATGATTTATCAAGCAAAAATGAAAGAGTTTGGGGGGTGGGGGTTAGGAGGGGAGAGAGAGAGAGAGAGATGCAATTATGACAGAATTTTCATGACACTGCATCCACAGAAAGCATACTTTGAAAAAAGTATGACTAGACTAAGAACATAGAATTATTTTTGGAGAGAGAATATTTTTTCTAGGTCTTTCTCTTGTTAAACGAACCAATATATCTCCTTTTTTAGGTGTCATGTATGCATATAAAATGTAGCAAAAAATGAGACACGGGATTTAATTCATGTAATACCTGAGGCCTGATGCATCAGACTGTAGAGAGGCCTGGATAGCAGCATCCTCATATGGTGAAGTAGGGTGTACAATCGGCTGGGTCTGCGGTGGAGTAAAGATTGGTACAGTGTTCTCTGCTCTGGGTGGAAATTCAACTCCAGCAGACTGACAGTCATCAAAAGATAAGGTTAGTTCCATTATATAATCCAAATATCGATAAAAATATGAAAATGGAACAAATGATTTTCTGAAGATTAAAAGCTGCAATCTAAAGTTAACTAGACTTTAAAAGATGGATGGTTCAATACTTTAAACTTTTGGTTCAAGGGCAATTTTTTCATATACGAAGATCTTACAGATTTTGTTGACCAACTATTGCATAGATAGTTCTTTCGCAAACAGTTGCACCCCCTTAGTATCTTTTTTTATACATTATTTACTTATAAAAAAATAAAGGTTTTGATAGGAGCAATATATAGAAGCAATCAGTCAACCTCAAGACAAATGTCTATTATTCCCTTTCATAAGTATAAAATAAGCATGAAAAACTATGGATGATACATGACAAAAATTTTGGAGATTCTTTTCCCTTGGAAGACAGGCAAGCAGGGAAACACAGAGTTTGCGCATAGGAAGGGACTGATTCCAAGTTTGTGGCACAGTGCAAATAAAATTAATGAAGACAAGCAAAAAATGAACTGAGTGAAGAGTAAAGCTTGTGTTAAAAAATAGGAAGTCAAAATGACATCTGCCGCAAATTATATAAATCTTAAGGGAGTTAAGAGGTGTAAATATCTGATAGCATAACTTATCCAAAAAAAATATCTGATAGCATAAATTATACAACAATTTTTTTCATAAAACCTTTATTAACTTTTCATTCTAGAAATGATGATAATAAAAGCCTATGACTGTTACATTTACAAGAAAAAGTCCCAATAACATCCCTTAAGCACTAACTTCAATATTTTCTTAAGGGAAGATTCAATAATCAAAACACATTCTCTAAATCAGAGATATAAAGGTAACATTTCTAAATCATTAAATATTAGCATCATGTTACTGATAACTAACATATAGGAGAATAGTGACTCTTTGAACCATTAAAAAGTGAACTAAAACTTCCATTCAAACAATTATCATACGGGTGTTGATTACCACAGCAGGTCTGACAAATTCAAAACCCAGATAGACTTCCACTTTTATGAATGTTAATCTATGTAAGGCCTACGTAGACCTACCTCTTGTAACATACAATTACTTTATAAAAGCAAAGAAAAATGAAGTAATTACCCTCAGTTCATTATATGCGGCGTAGTATTGGGGATACCTTCCCCTAGGTCCCCCGAGAGCTTCTTGCCAAGTATCTACCAAAATTAGTATCTTTTCCCTTACAGTCAAGTCTGGCTGCAGTATTGAATCAGAAAAATTTTCAGTGCACAAGAAGTTTGTATCAGAAAGGAACAAAACAGTTAAGTATACACATCACAAATCAGGTGTAAGATGCCCACCTTCTTCTTTACTATTTTAACCATTTCATGCAAAATATCACGCTCAGCGATCTGCTGAAACACATTCTCACCACAGTTTTTGCTCAGAGTTTCCAATACCTGTACCAATACACCAGGAGCTTTTTTATCGTTATGCATATAGCAGGATAACCACACAGCAAGCATCTAAAGCAAATTCATTGACATAATGAACACCTATAGACACCTATAAGACTATAAAAAATAGTAGAATTATCATATTCTCAATAAGTTTAAAGTTTTATGAAGAAAAAAACAGAAATCTTTTTTTTGATAAATTAAAAAAAAAACAGAAACACACAAGTCAAACCCAAGCCATTTGAAAAGAAAAGGAAAAGTACTTACAAAAAGAGCCAGAAGCTGTATTTTAGGATTTTTAGTGCCTAGACGCTTCTTGAGTACCTTCAACGCATCCTTTGCTTGGCTGCAATACCAATCCAGGATGAACAAAAGTAAAAATTTAGCGACTTTCATAAAAAATATATATCCACCCTGCACGACATTTCAACAGCTGGGTACTGCCTTGTTTTAAGTTATTAAACAAACGGTGGTGAGAGAACCAAGCTAACAGAGCTAAGAAATTGCAATACCAACTTCTTAAAATGGGGTTTAGACTTTACAGGCCACTTCATACTCTCTTTTTGGACAAAAATATACACTTTAAAATTTTAGCTAGGTATTATCCACCCTTCACAAATTAAGCTAGGCTCAATCATTAAAATGAGCATATTCTTTAATGGATTACTATTGTGCATAATTACGTCAATACTTTTAAAGCCAAATCAAATGTGTATTAAGGATCTCATATGACAATATACAAGGCACAGAAAATCCCATTCAGGTCAGAGAGATGAACTAACTCAAATTTAAATTTATCAAAGCGCTCCTATTTAGCCTTGCAAATACATTCACGGAATAATCAAACCATCTCTGACAAAAACCATAACAAAAAGGTATAATGGAAGTAACAGAGCCTATCTTCTAGAAATTAGGAAATAAACTCCAAGAGGTAAAGACACTTACACAGTTGCACCTACAGTGACCTCCAAGGTATGCTTTATATGAGGTATTGCTCAATATAAAGTACTTGCATCATCTTATCCCAGACAAATTATAGGCCAAGACATATTCATCTTCCTAATCAACATAAGTTTTTATTAATCTAAGAAGCAGACTAAGTTGTAGCACAAGTTTCAGTACTCTTAAGACAAGAATCTACCGAGAATGTGGAAGAAATTTGGGGGAAGAAATGGGGTAGAAAGCAATACTTAATGGTGTCCACTAGCAAACACTTTCCCTAACCTAACTTGTCTTGTCCAAGAAACAGCATAATCCCCTTGAGATTTACAAGCACGTGGAAAATTCAATTAAAAGAAACAGTTATTTACCAACGAGGTCAATCCCAAAATAAATGTAAGTAAAGCATTGAAAACCAGCACAAATAATGCAGCAATATGAAATAAGTAGCAAACATAAAGAATGATACCTTGGATCCATGTTGATAACATCACAGAGCTCAATATTGATAGCCCAGTCTGGACCGATCAGCATATCATTTGTTGCCCTCTCAGCACACACTGCCGCATTATTAGCCATGGCTATCTGCCCCTTCCCTAAAGTCCCAAATCCCTGATTTTTCTATAAGCAAAATCTGAGACAAAATCAATCCTAAAATTCAGTCAATCGCAAGAATTTTAAGAGAAATTCATAAATTTGATCAAATAATCATAAGATCAGATCCAATTAACCAACAAATTGTCAGCAAATCAGTAATAAAGCTAGAGTCTCCACAAACCCATCAAAAGTCACAAAGAATATAATTTGAGCAAAAACAAAAATAGCACTCAGTGAAACGGTATCAAAATTAAAGCACAAGCAATTAACACCTCAAGTTTTCACCACAAAAGAGATAGAATTATCAATTATCTGACGCTTAGCCCCAAAAAAAGGAAACCCCCTCACCAGGATAGAAACCCCACATTAGCTTAAACCCGCACAGGCAGAAAGCCAGTAATCATCAAAAATAGCACAATCAAATCAAAAACAAAGTCAGTTTTCTGATTTCCTTTACCTTGATCGAACAAACTGGAAAAACACCCAGTTCACAAAATGGATAAAAAAAACAGAGAATAAGAAGATAAATCTTGTAGAGTAGATGAGGATCTTTAGAGAAGCCTACCTGTCAAAAACCCAGAATAGATAGAGAATGAGATTGGGAATTTATGCTATATATGCAAATGCAAAATACGCTAGAAATTGGACTAACAAAAAATTTATATTAGAGGAGTGGTTTTGTTGGCTTTATTTCCTAGGGGTGGGTTTGTTTGGTGGTATTTTCTTTGCGTCAGCCTTCGCTATTTAGAAATTAGAATCCACTATTCAACTTTGACTTCTTATTTTCCAATAGTATTTATAAAAACCGAATTAAAGAATCAATAGTTTCAAAGATGAATTTTTTTTCTAAAGATGAAATTTTCTCTAAAGATCGGTGACTACATATTTTCTCTAAGGATGAATTTTTTTTATAACGAATCTAATTATAAATGTCTTATAATTATTTTTTTCTTCCTATTTATATTAAATAAAATTGAAATAAAGTAAACACTAATATTCATCACCGACCTGCCAATGGAAGCTATAGTGACAGGCAAAGTTTCATCAAGATAAAGTCTACAGAAAATCTTTAAATTTTTTTTTTTAATATTATTCTAAAGTATTATTACTACTAATTTCTTAGGTTTTCTGTTCTGACTTTTCTCAAGTAGTTTGGAAAAAGACTTTTTTTCCTCTTAATTTTTGTTTTGTTTATTATTTAATTAATTAAATAAATAATTTTTTATTATTAAATTATTAAAAAAATTATTTTTTATATACATAAATAAAAATATATTTTTTTTATATTTTTAAATAACATATATATATAATAATTAAATTTAAATTTAAAAAAATAACAAATGAATAAAATTAGCGTTATTTAAAGTGCCGTCATGGGCCCACTTAAGAAGTGTAGACAAATAAGAGTTTGCCATTTGGGCTGAACTCTATTGCTAATGCTCATTTAATCCAATTGTGGGACCCTCGTCCCCCAGCGTAGGAATTGACCCGGTCCAAGCCGGAAATATTACAGAGAGTCATCATGGTCCAAGTACTTGCCCTTGGTCATAATAGTTTGCCTGTAGTCTTATGTTTATGTCCTATCAAAAAGAAGTCTTATGTTTGTGTGCATTAAGGTTTTGTATAATTATGACCAAAGAAAATAATTTGTTGTATCCAGTATCAAGAGATTATTGGCAGGAAACAATGAAGATAGATGGGAATCTTATCCCATGTAATGCAAGTGATTGTTTATTGCTCCAGCAAGAACAGAAGAAACAAGCTTAACAAACTCTGTTGCCGTGTTACCTGATTTGAGTATGTGTTAGACACGGGTACGTGTTTGAATGTCGGATTAGTTAAGTTTTAATATTTTACTTTAATTTAAAGTGTTTGAGTTTTATACCATTATTCAAATGTCGATGATTCAACACAAATATAATAGGATAAAGTAAGAGTTCATAAAACACAAGTATGCTATATGATTTTATGACGGAAGTTTGTTTTTAATGGCAAAAAAAATTAGTATTGCTGATAAAAGAGAATTACAAGCACATAGGCTAAAACTGCATAAAACTTAATTAATATACAAAAATCGGACCAAACCAATTTGGAACACAAGTAAACAGAACCACCCAATGCCAGTAAATACAATAAGACTAGCAGAATTTACACCATAAACGCAAAGAAAAGGGACCAAACCAGCAAGCGAAAGAGACAGCCACCAGCCACACCAAAACTGAAGCCAACAAATGAAAAACCAGTAGAGCAGTTGCTACAACAAAAACCGAAACTGAAACCCAGAACACCAGCAACACCTCAAAAGAAGCTGCAAAGCTAAATTAAACCCGCTTTTTCATATTTGTCGATATCCCCTCGTCTCCATGTGATAGAACTCTTCAATAAGTACTCTCTTCTCATCACCATCAAAAACTAGACCCACCCATCCCTTTACCCAACTCTCGGGTTGTAGTCGACCCAAATACTATATATCTTAGCTCGGTTTATCACTTGATACAATATTTTCTGCTCCAACATATTAAGCTTCACAATTTTAAAACGCATTTAGCAAGTAAAAGTGATAATCACTTATAAACAGTTCAGTCACTCACTCTCTAATTAATGTAGGATCCCAAAATTTGAACTCATCTTAGTACGCCACATGCATCATAAAACTCATAAATCATAAACTATTCACACAACCCAAAAAAGTAGTTTCTCTTTTAAATACACCAATAAAAATTTGTTACCATAAAACATGAAAACAATGGTCGAATATATACCAAGCCCTTCACTGGACAAGCTTTATATAGCGCGTTTACCTCGAGGATTTTCATTCTACTTTCTATTTCACATGATGCATCCTTTTATTCTCACACCTCTTAGCGGGCAGTCATCTCAAACACACCCCTCAATAAGCAATATTTCTATCACATTTCTAACCAAACCCATATTTTATGAAAGCATATAAAAGATTTATGAAAACTCAATTCTTCTCATTTTCCTAAACTCATTTTTCAATCAAGGCATAACAAATCAATTTATTAAATTATGCATACTCAACATAAAATATATATATATATATATATATATATATTAAAATCTCAAAACAAACAAAATAGGTAGTAACAATAGGATATGTGTATAGAACTGCTCACCTCGAAATCACAATAGAAAGCTCGAACCGAGAAGTTATGATGCTACCTCACTCGATCAAACATGCTTAACTACGAAGTTCTGATGAGATCTAGTGCATTCATACTATATGATCGCACCCACAACCCACATCGATAGTGCATTAAGAAGATATTGGTATATATGTAAGACCTTATGATCTCAAAAGAAACTTCGGTTAGCATTTGATCAAGTCTTGATATTCCATGTCCCAAAAAAAATGAGTAATTGGGCTGTTTATAATCACTAAGCTAGTAGCCTTAATTTATCTTCCGAACCCATTTTTGAAAAAAAATCATTTTCATTTCTTCTGTTTTTCTTGTTGATAATAATTTGATGTCAAAAGGACGATCATTAGTTTTAACACTACCCCTATGATGTTTATACTTGGTTCTACAAACCAACGAGACAACATCAGCAAAATCATAACAAACAGATTTTAACTCTACGCCATAGTCTCGAATGACCTAATTGATGATCAAGATTAAAGATATAATACACTTGCATGAGTGGATGTTCGTGAGGATCCCCTGTTATAATGCACACGTTAATTGTTAATTGGCGACGTTTTGATGAGATTTAATCAATTTTTAAAATTTTTTCAAAACAAATTTTATTTTGAAAATATTTATTAAAAAAATAGATTTAAAATGAATTAAATTCATCAACAATAATCAGGAAAGCCATTCTCACCTTATGGTAGCACTCCTCATGATTCTATATAAGGTATGATTGTACAATGAGCTGCAAAATCCATGAAGCATGATGCACGCATGTGCTAAGCTATTTGATTTGGATTGCTTCATGTGCGTGGTTCGACAGTATTTCTTACGTGCGTTTATGTATTTCAAACACATGAAAGAGTCTCAATGTGCCCTCCCACATAACTGGCAGAGCTCACATGGGAACCCCATCAGCTATGTAAGATGATATGAATTGCCATTATTTCATGGAGTTAATTCTAAGCTCACAAAAAATTTTCTTTTTTGCATAGAGGGGTTTCTTATGTATTATTACTTAATACAAGACACTACAAAATATGAATAATAATACTACTAAAAAACTAAAAAATAAGACGTCAAAACTTACAAAAAAAAAATTCATTAAAAGGATTTGCCAAACACCCAACACAAATTTAATTTGTTAGCAATGGGATCATTAACCTATACATATATTAATTATGTCGTAATGGTAAGGATAACTTCAACTAAGTACATGCACTTAAAACACGATATGCAATTTGAAGTGGTTAGCCATTTTGATTATATATAAAATAGAAACTTGATTGGTAATATTTGAGAATTTCATTAATGATGTTTGACATATACAATTATTATTATTAATGAATTTTTTAAAAATTACTAGTTAAGTTTTCACAAATCTGGTACAGCCAATGATTGTTTCACACGGACATATACCTCTTACCTTAGTCGTTATTGTATTGGACCATCATCATTCCTCATCTAATTGACTCTCTGCTTTAGACTAAACACCTTTTTTTAAATAAAAAAAAATTATTTTAGAAAGAATCAAAATTTGTAAAATTAATTATAAGAAATTAAATTTGTTTCTCAACTTAAGATCTTATTTTAAATAACTTGGCAAAAACCTTACCATTAACTGGACTGTCTAGTTGAAAACTGAGACCGAAGACGATCATGATCCTCAAAAAATCAAAGAAAAAAGTAATAATATTAAAATTGTTGTATTAAAATTCTTCCTTTTTCGGATGATTTTTTTTTTTCCTAGAGTTACATGATCATTCATGTTAATTTAGCTCCATGTATTTACAGTTGATAAATGGTGTGCCTGAGAGCATGGTTGAGGGTGCATTGAAGGGGATTTCCGATTTCTTTGATTTAACAAAGGAGGAGGAGAGGAGGGAGTACCTGAAAAAGGATTCCATGGATAGGATGAGATGGGGTTTAAGATCCAATTCTGGGAAAAATAGGGAATATCTAAAGGTAGTTTTACATCCCCAGTTCCATTGCCCAACTAAGCCCAACAGTTTCAAGTATTCAAGAATTATTTTTACTTAATTAATTTGTCTGTTTTTTTCTATTAATTTTATTATTATATATGAATAAACTTTTTTTTTAATCGATAATGTGTGAAAAAAAATATGTTTTGATAAGAAGTTTATTTTAAATAAATTAGAATATGTGGTTAAATCTTAATTTTTGATTTTTCAAAAGATGATAGCGTCATTTTTTTATTAAAAAAAAACGCATTTTTTTTATTAAAAAAAGACGCATGTTTTTTGATAAAGAAAAAAATGATGAAACTCCATAAGAGAGTACTTAAAAAGATTCAGAGAAGTTGAAATTGATTTAGCTAGAGCCATATCTAAAGTATTGGGATTTGAAGAAGAATGTTACATTGAGAAATTATCTGAGCTAGAATCAGGATTTGATGTGGCTGCCATGAACCTGTATCCGCCAAATTTCAAGTCAAAAAGTTCCGTCGGTGTTCCTGATCGGCTTATTTGTTTCACTCATTCAAGATGTGAATGGTGGTCTTCAAGTACTGTCCCACCAAGGAAAATGGATCAATGTTCATATTCCCCCTAATGCTATTTTCGTTAACCTTGGCTGATCATCTTGAGGTAATTTTTTTCTACTCATCCGTAATTAAAATTGCCAATGGTTAATTTTTTTTTCCTTTTTAAATTATATATAATTTCAAATTTCGGATTGGGTGTTTAAGTCGAATTTTTTTGCTCAAATCTAAGCCAATCAGACGACGAATTTTTGACTGCACCGAATACAAATCAAGAATTTTACATCGATTAAAAACTTAAGTGATAATTTTTTGGAACTTCACTAGTAACATCAAAACATACTTAAACAACATTACTAAAAAAATTACTAATCAAGTTTCTAACCTATTGATCACGTTGGGTGAAACTTTATTTTCATTTCCCGACCCCACAATTAAATTAAAATAGCTATTATTTAGATATATTTTATTTAAAAAAAATTAAAAATTATTTAGATGATTAAATAATACGGCAGATTTTAAGCAACGGAAAGTTGAAGAGCCAAATTCATCAAGTGATAGCGGAGGACAACAAAGTTAGGAGATTTTCCATGGCCACGCTTCATGGACCATCGCAGGATGTATTTGTGGGCCCAGCAAGGAATTTTGTTGATGAGTTTCACCCACAGGCGTATCGTGGGATGACCTACAAAAAGTCGCAACGGTGATGAGGTAGATGTACAATCAGGACTCGCACGAATTCGTCTTGGTACCATCTAACGAGGCTTTTATTCGCCGTTCAAAAGGAGGCGAACATCTATCAGTGTGTTACATTGACCCTTGTCTGGTTAAATATAATAAGGTCGATGTGTGTGGTATTCATGGAATCATAGATGTTTGTGTGTAGAACTATCTTCAAAATAATAGCCATTGCTTTTAATTATCAGATTTTTTTTAATCATGTTACAAAGTACGGGTCGGATCGGTTTGGTCCCAATATTTAAATTTTAATTTTTTCCAAACTCGATTTTAATAAGTTAACCAGTTAGGTCAAGTTTAGACTTATTCAACAAGCCTGAATTTTTTTTTTATATATATTTGAAGATTAAGTTAATCCAAAATACAATATTACATGCAAAAAATAAAATAATTTTTTTTACCCCAAGTCATTGTATTTCTCTTTCCTTTTTCATAGCATGGAATGTTAGTGTAAAAGAATCTTAACCTTAATATCATATATAATATTACATGAAATTTATATATTATTTATTACATATAAATAATTAAATTTAATATATTTTAGCATAATACTGTGGAATCACAAAGAACTTGGTTGTGGTCCACATGGAAGTGACTCAAAATTGGGCGACGACCAAATTCTATGTTGACAACACGTAACAACGATGCAAGGTGGTTTTTCATTTCTTTTTTGCAGCTTTTTTTATTATTTTGGGTTCATAACTGGGTTAGGCATTTGTGGTTTCTGGAAGACATTTTTACGGCAAAACATGTGAAAACACAACTACTGTTCATATGGATTTTGTATCACGCATGCACTTGGAATATGACTAAGAATTTTTGTATGGTGGTAAGAGACGAATTTAGTCAGCTCTTCTACCTGGCTAGGAGGAAAGAATGGTGTGCGTGTAGGGCAAGTAAGAGAGAGAAGCTCTCAGCTAGATACAATAACTTATCCATGGTTCCGGCTCTTCTCCCCTCTCCCTCTTCCTTTTCTCTGCGTAATTTCCACTGTTTTTCCTAGTATGGGTAAGAAAAAATCTAGTAAGAAGGTTCCACGTTCAGTTCAAGAGATGAAGGATCTTGAGTTTGTGCAAAATCATTTCAAATCCAAGAAAGCCACAATACCAGAATCGCGCAAGAAGGATTCTGGAGAAGGAAGTCAGCTGGACTCCAAAAAGGCTAGCAAAGAGTCAGAAAGCATCTTCTGCACCTTGGGTGAGGAGGATTCCTTGTCTCTAAGAATGAATTGAAGGCTATAGATCGGGCAGAAAGGATTGTTCACAAATAGTCTCATAAGTGAACAGTGTTCGAAAAGATGAAAGTGATGAGGAGGCGCAGCAGAAGGCTCCCCCCCCCCCCCCCCCCCCCTTCTAGGAACGGTTCTTCAAGCTCCTTTGATGGGAGTGTAGAAGAGATAGAGTCAGATGGTGAGCAATCGACCAGTGAAGAGGAGAGCTCTTGTCCTTTTTCTACTGTTCACAGAGACTCTGCGGGTACCAGTAAAGAAATAGGAAGAAAGATAGGCCCAAGCTCTAAGAGGCACCTTGCTAAGGAAGGTTTGGGAAGTGCTCATATTAAAGAAGGTGCTAGAGTCATCAGTAAAAGGAATGTAGTCCCCCCTTGACCTCGGATGCAACCTTATATGGAGGGGACAAGCGTGAACAGTGCCAACACTAAGGAGGGAGATAGTTTAAAAGCCCCTTGGGTGAGCCTATTTGCTGACAACAGGAAGCCATGTAATGGCATGCAGCTCTTTGCCATTGAAAGTGAGGGAGATGTGGTGTGTGTCTCTGAAGAACACATTGCAGAGGTCTTTGAGGATTTCCCTCATTGTCTAGTGGGGTATTTTGCTGGAAGGTTCCCAGGGAGAGCTGCATTGAAGAACATTACAGATTCCTGGAAGGTAAATGTCTTAACTCAATTCTATGATAGTGGTTGGATTGTTTTCAAATTTGATAAGGCTGAGTCAATGATGAAAGTCTTACAAGAAGGTCCTTATATTGTGTATGGAAGATCATTACTCCTAAAAACTATGCCTAAGTTTTTTCAGTTTGATAATGAAGAGATTAGTATTCTTCCAGTTTGGATTCAGTTGAGGGGTCTCCCACTTGAACTATAGACAGCTAATTTCCTTAGTAAGATTGGAACCCAACTAGGAAACCCCCTCCATGCTGATAAGCTCACTTACAGCAAAGATAGAATCTCATATGCCAGGCTTTTAGTGGAGATGGATGTTGCAAAGAAAATCAAACATTCTGTCATAGTTAGTCTACCAGGAGGGCAAACTTATGAACAAAAAGTATCATATGAAAACCTCCCTAGGTTCTGTTCCAGTTGTAAAGTGATAGGGCATGATCTCTCATCCTGTAGGCTAAATCAAGGGAAGAAGCTCAATGAAAAGGAGGGTGTAGCTCCTGTCTTAGATGGACTCAAGGACACCAGCAAGACCTCAATAGGTGTGCTAACTTCTCCAATTGAAGCAACAAGGAAGGGGCCTAGTACAGGCCCTAAAACTTCAGATAATCAACTACAACTTACTAAAGCTTCTGCCTAATCTAAGGACCCTTCCCTAGTAAGGACATCTAAAAGCAAAAGAGTCAAAGTGGATAGCTCCTGATGCGATGAAATTGACACTAGCTAGTGCACTAATCGTTCAAGTAATAAAATGATGAGTAAATATCATTCCCAACGAGGACTGAGCAAATACTATAGAAATTATGACTCGACTCTAATTGTCGGAGAAAAGGTTACTAATAATTAACTAAAAGGGAAAAACAAAACGCAATAGTAAATAAAGGAAAACTTGCAAACTTTGGAATGAATACTTTTATGAACTAACGTGCTAAGGACTCGACTTCACCTAAACCATAATTGACGAGAGTTTCGAATGGACAAGTTTCGTTTAATACGTTTTTCAATATGGTAGAATCCCCAATAAATTGGTTATCCATATTCCAGGTCTAACCATAATCTCAAGAATCATCAACTTCAAATATCCGTATTCCAGGTCTATTCTAGATTAATTCAAATTAAAAAGCATTAAATGTTTTTGGATTCCTTTCAGTTAAATCTCCCTATTCGATTACGATTTACGCGGACCACATGAACTTCCTAGAATCCCTATTCGGTTACTCCTATTTCATTCATGGAATGTTTTACCCTGGCCTTTGCATAGATAATAATCCAATATCATATTTATTAGTTTAACTATTCATGAAAGCACAGCTTCTCTATTCGACACATCACCATGCCCAAAGAAGGAATCAAAATAATAAAAAGCATTAAGAACAATAAAACACACTCTTTGAAAAACATATTAAATTCCACTTGTCCAAACAACAACTCAAGATATAGGTTTAGGATCCATCTATCCTTAACACAAAATTATCTACTCCATAATAATATTCAAACAAACCATGTTCATATTATAAAACATCAACATAGATAGATAAGAATAATACAAAACCGGAGAAGAATGATTTCAAAGCTTGATGCGTAGCCTCCCGGAGTGTCTCCAACTCTCCTTTGGCTTCTCCTCTTCTCCAAATTTTGTTTTCTTCTTCTACAACAGCCCCCCCCCCCCCCCCCCCATTCTTGTTCAGCTAGGGTTTCTACTTATAACATTCAAAATCAGTGGGCTGGCGCTGCAGCGCCAACATCCCGGCACTGCAGCTTCAAGACGTATTGAAAACCCTATTCTGGCGCTGCAGCTCCAACTTTCTGTCCAAATCCTCTCTTTTTGTCAGCTACCAGCGCTGCAGCGCCAACATCCCAGCGCTGCAGCCTTGAGTTTCTGTCTTCTTTGTGCATTTTGGCCTTCCAGTGCTCTCCAGCACTCTAGCAAGTGTCTGCACAATAAATTTTTATGACTTAGCATTGATAAATCAACTAAAACAACTTATTAGTAGAATAAGAAAAACTAAACTCAAATTGCTAAAAACACATGCAACATAATTCTAATACTTAAGATCAACACCAAAAACGTGCCTAAAAACAGTATAATAACATGATTTATTCAGAGTTATCACACCCCCAAACTTATGTTTTTGCTAGTCCTCGAGCAAACTAGAACAAAATTTTATGCACACACATCCTAAGAGTGCGAGATGGTTTGATTAGATTTGATATAACATGCCTTAAAGATTGCATAAAAATCATAACGCAAGAAAACTTTCCAAATGTTGCAAATGTCTAGAATTTCAAATTTATTGGCAGCTTTATCTTACATCAAATTCTTCAAACGTGTGTGTGTGTAACACCTTTATAAACTTAATCATCTCGACACTCTGATCGGTTTATGCAAGCAAGTAGGATAATGCCAATCTTTCAAAGTCCATAAGCTTGCTTTTCACACCACTTTCCACTAATGTAGGCCATGACAATACCCGAGATCACCAGGACTTTATTCTGCTTATAACTTTGGATAAGGTTAAGGTATGGTAAAAGATTGATTTGAGGCTCACATCACCTTAAGAACATCAACCAATAAAAATTTTATTTCGAACTTTCCCTCAGTTATCATGGAATACTTCCAATACTTTTGCTATTGTCACATCTTCTTCTTCTTCTTCTTTTCTTTTTCTCTTTTTTTTTACTTTTTTTTTGTATGCTTGTACTATAGTAGCACTAGTCTTTGTTTTCGTGTGCATTACTGAAACTATAACATAGGATGTACACGACGATCAAACACAGTTTTGCCAGCTGCCTGTGTTAGGCAGAATACAACTTGATCAAATAGTTCGTGTGGTAAACCTTTTTAACTTCGATCTTTCCCTTTGTCACTCTCGATGGGAAATATGTGATACCTATCATAGCCAAGTGAAGACCGCTTTCTCTTGCTCAATCCTCTGTCACCACTTAAGAGAATAGTCCCTTTATTAATCAATGTGCTTACAGGTGAAAGGTGGAGATTTTTTTTTTTTTTTGAAAGGGAAATAGGTTAGATGATTGGGTGACAAAACAAAATGTATCCAAGCTCAAAAGGGGAAAACAAAGGATAATCACATATCAAGGGTTGGCTAGAAAGGCTCAAACTTTCCAAACATGGCTTGGATCCTTTCTTTGGTATAGTATTACCTAGGATTTCGCCTCAAGTGATCTTCAAACAAGTTCTAGAGTCCAAGAGATCACAAGACTATACTGTTCACATAAACATTCTCCGAACAGCAAGACAACAAAGTGCTTAGGTGTAAGTGCTCATTGAGTTCAAAGAGTTCGATGTAAAATAAATCCAACAACAAATTCAAGCACACAGACAAACGCAAAATTTTTCAAATTTTCAATGGCTATAATCAAGTCAATCTATTTCTCATCATCGAAAAAATCAAAATCAAACACAAACAACAGAAAGCACTCAGATAAAACAAATAGAAAAATAACTAGAAACATGAGCAGTGCACAACACTCAGATAAAGTTCCCACCCCCAAACTTAAATGATACATTGTCCGCAATGTATAGAATTTGAATTATAAAGTAAGAGAAGGGAACTCCTCTAATTAGTCAGAGGCCAAATCTATCGTCTTTGTCAATGTCCTCATCCTCATTATCACTGCTATGATCAGGATATGGTGGTAATGGAGAAATCTTACTTGATTAGAAGACATCAACAGCACCTAAAATCACTTGAGATGAGTGATTCTCGGGAGGAATGGAAGCTATCCATGGTGGAAAATGCAAAAGCTTGATGCGATGAAATTGACACTAGCAAGTGCACTAATCGTTCAAGTAATAAAATGATGAGTAAATATCGTTCCCAATGAGGACTGAACAAATACTACAGAAATTATGACTCGACTCTTATTGTTATTTGAGCAAACGAATAATTGCCGGAGAAAAGGTTACTAACAATTAACTAAAAGGGAAAAACAGAACGCAATAGTAAATAAAGGAAGACTTGCAAACTTTGGAATGAAGACTCTTATGAACTAACGTGCTAAGGACTCGACTTCACCTAAACCATAATTGACAAGAGTTTCGAATGGACAAGTTTCGTTTAATACGTTTTTCAAGATGGTAGAATCCCCAATAAATTGGTTATCCATATTCCAGGTCTAACCACAATCTCAAGAATCATTAACTTCAAATATCCGTATTCCAGGTCTATTCTAGATTAATTCAAATTAAGAAACATGAAGTGTTTTTGGATTTCTTTCAGTTAAATCTCCCTATTCGGTTACGATTTAAGCAGATCACATGAACTTCCTAGAATCCCTATTCGGTTACTCCTATTTCATTCACGGCATGTTTTACCCTGGCTTTTGCATAGATAATAATCCAATATCATATTTATTAGTTCAACCATTCATGAAAGCATGGCTTCTCTATTCGACACATCACCATGCCCAAAGAAGAAATCAAAATAATAAAAAGCATTAAGAACAATAAAACACACTCTTTGAAAACCACATTAAATTCCACTTGTCCAAACAACAACTCAAGATATAGGTTTAGGATCCATCTATCCTTAACACAAAATTATCTACTCCATAATAATATTCAAACAAACCATGTTCATATTATAAAACATCAACATAGATAGATAAGAATAATACAAAACCAGAGAAGAATGATTTCAAAGCTTGATGCATAGCCTCCCGAAGTGTCTCTTACTCTCCTTTGGCTTCTCCTCTTCTCCAAATTTTGTTTTCTTCTTCAACGGCCGCCCCCCTTTCTTGTTCAGCTAGGGTTTCTATTTATAACATTCAAAATCCGCGGGCTGGCGCTGCTGCGCCAACATCCTGGCGCTGCAGCTTCAAGACGTATTGAAAACCCTATTCTGGCGCTGCAGCTCCAACTTTCTGTCCAAATCCTCTCTTTTTGTAAGCTACCAGCGCTGCAGCCTTGAATTTCTGTCTTCTTTGTGCATTTTGGCCTTCCAGTGCTCTCCAGCGCTCTAGCAAGTGTCTGCACAATAAATTTCCATGACTTAGCATTGATAAATCAACTAAAACAACTTATTAGTAGAATAAGAAAAACTAAACTCAAATTGCTAAAAACACATGCAACATAATTCTAATGCTTAAGATCAACACCAAAAACGTGCCTAAAAGCAGTATAATAACATGATTTATTCAGAGTTATCAGCTCCCATGCTTAGCAAGAGAAAGCTCCTGACCCCACTAGAATAGTAGGTGATCCCAAAAAGGCTAATGCCCATCTATCTTCAAGTGGGATTGAAAAGGAAATCTCTATTTTGGAGAAAATTCAGGCAAATACTAAGAAGAAGAAAGGCAAGTAAGTTGTGTTGACAACTCAGAAAGATGAGAAAGGGGGGAAAGCCTCCCTGCACCACCAATGATAGTAGCTAGCTAGAATATCAGGGGTTTTCACAAACCCCTGAAACACAATAGGGCTTTACACCTTATGCGGAAGAACAGGATTGACATAATGGGCATTTTGGAGACAAAGTTAGATGGGACTAAGCTGAACAGAATCATGGACAATAAATTTAGAGTTTGGAGGCAAATCAACAACTTCTATGACCATACTGCAAGCAGAATTGTGGTGCTGTGAGATTCTTCCAAGGTCAGTCTTTCTGTTTTTGACACTAACCCTCAAGTTATTCATTGTAATGTAACTTGCTTAATTTCATCCTGTAAGTTTGCAGTGAGTTTTGTATATGGATTTAACTCAATTGTATCCAGAAGACCCTTATGGGATAATCTGTGTAATTCTGGCTATGAGAATGAGGTTCCTTGGCTGGTGTTGGGGGACTTCAATAATGTGTTTGCTACAGATGAGAAGGCTAATGGTAACCAAGTTTCAGATTATGAGTTAAGGGACCTTACTATGCGCTGTGGGGAAACAGGTTTGACAGATGTGAATTCCACTGGGTGCTTCTTCACTTGGACTAACAATCACATTTGGACTAAGCTGGATAGGGTGATGGTAAACAGTGTTTGGTACCAGAAGGGATATAAAGCTCAAGCTAGTTTTCCTCCTGCAGGGTGTCTTTCTAATCACTCTCCATGCATAGTCAATCTGCTAGATGAAGGTAGACGGGGTAAAAGGTCCTTCAAATTCTTCAATATGTGGTCAGAGCATGAAAAGTTCATTGAGTTAGTGAGAACCAACTGGAGTAGGTCCATTAGAGGGACCAAGATGTTCAAGCTGTGCAGAAATTTAAAATTCCTAAAATGCCATCTCAAAAAGCTTAATGAGAGACATTTTAGTCATATTTCTGCTAGGGCTTTAGAAGCTTCTCAAATCCTGAATAGAATAAAGATGAGCTTCATGAGAACCCTCTGGACTCTGACCTTCAAACTAGAATGGCTGAGCAGAAACTAAAAGTTTTCAAGCTTGCTAAAGCTGAGAGAAGTTTCCTATCCCAACAGGCCAAATGCAAATACCTAATGAACAGTGATAGAGGATCTAAATTCTTTCATGCTTTAATGAGAAGGAAAACAAGAAGGAATCACATAGCTGCGGTGGAAGTTTCCAGTGGATCTCTTACTACCTCTGAGTCTGAAGTGGTTCATGAATTTTTAAAGTTCTATAAAGACCTGCTTGGCTCATCTAGCCAATGTAGTCCTATAGATTTGGATGTCATTGAAGAAGGTCCTAAGGTTACTGAGACCCAAGTTGAGTTCCTGGTTAAAGAGGTTACAGAAGAGGAAATCAAAGATGTTCTTTGGAGCATTGGGGAAGATAAATCTCCAGGTCCTGATGGTTACGCCTCTGGATTCTTTAAAAAAGCTTGGGGGACGTCAAATATGAAGTGATTGAGGCAGTACAGGAATCTTTCATGAATGGGAAGCTCTTGAAACAGGTTAACCATACGTCATTGGCCTTAATCCCAAAGTCCAAGCATGCCTCTAAAGTGGAACACTACAGGCCTATAGCTTGCTGCAATGTAGTTTACAAGATCATTTCCAATATCTTGGCCTCTAGACTTTCTCCTATCTTGGGTTGCATTGTGAACCCTGCACAAGCTGCCTTCATCAAATCCAGAAGCATGGCATAGAATATCTATCTGGTTCAGGAACTGCTCAGAAAGTATAGTAGGAAGAGGATTTCTCCGAGATGCATGATCAAAATAGACATCAGGAAAGCCTATGATACAGTGAACTAGGACTTCCTAAACAGCATATTGTCCAGTCTTGGATTTCCAGACAAGTTCCGAATTTGGGTTATGGAATGTGTTACCTCTACTACATTCTCTTTGTCCATCAATGGTAGCTTACATGGCTTCTTTGTGGGTAAAAAGGGTCTTAGACAAAGGGATCCGCTGTCCCTCTACCTATTTGTGATCATTCTTGAGTACTTTTCTAGACTCCTTGCTAAACTTTCTAAAGATGAGGGGTTCAAGTTTCACCCTAAATGTGACAAGCTTAAAATCACCCACCTAGCTTTTGCTGATGACTTAATCCTATTTGCTGAAGGGGAAACTTGGTCTGTTGGTCAGATTATGAACTGCATTCGAGTATTCAGTAATGTTCAGGGTTGCATGCTAGTCTGCCTAAATCCAATATTTTTCATGTTGGTATTCCTCCTTCTGAGCTGGTTGAAATCAGAAGAATCACAGACATAGAGGAGGGCAGCCTCCCCTTTAGATACTTGGGGGTTCCCCTAGCTTCTTCTAGACTGAATGTAGCACACTACTTCCCGCTTTTGGAAAAACTCTCTACTTATGTTAATGCTTGGGCTGGGACTTCACTTTCCTATGTTGGCAGGACAGAGCTAATCAAATCAGTGTTGCAAGGGTTTGAATGCTTCTAGTTAGTTATTTTCCCAATCCCAGCAAACATGGTGGAAAAAATCATCAGGATGTGCAGATCCTTCTTATGGAATGGCAGGTAGTCTGGTTCTAGAAAAGCTCTAGTGGCCTGGAATGATATGTGTAAACCCAAATCAGAAGGGGGGCTTGGTCTGATTGACCTGAAATCCTGGAATAAAGCCCTGTTGACTAGAGTTCTTTAGAACATTCACTCTAAAAAGGATTCTCTATGGGTGAAATTGGTGTATCACTATTTCTTACAAGGCAGATCAATTTGGGAGGTCGGTCCTAAGCATGAGGACTCCCCTCCTCTCTATGGAAAAAGATTCTGGAAATCAGGAATGAGTTGGTAAGACAGGCTGCCTCAGCCCAGCAGGTCCAAAGAAAGTTGCAAGAATGGTCAGATCAGAATGAGATCAGTATGAGGAAGGTGTACAACTCTATTAGGCTGAAAAGAAACATGGTCAGATGGGCTTCCCTAGTGTGGAACAACTGCTGTTTACCCAAACACTCATTCATTCTTTGGTTGGCCATTAAAGGCAAGCTGCTCACAAAAAACAGACTTCAACTTGATGGGGAGGATAAGATGTGTCCTTTATGCAAAGAAACAGAAGAGTCTATACACCACATGTTCTTTTCCTGCCGGATCAGTAAGGGTACATGGGACTCTATCAGACAGTGGTTAGGATGCAGAAGAGGAATGACTACTCTACCCAGTGCAACTAAATGGCTTCTTAAAGAAGCTAAAGGAATAGGTCCTCAAGCAAGAGCCAAAAGAGCAGCACTAGCAATCACAGTCCATAGCATCTGGATGGCCAGAAATGCTAAGCAATTTGAAGAAACCTCTGTTCATTCAAACTGCCTAGCTAAGAAAATTAAAACTCAGGTGTATAGAAGTGTGTATGCCTCATTTCTAAATATTAGGCTTTTCTTGTAAGCCTCTTTGTTTTGTTTATGCTTTCTTTGTATATCCTCTGGGTATGCCCAAAGAATTTTTGTAAATGCTTTTGATTAATACAAATTTAATTTACAGATAAAAAAAAAAAGAATGGTGTGCACGTAAATCATTTTGAGACTTGTTTTGCTTGATTTGGACTGAAATAATAGCCTACGCTTATCAAACACGTGTAAAAATAAACGAATTCGACATTCGAATATGTACTCGTGTCCAACACATTTTTCCGACTCTACATAACATATATAACTCTATCTTTTAAAAAACAGAGTACTCAGTTTTGCCATTGCATTTTCAGAGCAGGGTGTCAAATGGCCAACCTTTATCGTTTGCTACGTGAAACGAAAGACATATTTCTTGTATTCATTTCATAAAGAAGTTGCTTCAAAACTTAGGACTATGAAATTGTGTTGATTAATCAGTTTTGGCTTGGTTGTATGTATTGACCGACTGAGTTGATTTGTTTGGCGGATTGTAATGACTGACCAAGTCTGTTATGCGTATGTACAAGAGACATAAGACGAGTTTTTTCCTATCCATTTAGAGTTTTCCCTGTTTTGCTGATAAGACCTATTGAAATAACAAGTTCCCAAGTCTCCTTTTGATGTTTCCGAATTCCCTACATTTCATCCACAGATTCTTCACAAATTTAGTTTTGCTTAACGCTTATGATGGCACTCTATTTTAATTTAATGCTAATTACACCCAATCCTCGTCTTCAAGCACATGCGTACGTGCAAAATGAAAACAAGACTAGTCTCTTTAATTAAAGGAAGGTAAAAAACACTTATGTTACATGAACTTTTTACTTTATCGTGTCACACTCATATTGAATTTTCGATATTCGAATAAAAATATAACACTCGACATTTTAAATTAAAAAAAATTATGAAAAATTATTAAAAGTAAAAGAATCTGACACTCAAATATGCAACCATGCCCAACATTTGAATATGCGACTGTATCCGACAGTATCCAAGTCCAACATAGAAAATTTTGTAAATTTGTAAAGATTATACACATTCTAAACTGCAACAACAACAACTTTCATTGAGAATATTGTATATTTCACTGTACCCAAACATTATTGGATGGCTAATTACATTGCAAACTCCAGCTCATAAAAAGTGGCGCTTTATCTTTATATGTGTAAGAAAGTCCAGCAACTGCCACCGACATGCCTGCATTATGTCAAAACAATCACACATTAGAATTTGTAATACAATTTATATCCAATTGTTAGATACATGAGAGTCTAAGATAAGTTCAGCAATATCTTTGTACGAAGGAATTATCCTACATTTGATACTTTAGCTAATCATCAACAACTAAAATGACTTGCAACAAAATGTTTTGCAAGTCATTTTCTTTCAAATTTTGACTTATGATTTTAAGGTAAAATAAACAGAACCCACAATAAATTTTGGGATGACAGCCATCAAAATGATCCGATACAAATTTTGAATCTTGAGTTTACCCTACTTAGCTAGTTTGCAATTTTGATCTATAACCGTCAAAAGAGTTTTTGAAACAGATTTTAATGTTTAGTGTTTGATAAAATAGACGAAAAAATCAATTGTTTTGAAATAAATTTAATTTTTTTAAATGAAGTATTTGCTTATTCATACGAACCCACGGATTAATTTTCTACCACAAATTATTTCTAAGCAAAAATTATTTTTACCACAATCCATGTGTGTATGCGTTTGTTTTCATATCCCCGAAGCAGAGCATGATATATAAGAAAATGCACCATCAACAAATTTTCAATAGGATACATATGTATCCTTACTATACATTACCACTAGTAATATTAAACCAATAGCGATTCATACAAGCTAAATCTTCTGATAGAAAATTAGGCTAAAAAAGGCCTTTAATTTTATTAGGATATTTTGCTCTCTATCGAGATCTTTGCTTAATGTAAAAAAAGGAAAAAGATATTCTGCCGATTTGTTTGAGAAATGGTACATGCTTGTATTTCATTTCTCTCTCTCCTCTGTTTCAGTAACAGAGACAAAACCTGTATTCTAGAACGTACGCGATCCTTGTAATGAAACTTTCAGCTATACTTGAATTTCCAAAATAATCACATAATTTACTTTCTATTTCAATTAAGTACAGGAAAAAAAAATCATATGGGATCTGTATCAACAAAGTTCCTCTGTTTCAATTAAGAATTTCATTAAATTAGTATGAAACTAATGGATGTAATATATATACCTAATTCCAAATTCTTCTGCATAAAGGCCAATTAACCCCTAAATTCATCAAAATCATTAAATTACAACGTACCTGCTGCTGCTCCTGCTGTTGCTCCTGCTACTGCTCCTGCTGCTACCACTGCTTTTCGTGCTTCCACTGTTAGAATTCGATCCTCTGCTCTCTCTCTCCTTCTTCCACCACTCCTTTACAGACCCATCAGACACCGAAGGCCTCGGAGAAACTTTATTAGTACTTGTCATAGAATCTCTGTTTTTCTTCTTCGTCGTCCCAAAATTAATTGGAAACACCATCTTAAGAAGAAACCCACCATTATCTATGCTTTCGTTTCTATTTAATTGTACCTTTATGTCCCTCTTCTTCTTTTTCTTCTCCGTTATGGGTAAATTCCCGTTGAAAATGTTTCTCCCTTGTACTACATGGCTATCTTGTCTTGCAGCAGCAACCATGGGCTGCTCTACAAGATCTTTCAAGGAAAGCTCATAACACGATTCGGGCATTTTACTAACCATTTCCATAAGCTCTCTCTGCCCTCTGGCAATCGCTTGAGCTTTTGACGATGGGGAAAGGGATCGATAATGGTTTGATTGGCGATGAAGAGGACTTGTTGGTGGACTACTAGACCTCCACAAAGGGGGTGTACATACACCTGAGTCCTCATCATCGTCCTCCTTAGTTTCAGCCCCCATGCTATTCCACGTTCTATGATTACCATAGTTTTGGGCTGCTTTTTGTGCCCGATTACTGTAATTTTTCGCACCATAGCTGTCGTAACAGTCACTTATTGGCCAGATGTGATCGGACAAATGGACATGATGGAAATTGGGTAATTCTCTGTCAGGATCTAGCATGGTTTTTTGTGAGGAGAAACGGATGGAAGGGAAGGAGGAATGAGAAATTTGTGATTGTGGGTTCTTTTTTAAGGGAGGTCGGTGTAAAGACATTATCAATTTATCGTCATCCCCCATCTCTTTATTGTTCTTTGTTCTTTTTTTCTTGGTAGTCATTTTCGGTTAAATATCATCACTAGTCCCCATATCTTTTTCTCTTAACCAAATTGATCCTCGAACATTCAATTGTGACTAATATATTTCTCAATTATCAATTTCATTTCATTAAGTTACTAATCAATTAAAGAAACGTTTGGTACTGGATTTAATCAAATTTTTTTAAAGTAAAAATTATTTTATTTACATTTTCTTTAAAAAAAATTAAAAAATTAAATTTAAGCTAAAATAAATCCAACACCAAACGTCTGTCTTAAATAGTTAACACTCACTTTCAATTCTATTAGTGTTATTGCCATGTAAGAAAGAGCAATTTAACTACTTGATAAAATATTTTAGTCACTACTACTAATTAAACAAGGAGTGAAAAAAAACACACTGAATATGAGAATTCTTTCACTTGAGAATTGGTTCATCATGTTATTTTTAAGATTATTAAATAAGAGAGTTCTTCCATTTAAATCATGTTTGATTTTTTATTTAAGTCCACTTAAAAACAAATTGACTCAAATAATTTTAAGACAAAATTTACTTAAAATTGAGTTAAGTAGAAAACCAAACATCTCTTTAATGTGATGAGCGGTTAAATTATTTTACCGATATGAAGATTTAAAATCAATAATTGAGGGATTTTTTATCTTAACTAAAAAATTTGAGGGTCAATTTGATGGAAGGATGAAATAAGGAGGATCCATGGTGTTATTTAGCCGTCATTTTCCTATAATGGGATGCTCGTGGGGTGGTCTGGGATTGGGGTCATAAAAGTCAAGGGATTCTAGATGTAGTTGAGAGAGGTAGGGCCCTCTCTTTCTAAATTTTTCTCTTTTTTTTTTTTTGTCTTTTGAGGGAGCTTTGCCTTTTGTTTTCTTCTTTATGCAAATAGGATGTTCTCAGACTTTTGCTGTATCTGTTGTAACGTATCCAAGAGGTTGATTATTTGCCATATCTAATTAGCAATGATATCGTCTGATTGGGCAAAGACCGTTTCCAGCTTTCAGGCTTTTTAGTGGTGTTAATCTTTTACTTCAGTCTTGTTGGGGTTTCTTTGTTTACTTATTTATTAAGCTTCTAGACTTTACTTTGCTCGTGCTGGTTATTTTTTTTTTTAAACTTTGTAATATTTGTGATATTTTGAGTTGACCCCTGCTTTTCATCAAAAGATTTTCCCTAATTACAAATTATGATTGAATCAGAGAGTAATTAGTCATGAACTGATGATTAACCAAGAGTGTTTGACACGGCTAGAAACACATGGATTAAAATATAGCATCAGATATGCCGTGTATGCATGGTAAGATCATCGTGCTATCATTAAATTTTTTTTTATAAAACTAAATCATTAATCATTTAACTATTTTCCTATCAAAAATTATATTGCTGCCTTCCAACGATGAAATCAAGATTTCTTTATTTTTGGGTATATTAGTGAAAAAAAATTATATCTGGGTCTATTATATAAAAACAAAAGAAATCTAACAAAAAATTACTATTAAATCAAAAGATTCAAGTTTTAGATTCAAAATCCAATTAAAGGTTATTGAAGGTCGAATTAAAAATGAAGGTTTTGATCGAGTTGAAGTAAACCAATGCAAGGATTGAAGTGTTTGGAGATTTAAATCGACGTAGTAAAGATGTAGAACCACGTTAAAATTTTTATGTTTATTTTTTTTTAATTTTACTATTATGATTGTGGTCGTTGATTGGTAATCAAATTCTCAGTAAATCTGTATTTTTTTTATTATAACAAAAACATTTCAAATCAAAATTAAAATAACATAACGTAAAGTAATCATTTTTTATTTTTTATTTAATTATTCCTCGTATCTTTTTGTATGAGTGAGTTTTGAACTGATTTGTTTTTTTTTATGATAATAAACTACTTTAGAAATTAAAGTAGTTTGAAAGTTAAAACAATACTATCATAAACAAAAAGTGGTAAACAGTTTAACCAAGCTTCATCATTAAGCATCGAAAAAAGACAACCCTTTAGTGTAGCAAACATATAATCAATGGAGCCTTGTCTGCCATTTGAGCTAGCAAAGACTCAAGACCTCATGGTGGGAAAAATTATTATCTGATACAGTGTTACAAACTAATACTACTTTGCCTAAGTTAGAACCTAAAACCTTAGTTTTCTCGGTGGTGGCCAAATTTATAGATGAAGCTATCAGTACCACAGTGCCATAAATATTGTAACAAACTTAAGGACTATTGATAAAAGTTCATTGAAAATGGGAGTTGTTAGCTCTACCAAGACATATCACCAATTAATGCAGACTATTGATAAAAGTTCTTTGAAATGGGAGTAGTTAGCTCTATCAAGACATATCACCAATCAATGCTAGTGGTCTTCCTTAAACGGCCAAAGTACTGTTTGTGGGATGTTACAGTTTTGATCATATCTTTTGTTGTCTCTCTCAAGAGAAAACCGACAAAATTGGAATAGTAATTCTTAACTCAATTATTTGTCCCTAGCCCGTGAATTCATCGCTTTTAATGCAAGACATGTTGATGACTCTTTACTTTCACCATACCCAATTCCAAAAGACATAAAAAAAGGTACAACTTTATAAAAAGAACCCTCGTGACTCAAGGAAGTGGAAATAATCTAACTTTTGGTGTCTAGTTTTTAAAGTGATTAGAGTTTCTTATAAAAAATAATAAATAATGAATTTTAAGAAATCTAATTTGTCTCTATGCATAAACTATAAAACTATTTAATCAAATGTTAAACATTTTTATAACTTGACAATTATTTTATAAAAAATTATTTTAATTTTTTAACAATAAAACAATTAAAACTATAATTATACTAAAATGACAACGTTTGATAAATTGGATTTAAAAGATGAATATCTATATATATATATATTTAATTTTATATATGTAAAAAATAACATATAAATTGTCCAACACCCCTTATCTATAAAAATTATTTCATTATATTTTCTCTTTAATATAGTCCACCAATCAAGCATTAACGCATATGTAATCTTGGAAGTAGTGTTACAATGCTTTTTTATTTTGCTAGCAGTGTTAATATATAATTGCGTTAGTTGGATTCTTATTAAAATATGCTCTAATCACTTAAATTAATTTTATTTTGTGATCGAAACATGTTTTAAACATATTTTAATAAGAGCCTGAACTGCACCAATATATAATAATAATGCTGGAATTAAAGGTTTCTTTCATTTTTTTAAATAAAAGTTTCAATCATCTAGTTTACTAGTGTGAGATAATAATTACAGTGGTAGAACATAAGATCTCACAATGTGAAGTTTCAAATTTAATATTTTATGTCTCATTTTGTGATCACTATATGATTATTTAAATAAATAATTTATTTTTTTAATAAAATATAAAAAATCATACACATTGAGATTTAAAATTCTAAACGTACATATCAAAAATAATTAAAATTTGGATTAATTTCTCGATTTAAAGATAAGATATAGCAACTATTTTACTCGTAGGACTAATTTTGAAAATGGTTAACAAACAGATTAATAGTCCAAAAGATGAGGTGATTGCAGTCTCTTCAGAGAAATTTATCGGTCAAGAGCCAAGATCATAAAGTACACCCAAATAAGAACTTTTTTTCCCTATTTCGTTTTAAGGATCTCAAATCACTGTCGGCGTACGTTTGGAGTGGGAAATATACGAATAAAGAGAAGAAAAATAGAGTAATAAATTTACTACGTTCTTACGAAAACATTATGTGGTGGCAGCAAGTTTTGAAATTTTGAGCTTTTTTTAAGAATATCTATTTTGGTTCTCATGGGATTGCGGAATTATGGGATTTGAGAGATTATCATATTTTGGTGGTTTGAAGTTTGGCATTTAACGTTTTCGCGTTTAGTTTAATGCTCAAATTATTTTGGGAATAATTATCATTAGTGTAGGAAGATCATTCAAATGAATCTCTTTTTTATGATTAGACATTATTATTTAAGGAATTCATCAGAGTATTGATTACATTATGTGTTTAGAGAAACCAAATAGGTTGCTGATTTGTTGGCTAGGCAAGAAAGACTGGGGCATATTTGTTTCGAGGTTTTGAAAACAGTTTTCAAAAACTCGAAACATGTTTAAAACTAGTTTTTAAAAGTTGTTTCGAAAACAGTTTTTAGAAAATCAGTTTTCAAAAACTATTTTCTGAAAACCCCATATTGGTGTTTTTTGATATAATTTTCGAAAAATAGTCCTAAAATTAGTGTTCACTTTTCTGTTTCATTCTTCCTCTATGGTATATAAAAATATAAAAATATTAAAAATAAAATAATATTAATTATTTTTAAGTATTTAATAAATATGAGAAATAAAATTAATATAGATTTTAAATTTAAACTCAAAGCTGAAAATAATTACAAGGTATATCAAAATAATTTTCAAAATAAGATTATTTAAACAACATTTCATTGTTTTTTGTTTTGAAAACAGCTTTCGAGTTACAGTTATCCAAACATGTTTTCTTCAGAAAACATCATAAAACTGTTTTCAGTTTTCATTTTCGAAAACTGTTTTCAAAAATTGAAAAAAAAATATTATCCAAACATGTCCTTGTTATTTTGGACTTTGTTGTTTTTTCTTCTCATATTTCATGGTTACCTTGTATTTTGGATATGAACACTAGAAAAGTTTTTATGCTATGAATTTTCTCATTTTGATCTCATTGGTTCATACTTTGAAAGGTCAAACGTGTTAGTACTATTTTTTTATTTTTTTTGATGAATTATTATTCACCTAAATAATTAAAATAATAATTTTATATATTTAAGCGTCAAAGTGATCAAAGCCGCATGTATGCCAAAAATCTATGTCAAGCGATACCACAAACTAACAGAAGAAATTTGGGTTTGAGAAGAGTATTCTAGAAGGGCCCCATAGGGTGTATCAGTTAGTCAACATTTTTATTGTTACAAGAAAAGAGAACTATAAAACTATTCTTTGTTGACATTTTGCTCAAATGTTAGCTATTTGCTGACGAAAAATGTCACCCACATAATACATATATAATACGTAATTTAGATTTAAGTTTTTATTTTTTCTATTGTCTGTTTAAATTTCCTATAAAGTACTTAAATTTTCATTTTAACACAAAGTGGCTTTAATTCTAATCTATTTGATACTTCAAGCTCAAATACTTTATTTTAAAAAATATCATAAAAAAACGTTTGTTTTCGCAAAATTGATACGCATGCACCTCGCACTTGCAAAGAATTAAATAGTCAACACTAAAGTTAGAATAGTATAAAAGTTTATGTGACAAAAAAATATTATCTTTTGGAGCGTGTTAGTAAATGATTGGGTTATCAAGGTTCAGATGATTACTAACGTTGATATTGAGTTTCATCAGCTTGATTCGATCATTGAAGATTATTGATCGTTGCTCTTTAGATTTTTTTTTTTTTTTTTTGTACAATCACTCATATTTTGCATCAAAGGAATCACATAGCCAATTTTATGGCAAGTTTTGAGTATAACCGGCCTCCAGTCTTTTGTGAATCTTCCTTTGGGTTTGAGTTTTTATTGGAGGATGCTTTGGGTGTCTTTTATCCGGGGCTAATTTTGGTGTTGTTCTTCTTTTATAAAAAAAAAAATTATCATAATCACCCAAAAAAATATTTATTTAAAAAATTGAGGCTTAATTAACTTTGATTATCTAATTATGATGGTTATTGTTAAACACATTTGCATTTAACTGTATTTCAATGTTTCTTTTATAATTTAAAAATTATCAATTTATCTTTTAAGAAAATGGGCTTCTGGAGGACTTAATGAATTGAATCATTCAGTTCCCTTTCGATTAGAAAATATGCTCCGTACCAAATCAGGCAGGAAGTGAATTATTGATTGAATGCAGCTACATTCTGCATTCACCTATGCAAATAGGCAAACAACAGCTACTTTTGCAGTCTATGTTTGAACTGCCTGCAGTAGCAGAGCATAAGCACGGACTATGATGCTTCAGATTGAGAACTCAACAAATAGGCTGCGTGATAAAATTTGACATCACTTATGCAATGTTGGCTGTGAGCCTATACGTTCAGGTTTCCTGAGACAACAACAGAATGGATTCATTAGGTAATTATCTGAAATACTTGAAAGTGGCTCCTACCATGGTTCTACTATTTTGACATCTCAGTCATCAAGATATTACAGGTTTCTTGTACGTTAATTGGGTTCCATGGTTTTATACCAACTCTTTATTTTTATTTTTTTTGAAAATGTAAATACATTACTCAAAAATTATATACAAAATACACTGGGCATATCCAAAAGATGTGATCATTACATAAAAGGTCTAAAGTCAGAAAAATTATCAAAAACTATCCTATACACTTGGATTTGAATTTTCCTAACTATGTTGCTAGGGTGGGCAACTACTCCTTCAAATTCCCTGGCAATCCTGGCAAGCCATAGATGGTGAACGGTGCTGGCAAATGCTGCTCTCTGGGTCTTTGTAGTAGGACCCTTCCCTTTAGCTTCCTTGTGTAACCATTTTGATGCAATTTTAAGAATGGTCATGCTTTTTTTATTGCCCATCCACTATTTTATTTCTGTCAAGACTGCTGCACTTATTCTGCAAGAGAAGAACAGATGGGAGACTGATTCTTCAGCTTCTCTGCATAGGGAGCACATCCTGTCATTTTCATAGAACAAAAGTTTGTCTTTAGTGAGCAACTTGTCTTTAATAGCTAACCACAAGATAAAGGCATGCTTTGGGGTGATACTGCCACTCCACACCACAGGAGCCCACTTTACTCTGGCAATCGCTTGAGCTTTTGACGATGGGGAAAGGGATCGATAATGGTTTGATTGGCGATGAAGAGGACTTGTTGGTGGACTACTAGACCTCCACAAAGGGGGTGTACATACACCTGAGTCCTCATCATCGTCCTCCTTAGTTTCAGCTCCCATGCTATTCCACGTTCTATGATTACCATAGTTTTGGGCTGCTTTTTGTGCCCGATTACTGTAATTTTTCGCACCATAGCTGTCGTAACAGTCACTTATTGGCCAGATGTGATCGGACAAATGGACATGATGGAAATTGGGTAATTCTCTGTCAGGATCTAGCATGGTTTTTTGTGAGGAGAAATGGATGGAAGGGAAGGAGGAATGAGAAATTTGTGATTGTGGGTTCTTTTTTAAGGGAGGTCGGTGTAAAGACATTATCAATTTATCGTCATCGCCCATCTCTTTATTGTTCTTTGTTCTTTTTTTCTTGGTTGTCATTTTCGGTTAAATATCATCACTAGTCCCCATATCTTTTTCCCTTAACCAAATTGATCCTCAAGCATTCAATTGTGACTAATATATTTCTCAATTATCAATTTCATTTCATTAAGTTACTAATCAATTAAGGTATCGTTTGGTACTGAATTTAATCAAATTTTTTTAATTTAAAAATTATTTTATTTATGTTTTTTTAAAAAAAATTTAAAAAATTAAATTTAAACTGAAATAAATCTAATACCAAACGTCTCCTTAATTAGTTAACACTCATTTTCAATTCTATTAGTGTTATTGCCATGTAAGAAAGAGCAATTTAACTACTTGATAAAATATTTTAGTCACTACTGCTAATTAAACTCGCGAGGAGTGAAAAAAACACACTGAATATGAGAATTCTTTCACTTGAGAATCGGTTCATCATGTTATTTTTAAGATTATTAAATAAGAGAGTTCTTCCATTTAAATCATGTTTGGTTTTTAATTTAAGTTCACTTAAAAACAAATTGATTTAAATAATTTTAAAACAAAATTTACTTAAAGTTGAGTTAAATAGAAAACCAAATATCTCATTAGTGTGATGGGTGGTTAAATTATTCTACCGATACGAAGATTTAAAATCAATAATTAAGGGATTTATTATCGTAACTAAAAATATTGAGGGTCAATTTGATGGAAAGATGAAATAAGGAGGATCCATGGTGTTATTCAACCGTCATTTTCCTATAATGGGATGCTCGTGGGGTGGTCTGGGATTGGGGTCATAAAAGTCAAGGGATTCTAGATGTAGTTGAGAGAGGTAGGGCCCTCTCTTTCTAAATTTTTCTCTTTTTTTTTTTTTGTCTTTTGAGGGAGCTTTGCCTTTTGTTTTCTTCTTTATGCAAATAGGATGTTCTCAGACTTTTGCTGTATCTGTTGTAACGTATCCAAGAGGTTGATTATTTGCCATATCTAATTAGCAATGATATCGTCTGATTGGGCAAAGACCGTTTCCAGCTTTCAGGCTTTTTAGTGGTGTTAATCTTTTACTTCAGTCTTGTTGGGGTTTCTTTGTTTACTTATTTATTAAGCTTCTAGACTTTACTTTGCTCGTGCTGGTTTTTTTTTTTTTTTAAACTTTGTAATATTTGTGATATTTTGAGTTGACCCCTGCTTTTCATCTAAAGATTTTCCCTAATTACAAATTATGATTGAATCAGAGAGTAATTAGTCATGAACTGATGATTAACCAAGAGTGTTTGACACGGCTAGAAACACATGGATTAAAATATATCATCAGATGCCGTATATGCTTGACAAGATCATCACGCTATCATTAATTTTTTTTTTATAAAACTAAATCATTAATCATTTAACTATTTTCCTATCAAAAATTATATTCCTGCCTTCCAAACGATGAAATCAAGATTTATTTATTTTTGGGTATATTAACGAAAAAAATTGTATCCGGGTCTATTATATAAAAACAAAAAAAAATCTAACAAAAAATTACTATTGAATCAAAAGATTCGAGTTTTAGATTCAAAATCTGATTAAAGGTTATTGAAGGTCGAATTAAAAATTGAAGTTTTGATCGAGTTGAAGTAAACCAATGCAAAGATTGAAGTGTTTGGAGATTTAAATCGACGTAGTAAAAATGTAGAACAACGTTAAAATTTTTATGTTTATTTTTTTTAATTTTATTATTGTGATTATGGTTGTTGATTGGTAATCAAATTCTCAGTAAAGCTGTATATTTTTTTTATTATAATAAAAACATTTTAAATCAAAATTAAAATAACATAATGTAAAGTAACCATCTTTTATTTTTTATTTAATTATTTCTCGTATCTTTTTTATGAGTGAGTTTTTAACTGATTTGATTTTTTAGTGATAATAAACTACTTTAGAAATTAAAGTAGTTTGAAAGTTAAAACAATACTATCATAAACAAAAAGTGGTAAACAGTTAAACTAAGCTTGATCATTAAGCATCGAAAAAAGACAACCCTTTAGTGTAGCAAACATAAAATCAATGGAGCCTTGTCTGCCATTTGAGCTAGCAAAGACTCAAGACCTCATGGAAAAAATTATTATCTGATACAGTGTTATAAACTAATACTACTTTGCCTCAGTTAAAACCTAAAACCTTAATTTTCTCGGTGGTGGCCAAATTTATAGATGAAGCTATCAGTACCACAGTGCCATAAATATTGTAACAAACTTGAAGACTATTGATAAAAGTTCATTGAAAATGGGAGTAGTTAGCTCTACCAAGACATATCACCTATTACTGCAGACGATTGATAAAAGTTCATTGAAAATGGGAGTAGTTAGCTCTATCAAGACATATCACCAATCAATGCTAGTGGTCTTCCTTAAACGGCCAAAGTACTGTTTGTGGGATGTTACAGATTTGATCATATCTTTTGTTGTCTCTCTCAAGAGAAAACCGACAAAATTGGAATAGTAATTCTTAACTCAATTATTTGTCCCTAGCCCGTGAATTCATCGCTTTTAATGCAAGACATGTTGATGACTCTTTACTTTCACCATACCCAATTCCAAAAGACATAAAAAAGGTACAACTTTATAAAAAGAACCCTCGTGACTCAAGGAAGTGGAAATAATCTAACTTTTGGTGTCTAGTTTCTAAAGTGATTAGAGTTTCTTATAAAAAATAATAAATAATGGATTTTAAGAAATCTAATTTGTCTCTATCCATAAACTATAAAACTATTTAATCAAATGTTAACATTTTTATAACTTGACAATTATTTTATAAAAAGTTATTTTAATTTTTTAACAATAAAACAATTAAAATTATAATTATACTAAAATGACAACGTTTGATAAATTGGATTTAAAAGATGAATATCTATATATATATTTAATTTTATATATGTTAAAAATAACATATAAATTGTCCAACACCCCTTATCTATAAAAATTATAGCACCAATATATAATAATAATGCTGGAATTAAATATTTCTTTCATTTTTTTAAATAAAAGTTTCAATCATCTAGTTTATTAGTGTGAGATAATAATTACAGTAGAACATAAGATCTCACAATGTAAAGTCTCAAATTTAATATTTTATATGTCTCATTTGTGATCACTATATGATTATTTAAATAAATAATTTACTTTTTCAGTAGAATATAAAAAATCATACACATCAAGATTTAAAATTCAAAACGTACATATCAAAAATAATTGAAATTTGGATTAATTTCTCAATTTAAAGAAAAGATATAGTAACTATTTTACTCGTAGGACTAATTTTGAAAATGGTTAACAAACAGATTAATAGTCCAAAAGATGAGGTAATTGCAGTCTCTTCAGAGAAATTTATCGGTCAAGAGCCAAGATCATAAAGTATACCCAAATAAGAACTTTTTTTCCCTATTTTGTTTTAAGGATCTCGAATCACTGTCGGCGTACGTTTGGAGTGGGAAATATACGAATAAAGGGATGAAAAATAGAGTAATAAATTTACGTTCTTACGAAAACGTTATGTGGTGGCAGCAAGTTTTGAAATTTTGAGCTTTTTTTAAGAATATCTATTTTGGTTCTTATGGGATTGCGGAATTATGGGATTTGAGAGATTATCATATTTTGGTGGTTTGAAGTTTGGCATTTAACGTTTTCGCGTTTAGTTTAATGCTCAAATTATTTTGGGAATAATTATCATTAGTGTAGGAAGATTATTCAAATGAATCTCTTTTTTATGATTAGACATTATTATTTAAGGAATTCATCGAGTATTGATTACATTATGTGTTTAGAGAAACCAAATAGGTTGCTGATTTGTTGGCTAGGCAAGAAAGACTGGGGCATATTTGTTTCGAGGTTTTGAAAACAGTTTTCAAAAACTCGAAACATGTTTAAAACTAGTTTTCAAAAGTTGTTTCGAAAACAGTTTTTAGAAAATCAGTTTTCAAAAACTATTTTCTGAAAACCCCATATTGGTGTTTTTTGATATAATTTTCGAAAAATAGTCCTAAAATTAGTGTTCACTTTTCTGTTTCATTCTTCCTCTATGGTATATGAAAATATAAAAATATTAAAAATAAAATAATATTAATTATTTTTAAGTATTTAATAAATATGAGAAATAAAATTAATATAGATTTTAAATTTAAACTCAAAGCTGAAAATAATTACAAGGTATATCAAAATAATTTTCAAAATAAGATTATTTAAACAACATTTCATTGTTTTTTGTTTTGAAAACAGCTTTCGAGTTACAGTTATCCAAACATGTTTTCTTCAGAAAACATCATAAAACTGTTTTCAGTTTTCGTTTTCGAAAACTGTTTTCAAAAATTGAAAAAAAAATATTATCCAAACATGTACTTGTTATTTTGGACTTTGTTGTTTTTTCTTCTCATATTTCATGGTTACCTTGTATTTTGGATATGAACACTAGAAAAGTTTTTATGCTATGAATTTTCTCATTTTGATCTCATTGGTTCATACTTTGAAAGGTCAAACGTGTTAGTACTATTTTTTTATTTTTTTTGATGAATTATTATTCACCTAAATAATTAAAATAATAATTTTATATATTTAAGCGTCAAAGTGATCAAAGCCGCATGTATGCCAAAAATCTATGTCAAGCGATACCACAAACTAACAGAAGAAATTTGGGTTTGAGAAGAGTATTCTAGAAGGGCCCCATAGGGTGTATCAGTTAGTCAACATTTTTATTGTTACAAGAAAAGAGAAGAACTATAAAACTATTCTTTGTTGACATTTTGCTCAAATGTTAGCTATTTGCTGACGAAAAATGTCACCCACATAATACATATATAATACGTAATTTAGATTTAAGTTTTTATTTTTTCTATTGTCTGTTTAAATTTCCTATAAAGTACTTAAATTTTCATTTTAACACAAAGTGGCTTTAATTCTAATCTATTTGATACTTCAAGCTCAAATACTTTATTTTAAAAAATATCATAAAAAAACGTTTGTTTTCGCAAAATTGATACGCATGCACCTCGCACTTGCAAAGAATGAAATAGTCAACACTAAAGTTAGAATAGTATAAAAGTTTATGTGACAAAAAAATATTATCTTTTGGAGCGTGTTAGTAAATGATTGGGTTATCAAGGTTCAGATGATTACTAACGTTGATATTGAGTTTCATCAGCTTGATTCGATCATTAAAGATTATTGATCGTTGCTCTTTAGATTTTTTTTTTTTTTTTGTACAATCACTCATATTTTGCATCAAAGGAATCACATAGCCAATTTTATGGCAAGTTTTGAGTATAACCGGCCTCCAGTCTTTTGTGAATCTTCCTTTGGGTTTGAGTTTTTATTGGAGGATGCTTTGGGTGTCTTTTATCCGGGGCTAATTTTGGTGTTGTTCTTCTTTTATAAAAAAAAAATTATCATAATCACCCAAAAAAATATTTATTTAAAAAATTGAGGCTTAATTAACTTTGATTATCTAATTATGATGGTTATTGTTAAACACATTTGCATTTAACTGTATTTCAATGTTTCTTTTACAATTTAAAAATTATCAATTTATCTTTTAAGAAAATGGGCTTCTGGAGGACTTAATGAATTGAATCATTCAGTTCCCTTTCGATTAGAAAATATGCTCCGTACCAAATCAGGCAGGAAGTGAATTATTGATTGAATGCAGCTACATTCTGCATTCACCTATGCAAATAGGCAAACAACAGCTACTTTTGCAGTCTATGTTTGAACTGCCTGCAGTAGCAGAGCATAAGCACGGACTATGATGCTTCAGATTGAGAACTCAACAAATAGGCTGCGTGATAAAATTTGACATCACTTATGCAATGTTGGCTGTGAGCCTATACGTTCAGGTTTCCTGAGACAACAACAGAATGGATTCATTAGGTAATTATCTGAAATACTTGAAAGTGGCTCCTACCATGGTTCTACTATTTTGACATCTCAGTCATCAAGATATTACAGGTTTCTTGTACGTTAATTGGGTTCCATGGTTTTATACCAACTCTTTATTTTTATTTTTTTTGAAAATGTAAATACATTACTCAAAAATTATATACAAAATACACTGGGCATATCCAAGAGATGTGATCATTACATAAAAGGTCTAAAGTCAGAAAAATTATCAAAAACTATCCTATACACTTGGATTTGAATTTTCCTAACTATGTTGCTAGGGTGGGCAACTACTCCTTCAAATTCCCTGGCAATCCTGGCAAGCCATAGATGGTGAACGGTGCTGGCAAATGCTGCTCTCTGGGTCTTTGCAGTAGGACCCTTCCCTTTAGCTTCCTTGTGTAACCATTTTGATGCAATTTTAAGAATGGTCATGCTTTTTTTATTGCCCATCCACTATTTTATTTCTGTCAAGACTGCTGCACTTGTTCTGCAAGAGAAGAACAGATGGGAGACTGATTCTTCAGCTTCTCTGCATAGGGAGCACATCCTGTCCATTTCATAGAACAAAAGTTTGTCTTTAGTGAGCAACTTGTCTTTAATAGCTAACCACAAGATAAAGGCATGCTTTGGGGTGATACTGCCACTCCACACCACAGGAGCCCACTTTACTTTGGCACATTTATGTTTGAAGTGGTCATAAGCTTTCTTGATGATGAACTGGTTTTGAATCTCCCACTAACTCATCTTATCAATAACTAATTGAACAGAAGACTCAGAACTAATCGATCTATTCTTGATTTCCATAAGCTTCTTCTAGAGAGCTGAATCCTCATGTTTAGGGCTTGAATTCCAAATAGATTCTCCATGAAGATAATAGTGATTAACCCATCTGACCCACAGAGAGTCCTTCTTCTAGTAGATGTTCCAAGAGATTTTGAAAGAAGAGCATGGTTCCAGCTTTTAAGATCTCTAAGGCCTATACCCCCTTCTGATTTAGGGAGACAAACCTCCTTCCAAGCTACTAGGGCTTTCTTTGATGCTGAGTTTTTTCCACTCCATAGGAAAGCCCTGCAAATCCTAATAATTATGTCTTTAATATTAGAAGGAATGTGAAATATAGATAGCCAAAAGCATTCCACTCCTTGAAGAACAAACTTGATCAATTCAGCTCTGCCAGCAAAGGACAAGGTTGTACCAACCCAAGCACATATGTAGCCTGAAATTTTCTCAATCAAAGGGAGAAAGTGGCTAATATTTAATCTAGAAGATGCTAGGGGAACTCCCAGATACCTGAAGGGCAATCTTCCTTCAACAAAGCCAGTGATCCTTCTGATTTCCTGAAGATCATTGTAGGAGATCCCAACAGTGAATAGGCTTGATTTAGTGAGGTTAGCATATAACGCAGTGCTATCACTGAAATCCTTGACACGCTTCATTAGCTGACTGACTGACCCCGTGTCACCTCTAGTAAATAATATTAGATCATCAGCAAAAGTCAGGTGAGTGATCTTGAAAGACTCACATTTAGGATGGAACTTATAAGCAGTGGATTTAGTCATCTTTACCAATAACCTGGACAGATATTCAAGGCATAGAACAAAAAAGAAGGGGGAAAGGGGATCCCTTTGCCTCAGACCTCTCTTCCCATCAAAAAACCATGGAGGCTGCCATTAATAGTAATGGAATAAAGAGGAGAAGACACACATTCTATGATCCACTTACAAAATTTGCCTGGAAATCCAATCCCTTTGATCATACTATCTAGAAAATCCCAGTTTACTAAGTCGTATGCTTTCCTCAAATCAATTTTCAGCGTGCATCTGGGTGAGATTTTTTTCTTACTATACTTTTTGAGTAGCTCTTGGACCAGGTAAATGTTTTCCACCATGTTTCTATTCCTAATGAATGCAGCCTGGCCTGGGTTTACAATACAATCCATTATGGGAGCTAGTCTAGAAGCAAGAATCTTGGAAATGACTTTGTACACTACATTGCAGCAAGCAATTGGCCTATATTCCGCCACTCTTGCTGTAGATTTGATATTTGGAATCATAGCCAATGTTGTGTGGTTAATTTGCTTTAGCATCTTGCCACTATTGAAGAATTCTTTAACTGCCCCCACAAAGTCTTCCTTAATGATACACCATGCTTTCTTGAAGAAGGCAGAAGAGTAACCATCAGGACCAGGAGACTTATCCTCTCCTATACTAAACAGGGCTTCCTTGATTTCAGCTTCTGAAACTGCTTGGATCTCACTAACTTTAGGCCCCTCATCTAAGACCTCACTCACAATAGGCCTTACTGGAGAGGAAGAACTCAACAGATTCTGATAGAACTTCAAGAATTCATTCACCATTTGGGCCTCAGATGAGGTCTGACTTCCTTCCATAGTCTCCACTGCTGATATATGATTCCTACTAGTCTTCCTTTTCATCATAGCACGGAAGAACTTTGTCCTTCTATCACTGTTCTTAAGATATTTACACTTTGCCTGTTGAGTATAAAAACTTCTTTCAGCTTTTGCAAGGTTAAAAGAATTTAACCTCATCTCAGCAACTTTAACTTGCAGCTTAGGATCAGAATTATTATCATAGAGATCTTGTTGTAGTCTCAGCAACTCATTTGATGCCTCGAAAGCTCTAGCAGAAATTTGACTAAAATGCTTCTCATTTAACATTTTGAGAGGGCCTTTTAGACTCTTCAACTTTCTGCATAGCTTATACATCTTGAACCCTGTAATGTTACTGTTCCATGTACCCCTTACTGTCTTAAGGAAATCAGAGTGATTAGCCCACATATTGAAAAATTTAAAAGGCCTTTTCCCCCTCTTCACCTCCTCAAACAAGGATATAATGCACTGAGAATGGTCTAAGAGACACGCTGGCAAAGTGAATTTAGCATGAGCCTTAATACTTTTCTGCACCAAGGAACTGTTCACCATGGCCCTATCTAATTTACACCAAGTGTGATTATTGGACCAAGTAAAGAAGCTACCTGAGAAGTTAATATCTGAGAGGGCAGTATCCAGGCAAAAAGCTTGGGGATCTCTAATCTTATAAGCTGTGACTGGAATCCCATTACCCTTCTCTGTCACTGAAAACACATTATTGAAATCACCCATGACAAGCCAAGGAGAATCCAATTTTTCATTAAATTCTCTAAGGTTCTCCCAAAGAGACCTTTTGGTTATTATGGAGTGAAAGCCACAAACAAAACTTATAACAAAACTTGTAGAAGACATTAAGCATTTAACCAGGCTGTGAATAACTTGAGGATTAGTTTCCATAGCAGAAACACTAACCTTTGATGGGTTCCATAGAATCAAAATTCTACCAGCATCATGCAAATGAAAGTTGTTAATTTGGCTCCATTGTCTAAATTTGTTCTTTATAATTTTATCCAACTTCCCTGTATCCAACTTAGATTCTAGAATGCAAAAAATATCTATATTTTTATCATACATAAGGTGAGATACCCCATTATGCTTCAGGGGTTTGTGAAAACCCCTGATGTTCAAGCAGACTATATTCATGAGACTTTAAGAGGGGCATCCCCCCCCTCCTATCCTTGGACTTAACCTTTGTAAGACTCATTCTTTTCTTTTTTTTATTAACCAACTGAAAGTCTTTAAGAGTAAGAGACTTACCAGAATCTTCTTCCCCTGATGGGATGGAAGCCTGCTCCTCCTACTCAGTTGCATCACCTAAACCCCCTACCTGCTGCTTGTCTAGTTCCTTTCCTAATGGTTCAACCTCTACAATCCCCTGGACTTCTGGGAGCTCTTTGGATTCTACTCTCACTGATTTTAAAACTGTGGCCATGTCTGTTCCAGAAGGGTTTCTCTCCTTAGAGGCATTACTGACAAGAAATTTACAGTTCCCTTCATTATGCCCTATAACTTTACATCTCTTACAGAACCTTGGAAGGTTTTCATATATTACTTTATGCTCAAAGGATCTTCCTCCAGGCAGATTAATGGAGACAACATGCTTTACCTCCTTGGCAACATCCACTTCCACCAATATCCTTGCATAGGAAACCCTATCCTTTTTAGAGGTGAGTTTATCAGCATATAGGGGCTTCCCAAGCTTGGACCCTATCATGCTTAAGACTCTAGGAGACCATAACTCAAGAGGCAGATTCTTGAGCTGCACCCAAACTGGCATAGTGCTAATTTCCTAATTATCAAATTGGAAGAATCTAGGCATTGATTTAAGGAGAAGAGACCTACCATAGATTATGTAGGGACTCTCTTGCATGACTCTCATCATGTCTTCTGCATTTTTGAACTTAAAAATAATCTATCCACTCTCATGGAACTGGGTAAGAACACCAGCATTCCAAGAGTCTGTTATTTGATTTAATGCTAATTTAGGCATACCTTCAAAGACTTCCTCTACATCTTCTTCAGCTACATGGATAGCTTCCTCTTGAAAGTCCATTGCAGAGAGCTAATTCCCATTGTTGGGTTTCTTGTTGTCTGCAAAAAGGCTAACCCAGGGAGCTTACTTAGCCTCCACAAGCTTATCTATTTTACTGTTCACTCATGCTAGAGACCCAGTGTGAACAGTGCCAAGAGCTTTAGCTGTTTCCAACTATTCATGCCCTTCACTATCAGAGCTAGCATAGACATTTTCCAGTCCCAAACTGGTGTCTTCCTCTCCCAAGGTGCACAAGAGGCTTTCTGAGTCCATTATTTCACAGTTGGTTGAACACTTTTCATCTTCTACAATTTTTTTCTTGCTCGACAATTTCACTGTAGTTTCTTTACCTATCGTTCCTTTCTGTACATTTCTAGCCACTCTATTGACGTGAATAGAAGCTTCTTTCTTGTTGTTAAGCTTTTTCTGACCCATACCCTTACTATCACCTTTGGCTGAACCCTCTTCTTCTTCTTCAAATTTCTTGCCCGACATAATCACTGTAGCTTCTTTGTTTTTAAAATATCTTTGTACATACTCTGCATCACTTTGATCCTGGGCCGAAACCACTATCTTCTTGTTGATTTTCTTTTTTCCCATAGTACATAACAAAGATTAAATCAAGAAATTACAATGAGGAGAAGAGAAGGGTTTTGGAAGAAGCAACAAGTCGCTTGCTTGAGAGCTTCTCTCTAAAACCCCTTGACTGAGAGCTCTTTCTTATTATACAAACTCTTACTTTATGCCAACGTGGGGATAATTCTCACACGTTGTTAACTAACAAAACGGTTAACATATGGTTATTACAATCTCAATAACCTGTGGGCATGTTGGTTAAACAAATTCTTTTACTAAACAAAAATAAAGTAATAAGCCTAAATGATGAAAATGTAACACCAAACCATACAACATGCTTCTAATTTGTAAAATTTCAATCATAAGTTAGTATTGAGCTTAAATCATTTGAGATTAAAATGGCCTAAGAGATTCAATTTCTCTGAAACAAACATATGGATGATATATAGTAATTCAATTAAGTAATTGATTTAACCTTTTTAAGCCTCGGTTCACACTCTCAATATAGTTATTAGGTCAAAGGGATCTATATTCTGACTAATCACTCACTGCTCATGTGACCGGAGGAGGATATGGCTTTAGATCTATAGAATTTTAATAATTTTTAGGTTTAATTACAAAAAATATCATATGGTTGACTTCATTTTAAAAAATTATCTTGAATTTTTTTTATAACAAAAAATAGTATGAGTTAGAAGATGTTCAAACTCGGCTTTATGAATTTTAAGTTTAATTTTCTAGACTCGAGTTGGATTTAAAAGAAAAATATTAAATTTGAGCTCAATTTCACCTGATTTTTAAAATTAAAATTTTAATTGATTTAATTAATGTTAAAAGCTCAAATATAATAAAATTATATTTATTTTAAATTTAAATTTTATTTTATAATACATGTTAAAATTAAAATTATTAATTCAATTAAAAACGAGTTTATTAAACCAAATTTAATATTACTAAAACTCAATTTAATTAATTATTCAAAATAAAATCGCTCAATTTAAACGAGCTTCGAATCATCGTTGAGCGAATAGGATTGCTAGGCCCACTTACAAATCTAATCAGAATCATCAAGTTTGGTTTGGCATTTAGCTGTCCAGTTAATTTGTCTTTTAAAAGAGTTGTGTCTTTCCGGACCTCAGGGTCGTTGAAGGGTATCCTTCCCAACAGCTCCACCTAATTTCTTCAAAAAAGGTCTTCTCTGTTCTGCCCTCGCAATTGGAAACCGTCTACTGCAAATGTACTCGCGCTGTGACGGTATGAATGATGCGTGGCATTTGTTCGAGGAAATGCCGCAAAGAAATTGTTTCTCATGGAACACCATGATTGAGGGATGTATGAAATCTGGAAACAAGGAGAAGTCGCTGCAGTTGTTTGATTTGATGCCCCAGAAGAATAGTTTCTCGTGGAGCATGGTCATTTCAAGGTTTGCAAAAGCGGGTGCGGTAGGAGTTGCACAGAGGTTGTTTAATGGCATGCCAAGGAAAAATGGTGTTGCTTGGAACTCAATGATTCATGGCTATGCTCGAAATGGATATCCTGGAGAAGCTCTTAGGCTGTTTAAGGAGTTGAAACTGTGTGGTGATATTTTTATATTGGCAACAGTTACTAGGGCTTGCACTGATTTGGCAGCTTTCAGATGTGGCAAGCAGATACATGCAAGTATTGTGATTGATGGAGTGAAATTTGACTCAGTCTTGGTTAGTTCGCTGATTAATTTATATGGAAAGTGTGGTGATATGGGTAGTGCAAATGCTGTTTTGAATATGATGAAGAAACCAGATGACTTTCCTCTTATCTGCATTGATTTCTGGTTATGCAGATTGTGGTAGAATGAATGATGCTAGAAGAATTTTTGATAGAAAAACTATTCCATGTGTTGTGCTATGGAATTCAATGATATCTGGATATGTTTCAAACAATGAGGAAACGGAATCATTAAATCTGTACAATAAGATGAGGGGAAATGGAGTTTAGGAAGACTCATCTACATTTGCAAGTGTTTTGAGTGCCTGTTGTAGTTTAGGCTATTTAGGACAGGGTAAACAAATCCATGCCCATGCTTGTAAATTTGGGGTTATTGATGACATTGTTGTCGCTAGCGCTCTGGTTGACACACTCCCAAGTGTGGAAGCCCTAATAATGCTTGCAAACTTTTTAGTAAGCTCAAAGCCTATGACACAATCTTGCTTTACCTCATGATCACAGCATATTCCAATTGTGGAAGAGTTGAAGATGCAAAACAGATTTTCAAGACAATGCCTAGTAAAAGTTTGATTTCATGGAATTCAATGATAGTGGGTCTTAGTCAAAACGGTTGTCCAATTGAAGCTTTAGATCTTTTTTGCAAGATGAATAAACTGGACTTGAGAATGGAAGAGTTCAGCCTGGCAACTGTGATTAGTGCCTGTGCTAGTATTTCTTCTCTTGAACTTGGTGAACAGGTTTTTGCCAGAGCTACTGTCATTGGTCTTGAATCTGATCAGATAGTTTCCTCCTCTCTTGTTGATTTCTACTGCAAGTGTGGTTTTGTTGAGTATGGTCGAAAAATATTTGACACAATGATAAAATCAGATGAAATCTCTTGGAATTTGATGTTAATGGGTTATGCTACAAATGGTCATGGATTTGAAGCACTTAATTTGTTCAAGGAAATGAGGAATGATTGTGTGAATCCCACTGATATTACCTTTACTGGGGTTCTGTCTGCCTGCGATCATTGTGGACTGGTAGAAGAGGGACGGAAGTGGTTTGATGCAATGAAATGGGACTATCATGTTGGTCCAGGAATAGAGCACTACTCTTGCATGGTTGATCTATTTAGTCGCGCTGGTTGCCTTGATGAAGCAATCAAGCTTATAGAGCATATGATTTTTCAAGCAGATGCAAGTATGTGGTCATCGGTTTTAAGGGGTTGTTTTGCGCACGGAGATAAAACTATTGGGAAGATGGTGGCAGAGAAGATTATTGAACTTGATCCTGAGAATTCATGTGCTTATGTACAGCTATCCGGCATGTTTGCCACCCCTGGAGACTGGGAAAGATCAGCACTAGTGAGAAAGGTAATGAGAGATAAGCAAGTGAAAAAGAATCCAGGTTGCAGTTGGGCTGATTGTCGAATAGACATCTTCGTTGTGAAAAATTAACCAAATCAAGTAAAATTTATTTTACAAGGATAAAACACATTATTCTTTCTGGGTTTGCTGAAACTTTATAGGTTGGACCTAGCTCAGTTACTAGAAAGTTCAAAGAGACTGCTTACTCTTTGCTTGAATAATCTGTCACATCAGTCTCTTGGTGATGCCACAGCCACGCACTTTTATCTGCTTCACCACTAATGATTGGGGTAAGGTTGCTATAATTCTTTTATATGTTATGGTAATTTCCTTCTGAGGCACTGCAGTAAGCATTGTGGTTGCTTATTCCATGTTTTGCAGCTGGCTTATATGCTATAGGAGCATTACCTCAAGGGTTAGTCTGACACTAGAGATCGAATAACAAAGAGTTACAGTCAGACAAACAGTCGATGGAATTCTCACATGGAAAACTAACCAAGGCTAGCATAGGCAAAGAAGCAGGTTTGGGCTGTGTGACCTGCTTTCATATTTGGAAGTTGGGTCTTGTTTCGTTTGAGTGATTGGCTGAGGTCAGGATGATTTTTCTTTGTTGAAGAATCACAGCTGGCAGAGCGCTCAATCATATGATGAGATACACCTCTTGTCCTTAACTCCTGAAGGAAGGGACTATTGCGGACGGAAGAAAGGTTATATAGTCCGTCTGTCTTATAATGTCTTATAATTTTAGTCATTTATCATTTTTTTGACTTAATGTTGATTTTAATTATTTTATATATATATATATATATATGTATTATTTTAAAAATATAAAAAAATATTTTTTATAAACTTTTAAACTCTATTTATGTATATATGAAAAAAAATAAATTTCTTTAATGATTTAACAATAGAAAAAAATTATTCATTTAATTGGTTAAACAGTAAATGTGACAAAAATTATGGGATAGAAGAAATAATGATTATGCAAGAAGTAAGTCTCGTAAGAATTAAAAGTGAGAACAAAAAATAAAAGCATAAAGCAGGATTTCTACTATTGTCTCAAATGAACTTGATCCCTTAAAATAGTACACATGCATGGAGATTTCGGTTTTAGATTAGTGTGACTATGTTATAGACACTTATCACCAAGTTCTAACCAAGAAGTTTTAGAGAAGACATCATTTTGAAATATATGTCCATAAATACTTGCCAATTTCAGGTGCACATCATAGATCTAGTGCAAGCAAATTATGAAATTTAGGCATTCTTTTTTAGTGGTTCTGCTATGGAACAGCTCCAGCTTATATATTCTGCTCTTCTAAATCATGAATTCAATGAAGTTGGGTTTATTATATCACTGGAGTCAAAAGTATTTTATCTGTGTTTATTTTTACATGTACACTTCTAAGCTCCCAAAAAGGTTTATTTACGTGGTTTAAATTGTCTTTTACAGTTATACTACAGTTGTATTAATTACTTCTTGGTTTTTCTATGGCTGGCGGCCCAAACCTGGAACTGAAAGGAAGATCCTTCTCTCGTCAGTATGCATTAGGCATAAAGTTCAAAAGAACCCAGTAAACCACAAATTGCCGCCAGTGGAGGGCGACAAGAAGGATGAGCTATATAATATTACAAGCTGGGAACTGGTATCCATTAAAGCTATTAACAGTGCTTAATAAAATGGTGGCCCTTTTCGACGAAAGATAAATCTGCTTTTAAAGTATTTATTAAAAAAAAATTGGGATCAAAAGTTTTTTTTTTACAAATTATTTATCGTGAAAGTACTTATTTTCCGTGAAAATAAATGCATCCTAATAAAAAACGGTTACAACAAAAAGGAAAATAAACTTTATCAATCAATATATAATAAATAGAAAACAAAATAAATCAAAATCGAAGTTACAGAAGAAAAAAAAATCAGTAACTTTATAATCTCACTTAATAATGGTATAATTGCATCAGTCAACAATATGAAAGAATTCTAACCAATTAATTTTTTTAAAAATCAATCATAAATTGTTGTAAGATATCTTTTTATTTCTTGATTTAAATTCTTCCAAATGAAAGTAAATTTCTTTGAAAACATATCCTACAATAATTTGTAATCCTCAAATTACTTATTTAATAGAAGATTAATTTATTTTAATCCCAGGGCTATGCAAGGTGATATTGAAATTTAAAAACAAAATTACAAGTGAGAATATTTATTTTTTTATGCTCTCAAATGTCGTAAGTTAGCTCGACAGTGTTTTTTTTTCTCTTTCTTTTCCAGCTTGAGGTGAAATCAAAAGAATTATAAACGATGGTGGGTCCCTGTCTGAATGCTGACTTGGGAAGATTACATCGGTTACTTGGTCAAATTGAAGAGATTTCACTGTAGATTAAATTTTGCCCTCTGCTTGCGGAGGAGGGAAACGAGAAGTTTTAGAAGTTTTAGTTCTCATTTGAGGCCTTCTAAATTTGGCGGTTGAGGGATGGAACAAGAAGAAGAAAAAGAGGACTTCGCCGCAAAACCTCGCTACACAGAACAAGAAGGCATAGTATAGTTTGATTATATTCGTTTTAAAGACTTTTTCATGCGTAGAGGATCCTTGTGCTCCATGTTTAACGCTGGCACAAAATACATGTATGTACTCGTTACTAAAGCAAGTTCATGGACCTCACGGAACCTCGGTCTCCTATTTTACTCATCTTATAGACCACTGTTTATCCATGAAATGTTTGAATTTAGCCAAAATCATCCATGCCCAGTTGATAAAGGTTGGATTTACTAGTAATACTTTCCTGGGTAATCGTTGTCTTGATCTATACTTCAGGTTTGGCACTCTTAATGATGCTTTGAAAGTGTTTGATGACATAACTTACAAGAACACTATATCTTGGAACATTTGCTTGAAGGGTTTATTAAAATTTGGTCATTTTGGGAGGGCGTCGTCTCTGTTCGACGAAATGCCCGAACGAGACGTTGTTAGCTGGAATTCGATGATTTCAGGTTGTTATTCATGTGGGTTTTTTTATTATGCACTGAAACATTTTTCAGATATGAAAAATGTGGGTGTCAGGCCGACTGAATTCACATTCTCGATTCTAACATCCCTTGTGTTGTGTGCTCGTCATGGTAAGCAAATTCATGGAAGCATGATTCGTAGAGGTGTGAGTTTATCAAATGTTGTGCTTGGGAATTCATTAATTGACATGTACGGGGAGCTTGGTCTTGTTGATTATGCTATTGGTGTGTTTCTGACTATGGAAGTGTTGGATATTATCTCTTGGAATTCGTTGATTTCAAGCTGTTGTAAGTCGGACCATGGAGAATTATCAACGAGTCTGTTTTATTTGATGAGTTCCATGGGGTATCAACCTGATGAGTACACAGTTTCAACAGTTATAACTGTTTGTTCTGGTCTACAAAATTTGGATAAGAGTAAGCAAATTTTTGCTCTCTGTATCAAGGTGGGATTTCTTTCGAATTCCATTGTTTCCAGTGCCATGATTGACTTGTTTTCCAAATGCAGCAGATTCGAGGACTCAGTTCAGCTCTTCGAAGAGCTAGATCAATGGGATACTGCACTCTGCAATTCTATGATTTCGAGCTATGCTAGGCATGGTTTTTTGGAGGATGCTCTACAACTTTTTATGCTCACGTTGCGGGAGGATTTGAGGCCTACTGAGTTCACAATCAGCAGTGTTCTAAGCTCAATCTCCATCCTTACATTGGAACATGGAATTCAAGTTCATTCCTTAACGACCAAGCTAGGTTTCGAGTTAGATCCAATTGTTGCCAACTCATTGGTGGAGATGTACAATAAATTAGGGTTAATTGACTCTGCTATGAAAATCTTTGTTAAAATGGACGTAAAAGATTTGATATCCTGGAATACCATGATCATGGGTTTGACTCACAATGGTAGATTAGTTGAGGCCCTGGACATTTTTAAAGAATTGCTTAAAGGAGGTCCACCGCCAGATCGAATAACATTTACTGGTGTTTTATTGGCTTGCAACTATGGTGGTTTTGTTGATGAAGGAATCGCTATATTTTCATTGATGGAAAAGGAATATGGAGTTACAATTGATAATGAGCATTATGCTTGTATAGTTGACTTGCTGTGTCAAGCTGGTAAACTCAAAGAGGCAATATGTATTACAGAAACAATGCCTTACAAACCCAATTCTTCAATTTGGGGATCAATACTCCGTGCTTCTGCAATTTATGGAGACCTGAAACTCATTGAGACAGTAGCAGAGAGGATAATAAAGTTGGAACCACGGTCAACTCTACCGTATTTGGTGCTGGCTCGGGCATATGAGATGAGGGGCCGTTGGGAGGGTCTGGTTCGAATCAGGAAGGCAATAAGACAGAAAGGGGTGAGAAAAATTATAGGAAGCAGTTGGATTGCAACAAAAAACCATGTATATACTTTTAAGGCAAACCAGTTAAAGCATCACAGAGGCAAGGACATCTATTCAATATTGAGGTTACTGATTTGGGAGATGGAGGATGAAGGTCATTTCAATCTACAGTATGACTAAGTGGATGCTGATTGGGAATAAGATTCAAGCACAAGTTGAGAAATAGGAAACATTTCAGATTCCGATTGATTGGTATAGCTACCAGTGTTGTTTGCTAGAGTTCTCTATACTGTAGTGCAGCCGTAGATTATAGGATCTCAGCTATTAAAAGATCACCATGTAGGCTGGAGCTATGCCCTTGTCTGTCTTAACTTAGTATGCTAACCTGAGGTCAGTTCCTTGATATTGTTTCAATTGCAGTTGAACTAGCATTAGTGATGTTTATTATTCTAGTGTAAAGTTGTATTTTTGCCCTTGGATTATACACATTGAACTTGAAGAAGTGTGAATGTCGATTATGTGATTAAGAACTATTGGATAGGATTTTTCTTAGTTTATTTGTTTGCCCCACGCAACGAGTTTTCTTTGGTGAGATGCTTAAATGCCCTGCAGAAATTCATAATTAGAAGAAGATACCGTTCCGTTGGAAGTGGGAGACTGAGGTCCTGTTTGGTTCACCTGATAAGGAGGAGGAGAGTGGCAATCCAGCATTTGGTGCACCTGGTGTTTGGTGCTCTGGATGAATGGTGGATGGGATGAGTAGCTGGATTATGTGCTATGATTGGAAATGGAAACTTCATGCCACTTTTCCTGCTCTAAGTTATGTGATTTTTGAATCAACAGTTGTGTTCCCCCGGCATGCGAGAATCTCTGTATAGCAATGATCTACACCTTGGTTACATCAGCCAAAGAATGGCTGTCTGAAAGATATGGCCAAGAAGCTGGAGTTGGCAACACTGAGGAAGAAGAGCCTGGAAAAGGTGATGTATGGCTGTTTGTTCTTTGTTTCAGTTTCCACTTCTGTTGTGTTTATATGTTTACTAGATTCAGGTGCAAGTATAATTTAGAAAACTACATTTGCCAGATCCTGACAAATTGTCAAACCATTGATGGCATTATATTATTTTGTATTCATAGCTCACATGCGTATCTATCCATGTATAAGAGCTAGTTGAGAATCTTAATCCTTGAACTTGTCTTTCTAGTCAAGTCCTGCATTTTACTACAATGGTTGTTAAGCCAATCAATTCAATCAGTTCCATCAAATTTACCCAAAACTATCAGTAAGCTATCGATGCTTTTTCTTTCAATGACAGTACGTATCTTAATCAGTTTTTACATATATTATTCGTTTAACTCTTCATATATGTGGCTGGCATTATAACTGTCGTTGTATCAAGCATTTTAATATGGAAGTTGCCTTGCAAACTTCCCTACTCGGGCAAATCCTTAGGTGTAAACATCTTATGGGTTTCTATGCTTGCCTTTCATAACTGCATTTAGTTAGATGGTGGAAATTTTTCAGAGTTTTCAATATTATGAACAGGATGTCTTCTCCTGTAAAAGCTGATTATGAAATTAAAGATTTGGATCGTGAAGAAGTACATGCTGGCGTTAATAAGGAATGTTTGCCTTTGATGCAAATAGTGATCAGATTTGGTTTGGGAATTCTATTATCTTGAGACTAAGCAATATGAATCGTCTTTGTGGCGATAAGATTTGGTTTTCTGAGTTGTGTATTGCTGTGGAGTTCTGTTCTGTTCTGTTCTGTTATGTCTATTTTCATTTGAAGTCTGGTTTTTTGGAGGACGGTTTTTCAAACAAGGAAATATTAAAGCTTGCTTTTGTTGAATCCCGTGTTTTTCTTGCTATATTAGGTGTTTTAAGTGCCAGATCAGATTTTCAGTGGAGCCAAATCTGCAGATCAATAGTTTGTCAATAGTCCTCTGAGTTTGTTTTCTATTTTGTTATTGTGACCGATAATTGTATTGCTAGTTTGTTAATTGAATAGAATTATCCCTTTTGGTGTGTTATATTTATAATTAAAATATGTTTATTATTTTAATTATCCCTTCAAAAAAATACATATCCTAATGCATGTGCTGTTAGACTGATCATTACCATAAACGTGTTCAACTACAACATGTCGAGACTATCTTCCTGACTAGATTCTGACTTCCTGATGCATTTGCTGGTAGCCTGATCATTATCTTATGCTAGAAAAAGACACGTTATATGCGTTTTTTGACAGAATAAAATTCAATCGATTGATGCTATGGCTGAATTTTAATTTACTAAGGTAATTAGTAAAGTTTTACAAAATCATCAATCAAAATTTAATTTTGATATAAATAGAGTTTTACATTCGATGCAAACAAAAATTCACCGTATATATCATGTTGATCAATAAAAATTATGAATGTTTCAAAAAGATAATCATGGATCCATCGATATTTATAAAAAATCATTAACCATGCAAGAATATAAAAGTTTAGGATGCATGATAATTTTGAATCTAATGGCCAAATTACCTGTAAAGAGTAAAAACCATAGTGATAATCTCCTAACTTAGTAATTCCGAGCTCTTATTTTTTTATGATTCTTTTATTATCTTTTCCGAGTACAAAACTAATCTCATTCGTTTAGATTAAATTTTTTTAGTAGTCTATAAAAATATATTAAAGATAGAAACTATGCGTATATTACATAATTTCTGGTTTTTTTAATTGTAATCTGATCAGTGCATAAAAAAAAAAAAAACTAAAGTAATTAAGTTAAGGTGATCAAATCTATGTTAATTAATAATGGCCATTGACTATAATGAATGTTTGCAATTGAGTATGAAATTCTCGATTAAATTAGAGATATGCCTGGATTTTATATGACTCAAATTTTGCCTAGAACTAGTGCATGGATATGAAGCATTAAGTATGAGAGTTAACACATTAAACTCTCAATTTCAGTTTAGTAGACTAGAATTTAATAAAAAGAATTCAAACATTATAATTGGGTACCCATAGATTTAGGATTGCTTTAAATTTTGAAGCATTTTTTTTTTCCAACCGATCTAATACATGGATTGCCTTGTAAGGAGTTCTTTATTGACACTCCACAAATAGTTATTGACACTTCACTTATTTTTTTAATCCATGAAACTTACAATAATACCTTTAATTAAAATAAAATTAGACATACAATTTGAATTTTGAAATATAATTACTATCATATATTCTATTTACAAGTTCTTATAATACAAAATCTTTTATTAATTATTTATTTTTCATCTTTAACTCTTTACCTTTTTATTTTTGCAGTTAATTTTTTTTTAATTAATTAATTAATTTATTTATTTTAATAATAATAGATAATTAATTGATGAAATATGTGTTCCACCTTGAACATTAATAATTTTCAAGACTATATTGTTAATGACTTTTTTTAATTAATTTATTTAGAATTAATAAATGAAAACAGTACATTTTAAAAATATTTTCAAAAGTTAAATCTTTTTTAGATAGATTAATCAATCTTTGTCACGTAAAAATTGAATACATGCCTTTAACAAAAAAATTGAAAGGAAAATAAAGAAAACCATAAGAGGGAAAAAAAAAAAGAAAGAAAGAAAGAAAAAAGATAGTTGAGAAAGAAAAATTTTACTATCAAAGTAAAGAGGGTAAAGAGACCCAAAAAAAATTATAAATAATAAAATAATAAATCAACACTCACGTATTATTAAAATGATAATTTCATTTAATCTAATAAAAAAGTAAATAAACGTGTTGAAATGCTTTGTACGTATAACCTCACAGCAGATACACTTTTCCTTCCCAGACTTTTATTTTCGGCTTTTGGTATCCATATTTCACTCTGTTTCTGTTTATTATTTTCCCTTCTTTTTCACTTCCAGTTTTGTACCATCATCTTGTTATTAAGGAATAGTTTTTGACATGGCAATTTGGTTGGCAAGATCAAGAACCATGATTGCTTCTAATCTAAAGCAAAAGAAGGATTTATTGGGAATTCTAAGCAAGAGTTCTTGGTGCTCTGCTTTTCATTGCTCTCTTTCTGCATCTACAGCCTCATCAATTGCTAAGAATCGTATATATCAACGACCATTTACATGCAACTCAGCTACTCCTTTCTCGGTTTGGCGATTCAAGTCCACCGCAGCTGGAAAACAATTTGATTCACTGCATGCTAGTGATGATGAAGATATTCATGAGGTAAGTCTTAGCTGCCAATTTTTTTTATCTTCCTTACGGCATAGTTATTACTAGTGTGTCTCCTCAGTTTAATTCACAAGAGAACGTATATATTGAGTAATTAGGAGGGAAAAAGAGGAAAAGATAAGAAAGAGGAGATAATTTTGACAATTTTCCTAGCTTATTAGAATATAATTCTGATCGATAGAGAAGAAAATGGAAGAAAATAAGAGAAAGTGAAGATGTACAAATGAGATCCAAGATGGAAAAAAATTAAAGAAGATTGATATGTTTTATAAGTAAAAAATTGAAAAAAACATACATTTTATCTTAACTTTTTACTCTATCTCCAATGGTTTAATTTTTTTAAAAAATTGTGATTTATATAAATAAATAAAAAAAGATCCCACGAGATCAAGAAAGTTCATTTATAATCACATAGAAATTAAATAGTAATTGTTTTATAAAAGATAAAAAATTAAATACCAAAGTTATTACTTAATTTTCTCGTGATTATCAGTAAACTTGTCTGGTTCCGTGATAACTCCCACGTAACCTACTGAATAATATAAATAAATATTTTCAATTTCATAATAACTTTTATAAAATTAAATCTGTAATATCAATATCAATCATCCAATTCTTTTCTTTCCGTAACGATAAAAAAAATTTATTTTTCGCGTAATTCTCTTGCCCTATTTTCCTTATCCTCAGTTTCCACCCTACCTTTGTACCTTACAAAATGAATGCATGATCGTAACTTGCCACTACTAATTTTAGCTATCATAGACAAATTCTTGCCACGTATGAATGATAATAAAATATGTGTTTCATATCAATTATTGGCGTGGCATGAAGTTCCATAATTATGGAATTGTCTATTTCCTATAAAAGAGAGCTTTTTAGTCAAGTTCTCCCATTCCGATCCTTATCCACACCAATGCATTTTTCTTATACTAATATTTTGCTTGGCCTTATGGCTAAGCTCAACCTGTTTTGTCCTATCCCTTCATTTTGTAGGAAGAAAAGCTAAGCTGGGATCCACCATTGTACTTAGAATTATCAGTGTCCGAACATCTGTTCGAATCTCTTTACAAAAGTTTTCTCTCTCGCTAATTGGGTAGCTCTCAACCTAATTGGGTAATTAACTAAGTTTTTCGCTAAGCTAAACCTAAATGACAACTGTGATAATTAAACAATGTTGATTCTCTTCTTGTTAAAAAGTTGCTAGATTATTGAAAACAATAAATTTATCGAGTAATTCTTAAATAGATTTTGCTTAATAGACTAAATCAATTCTGAGTTGTCGCTTCAAAATTTACATACTTTTATATTTCAATTTATACGTTACAGTTGACTTTTTGAAACAATTTTAATTCAAAATTCTTTCAAATATGTTATTGATTTAAAATTATAAAAAAAATCGAATACTTGTGAACATTATGAAATTATATTTGTAAAATTTTAATGTTTTTAATTTAAAATAAAAAAATAATTTAATTAAATAAATAGTGCACTATAATATATAAATTGAGACTAAAAAAATATATAAGAGCGATCTGTTGAATATTTTATTACACATAATTAATTTAGCTAGCTTATTTGAAGGTAAACTATCTATTATCCTAACAATTTTTATTGTACTTTTAATATTAGTTTGATAAATTGAGACTTTATAAAAAAAAAAATGCTTGATAAATTGAGACAAACTTATTTATGCCTATCTATTTAGGTTGATGGAATTTGAATTTGATTAAACCCTCATTGTTTAGTGGTCACTTTCGGTTTTTCATATAAAAAATTCAGATTTTATCTTACTCTTTTGTAAAAAAAAAAAATTGAAAAATCAAAATATTTTTTTTATAGAAAAAATTCAAGATTTTAATTTTACCTACATCTAGTCTCTCTTTTTCCTTTTTGTTAGATATCCCTACATCTAGTTTAGACTCTACAAACTTTAGGTAGATTTTTAATTTGCATACTATAAACATGTCCACACAATTGGGTAAGTTCTCTCCCTATAAAACGGGAAAAAAAGGAAATATTGCCTTTATAAATGGTGATCTCACCTACTTGGTTTCATAAAAACTCTTATAAATTTAGGAAAGTTTATTAATAATTATAAAAAAATTAAATGATAATTATTTCAAAAAAATTAAATACTAAAATTACTATTTAAATTTTTTGTAATTATTAATATTTTTTTTTATTTTGTGTAACTCACACGAAATTAAATCCATGGCATCATGTTGCCGCTCAACGGAAAAAAAAAAAAAAAAATAGTATATGGTCTAAGCTTCAATGCGTTATGCGTATATACCATATACTGACTAATTGGATTGGGCTTTTTCTACTGTGATTTACGAACCATTGCTACCTAAATGGCCTGTAAATGCTTTAGCTGTACTTGGGTTTAGGCCCATTGGGATTCAAGAAAGTTTATTTCTTTTTGCTATTTTTCTATTTTTCTTTTTCCCATCAAGAATTCATTTCCCTTAACAACGTGCATGTAGTTGCCAAGAATTCTCATCCCTACTGCAATTCCATCATTGAATTGTAATGTCTAACAACATATGAATTTCAAATTTGGAACTTAAATTCATAGAAATGGTGATAATGAATCTATTGGTTTAACAGGAGTTGGATTTCCCAGGAGGGAAGGTTACATATACTCCGGAAATGAAATTCATTGCAGAATCTCCCGGGAAAAGAATACCATGCTTTCGAGTTCTTGATAACAATGGAGAACCAATTACAGGAAGTGATTTTGAGCCAGTATGTCATTTTTTCTTTTAAAAATTATCAATTTGCAATGTTGAAATGAAAAAAAAGAAGAAGAAAGAACTATTATTCTAAAGTTTCGTATTGATTTTAGATGAGCAAGGAAGTTGCAGTAAAAATGTATGGAGACATGGCAACTCTTCAATTGATGGATACCATATTCTATGAAGCACAAAGGCAAGGAAGAATATCATTCTATCTTACCACAATTGGGGAAGAAGCAATTAACATAGCATCAGCAGCTGCACTTAGTGCAGATGATGTTGTCTTGCCTCAGGTGAACACTTGCCACATGAATTCAGTATGAACATATATAGATTCTTAAATTTTCCACTTACACGAAAAGTTATATATTTTCCTGTTTGATGATGTATTAATTATCTATACTAGGCAAAATCAATGTTCCTCCGTAGAAATCCTTAAATTAATTTTGTATTAAACCATGTTTCTGACCGAGCTGATGACACAGTTTGTTTGGGGAGGGTATTGGAGGGGAGGGGATCCTTTAAGAAACTGAGCAAAAGGAGGATACTTTACCCTCCCTTGCTCTCCCATTTTCTATTTTAACATCCAAATAAGGAAAGTGTTGCACCCTACCTTCCCATCCCCTCCATTCATGTGCCTCTCCCTCTCTTCCCCTCCAAACTCTCAAACACAATATAAGAGTATGTTTGTATCCAGAGAGGAGAGGAAAGAAAAGGATTCCATTCAAATTCTCTTATTTTCTCTCATTTCATCTCCTTTCAAAGTTCAAACTCCCAAACAATGATGAATTAATGTATTGGAGTTTTGAGGGGATTTGAAGAATAAAAGTTACATATCCCTCTGTATTTCACTTCGCTTCATTTCCTTTCATTCTTCTCAATCCAAAAGGTATAGTATCCTCATTTAAGCACCATCTCCTCTTACTGAAGTGTCCAGTTCCATGACAGACATTGCCTATAAACATGTTAAACCACTGGTCTCAGTCAAATTTATCAGAATAATTCTTACAGTTTAGTTTAAGCTGCTATGTTTCATACTTTTATCCCTTAGTGATTGCTATGCAAGTCGGGTTAATTTTTTCTTTTCAAGTTAAAATTTACCAATTGATGTGTTCTGTTCTGAATTTTGATTGAAGCAAACAGTTTGCTATTTTTCTGTTGTCCTCCTATAGGCTATAATTGATTAGTCACTGAAACTGATCACTGATGCATCTGTGATCTGTCTCATGTAATGCCAGTATCGAGAACCTGGAATTCTACTGTGGCGTGGTTTCACATTGGAACAATTCGCCAACCAATGTTTCGGTAACAAGGCTGATTATGGGAAAGGCAGGCAGATGCCTATCCATTATGGGTCTAACAAGCACAATTACTTAACAGTTTCATCACCTATTGCGTAAGAAGCCGGGACCCCTTTATCACTTTTTAATCAGATCATAGATTTCTTGGTGCTGATCAACCATTTAAGTACATTAACTAAAGTTTTCAAATTTTATCAGCACTCAACTTCCGCAAGCTGTGGGAGTGGCTTATTCCCTTAAAATGGAGAAAAAGGATGCTTGTGTAGTCACATTTATTGGAGATGGTGGCACCAGTGAGGTGATTGCACAAAAATCTCTCACCCTTTCTCCCTTTAGGAATCAAGATTTCAATTTGTCAATTTTCTAATTGTTTGCTATTTTTTTTTCAGGGAGATTTCCACGCTGGTTTGAACTTTGCAGCAGTTATGGAAGCCCCTGTCATCTTTCTCTGTCGCAACAATGGCTGGGCCATTAGTACTCATATATCCGAACAATTTCGAAGTAATCTTTTCATCTCTAATCTTTCCAACATTTTCTGTTAAGTCACAATTATTTTATGGTATGTTTAGATCCTTGGAAAAAATATGAAAGAAAGGGAAAATCTGGAGGAAAATGAAAAAACAGAACTGTATGATCAGAATGACTTGGGAAACCAGGAGCCTCCTGTGCCTATATATACTTTCAAGCATTAAAAAACACATGCAAATTATCTAATATTAACCAAATTGCTTATGTTTGGCAGGTGATGGGATTGTTGTAAAGGGTCAAGCTTATGGAATCCGAAGCATTCGAGTAGATGGAAACGACGCGCTTGCTGTTTATAGTGCGATTCGTGCAGCTCGTGGAATGGCTGTAACTGAACAAAGACCTGTCTTAGTCGAGGTAACATTGAAAATCTCTTAGGAGGCAGTGTTACTGAAGTTGTGTAAACAAAACATCATAATTTACATTATAGTTAAAAAAAAAATTCACCTGTTGATTTTAACTTTCAGGCCCTCACATATAGAGTAGGACACCACTCAACATCTGATGATTCAACCAAGTACAGGCCAGCTGATGAGATTGATTACTGGAAAATGGTTCGAAACCCAGTAAACAGGTTTAAGAAATTTATTGAAAGGAATGGCTGGTGGAGTGATGAGGAAGACACTGAGCTTCAAAAAAACATTAAAAAACAGGTAATTATTAGAAATATGTTTATGATACTTTTTTTCTTCATTAATCTCTATTACATGGCTAAACATTTTTAAGTAATTTGCAGGTATTGAAAGCGATTCAGGGTGCAGAGAAAACAGATAAGCCTCCTCTTACAGAAATGTTCAGTGATGTCTATGATGTTCCACCATCAAACCTTCAAGAGCAAGAGGAACGACTAAGAGAAACTATCAACAGATATCCACAAGACTATCCCACTGATGTTCCTATTTAGATTATCTTTTGTTATAATTATCAAGGAGGAAAAGAGGCTTCTAGCTTCCTCAATATTCAAATAATTAAAAACGGATGTTCAAGAATTTAAGTAATAATTAATTGTGTGGTGCACTAACCAAGGAAAATATATGAATCATTATATTATAAGGTGGATGATTTAATGATAAGATTTCACAACCTGCCAGGAGAGTAATATTTAAAAAAAAAGGTCTTTGGAATTATGGAAATGTCCAAAATTAAAATGTGGATTCATCGTGATTCTTATCAAAGATATTCTTAGGTACGTGGGAATATTTTGTGCATGTAATTGCAATTCTACGAACGACACCTACTCTATTATCAGTTTATTACGCAATTCATACCACAAATACGTTTATATTATGCACTTAAATTCAGAGAAAAACTAATCTATAAATTTATAAATTTGATAAATAATCTATAAATTTGTAGAAATCAAAATAGACATTTTGTAATTCTATAGTCTTAACTTTGATCTTTTCACCACTGAACCAAAACTTCATTGATTTTTTGTTTTCTATTTTCAAAATACATGTTTCGGAAAATGACAACAATTTTGTTTTTGTTTTTATACTCAAAATATAGAATTTAGATAACTATATTTTAAAACAATTATTATAATTTTTTTTTCAAAAAGAAAGAAAGCGAAGAACAATTAAGTACTAAAATTTTCAAGGGGTGTTTTGAAATCAATTTTATCAAATAATAAAACAAACACCTTTGTTCTTTTTTTTAAAAATAAAAATAAAATAAGAAACACCTTTGTTGAGAGTGAGAATCCAGTTTGTGGTGCAGTATGCGTATTTATTATTCAAAAGTAGGTTATTCATTAATTCAAGTATTAATTGACATGGCTCACATTTAAATTAATAAGAATCCATTTAGTTGAGGGAACTAAGGTAGGAGTGAACAAATCTAATTCTATTTCAGCCCATTGTCTCATGTTTGGTTCACTCTCATACTATTTATTTGGGATTTGAGATTAATTTAATCTTTATCTCAGTGTTTCTGTCCCAACCTCATTTGGACAAAAATAATCCCACCTTTGAGGGATTAATATTTTTCTCTTCCCATTTTACCCTTGCTTGTATAGACCCATTTTCCCATTCTTCTTCCTCATCATTCTCTTTCTTCTTCTTCCCTTTCTCCTTCAACTTCTCCTTCTCTTTCTCCTCTCCCTTCTTCTTCTTCTTCCTCATCAATCTGCATTTCTACACAAAGTTGCGCAGCTTCATGCAGAGACCATGCAATCTCTACGCGAGGCAGCGCCTGCTCTACGCAAGGTCACACCACCTCATGCAGATCTGCAGATTAAGGATGAAGAACAAGCAGGGAGAAGAGAAGAAGAAGAAGAAGAAAGGGGAAGAGAAAAGAGAATGAGGAGGAGAAAAAAAAAAGGGAAGAAGAAGAAAAAGGAGAGGAAGACAAAAAAAATCAATGTTGCCTCATTATTGATGATGGTGAATAGTAAGGGTATCTTAGTATTTATCTTTTTTATTCCACTTTAATCCCAGTTCAGCATATCTCGAATTAAACTAAGATTAAGATATTACTTCAGTATCTCATCTTATCTCATACTAATCCTAATCTCATCCCACTATAATCATGTTCATGAATCAAACGGATCCTAATGCATATACTATACTACAAACTACACTATTTTACTATATACGATCTTCACTCCTTTGTTGGAGAAATGGATAATGGTAATGGCTTAGTGGTAAAGAAATTGGTTTTGTGGGAGATCCAAGTTTGAGGCATGATAGCAACAAAATTGATTAATTTTTGGTGGAGTTGCTACGTAGTGACGGTTCCTAGCGTTCCGAATAATCTTGAGCTCTGTCTCACTAATGCGTTGGGTACTAGATTTTCAGTGGAATTCGAGTCAAGCTATGGCTTAACTCATCTTGAGAAAGCGCCTACAATCCTCATTGTCTAAGTCTCTCTTGGCATTGGTTCCAATGGATAAGAGTTCCCGTGGTCACGCACAAAGCTGGTTGATACTTAGAAAAAAAATACAGTATTTTTTTTAAATTTGTAAAACAGAAAAAAAAAAACTACGTTAAAACAGTTTACCAAACATGACCTAAATTTCCGGATCTCATGAGGAAAGCACAAGCACGACTACTGCACGAGCACAAGGCCACAAGGCAGAAGCAGTCCAAAAAAAAAATGCGTAATATTCTGTCGTCAACTGCATGGCCATCTTCTCGTTGTCTTTGTTTTCGATGGCACCATTTCCCGCCATTTTCTGGTATATATATTTATATGGTTCGAATATCCAAAAGGCATATCTTCTGTCATATCCTTAGAATAATTCTCTCTCCTCCAATTCATAGAGATTGAGAAAAGAGAAATCAAAATCAGAAACTCTTTGGCAGAAGGCTTTGTTTCATTGGTGATTGGGCAACCAATCCCAATTCTTTCGCCACCTCCGTGATAAACCCTAGTGTGATTGGTTCCTTTAAAACCCCAAAAACTCCTCACTTGACTCGATAAACACGCTTCATTTATAAAGACCCAAAGCTCTGTTTTTCTCTGATTGAAGAACATTATTGTCCATCAATGGAAACTCCTCCTTCCCCTTCTCATGTTGTCATCGCCTACGATGCTACCAAAGATCGCAGCCAGGACGAGCTCAAGCTCACTGTTCATGGTATGCGAGTGAGGGGTGACATTCTTCGTCCCGGCGATACGCTTCTTGTGCTGGGAGTTTTGCATAGGGTGCTTCACCCTAGTAAGTTTTGATGAATTGTTTCTTTCGTTATAATCATCCTATACTGAATTTATCGTAATTACGTGGGCATGATGAGTTAATATCTCAAAAGGGTTACTCGCAGAAAAGTTTGGTGAATTTATCTTGATTACAAATTAGAAGTTTAGAACTATCCTACTCTATATTACTTGGCGCACATAGCATATCAAATTTATCAAAAGGGGTACTATTGTGATTTTCTTTCTTTTTAATCTTTGTCATAGTGGGTTACTCAATGAAAGCATGTCCCGAATCCTTTGCTGGAACAACTGATCGTGCCATTGAAGAAGAAGTTACGAAGAAAGTTGAACTGTATTTAAATATGCTCCTGCAAATTGCTGAAGAGTGTGAAGATGAAGGGGTAATTTTGCATTCATTGTTTTCCATTGACACCGTGTTTCTCTTTAACAAGACAAGGTGTAGGATTATTTATGGAGTACTTAAACTAGCAATAACATTTTGATTAGATAATAGTCTTAAAAGTATTGAGTGGTCTGAATCTGGATATATTTGTTGTAAAGTTTTGTAGAACATACATATTGGCACCCCTTCCCCTGCGTGTATTTGGGGAATCATGTTGTTCTCGGGTGGCAATAACTTGGCGTTTTGGTGAGATTTCAAAAATCAAATCAGTGATTGGATATACTCTTAGTGTTTGTAAATGCCTAGGCACCTAGCAATAAGCTGTAGGGTACAACTTAGAAATATTTATCAAGTCTTAAAAAGGAAGCCCACAGGTAAGCACTCTCAATGCCTTTTCATTAGCAGGTATGCAGTATATAAGAGGCTGCTTCTCAATTTGACAGTTTTTGAACAATAGGAACTGTCCGAAAGTCCTTGATCAAAATTCATGAGCTTAACATATGAGAAAGTGGTTGACTAAAGGTAACTCTGCTTATTGAGAGCACATCATTATCACTATTAGTGATACATCCAACTATTTAGTGTGTTAGCATCATTGCTTGACATGGGATAGTCTAAAACTTGGATTTACACAGGTTCTGTCAAGGGGCTCTTTGTCACTTTGGTAGTCTCTCTAGGGATCAGTAGTTTACCTACTCCTTTACTTGAACGCAAATTGTAGTCGAGCGCCATTAAAGTGGGAGTATACTTACTGATGGTACGTTGTTGCTTCCTTGAATTACCTCTTTATGGGCATATCAGGAAAAAAATTGTCTTGCTTATAAGCCTTCTCTAACTGTCAAGTTAAATGAATCTGAAACAGTGACTATGAGAGAGGACTTCCCGAAAAGGGTTTGATGACCTTAATGTGTCTGATTCTGATATAGATGCCCAAACAACTACATACAATTACTCAAAATAAAACTCAAGTGGAAGAATACCTTTTTAATGGAATAATACCTTTCCAAGTCTATCTTAATGGAGTAACAAACGCTCCACCAACCCATTGTGGTGTATGTGCTGATTTCATTTTAGGGAAATTTCCCCTATTTATTTGCTTTCTGTTCATGATACTAATTTCTCTTTCCTGTTCAGGTAACCATTGAAGTTAAAATTACAGCTGGAACTCCTATTAAGAAAGTGATTTTACAAGAAGTGGTAGGCTATAAAGCAACTTGGGTTGTACTTGACAGGTAGTTCTTCTCTCTTATGTGCAAGGATTTGCATTTAACTTAGTTATATGCTTGATAGTTGATTTTGTGTTAGGAATCATTATACCAATTCCTTGACTAATGTATTTTTTCCAACCCTGAACCTGGTTTTGACTATTACTTTGTCATACATGACTTTGTATTATGTTTGACCTTCAGAGTGTATATCACATCTCTCATAGTCTGAATGGACAAAAGAATTATGTTTCAAACCCTTATATTTATATGCCAGCAAAGATCGAAAGATTTACATATTAGCTTTGTTGTCTCATCATCATCGGATTGCCAATTTCTTATTACTGATTGATTTCCCTCACGTATCAATGAGATGTGTGTTGTGAAGTTCGTCAAAGAAAATTTTCCGTTTATACTATATGGGCCTTAAAAATCAGACTGTCATTGATCTGATAATCCTATGATTACAATACTATTTTTTTATTTTATTTTATAATATCCTAAATTAATAGATTCTTCCATCTGTTTGTTATTGTAAACCGAGGTTCAAACCCAAAAGGGGTGAATTGAGATTAATTTCCCTCATGTATCGATGAGATGTGTGTTGTGAAGTTCCGTCAAAGAAAATTTTCCGTTTATACTATATGCACCTTAAAAATCAGACTGTCCTTGATCTGACAAATCTTATGATTACAGTACTATTCTTTTTTTATAATATCGTGAATTAATAGACTCTTCCATCCTTTTGTTATTGTAAACCGAGGTTCAAACCCAAGAGGGGGTGAATTGGGTTTTAAAAACCTTTACTAATTACTTTGCAAGTTTTTAAACAGTTAAATGCACAAAGCACACAAACAAATAATATGCTTGAAAGTAAAAGAGTTTAAGGAAGAGAAAATGCAAACACTATTTATAGTGGTTTGACAATATTGGATTCCTTCCGACCCTAAGTCCACTCTCTTCAAGGAACCTCATTGAATTAATCCATTAAAACTTTAGTCGTACAATTTCATGGGTGTTGCACAAACCTTATAACTGATCTTTTCCTCACGGAAGCTATAACGAAGTGTTTAATCCTAAATACTCTAAGAGTTATACCAACTCTTTCCCTTTACAATAAACGAAATTTGTTGTAAAGTAAATGTTAGAGAGATAGCAATAAGTACTTTTATAAATGAACAATATCTATCTTTCAAGAACAAGCTTGATGAATGGCTCAACAATAAATTTTTCAAAGCTTTTTGAGAATTAATGAGTTATCTTGTGAATTGAATGTGTTCTCTTCTTATTTAAATGCTCATTGAAGTGGATTTATATAGTCTTGAATCAATATGGTCGTTTGACATTGACTTGGTAGGTTTGGGGCATTAAATGCTCAAGTACTAACAGTCATATTTTCGAATTACCAGTCGACTGGGTCCTTGTACCAGTCGATTGGGTTAAGTGAAGATTTTTCACTTTTAGGCTTAGGAAGAGTATCAATCGACTGTGTGAAGTTGCCAGTCAACTGGGTCCTCAGCACCAGTCGATTAGAAACTTTCTGTCCTATATCCCAATCGACTGGTATAGGGACCCAGTCGACTGGGTTGTCCTTCAATTTAGTTTTCCTTTTCAAAAACAGTTTTTGACTTAGAAACTTTTTGTTTTTTTAGTTTTTGTCATAGTCTTTTGTAAATTGAGCCACAAATCAAGCTACATAATTGAACATAAGAGATTTACAATTGTTTCAATTATCTTAATGCCTATTCTAGATCTTCTGTCTTGTTTTGGTGTTTGAATTGTGTTGAGTTCTTGCATTTTGTTTCCATACTGAATGCTTTTACCGCTTAAACACTTAGCTAAAACTGTTAGTGTAATTAGAGTAGTGTTTTGTCATTATTAAAATCAAGTATGGGTTAATAATCTCTCCCTTTTTGATGATGACAAAACTAAGGACAGAAAAAATAGTTTTAAAAACTAAGCGCTAGTTTTTAGAAAAATTTGAGCAAAGTCTCCTCTGTTTTTCTGATAAAAACCAACCTGTTAAGAATTCAAACGCAGTTTAAATACAGTTATATCAACCAAACCAAGCAATGCAGGACAATATTACATTTGTCAACATGTTCGGAGCAAAATTCCCCCTAAATTTATGCTCTATTCTAAGGTTACATTCAGTTTTCTCTTTTTCATTGATTTTTCTTCTTTTTCTCTCCAGTTTTGACAATAGCAGAAAAAGATGTGTAAACTCAAAAAATAAGCAAAATAAACACCACAACCATGAATATAAGGCACAAAAAACTTGTGTACAAAAACTAGGCTTGATTCAGAATTGGAAAGACTTCCCGGGAAGAATCAGAAGTTTCCACACTAGTATAAGTAGTTAAAGCGTATAGTCGAGTACGAACAGTTCAACCCAAGCAACCATATATCATAAAAGTAACATATATATATGAGCTAAAGTCTAAAAACGTAAACCAATACAAAAATATGGATACATCCATCTAATATGAGCTTTTAAGAAGCTATCTGAGTACAATACATGAATGTATACAATGAAAATGAATGTTCACGCTAAAATATCTAAGAGCTATATGTACATAATAAAAGGATAAAACAAAATCTCAGCGAGCGGAGGAATCAGAGCTGTCTCGAAGAAGATCCCGAAGCTCAGCCAAAGATCCCTCTATGTGCTCTCGGCGTAACTTAAAATCGTCTCTGAGTGTGCGAAGGTCGTAATGCATGTAATCTACTGAAGAGCTCTAGCTCTGGAACCCGGACTACATGGACAGTTGGAGGCTCGAAATAGTGTGTAGAATGTCATTGTAGCTAGCTTGACCAGCACTCAAACCCCCATACTGTGGACGAGGTGCTCGCTCGTCAGTGTCCATAGCAATGGGAGGAGTTGCATCACCAGGAACGTCATCGTCCTCCTCACTACTATCATCCTCGTCGATCTGAATGTTCCTCCCAGTCTTGGAGTAGATCATTCCATCTCGGATCGTGCACCCCATCTTGTTTAGAAAAGAGACATTGATGATGTCTTTGGGGTTGATGTCCTGAGCCTTAAAAGTGGGTAGGGGGACACAAAAATGCTGGAGGATCAAGGTGATGAGCATCCCGTATAGGAAGCACCTGGAGTCACTCGATTCGCCATTAATCATATTGACGAGAAATAGGGGGTATATATTGAAATGGTGTCATGTTTTGAGACACTAAATCAATACCACATCTATCTTAGAAAGATAGCCCCGACTCCTGAGTCTCGGGTGGATGGTCCAGCTGACAATGAGATTAAACATCTTTGATTCGAGGGGCATGTCACTACAGTGATGAAATGTAGTGGGCCTCAAGATAGCCTCTAACAATCTGGCACGCCTCATCGTTATCAAAGTTGTCAAGACATCCATCCAGACTCCACTAGACCTCTCCCACAGAGATCCTCAGAATATTGACCAGAAGGTCAGTGTTCACCTCAAATTCTACACCCATGATACTGGTCTTAAACCTAAGAGCCAGTGAACTCGGTTTAACCAAGTTGGCATAAAATTGGTGAATTAGACGAGGGTAAAATTTTTGGTGAATGTTGATAAGTGCTGTCAACTGTATCGCCTCGAAAATAGGTAAAATGTTAAAGTTTTCATGACGAATAGAATCAAAATCAATGAATCTACCCGTCATGATTTTTTATGGCGTATGACAGAGTTATACTTATTCTTAGCTGCGGGGCTCCAAAAGAGTGAGTCATCAAGCTCAGTTCGTGCCTTCTTGCTCGATGAACTAGCTAGTCCCTTCCCCTTAGCATCCGATGCCGAGGACTTCGTAGACAAAGGCCTTGTAGGCGCGTGAGGTCCTCCAACGGTGGTTTTGATGTGTATTCTTTCAAACATTTTGGGAAAATCGTTTTAGAGAGAGATTTGGGGAAATGTGGAGTTTTCAACCATGAAAAGTTGAAAAATGGATGATTTGGGGTTGAAGGTTCTATGAATTATTTTTGAGAGATTTTGGATTGAAATCAAGGTTTTTCTAGAGAGAAAACTTATGGTTTTTCAAAAATGGTGTGAAAACTGAAAAATATGAAGAGACTATTTATAGAATCGCGATACCAGTCGACTGGGTTAGGGTACCAGTCAACTAGGTCCTTCATAATTTAGGGATTTTTTGATATACCAGTTGAATAGGTCAGGACACCAGTCGACTGGGTAAACTGGCAAAAAGACACCAATCGATTGGATGTACCATACTAGTCGACTGGGTAGGCCACCAAAATTTCAAATTTTGGCTCCAAACAATGTCTTGTAGTACCAGTCCACTGGATGATTTGTACTTAGTCGACTTGTAAAATGGACAATGGGATACCAATCAACTGGGGTCATGCTACTAGTCGACTAGGTCCTTCAGAAAACTTAAAAGTTTGAGTTCTAACTTGGAATTTTAGCACGAAATTGTTTATCTATGCCATCTTGAGTGGGAGATATATTAAATAAGAGTTAGTACTTATTCAATAGATATCAAATATGCATATAATGAATGTTGATCCAATCAAACATACATTTTATCATAGTCTTTCAAGCCCATCAATAGTATAATCTTGCAAAAGTTATTTTCACTTAAGGGTTTTGTAAGAATATCAGTTATTTGATCTTCTGAAGGAATGAATTCTAGTATAATATCACCCTTTTGAGCATGGTCTCTTATGAAGTGATATCTAATTTCTATGTGTTTGGTTATAAAATGCTGAATAGGGTTTTTGGTTAAGTTGATAGCACTAGTGTTATCACAATGAATTGGTATATCTGTAAAGTTCATGTCATACTCTTCTAATTGTTGTTTCATCAACAACACTTGTGCACAACAACTTCCGGCTGCTACATATTCTGCTTCTGCGGTTGATAGTGCAAACGAATTTTGTTTCTTAGAAAACCAAGAGGTTAACATTGCACCTCAAAATTGGCATGTTCCACTAGTGCTTTTTCTATCTAGTCTACAGCCCACAAAATCAGCATATGAATATCCTACAAGCACAAAAGTTGATTTTCTAGAATACCATAACCCTAGGTTTTGAATCCCTTGTAGATATCTAATGTTTCTTTTTACTGCAATTACATTTGATTCCTTAGGATTAGCTTGAAATCTAGCACACATGCATACGCTGAACATTATATCAGGTCTACTTGCAGTTAGATAAAGTAAAGCTCCAATCATGCTTCTATAAGTTTTATTATCTACACACTTACCTTCCTCATCTAGGTCAAGTTTTGTAGAAGTGCTCATGGGAGTGCCAATTGACTTTGAGCTTTCCATCTCGAACCTCTTTAATAGGCCATTGGTGTACTTTGATTGATTGATGAAGATGCTTTCTTTCAATTGTTTGATTTGAAGTCCAAGAAAGTAAGTAAGCTCTCCCATCGTGCTCATTTCAAATTCACCTTGCATGCACTTAGCAAACTCTTGACACATAGATTCATTAGTAAGACCAAATATAATATCATCAACATATATTTGGACTAGTAGTGTGTCATTTTTGTAAGTTTTTGTTAAGAGAGTTGTGTCTAGCTATTTTTCCTCTTGTAAAACTAATTTCAAGCAAAAACTTACTTAGTCTTTCATACCATGCTCTTAGAGCTTGCTTCAACCTATAGATAGCTTTAGAAAGCTTATATACATGGTTTGGAAGACTAAGATTTTCAAATCAATGAGGTTGCTCAACATACACATCTTCTTCTATAAAATCATTTTAAAATGCATATTTTACATCCATTTGAAATAGCTTAAATTTATTAAAGCATGCAAAGGCCAATAACAAATGGTTTCTAATCTAGCTACGAGAGCATAAGTCTCATCAAAATCTATTCATTCTTCTTGATTATATCCCTTAGCAACTAGCTTAGCCTTGTTCTTAGTTACTATTCCATTTTCATCTATTTTATTTCTATATACCCATTTAATTCCTATTATAGTGTGATTCTTTGGTTTAGGAACTAGATTACATACTTTGTTTCTTTCATATTGATTTAATTCTTCTTGCATAGCATTTATCCAATCAACATATTTTTCAGCTTCTACAAAAGTCTTAGGTTCTACTTGAGATAAATAAGCTACAGAATTACAAATATTTCTAATAGAGGAATGAGTTCTTACCCCTTGATCGATTGGATGATAATTCACATATCTCTAATCTTTGGGAAAACTATCCTCTTGTTGACTTGAAGATGGTTGATCAAGATTATGAGTATCTACCTTTTGATTTAATTGAGGTTCACTATCCTTCGGGTCAACTTCACAGGTATTGCACAAAACTTACAATCGATCTCTTTCTCATGGAAGCTACAAAAAAATGTTTAATCCTAAACACTTTAAGAGTTATGCCAACTCTTTCCATTTACAATAAATGAAATTTGCTATAAAGTAAATGGTAGAGAGATAGTAATAAGTGCTTTTACAAATGAACAATATCTCTCTTTCAAGAATAAGCTTGATGAATGGCTTAACAATAAATTTTTCAAAGCTTTCTGAGAATTAATGAGCTATCTTGTGAATTAAATGTGTAATATTCTTATTTAAATGCTCATTGAGGTGGGTTTATATAGCCCTGAATCAATATGACCGTTTGACATTGACTTGGTAGGTTTGGAGGAGTATTAACTGCTCAAGTCTCGCGTCTCAAACGATCATATTTTCGAATTACCAGTCGATTAGGTCTTTGTACCAGTCGACTGGGTTAAGTGAAGATTTTTCACTTTTTAGGCTTATGAAGAGTACCAATCGACTGGATCAGTGGACCAGTCAACTGGGTGAAGTTACCAGTCGACTGGGTCCTCAGCACCAGTAGATTGAGAACTTTATGTCCCATATCCCAGTTGACTGGTATAGGGACCCAGTCGACTGGGTTGACAATCCAATTTTCCTTTTCAAAACCGATTTTTGACTTAGACACTTTTTGTAATTTTAGTTTTGTCAAAGTCTTTTGTAAATTGAGCCACAGATCAAGCTATATAATTGAACATAAGAGATTTACAATTGTTTCAATTATCTTAATGCCTATTCTAGATCTTTTGTCTTGTTTTGGTGTCAGAATTGCGTTGAGTTCTTGCATCTTGCTTCCGTACTGAATGCTTTTACCGCTTAAACATTTAGATGAAACTGTTAATGCAATTAAAGTAGTGTTTTGTCATTATTAAAATCAAATACAGATCAACAGTTATCATTATCAAAAAGTTTGGTGTCACTGTTTATTTATGTTTTCCAAGATTCACGCCCTATTTAATCTATATGTCTATATAGTGATCTCTATCTCTAAGCACATATAATACAACCTACATGTTCTATGGCAATTAATTCAACACAACAAGGTGAACCTAACTATGTTAGCCAAATTATGTAACTCAAGATAATCCATCACATAAAAAATTATACAAAATGATAATACTTGCTGCTGCTCACTTCTTTGATTGTACATGATGAAACTATTTCTCCCCATCATATATTTTTCTAAGAGCACAAGAATCAGTCTTCAAAATTTACATATTTCAAATTGTAAATTTAACTCTTAATTTTGATTTAAATTTCCAAGTCAATGAATGTTCATATCTCTCTCTCTCTCTCTCTCTCTCTCCGGACCCATGAACATGTGTTCATATCTCTGTCTCTGAACCCATGAACATGTGTGTGTATGTGCACCATTGTCAGTTGCTTATTTTTCTGTATTCGATTTGCTTTTGTATAACTTAAAGATCTTAACAGGCACCTTAGACGGGATTTGCGGTTTTACCTAAAGCAGATACCTAGTAAAGTTGCATTGGTTCAAGATAACTTGACTGTGGAAGTTGTGAGGCCTTATACTACGAATGAAACAGATGCTATAGAACATAAATTGTTTTATTCCATGTCCAAACCTGTTTCTCTATTGATGTATCAAGATAATGACTCCTTCCCGAGTGGTTCGCGGGAAAGCTCTGATATGCATAAGAGCACCTCTTTGCTTTCATCTTCATTCAAATCACATGAGCATAGTCTTTTGTCAGATTTCGGGAATTCCTCCAAGCAAGAAGCATCAGGTCAGTGAGCCTGTCATATTTGCACTTATACCGATATATTATAACATTTTAATTGCAGTCTGTTATTTAAGTTCTCATTAGTAGAATATGACCCTTTGTAATGACCTTTTACAAAACGTTTGACAACATAGTATAAATCTCATGCTGGAACTTTTCATGCTTCATTTCTTTAGTGTTTTTTTATATATTTATATTCTATTCTTTCAATTTTATAGGAATAATGTTTTACTGAATTTGGATTCTTATTTGTTTTTTTTCACACTGTCAATATCCTTTCTGCTCTACCCAAGGCAATATCTTTGTTATCAAGTCGCAAACAATAATGTCCATTGCCTCCTGTCCACGTCTTTTTGGATCTTGTGTTATTCTTTGATTCCTTATGCATGGATCATGTCACTCTTTTCTACCAGCGTTTTCGTAGATCATCCTTATGCATGTCCGGACCATCTTAAGTGATCCATCTTCGTATATAATCAATTGTTACCACTTCAATTCTTTTATGGGTGTATTTATCATGTATTCTTTACTCGTATTATAACCAAATAATAGAAGCATCCTCAAGTCTGTTTTGAGGCATGATCTTTATAACCTAGTTTGCCATAAAATATTTTCGATACAGATATTTAAGTTTGACTATGTTCTAAGACTGACTTTCTATTGGGAATTCTGACACCCCAAAACAACTACGCAATCACAATAGCAAAAATAAAGGAAAAAAAAGCACAAGATCGAATTTTTAACTGTGGTTCGACACCTCTTGCTTAAGTCCACGAGCCAATCGTTATTCCACTACTTTTGTAACTTTTGGATTGAGGAATACACAATTTTTTGAGACAAAACTGTGTGAAAACTGTTTCAATTCATAGAAAAATTATTTTCCTTTCTTCTGTATTTACTGTACACGACTGAGTATGTATATATAGCAAAGAATTCTATCTATTCTAGGCTATACTTAATTCTAGGCTAGAATTAAGATTGACCCTTATATCAAGGGATTTGCAATATGAAATAACCCTATAGTCTCTCTAATGACAACTCACGCCAACACCCCCCCTCAAGTTGGTGCATACAGGTCTCTGATGCCCAACTTGTCAAGTGAGTCGTAAAAAATCCTATTGCATACAGCTTTCTTAAGGATATCTGCCAGCTAATCTTCGGACTTAATAAAAGGAAATCAAATTATCTTACTCTCAAGATTTTGTTTGATGAAATGTCGATCCACCTCTACATGTTTGGTTCAGTCATGTTGGACTGGATTGTGTGAAATATCAATAGTAGCCTTGTTATCACAGAATAGGTCCATCTCACAGCTTGGGGAAAAGCTTATTTCTGTCAACAGTCTTTTAAGCCAGAGAAGCTCACCAAAACCCTTAGCCATTCCACATAACTCAGCTTCAGCACTTGATAAAGCCACCACATTCTGCTTCTTACTTCTTCATGTAACAAGGTTTCCGCCAACAAACATGACTTATCCAGAGGTAGATTTTGTGTCCGATATATTCCCTGCCCAATCTGCATCTGTATATCCATAATCAGGACTTCAATCAAGCCCTACTAAGAGTTTAGTTACACATGAGTTTATTTACACATGAGTTTGATGTTAAACATCTTCATAAAATAAAATAGGAGAAGAATAAACCCGAAAACACTATAGAGAAGAGTCGTCAATTATTTTGTAAAATCTCCCCCATGTTTCTGTGTTTACAGGCCTATTTATAGAGTTTAGGAACATCTGGAAACCCTAAAACTCCTAAAACAAAACCCTACATTTATTTCCAAAATAGGAACAGCCGTTTTAATGTTCACTGATGCACGTGTGCGCTCGATCACAGAATGGTGCGCTCGAGCCTTCTTCTTGCGCGCGCGATCTTGGGCTTGGGTGCTTGAGCACTGTTGCGCTCGATCACAAGTCTCTGTGCTTGATCACACTAGGTAGATTCCAGCTTTTCCATATTTGTTTTTTAAACCAGATAATTCCATAATGCTCCATTTTCTCCAAACACCTAGAAAAAACAGAAAACACAGAAAGGAAATAAAATAGAATGAAATAACACAAACTAGGAACTTAACAAATGTAATGTTGAAAATCATCTTGACAAGATGCCTAGGTGGTGATCTTCCAAACACCCAAGTCTTGAATGACTTGTAGAAATAATTTCAGCAATCGAACACAAGAATAGAAAATCAAAGAAAGAAAGAAGACAAGTAATTTGTTGTCGAGGTTCGGCAATGTGCCTACGTCCCCGTGAGTTCCTCCGAACTCTCTGCACTATCTCAATGGTTCTTACAAAGTTACAGCAATCCCCTTCAAGAATCCAAGTTCTTGAAGAAACAAGAAGAGAAGGAAGAAGATGAGAACTCAACAATGTTCTCTAATCTAATCTAGACTCTCTCTATCTTATTACAACCAGCCTCACTACAAGAGTCCCTCTTGTGTTTATATCTCTCACACAATTCTCTCTTGTGTTTACAATGATCTCACAATGTCACAAAACTCTCTTGTATGTGTGTTTTTGTATCTTGTATTATCTTATGAAATGAGGCATTGAGAACTCCTTTTATAGCCTCTTAATTCTTGGACATTCTTGTGAGTCATTATCCTCCCTTTGATTATGTTCTTCCTTTAATCTCAGCCCTACATCACTCTCCAAGTGATGTTGTGCGTTTTGGTGTGGTGCACACATGATTGGAGAGGTCTTATGCATGCTGGATCATGTGTGCAGCCATGTGCTGTGTGCTGCGGCGCTGAAATGGTGTGGTGCAGCACTGAGGCAGGGCTGGAAGCATGGCTTGCTGTGTGCTGCGGTGCTGGTGCTGTGTGCTGCGGCGTGACCTGATGCTGCAGCCTCCTGATGTTGTGCGCACACCTCCTGCTTGTGTGCTGAAACTTGCACAGCAGTGTGCCTGACCTTCCCACGCTTAAAACTTAAGCACACACATGTGTGCAACCTTTTAACTTGCTGAAATTTCATATTCCACCTTTGGTTTGGATTTTAACCATCCTTAAACCATATTTGGACTTGTTTGAGACTTAGACAAATAACAACAATCTCTACCTTTGTCTAAGTGTTCAAAAAACCTGAACTATTGTGCAGAAAGCTTCGGGATCCAAACTCATCTTGAGTCATCAATCAACCGACTCCAATCCTAAGTAATTCAAGGCAATGATTGAATTTACTTAGAGGTAGAACTTTAGTACCCAAGTCAGTAGGATTTTCTTCCATAGTCTTCTTATCAACATGAATGCATGCTTTCGTATCATTTTTCGGAATGTAATGATGCCGAACATCCATATACTTTGTCCCCTCATGGAACACCAGGTTCCTCCACAAGTGCCCCACACTTTGGCTATCCAAAGATACCATCACCTGCTCTTTTAGGACCTCCTACTCGTCCAACAACCCTTTGTACCCCATAGCCTCCTTTATGGCTTCCATAGCCGCTATGCATTCTGCCCCGGTTGTTATGAGTGCTACCATTGGCTACCACTGAGCCTCCTTGTTCCTCAGCAACCACTTCATCCCAAGCCAATGCTTCTTTTCGGATTACTCACAATTTTGCTGAAAATACTAATTGCCCAAGAAACCCTCAACTGGTTTCTCTCTTTTTCTCGGATGATTCTCCTCATCCTAAGGATCTTTTGTACAAGACTGAGATCCTTCCTCTCGAACTTCTCACTGAGTTGAGATGTAAACCTTTCCATCCTCTTCCTACTGTTTCAAACCAACAGCCCATTAATGACATAGATGAGGATACTCACCATCTTCTCCACTTTGTGTCCAGGTGAGAAAGTTCTTGTGAAATCTATGTCTTCTTTCCTTATGAACCCATTCGCCACCAGCCTAGCCTTGTTCCAGACTTTATCTCTTGGAGGGCACCCTTCTTTGACCTTGTAAGTGCACTTACATTCCACAACTTTTTGCTTTCCTGGAATTTTCACCAATTCTCAAAAGTTGTTCTTCCTCAAAGAATCCATTTCTTCCTCCATAGCTAGCTACCACTTTGATGAATCCTTACACTCCATGGCCACCATGTAAGTTTCTTGTTCACTCATCTCTCCTTCTGTCTAAGGAGCTGCTGCATCCGCAGCATCTGCAAACCCACATCTTGAAGGTGGTCCGACCAGCCTTCTTTCCCGGTCTCTTATGAGCTGAAAGTCCTTCTGACTTTCTGCAGCATCCTCTTCTTGTTCAGCCTCTTCTTGAGTTTCTTGAGCTTGGCAATCATTCAAGGGCTCTACCTGGTCCAAACCCTCTTGCTTCCTTTGCTCTACCTGAACAGAATCTCCCTTGATGCTATGCTCAACAATTTCTGAATTGATTTGCTCACTAGCCCCTGCAGGGTTAGTTTTCTCCAAGTAGGGAAATAATAATTCATTAAAGATAACATCCCTACTTACAATTAGTTTCATGCCCTTCTTTTCTAAGGACCAAAACCTATATCCCTTAACCCCATCACCATATCCTAGGAACACATATTTTCTAGATCCTGGGCTAATCTTATCCTCCTTTTGGAGTGCATATGCAGCACACCCAAAAGTCCTAAGGTTGTCCAACTCAGGGGGTTTTCCACTCCACAACTCTTCGGGAGTCTTATGGTATACAATCCTAGAGGGTGATCTATTAATCAAATATGCAGTTGAAGACACCGCTTCCCCCAAAAAACATTTGAGTAATCCGGATTTATTTAACATGCACCTAACCTTTTCCCTAAGGGTCTTATTCATCCACTCAGCAACTCCACTTTTCTGAGGGGTTTCCACAACCGTCCTATGTCTTAGAATGCCATTTAACCTACAGAATTGATCAAGTTCTTGGTTAAAAATTTCTAAGCCATTATCGGTTCTTATCCCCTTAACTACTCTACCCATTTGAGTCTCAACCAGCCCTTTCCACACCACTAACTTATTCAGTGCATCTGATTTATTTTTCACCAAATAAACCCACACTTTTCTTGAATAATCATCAATTAAAGACAGAAAGTAAATGTTACCTCCCTGTGTTGGTGTCCTTGCTGGTCCCCAAAGGTCCGCATGAATGTAGTTAAGAATGTCCTTAGACTTGTGCACTCCGGTGTTGAAGCTGACCCGATGTTGCTGCCCAAGAACACAGCTCTTACAGGAATCCATTTTTTCTACTTTGTCACCACCAAGTAGACCTTCCTTGCTAAGCACTTGCAGGCCCTTTTTCGCTCATGTGTCCCAAGCGAGTGTGCCAAAGGGCTGCCTTGTCCAGCTCAGCCATCAAGCTTGTTGCTTGATCATTGGTTTCTGTTTCTCCGATCATCTCATAAAGTCCATCGTTTCTTGCTGCCTTGATCACTACCAAATATCCCTTGGCCACCTTGATCTTTCCTCCCTCTATCTTGCATGTATAGCCCATGGAATCCAGCTGCCTCAATGAGATCAAGTTCCTCTTCAAATCTGGAACATACCTCGCATTTTCCAGCAGCCTTGTGACTCCATCAAACATCCTCAATTGGATGTCTCCAATCCCTCTCACTTGGCAAGAATTATCATTCCCCAATAAGACCCTTTCATCATTGATCTTCTTGAAATTCTTGAACCATTCTTTGTGAGGGCTCATATGATGAGTGCACCCGGAATCAAGAATCCACTTTTCACTGCCTTGCCTCCTGCTCACATCCGAGCACATAACAAGAACATCATCACCTTGCTGTTCTCCCATGGCAATCGAAGCCTCTCCATTGTTGGTATGGCTTCTCCTCTCATCCCACATCCTCTTCTTGCAATCTTTCTTGAAATGGCCCTCCTTGTTGCAGTAGAAGCACCTCCTTCCTCCAACCCTTAGTTTAGAGTGTGCTCTCCTATGGCTTTCTCCTCTACCATTGTCCCGGTAGTAGCCATTGTTACTGCCATTCCGAGCTGCTGGCCTTCCTCTTATGAACAGCCCTTCACCACTTGATGTCTCCTTCATCTTGGCTTTGAAATCATGTGCTCTTATGGCATTGATCACAATCTCCTTTGTCAAACTATCTCTCCCATACTCAATTGCATTAATCAAATTGTCAAAGCAATCTGGAAGTGAATTTAATAAAATGACAGCCAATTGTTCATCCGGAAAAAGAAATGCTACAGCTATTCAAATCTTGAACTAGCTTATTAAAGACATCAAGATTATCTTGCAATTCTTTACTAGGGTCCATTTTAAAAGCAAAGATTCTTTTAAGAAGATAAATTTTGTTAGGAAGAGTTTTGGTAAGAAACAATTCATCTAGTTTCTTCCATATGACAGCCGGATCCTCCGAGTCTCCGCACTCCCTTGTGATACTATCCGGCATGTGCAAGAAAATGGTGCTGTAGGCCATCTTCTTCATCTCGGTCCACTGGTCCTCCGTGACACTTGTTGAAAAAGCATCATCTTCTCCAATAACCAAGTCCACTTTCTGCTGCATTAGAACCGCCTTAATCTTCCGCTTCCATAGGGTAAAGTCCCCCTTTCCATCAAACTTCTCCACACAGAAATTTGAAGCCATCTTTTGCGGACAAGATCCCAGATTTGTGCACTAACCACAACTACTTTCTTCGACCTTAAGAACACAGATTGAAGATGGATCTTTAACACTGTTCTTTAATCAACCTTCAAGAACACGACAGGATCTTGATCTTTACACCGTTCTTGAATCACCCAAGAAGTTTGATCTTTGATTCTTGGAGTCTTGGCTCCGTATCTTCTACTTCTTGTTCCGATAACCAGCTGTTGTGCTCTGATACCACTGTCCAAAGCTCTGATACCACTGTTGGAAATTACCTTGACAAGATGCCCAGGTGGTGATCTTCCAAACACCCAAGTCTTGAATGACTTGTAGAAATAATTTCAGCAATCGAACACAAGAACAGAAAATCAAAGAAAGAAAGAAGACAAGTAATTTGTTGTCGAGGTTCAGCAATGTGCCTACGTCCCCGTGAGTTCCTCCGAACTCTCTGCACTATCTCAATGGTTCTTACAAAGTTACAGCAATCCCCTTCAAGAATCCAAGTTCTTGAAGAAACAAGAAGAGAAGGAAGAAGATGAGAACTCAACAATGTTCTCTAATCTAATCTAGACTTTCTCTATCTTATTACAACCAGCCTCACTATAAGAGTCCCTCTTGTGTTTATATTTCTCACACAATTCTCTCTTGTGTTTACAATGATCTCACAATGTCACAAAACTCTCTTGTATGTGTGTTTTTGTATCTTGTATTATCTTATGAAATGAGGCCTTGAGAACTCCTTTTATAGCCTCTTAATTCTTGGAAATTCTTGTGAGTCATTATCTTCCCTTTGATCATGTTCTTCCTTTAATCTCAGCCCTACATCACTCTCCAAGTGATGATGTGCGTTTTAGTGTGGTGCACACATGATTGGAGAGGTCTTATGCATGTTGGATCATGTGTGCAGCCATGTGCTGTGTGCTGCGGCGCTAAAATGGTGTGGTGCGGTGCTGAGGCAGGGCTGGAAGCATGGCTTGCTGTGTGCTACGGTGCTGGTGCTGTGTGCTGCGGCGTGACCTGATGCTGCAGCCTCCTGATGCTGTGCGCACACCTCCTACTTGTGTGCTGAAACTTGCACAGCAGTGTGCTTGACCTTCCCATGCTCAAAACTTAAGCACACACATGTGTGCAACCTTTTAACTTGCTGAAATTTCATACTCCACCTTTGGTTTAGATTTTAACCATCCTTGAACCATGTTTGGACTTGTTTGAAACTTAGATAAATAACAACATGTAAATTAAAGGGCTTAAATATGAATATTTAAGCACTTATCACACCCCCAAACTTACATATTGCTAGTGCCTTAGCAATACGAAACTAAAAACTAAATGAAAAACAAAGAATACAAAGATAAATCCATCTTGCATGGTATCCAAAAATTTAAGTATCACACAAAACCATGATATTCATTTATGAGCAAGCTTAAAAAAATATAAATCCATATTCACAATGAACAGGAATTTTAAAATCTAATTACTTACAAGAGGCAGGCTAAGGCATCACAAGTCTGAATCAGTGTAAAGTGAACTAGCACATAAATATGAAGCTTCCAAATAGCTCTAATGTGCCATGTCTCCATGTCTCAAGATTCACCGAATTTCTCATCAGAATGAATAACAATGGCATAGTTTTATTTTCTTCTTTATTTTATTATAAGACTCTGCCATGTTTAGTTCCCTTAAGCTTTCTAATTGACCCATGTAGTGAGTGTTGAGTCAATGACTCCCAAACCAAATGGTTTTAGGGCATTAGGTGTAAAGACATCCCTACAGAAGTAAACTGAGTCAAAAAGGCAACGAAACTAACTGGTCCTAATGCAACAAAGCAAAATTCCCACCTTTTGACGTGAACACTCACTGCTTACTGAGGTAAGAGGTCCAGTTACTCAATGGAAAGTTTATCAATGATCATCATAAGCATTTTTCTCATTTTGTGCAAAAAAAAAAATTTACTTTTTTATGCTAAAGTATCCATCCAACAAGTCATTCGGTTTCAGCTAAGCCATGGAAACATACACATTAAAATCATATGTCATACCCACACAATTATGTGCTAATGTGCTCGTGTCAGATTAGATCAAACATGTGAATTCTTAAATGCCTAAAGTAAGTAGCTAAACTTTAAAACTCTATTATCAGATCATATGTTCAAGATTTTAAGCTCACAAATGAAATCACATCACAGTATTTGTTTAGATCAACCAAAATTCCAAAACAACATGAGCATGCATTTATCTTCTCTTTTAAACCATAATAAATAAATAAAAAACTAGGACAGAGTGTGTGTAGATGTGTCTCCCATACCCCCAAACTTAAATTACACATTGTCCCCAATGTGTGAATAACATGGAAAGAGTTGACTTAGGAGATGGAGAACTAGCTGGACTGGCATGGTTTATAGCACACCCCCAAACTTGAAATAATGTACACATTGTCCCTGAAAAATAAATACTAAAGTAATACTGGAAAACCAAAAGTACGAAAAATAAACAGGAACAAGAAATATGAAAAACAATATAAACATAAATGATATGATGTGGGGTGCCTCCCATGAGCGCTAAGTTTTACGTTTTCAGCTAGACGGTGCAACCTCTCACTGCTATCCTCCATGTGGTATCGAAGACAAGGCCCTTAAAGCGGGTGGTAATCGGTCTAGAATGGCCTGGAGCATCGCTTTTTGCCTCTCAAAGCGTGCTTCCAACCTGTCTATTCGTTGATGAACTAGGCACATAGCCTCTCGATCCTCCCGTCTAATATCATCTAGCTCATGCTGGAAAGAGGATATCTCATCATATAGGAATTGATACCCCGTATGTCCCATGTTAACATGGTCCTCTTCCCAAGTCTGGCTAGCTGCTGGTCTATCGGCCTCCCTAGGGTTTTCCTCTACCCTCGCAGCAGCAGGTGCTAGCCCCCGAAGTCTTCTAGGTATGTGTCATTGGCTTTGGGTCCACTGGTTCTTACCAAAGAATGGATGCTCCCTGACCAGTCCATCTGTGGAGGTCCCCTTAATTCCCTTCTTCTTGAAGATGTAAGTGAGGAGAAACGGGAATGGGAGCCCCCATGCATTTGCAGTGGTGACTTGGCGTGCATGTACATAGTCCCAAAACATATGAATTTGGCTCCAGATAATCGAAGAGATTGAGCACCAATGGCCTCTGTGAAAAGCATACAGGGTCTGGAGGAACTAGTCACGCCTCTGAGTCTTGTGTCCCAATGGGCACATATTGCGCTGCAGAATAGAATCCACAAGCCAGAGTTATGTAGGCAACTTGGACCGGCTGCCAGCATTGTTATGCATATCTGTATAATTCCCTACACACATGACCTCAATGATAGCTGAAATAGAGAAGGACTCCGGCTGCTGGTCCAACTGGGTGCCCTCAGTTGGATAGTTGTCATTGCATTTGAGGGCAGCAGCAATATCTGATGAGGTCACATCATATACTTACCTTGAATAGATGAAGACTTGACACCCAACCTACTACATTCAAATGAGAGGTTCTCATAGAACTGTATAATAAATATTGAGTAGGCGGTAGAGCTGACAGGCTTGAACAAATTTTTCAAACCATGGCGTTTGAACTCTTGAACGACCTATTGAGTTGCTTCGAAAATTTTGAAGTCGCCATCGATGTTAAATATGGTCTCAAAAAGGATATCCCGCTGCTCAAAGGTGGGTTAGAAAGTTTGGGCTCGGCTTCCTGAAGTATGGGATGTAGAGGCAATGTTCTTAGGCATTGTGGAAACAAAGGCAACAGTGGTGCGCTCGATCTCGGTAAGGTGCGATTAATCGCACTATGCTGCTGTGCTCGATCATACTCTTCTTGCACTCGATCACACCTCTTGGCAGGTTTGTGAGGACTTTTGTCAAACAGGTAGGGGGCGACTCTGAACCCAAGTGGTGGGCACAATCTTCAAAAGGTTTCCAACCTCCTGTAATTTCAATAAAAACAACCATAGGGCACAAGAACAAGTAATATATATAAATTTAATTCTCAAACATAAAACAAAAAACGTAAGGAGAGGTGGAGTGACAGTGTGTGGGTGTGATGGGCAAAATGGGAGTAAGGGAATACCTGTTAGCTGTGAGTGGGTGTGAATGGTGGCTTGTGGAGGCTAGCACTGGCTGTGTGTGGTGGCTGGCGGTGCTGTGAGTGCAAGTGTCATATGCGAGTACGGTGCAAAGGGTGAGTGCGAGTGAAATGCAGAGAGTGAAAGTGAGGAAAAAAAATAAGTGACCTAAAATAGGCACGTGACTCTCTGTCCCGAGTGCGCTCGATCACACTTGTGCTTAGGTGTGTGTGTATGTGGATGTGCTCGCGAGTTATTGGGCATATGGCGAGATGGTGCTCGATCGCATTGTGAAGTGCGCTCAATTATAAGGACCGAATGCCACACCTATGTACTGAACCACTAATTTAACTAAGGAAAGAAAGAAAAATTAAAAAATTAAAAATATGGAAAACAACAAAATTAAAGTGTACCGTACTCAGTGGCTTCAGTACCACTAACCTCAATAAAGACACTTGAGCTACACGTTTATCAAAGCTTGGACTGCTCAAACCTCTCTACAGTAGCTTCAGTGCTACTCTTTTGGAAAGGAGCACTTAAAGTCCACCAAATGTGGTTCAAGTGCTCTTGGTGTTGCTGCATATTGGACAGACTGGAGTGCCAAATCTTCATTTCTTGGTAGCAATTTGATTTCAAAATATGGCTTCACTCTGTGTCCATTCATTGTGAATGTCCGATTGCTGTCGGAACCATGAACCTACAAAGCACCACAGGAGGTTGGAAAATTTGGATGCTTTGGATAGGCCTTAGGGAGGCGCACAGCTTTAATGATGTCATCAGTGACATTTTTATATTCTGGCTCAATATCTGATCTTGTGAAACTATGGGTGAGGGTGGTCTCCAATGGATCAATGTGATGGACTTGAAAAACTTGCTCAAAAACACCTTGCATCATACATACATTAAAACATTCCATATCATCTTGGGATAATTTTAATGCATCAAATATTTTGAATTCTCTCTTCTCACCATTTACCTTCATACTTACAATCCCTTTTTTCACACAAATTTTTGTATCAGTAGTTCTCATAAAGGGTCTTCCTAAGATGATGGGCAATGGCAATGGCATAGGTGATTCTTCCATATCTAATACAATAAAATCAGCAGGTAAAATAAATTCACCTACCTTTACCAAGACATTCTCAAGAATGCCTATTGGTCTTTTGATGCTTTTGTCTGTCAATTGCAAGGTGATGGAAGTTGGTTGAAGCTCCCCCAAACCCAGTGTTTCAAAACAGTGTATAGTAGCAAATTGACACCCGCCCCTAGATCCAGTAGTGCACGCTAAAAAAGCTGGTCACCTATCCTGCAAGGAATGGTAAAATTACCTGGATCTTTTAGCTTGGGTGGTAGTTTCCTTAACAATACCGCACTTACCTCTTTAGTTAAAGCCACCATGCTCTTGAAACTTCCTTTTATTAGTGCAACGATCTTTCAAAAATTTAACATATGCAGGAATTTATTGAATTGCATCTAATAAAGGAATGTTAATCTCAACTTTTCTTAAGGTTGCAAAAATATCAAGCAATTTATTTTCTTTCTTTGGCTTTACTAACCTTTGAGGGAAGGGTGGTGCATTCACCTTCTCCATTTCACTTAACTTGGATATGGATGCTTTATCTGGAGATGCTTGTGCTGGCTTATAAGCTCCTATAATCTTACCATTTCTGAGAGTTGTAATGGCCTTCAGTTGCTGATGTCCTCCTAGATTAGGTAGTGTTTGGGCTGGAAGTTCACCCTGCTTTTTTCCACTTAGCTCCTTAGCCAATTGCCCCACTTGGACTTCCAGTCTTTGAGTAACTTGCTCATGCTTTGCATTTGTTTGTCTTTGCTCAATCCAAAATTGTCTTTCATCTTCCATAAACTAATCTTGTGAAGTCATTAGTTGTTGTTGTTGAGCTGCCAATTGCGTTACAATACTCTCAAGGTCACTCTTCTTTGACTCCTGAACTGGTTGGGCTGCTTGTTAGGTGTTCCTTTGCTACCTTTGAAGGTTCAGGGCATTCTGATTGTTATTCTATGAGAAGTTGGGGTGGTTTTGCCACCCTGGATTATAGGTATTGGCATATAGATTGTTCTTAGGAGGATAATTGTTCTGTCCCAGATAGTTCGCTTGCTCTTGATCTACAGATGAATACAAAGGACAATTCTCAGTATTATGATCAAAATGAGAACATATAGCATATACCTAGAGTTGTGTAGCTTGTGGACTAGACAGGATGTTCTGAGCAGTCATGGATTTTACAAGCATATATAGCTTTCTTTCCACAACAGCCATCTGATTTGGAGAGCCATGATTTAAGGTCACTTCATACATACCCTTGCTCTTAACTCTTTGTCTCCCTCTGGATGAGAATTGTTGGGTGTGCTCACTTAATGTCTCAAAAAGATTCATAGCTTTTCCACTGCTCTTTTCCATTAGCACACCTCTACAACCTGAATCAACAATACTTTTATTCATGTCACTCAGACCTTCATAAAAAGCTTATACCAGCTCATCCTAAGGTAGATTGTGATGTGGACACTTGAGTAGCAGCTCATTGAAGTATCACCATGCTTCAAAGAAGAGGTCTTCACTTCTCTGATAGAAAGATTGAACCTCCTTCCTCATCTATCTTGTCTTTTGTGCTAGGAAAAACTTCTTTAAGAATCTACTGGATAGCTCTTCCCAAGTATGGATAGACACTGCAGGCAATGAATTGTACCACAACTTAGCATTATCTTTCAATGAAAAAGAAAAAAGAATTAACCTGATTCCCTCTTGATCTAGGCCCCGAAGATGCAAGTGTGGATCCTCAGTAGATATACCCTTGAAGTGAGTCAAAGCACTGAGTATCTGCAGGGATATGTAATAATTGCCTTCTGTGTCCGGTTGATAAGCAATGCATGAAGGCTGGTTGAGGTTCTGTGGGATGAAGGATTACTTCATGGGTCTTCGCTCTGGTGGTGGTTGGTTATCAAGCTATTCCGCCATTGATGCCTCTCCCTCGAATTCTTCTTCTTCCTCCTCAACATTGTTTCGAGGCCTTTGTCGAATGGTCCGCTCAATCTCTGTATTGAGTGAAAAGATGGTTGGATTTTTGGATCGAAGCCCTTGCATGAATCAGCTGAAACTCTTCAGTGCAGCAGTTCCAGTACTACTGTTCGGGTAGTTTTTTGGACTTGCACTCAATCGCAATGCGCTCGATCGTTATGGACTTGTGCTTGATTGCAATGCCAGGAATCACTCTTCCGAAAACCTGAAGCAAAAACAAAAAAATAAAAAAGAAAAAAAAATTAGATTTTTTTTTGATAAAAATAAACATAACAGAATAAGAAAACAAGCGAAAAATAATTCTAAACAGAATTTTAATGCAATCCCTGGCAACGGCGCCAAAAACTTGTTGTGTAAAAATCTACCTAAATTAATAAGCAAATAATTGAACGGTTTTACTTGCAAGTGCACAAGGTCAACATAGTAGTATAGTGTGCAACTGCGAGATCATTCCCACAGAGATTGGTAAATTTTGCTTTAAAATTAAATTCATGATATAAAATGATAGAAATAATAATTAAGTTTGAATTGATAATGATAAAAGCGTAGGAACTTGATATCCACCACTAATCATGCTTCCACAATAAAACAATATGCCAATACTTTAATCACGTTATGAATACCTGATGTTGTCAACCTAAGGGCATGGTATATACTCCTTAAGCTATTGATTTCCCTAAGCAATGAGTTAGGCATGGTGTATACTCTAACTCTTTTCTTTCTTAAAGGATTTAGCATGGTGTATACTAATATGTTCTTTAAGAAAGCATAATATCTGTGAAAATCGACAAACACACGAGACCTAGGGCACGGTATTTACTCCCGGTTTTCCATATTGATTAACTCAAGAACCCAACATAGATTTCTTTTGTTACTATTGTTAAACCCAGGACTCGGACATCCAAATTGATTTAACTAACTAGTCCATACCACATGTATATGTTGTTCAGACAAACACATATAAGGAATTCAAGAAAACAGGAAAGTTAAGCATCATAATATAAATATCGCAAAGGTGCCAATACTGAATTATTTAGTAAACATAATCAGGGCTTCAATCAAGCTCTACTAAGAGTTTAGTTACACATGAGTTTGATGTTAAACATCTTCATAAAATAAAATAGAAGGAGAAGAATAAACCCGAAAATACTATAGAGAAGAGTCGTCAATTCTTCTATAAAATCTCCCCCCTGTTTCTGTGTTTACAGGCCTATATATAGAGTTTAGGAACATCTGGAAACCCTAAAACTCCTAAAACAAAACCCTACATTTATTTCCAAAATAGGAACGGTCGTTTTAATGTTCATTGATGCACGTGTGCGCTGGATCACAGAATGGTGCACTCGAGTCTTCTTCTTGCGCGCTCGAGCGCAGATGCGCTCGATCCTTGGCTTAGGCGCTTGAGCGTTGTTGCGCTCGATCGCAAGTCTCTGTGCTCGATCGCACTAGGCAGATTCCAGCTTTTCCAGATTTTCTCTTTAAACCAGATAATTCCATAATGCTCCATTTTCTCCAAACACCTAGAAAAACACAGAAAACACAAAAAGAAAATAAAATAGAATGAAATAACACAAACTAGGAACTTAACAAATGTAAATTAAGGGGCTTAAATATGAATATTTAAGCACTTATCAGTGGATTTATAGTTGGCAATTGGATACTTTGAAATTCGTTCTCCAATATCTGGAGAATATCTATTTTGTGGTTTGCCACGATTATGCAAGGTAGAGTATAGCCAACAGGGATATCCATATCATCAGAGTTTAGAGGTATAGTATGAGAGGTTACCTCAGGGATATTCTCAGGAGATGGGTCTTCAAGTACTGAGATATGAGAGGGTTCTATTTCAGCTTCAGGTGGTGGAGATACTACTCTGGAACCTATATCAGCTTCTAAAGACACACCTAGCTCTGTATTTGGTTCCTTATTGACTCGAATTTCGGTGTCAAAAAATCTCGGCCAATCAAATCTTAACCAATTCATCTCTTTATCATTGATCTCCCCCCTGAATAGGAGAATTGGGTAATGAAAAAGAGAAGAAGGATTCGGATTTCAGAAAAGTGACATCCATAGTCACATATGTGCGTTTGGTGACCGGATCATAACACTGGTACCCTCTTTGATGTACAACATACCCCAAGAAGAGACATCTGATGGCACAAGGATCAAGCTTCATTCACTAGTTCTTATGAAGGTGGACAAATGTGACACATCCAAAAATCCGGGGAGTAATCAGTAACATTGTAGGTAAGGAAACATAAGTCGAAAGAGTATAAAGTGGAGTCTTAAAATTCAAAACCTTGGAGGGCATCCAAATGAGGAGATACACAGTCATGGCAACAGTATCAGCCCAATGCCTGTTAGGTATATGAGCTCCAAGTAATAGAGCCCGGGCCGTTTCAAGGATATGTCGATTTTTTTCTCTCAGCCACACCATTTTGCTGAGGAGTTTTTGGGCATGAGGTCTTATGAATAAGACTATGATGGTGGAAATAAGCATGGAATTGGTGGTTAACATATTCACCACCATTATCGAAGTTAAGAATCTGAGCTTTCGCTGAGAATTGGGTTTGAACCATTGTATGAAAAGACTGAAAGACACTTAGTACTTCATCTTTATGCTTCAGCAAATAAAGCAAAGTCATGCGAGTACAATCATCAACAAATATCACAAACCAACAAAAACTAAACATAGTTGAAATCGAGGAAAGACCCCATACATCAGAGTGAATTAAAGCAAAAGGAACCGCACTTTTATTCACATGCAAAGGATATGTAGTTCTATGGCTCTTAGATGGAATGAAAGTGTCACATTTGGAGTCCAATTTTGACATATTAGAAAACAAAGTAAGAAATAAATGTTTCATATAACAAAAAGACGGATGTCCTAACTGACAGTGCCGATGCCAAAGCCAAAGTTGTCACTCTTGATTGTCAAACGAACGATGCATGTGATGTGCACGGCCCACACTGAAATCCTCCACATAATATAGCCCCCCTCTCTCAGTACCACGCCCAATGATCTCCTTGGTAAGAATACACTGAATCAAACAAAAAGTAGAATACATAAGTACAACACAGTTCAGGGTTGTGGTAACTTGACTAACAGATAGCAACTTATGGTAAAGAGAAGGAACAAGCAAAGTATGAGACAATGATAAAGTGGGTGATAGCTTCACAGTGCCAGCCCATGTGACCGGAGAGAGAACCTCATTGGCATTTGCAATGCTGCTGCTCCATGGAGAAAAATTTTGTGTGAAATCAGCGGCATCAAAGGTCATGTGGTCGGTTGCTCCAGAGTCAAGTAGCCAAGCACTATCATCAACATCTTGGGAAGTACCATATTTACCTAGATCGGTGATGGGTAAATCTCCTTGAGAGATCTCGATGTGAGGGGAGAGAGAGAGACTCTATTCTGTGGTGGCCACCATAACCTTACCCGGTCCTCCATCATGTTGTTTTCGAGCATGAAGGTCATTCCAACAGTCAGGATATCCGTGTAGTTTGAAGTAGATGTCACGAGTATGTTTTAGATTACCACAATAGGAACACTTGGTTCCATCAGATGAAGCTCGTGGCTTGGAGAACATACCTGAATATCCATTAGGGGTGAGTATGGAACCCGGTTGACCCGCGAACCCGACCCAAACCGATATAATGGGTTGGGTTGGGTTGGGTTGTGTCTTTTTAGAGATTGAGTTGGGTTGGGCTGAAAATATTTTGAACCCGATGGGTTGGGCTGGGTCATGGGTTCAAAATTTTCAACCCGATCCAAACCGGTAACCTGGTCAAATATACAATTATATATTTTATATTTATTGAATACAAAATAGTGTATAAATAAGTCTAGTATAATTGTAAAAAATATAATCATAAAATGTTCATTATAATTACTACTAGTATATACTCCAATGTCCAAACAAGTCTCATTCTTTCTAATTACCCAGATTTTAGTTTCAAATAATTACATTAGAAACAAATACTGATTTCGAGTTATGAAATAGTTTTTATAATTATTCTTATGCATAACTTCAATCAGAATAAATTGATGCACAATTAACTTATGCTAACAAAATTTTGATTTCTTGTACCATTGTAACTATAAAATAAACATAGAAATTAACACTCTAACCTACAATATTCTAATCAGGATCAATGTATGCAGATAAACATATATTCCAAAAAGATGTACCATAATGTTGATGGAAGAAATGGTGAATGCATGATAAAGCTTAGTAATACCAACTTGCTAGAAGTCTTTCATGCAAACGTTATTGAACCATCTAATTTGCCTCTTTGTGACCTTTTAAGAGCCCCTATGTCGCTTCTAAGTGCATTAAAGCATAGTCCAAAAATTAGACTGATTAGTGAGAAAGCATTAGCATGGCCAATAAATGCTAAGTTACTAAAATATATTATTAGCAACTGTGCAGAACTCCAGATTTCCTCCGTAATTGAACAGTCTTATAAAGTAAGTTAAATTCATGTCAACTAAAGCAGTTCCTAACGCAACATTCAGATGAAGATTATGTTTTTCAATATAACGATGAATCCATAGTATAACATCAAGGGCTCCAGGTTGTGAGCATGCAGATATGCAATTGACTATGGTCACTTCATCAGGCTTTATATTGCTCGCTTGCATTTCATGAAACAATGCCAAAACATCCTTACCAAGTTTGGCATCAACATAGCCTCCAATTATGGTATTCCATGGCACAACATCCTTCTCTTGCATGTCATCAAAAAGCTTCTTTAGCAGTATCCAAAAAACCAAATTTAACATAACCTACAACCATTGTAGTCCATAAGACAATTGTTATCTTTTCTATGTTATCAAATATTCTTTGTGCTGTCGAGCACACATATTTTACTTGTAATATGAATGGATTTAGTTTTGGATTTAATAGAATATTTTTTTTGTTATGTAATATATATGGTTTAATTATTTAATAAAATATATATATATTTATCAACCTGGTGACCCAAACTGACCCAAACCGATTAGAATGGTTGGGTTGAGTTGAGGTTGGATGGGTTCATGGGTTGGGTTGGGTTAAGATTTTTCCAACCCGGTATGAATGGGTTGGGTTGAAATTTTAGGATAACCCGACCCAAACCGACCCATGCTCATCTCTAATATCAATTATCCACAGAGAGAGACTCGGTAAAGGGCAGAGCGACCTGCCTTGTTCTGAAACTTTTTGAGGACATAACTGTTCCCGGAGTGTCAGTGTGACCACTACTGGTCATGACAGTTTTCCGGACAGCTTCTCGGCGAACATGAGCATACACTTATTCAATCGTGGGAAATGGGTGCATCTGTAGTGCATCACCTCGAACCTTATCAAGCCGATCATCGATGCCATCCAAGAAGACATATACTCGGTCTTCCTGAAGTACGTCATTGTAGTGCTGAATATCAGCAATGCATTCTATAGGGTATGGACGACGGAAATCAGTTTGACACCATAATCCCTGAAGGTCAGTAAAATATTTTTCAAGAGAACCACAGGCTTGTTTCAAGTGTGTCACACGCCGCCGGAGGTCATATACTTGAGAAGTATCACTTTCATCAAAGTAGGTAGTAGCAATAGAATCCCACACCTGTTTCGTGGTCGAGAATCGAGTAAAGTTATTGATCAGCGATAGGTCTATGGAATTGATCACCCATCCCTTGACAATGGCATTGTCTGTGAGCCACTTACGAAAGGATAGGTCGGTTTGTGGAGGTTGGTGGAAGTCGCCATTGATATATCCTAACTTATCTTTGTTGGAGATGTATATCTCAACCACTTGGGACCAAAGAGCATAGTTGGTGTCGTCCAACTTGATTCCGATCAGAGGTGCGAAAGTTTTGGTGGTCTAGGTCTGGGCCGAAGCCTTGGTCAAGACTTCTATCATTCTGTTGGTCAATTCGATGATAATGGATGTTGATTAGTGTTAGTTTTGGGGTTCAATGATTTGATCGATATCGCCTATAGCTGCCATGAGAAGAGATAAGGTGAAAGAAAATAAAGAAAAGAAAAACGAGGTCGGCTAGGTCAAGGCAGGTACAGCCAGAGAATGGAGGTAGGGCATAGGATCAAAACCTACTCTGATACCATGTTTCAATTTATAGAAAAAATAATTTCCTTTTTTCTATATATACTATACATGACTGAGTATGTATATATAGCAAATAATTATATCTATTCTAGGTTATACTTAATTCTATGCTAGAATTAAGATTGACCCTTATATCAAGGGATTTACAATTTGAAATAACCTTATAATCTCTCTAATGGAACTCATACCAACAAAAACTCTCTCAATCTCACAACTCAAAACCCTAATGCACCCAAACATTTACTCAACCCTTGGATCCCTATATCAGTCTTTGGTTGCTACACTCCTATTTGACCAACTATTCTTGGTTAAGCAAAAAGAGTAAGAGACTACATCTATTGATGCCTATATTTACACTAGCTAGCACCCACATCCTTTTGATACATAGACGATGTGGGACTAAAACCACTTACAATAACACTTTTCTCTGATGTGAGATTTGAGGAGTATCTTAAAAAATTCCTCTCTCGACTCAAATTCCCGAACAATTTGATCCCTGATCCGGGTTTGCCTCCACTCGATCAAAACTTCACTGCTATAATCGAGCCTTCAATACCACTTAATCAGATTTTGGGCCTAATCCCAACAATCATCCACTTATTCTTAAAATTTGATCTTCAACAACAAATCTGACTTTTGTTCACCGCATCAATTCTCTGAATTTTTGCCGTTGTTGAACCTTAGCTCTGGTAACACTTGTTGGGAATTCTGAAACCTCAAAACTACTGCACAATAACAATAGCAAAAATAAAGGGAAAAAACACAATAATTTTTAACGTGGTTCGGCACCTCTTGCTGACGTCCACGAACCAATCGTTATTCCACTACTTTTGCAACTTTTGGATGGAAGAAAACTGCTAAAACTCAAAACTGTGTGAAAACTCTCCCAAAATACACCAAATATTCACTCAACCCTTAGATCCCTATATCAGTGTTCGATTGTTACACTCTTATCTGACCAACTATTCCTGGTTAAGGAATAGGGGTAAGAGACTACATCTTTTGATCTCTATATTTATAATAACTAGTATCCACATCCTTTCGACACATAGACGATGTGGGACTAAGACTACTTACATTAACACTTTTCTCTGATGTGGGATTTAAGGAGTATTCTAACAGGTTCCTCTCTCGACTCAAATCCCCGAATACTTCAATCCTTGATCTAGATTTGCCTTCACCTGATCAAAACCTCACTGATATAATCGAGCCTTCAATACCACTTAATCAAATTTTGGGCCTACTCTCAACACTTTCTTCACTTATTAGGAAGAAGTAATTAAACCTTGGAAAATGGAAGAAAGAAAAAGTAAGGGAAAAAAAAATCAGAGGCCTACAGTACCTTTTCTTTGTTAACATACTTCGCGTTTATTTTCTTTAGGTAATATTTCTCAAGTAAAAAAGAAAAGGCATGACCTAAACATTGTTGCTTGATGTAATAGTAGTAGTTGTTGGAAAAAAAACTTATAATTAATCTATGATGAGCCAGTTTCCACGTTGGTATGTGAAAGATCGTAGTATATATTTATGGTTTAATAATCTCAAAAACAACATCAACCAACACTTTTAAAAGATAGACCCGATACAAAATCTTTATTAATTCCATTGATACTATTTTAGTTTATGCTGAAACTATGGGTACGTCAAGAAAATAATTTTGCGCATATGAATTTGAAGTGAAAACCCTTTATTTTAGTAACTTCGTCATTCTACTTGGTAGCGCGTAATATTTTCAGTTGGAATAGAATGTGTGGGCACTAGTTAATTCCGAGATTGTGTTTAATTAAAAAGCTAAAAATATTAAAGAAATTTTTTTGCCACAAATGAGAAGAACTTTGAGAGGTTTCATGGTAGAAATGTGAATTTAAGAACTTTAATGTTTAGTACTTGGAAACTTAAAAAATACAGGGTTGATCAGAACCTAAATGGATGGAAGGGCTGGAATTTTCCACAACAAACCGAACTTCTAGCCAGTAAACATCATTTAAGTCTTAAGCCTAAAGGATGCAATAGTTTTACTTAAATGCTTCGTATAACTTCGAAGCTAAATTAATGTGTTTAATTCAGTTGAAACTTATAAACATGTAATACTTTTGTGAATGCCATCTTTTACTCGATCATATTACCCCATGGAATTGAGGTGTGGGCAGTGACAAGGACAATTTTGATGATCTATGGGTGATAATCTACTTCCATTTTCCCATAGTTTGGCTCTTTAGTATTATTCATACTACTTAAATGGATTCAGTTTGTTTTCTTGTTACCATTTAATACCTGAAGCATGGCGGTGGGATTAGCCTAACATTTACACTCCTTCCTTGCGAGGGCAATGTCCAAGTTTGATTCAGGTTATCATCATCACACAAATAAATAAATCTGAAGCGAGAGATGATGCAGTGCCTTTTTTTTTAAAATCATTTTCCTCAGAATCAATAAAATATATGTTCCTTTCAGGTATGTACATCAAAGGAGAACATAAAAAATCCTCTGCTTCTCAGATTGTACTGAAGCAGCAAAATAATGTCATCCGAAAGAGATCCTCAGAAGCACCCATTCTTTGCGCTGGTTGCGGAACAAGGACTGAACTGTATATCAGGGGTTCTATGATATTCAGTTCTTCAGAGATTCAGCTTGCAACAAATGATTTTTCAAAGGAGAATTTGTTAGGAGAAGGCGGACACAGTTATGTATACAAGGGCAAGCTTAAAGATGGTCAGCTGATTGCAGCAAAAGTGCGAAAAGAAGCAAGTACACAAGGATTTACAGAATTTCATTCAGAGGTGCATGTCTTAAATTTTGCGCGCCACAAGAACATCGTGATGCTGTTGGGATATTGTTGCAAGGAGAATCTCAACATTTTGGTATATGAGTATATTTGCAACAAGTCTCTTGATTGGCATTTATTTGGTCAGTAACTACTAAGTACTAAAATATTGACTCAAGTCCAGTTTTATTCATCTCAATCACTTTTATTTGTTTAAAAAAATTACCGTAGTACGAATATATTGACCAAGTACAGGTTAATCTCATCTCAGTCACTTTTAATAATAACAAAGAGTTACTATTTGTTTCTCCATCATAATACTGAATTGCCTGTTCCCCCTCTATCTCTCTCTCTTCCTCCGTTTTTGGGGGTTGGGGCTGGTTGAATGGGGGATTCTTGCTTTTCCGTAGACAACCCGGCATCTGTTCTTGATTGGTACCAAAGACGTGCTATTACCATGGGCACTGCAAAAGGTTTGCGTTTTCTACATGAAGAATGCCGTGGACGCCCTATAATTCATAGAGACATGCGACCAAGCAATATACTCCTCACACATGACTTTGTTCCGATGGTAAACTCATACCTCACCTTCTTTTCCTTACTTTTTTATAATGGGACAGCTCATATCCATCAGATACTGGCTCACAACCTTTTGTTTTGCATAGGATATGCAACAAAGCCTGTGGTTTTGGTAGCATTCACAAATCAAAAGAGTTCATTTGCTTGTGAAAACACTGTTCAAAAAGATGGAATATAATGTTTTCAATAGTTGACCTCATTTCTGTTTATTGGTGACTGGTGGAATTCAAATAGAATGCTAACAAGTCATGTTCTTAAGTGCCTCTTACATACCATATGCTGATTCATTTCCTATGAGTGACTCTGTGTCTAGACTCCCTTGAACTATTTATGGTCTTTATTTTCACTGGATTCTTGTAGTATCTCACCTTTTGGAGTAGAGAGATAGCAACAATTGTGATGATGGCATGTATCATTTAGGACATTTTAACAGTGGAAATTGGGAAGACTTGAAATCACTTGTTTGAAAAGGAATACAGTAATTTCAAATTCAGGAACGCAGAAAATTTCTTGATGAGGCAGGAAGCAGAATTGTTTCTCCAAAGATTTTGATCACTTAGGTGGGGGGCTTTATTATTATGGAACCTAACATGCTTATGCCTCTTAACTGTCAACTGGAAAAAAATCTGATTGAATAATGAAATCAATAGATCCTTACCACAACCCTAAGTTTTTATTATGGTCTGCATGGTACCTTATCACTCCATGTGCATTATATGATCACAGAATGCCTATAAGTTAAAAGAACTATTTTGCAGTAAAGATATGATCTTAACTGTGTTGTATTGTGTAGAATGCTGGTGGTCAGAATAATATGAGGGTACATCTTCGGCTTCCTTAAGAGGCCTTAAACATATTTCTCATTAAAAGAATAACCTATTTGATTCATTCAACCCTCATCTCACCACGTCTATAGTTGAGAAGACACCACCTTTGAGTCTTTTCAATCCTTTATATTGAAACTTATACATAACTTTGTGCTCGGTCCTTCATTGTCTGCCATACTCACTGGATACCTGTTCTTCCTTGCCGTTAGAGCAAGTGATGTAATAAAGTCTAAGAACCGCTCTTCCTGTTCTTTCTTCCATTTTCTAATATAGTCCCTTGTATTAGCTAAATTCTTGTTGAAGTGGAATGTTAAGAGCCATTGGACAGAGGCTTGTTTCCAATATAATCAGATAGATCAGAAATCTAATATGTTGTCAGCCTTGTTATGCGTGTTGTATTTAAGTTGGAGAGTGTCAAACATGTCCATTCTCATTACAAGAAATATTACAGAGTATTTATTATGAACATGTCAATTCTCACTGCCAGAATTAGGTTTTCGTTTAACATCTCCTTCGTTACCATATAGTAAATGTATTCACAATAAAGAATCTCCCAAAAATGTTGTCCTTTTAGCGGTTATATAATGTGATTTATACTTTTGGATTCAACTTATTTCTAAGAATACTGCAGTTAATGGAAAATATCTCCTCACACAGCTAGGTGACTTTGGCCTTGCCAGATGGAAGGCAAATGATGATCCTGTGGAAACAAAGATACTTGGCACATTAGGGTAGGAGACATCTATAAGCATTGTACTTTGCAGGACTGATATTTTACTGTTGATATGCAATTATTGTTCTTAGTTTTCTAATTAGATTAATCATAAGTAGGATTTTTGTTCTTTTAGATACCTTGCTCCCGAGTATGCAGAGAATGGAATCGTTTCAGTAAGAACAGATGTCTATGCATTTGGCATTGTTCTGCTACAACTAATATCTGGACACAAGGTAGTTGATGTAAAAGGAGAGGAACAACAATCTGTGCGACAGTGGGTATGATGTTTTCAGTGATAGTGAAGTTTTCCGGTTTCTCTGTTTCAACAATTATTTGAAACTTTTTATGTGCACAATAATCTGCTATGTTCTGCTTATTGTTTCTCATCTAAGTTGCCTCTGCATATTATGACAATTTCAGGCAACACCCATAATTGAGAGGCTTGCATTACATGAGCTCGTTGATCCTCGCCTTGGAGATTCATATGACACATATGAATTGTACCTCATGGCTAAAACAGCATATTTATGTGTTCAAAGAAGCCCTGAAATGCGGCCCTCAATGGGGGAGGTAATTGGACTTTGTTGCTTCCTTGTTTAATGTGTTATAAAATCTAAATTGCTGGTGCAAGAAAGTAAAATGCAATTAGGAGTCGATGCCATCATGCTAAGATTTGTGAAATTATTAACTTGAACTTCTTTACATTGACAAATATGCATAGAAGCACTTGTGTATGTAGTGCATAGATGATAACTAAAGATATCTCTGGATGACATGAGACCTGTGTGGTGTTTAATTCTACTCAATTTTGCTATAGTTTTCGCTTCTCTCTTTTTGTATTGCATATAAATGCTTAATCATTGGGAACTTACCACAGGTCTTGCGCCTTCTTGAAGGAGAAAGTGACCATTTCCACCACTTGGGGGAGCAATTTGTACCTCACAGCTACAGAAAATAATAAGAATGATGGCATACGGTATTTCATTTTGCAAATGGTATTATTTTCCGGTTTATCTTCTTTTTTTCTTCCAATGTTAATAGCTCCAGAGCTACTTTCCTCCTTCTCCTTTTGGGTCACTGGTTTTGTTTCTTTGGTTTTGGACGGAAACACCAACTCTTACACAATAATGCAGCAAAATTCAATGCAACAGCATTGTTTACAACTAGGATAAGATTATCTTCTTAATGCCTCATTAAGAAGAATTATCCTGGTAATAAACTGAGTGGGGTTGAAATCAGGGTCTGTTTAACACAACTTTTTGTAGATATGACATTGGGAAGAACCTGTGACAGTCCAATTATGAGTAGCCAGTCTTCTATTTTATCTACATTCTTTTTAGTTGTACAAGCAAAACCTCTATTCAATTATATTTTGCAGCATTAAAAGTGTGAGAAATTATAAAGCTTGTACCAAGCAGAGCCAAATGCGAGTTGAGGAGCAGGAGGGAGCGCTTAACTATTGTAGGTTCAAAGGATTAGAACGCATAGATCTACATAGTAGAAGATTTCATATATTGTACTAGGGTAATACAGTCATGGTCACATCCCACTCAAAGAGATTCGCTCGAGTACTATAAAGATCACCAAAAAGATCTAATTGAATACCACAAAGATCACACATATATGAAGTGTTATGAGATTCTAGAGGTTCACAAAGTCCACCACGTTCTTGCCATCGTTCTCGATGTTACATTCTTTCGCACAAAGGAATTTCAAGGTGAAAACTCTCAACACCCAAAGTCAGCTACACCCACTAAACTAAATTGCTTTAACTATTGGATTGAGCCTAAAGAATTCAAAACATAATTAAAGAGCAAGTAACAGTTTCAAATGGTAATCATGGAAGAGAAGTCTTGCACCTAACCTCAAGGAGATAAAGCTCAAACCACTGTTGTTAATTTGTTTTAAAAGCGAAGACAAAATTCATGATTCTGGGTAGGTACTCAGAATTGTTGCTGTAATCACATCTAGTGATCTAAGAGAGATTTTTCAATCATTTCATGTTCGACAAACTAGTGATGTGGATAAAACTGTGACGAGGATTTGTTGTCAACGGTCTACCCTTGTAGAAGATTGATTTGCCTCTAGTAGCTACAACTGTTAGTTTCAACTAAACAACAGTTCTCACCACAAGATTGGCTACCGTAAGGGGAATCGAATCATTAAGGATTTGGCTTACTCCATACATGGAAAGCATGCGATTTTATGTATTTTCAAAGCAAGTCAAAAAGGTTTTGACAACAGCAGTCGCTTAATTACAGGTTCCTGCTTTTAGAGACTTGCATTATTTACTACTCCTCTAGGCCTTATGTTCGCATTATACCAACTTTGAAACTAACATAACAGTTGTTTGTTAGTGGTCTTAGAAAAGTAACCCAACAATGAAGATTTTAGCGAGATTCGAGTTGACGATATTCGGTTCATCAGCTCCACTCGAATATAATTTTAAAATAATAAATAATAATTTCATTTAAGTTTGAAATATCAAAATATATATGTTTAAACTCTATTAAGCTCGAAGTTAACTTGAATTCGAGAAAATTACTATAAGTTGAGGTTGAGTCTAAACCACTCAGGAGCCCACATCAATCGATTTCCTACGTAGACTATAATAAAAAACAAACGGATCGAATCGGATACAAACCGAATCTTACCAATAATAAATTAACGAATATAAATTAAAAATATTTATTTAATTTCTAACTGATTTTATTTTTTATACTTATATTTATGTTTTAAGAAACAAATAACTGATGAAAACGAATCTTTCAAATAACTAATTAATGAATACAAATTAAAAATATTTATTTCTTAATTAATTTTATTTTTTTATATCTATACCCATATTTTTAACTCTCCAATATCAAACCAGAAACGAATACCAACTAAAATCCCACCTTTACAAAAAGCTTATTCTATCACGCTCATCATTTCAAGTTGTTTGACATAAAATTTTGAATCTTTGATAGTGATGGCATTAATTAAGGCTTTTGTTTTTGTTTGGGGATAGAGAGAAGAGAGTAAGAGGACGTGAAATACGGTATATATTATAGATGAAAGTTTCGGGAAATGGAAGTCAAGTTGACGTCAACGCATCGAGCGGCTCCAGATGGGTCCTCACATAGTAGTGAACGGCTGAATTGCCAAAAGCAGGATACTGAATCCGCAGTAGTACTGCAGGTTCTCTTCTGCATCTTCTACAGTTACCCACTTGTTCTTTGTTTTTTTTTTTTCTTTTCTTATTGATTTGTCTCTCAATTTAAATTTGTTAAGTTGCGTTTAGTATCAGAATAATTTTTTTAATAATTAAACATTTTTAACATAATTTAAAAAATATAAATTATCCTTCCAAATACAATCTTTAAAAAATTGGTAAATGAAAAATATAGTTTTTTTACTTTTCTAATATTGCATTTAGTTGTAGATTTTTTTTTTCATCTCTATTTTTCATAACACTTTCTTCAATAATATAAATATTGTTAGTATAATTTAAAAAATACACTTTTCTTTCTAACATAACATAACATAATATTGAAAAACAAAAAATATAGTAAGTAATGTTCTCTTTGTCCCATATATTTTAATTTAAATATATTATTTATTTAATTAAATAATTGTTTTTAATATTAAATTAATTATTGTTTTTTTAAATATAACTTTATAAGATTCACAAGTTTTAAAAATTAATTTTCATAATTTTACATCGGCATAATATAAAAAAAAAATCAAAACCAACTAAGAATATGAAACTGAGTAATAGAATTTATATCATACATGGAAAATATAATATGATTTTCTCATTCTATTTTTTTATTTATTTTTCCAATTTTAATTATGATGAATGGTTTTATTAAAACATAGTTGAGTTATCAAATATCCAAAGAGCTTAAGCAAAAAGACTTCAATTAATTATCTATACTTTAACATGTCACTCATGTGCAAACCAATTGAAAGAGGTTTTACACGTAAAACTCAAAAAAAAAAATTATATATCTAAAATGATAAATAATTAAGTGAAATATCAATACTTTGTTTGGTATGAACTCAAGTATAGAATTCAATTCATTTTCAAATAAACTGAAACTATAATTCATTTGTAAATGAATTCACAATTGATTTTTAAATGAATTGAAACTAAAATTCATTTACAAATGAAATCAAATGAATCTTCATGCTTGGTATGTGCAGAATTAAAATTAACTTTGTGTTTGTGATCAATTAAGAATTCAATTCATTTTTAAAATTTTAGTTAATACCCTTAATTACATCACATTTTAATTCATTTAACATATAAACTTTAATTTTATTGATATTATTCAACAAAATTAACATTATTTACTTTTTCAATTCACAAGATGAATTTATAATCCAAAAATTGAATCTGTTTTTTTTTTTTATGAAATCTAGACATTAAATTTTAATTTTACCCATATTTTTTATAAAAAAAATGTTAGTTTTACTTTAGTGTACATGAATTTGAATATAGTAACATATTCATTTTATTTTTATAACCTATTCTTTCATATATTTTTTTTATTTTATTCTAAAACAATAAAGGAACCAAAAGTTTGGTGTTCTTAACTAAATATAGATTAAGCAAGCATGAAAAACAAAAATAAATGATGATGAGAAATAGAAGAGAGAGGAGGAGGAAAAAAAAAGAAAAGGATGAAGAGAGAGAAAAGAGTAGAGAAGATAAATGTAATTTTATCCTTTTAATTTTATAAAAACTTGTGTCTAGAGTTTATTTGAAAATTTTATTAATTTTGATAGAATTTGTCCATAACTAATTCAATTATACTATAATTCATTTGAAAATGAATTCCACACTTTTATTAACAAACCAAACATGTGATCAATTCATTTGTAAACGAATTTCACACTTTATTAACAAACCAAACACAACAACCTATAGAATTCAAATGAATTTTACAAAAAAATTATATAATTTATTTAAACCAAACGAAGTGTAAGTGTATGTTTTTTTAACGAGTATTCTATTTCTTGTGAGTCATTGATTCTCAAAAATTTAAACTCCTAAGAGTTAGATTTCTTGATAATTAAATTTTTTATTGTCTGGATGTATTTAGAATTTGAGTTATCTAATATAAATTTTGAAAAGTTTTTAGTGAAATGAGTTTTACTTCAATAAAATAATTCATATTTTTACCTTTTTGTATTAACATAACATTATCATTTTGCATTAACTTAGTATTCTAATGTGACAATTAAGTCACCAAAAAAAGAAAAATTAGAATAAAAATAATTTTTTAAAATGATTAAAAACCCTTTAAATTACAACAAGCATTCTTTTTTTTTGGAAAAATATATATAAGTTTTTAAAAAATAATTATAAAATAAAATTATTAATATTAAAACAACATTTTACTTTGATATGTACAAGTCTTGTTATGATAAAAAAGTGAGAATTTGTGTTTCTCATTTATTTGGTGAGAGTTAGAATTCTCACGTTTATGCGAATTGTGATTTTTAAGGAAGTGCATCAATTCCCATAAATTTCGTCAAGTGAATAACCAAAATTTTGTCAAGTGAATAAGAATGAGCATTACAGGATTTGAAAATCAAGAACCCTTCTTACAAGATATTAAAAAAATAATTGAATTATTAATCATCAAAAAATAAACTATTAATTTTGTATACTTGAATAAACTCTTTGAATAAAAAAAATATAAATGAATTTAAATGCTCCTTCGTTAAAGTGGGGAACTTAGGATGTGGGTCCATATAAAAACCGTACGCATATCAAGTTGGTGGGGTAGAGCATAAGCCAATTGGATTCATTCGCAGACTGGCAAATTTTTCACCTTAATGGAGCAAAGGAGTAATAAACCAAAACAAAATAAATGTTCAAGTCCATTATCAACTTATTTAACTACTTTACTTCATTCCATCGCTTTTATTTATTTATTTATTTTTACCTTAGGAATGACTCTTAAAGATCATGGGTCGTTTTTAAACCGCAAAGACATCATTAATTATTAACTAATGACACATTAATGGAGTTAATAATGTCGTATCATTCCAAAGCTAATTTCAATCCAAAAAAATTCAAGCATGTGATCCCTATTCTTTGACAAGACAAAAGCAAACTTTTCAAAACCTATGAAATTGCATAAAAAAAAAACAACAACAACTGACATTTCAGTTTTAATGAATAAACTAATTTGGAATTTGATTCCATTTCTCATGGTTCCAATTAACATTCAAAAGTTGGAATCAATTAGCACGAGAAAGTTTATAAAGTGGACCTCTAATTACTTATCCATTTCTAAAGTTACAGTCAACCATAATTCAACCACCAAAAGTTTAATTATGCATATAAGTACCTCAAATTATTTAGGAGATACCCAGCCAAAAAGTAAATTGAAAATATATATATATACAAATGGAGAAAAGAATAGGGAAAATGAAAAAGGGGTACAAAAGATAACAAGCCAAATTAATCACAAACTAATCAATTTTTTGGGTAAAAACATTTTAATTAAATAAATAATCTCTCAATTTATCCTTAGATTGCTTTTGGAATTATGATGTGACTATTGATGCATATCTGTGTGTCAACTTTTGGGTCCAATAATGGCCATTCCATAACTTTTTCTTTTTACAAAAGATCTCGTTTATGTAAAAATTTAAAACACTCTTGAGGTTTTACTTAAAATATATTTACATTTTTTTTGTTTGGAAATAAATGCTTAAATTTTTTAAACTCATTAAAATTTACTTAAATAAAAATAAAATTGATCAGACATGTCATAAACATGTTAACACATCAAAAATTATTTATAAATGTCAAAAATACTTTTAGTCTCTCAATTACACATGAAGGGTCTAATTACCAAAAAAAAAAAACATATTCTCTACTTTTTCTTCTTCACTAAATTTTCTTAGTTCTATAACCCTTTGCACTTTTCATCAAATACCTCAAAAATTGCAAAGATTCAATTGAGTTTCCCTAACTAATTTTTTTGGGAGCATTTAGACTATTATTAGTTGTGATTTATGTATGCTCGCTTGGAAGCAACAATGGTTCTCAAAGCACTATTTGATCGGTGACCATTACTTCACAAAAAAGGCTCCATAAATGTTTCATTCTCGTCACATGTAAAATTAAACACCATTGCAATTATAGAGAATGGAGACAGGAAAAAGAAGCCTAAAAATAGAAAAAGTTTGTTTGGGTTTTGCAATTTTGATAGTTAGTCTAATGTGTAGATGCTAAAGGGCAAATTAGATTTTTTTATAAAAACAATTAACAGAAGTTTGTCTAACAAGTTGTGTAAATATGTACAAATGTATTTTAAATATAAACAGTGTTTTTATTTTTTTCCCATTGGCTTATAGCTTTTTGTCCCATTGCCCGGTTATTTTTTACAAAAAAATTGACAAGTCTACAACTATCCCATCAACACCATCTTTTAGCAACTATAGACAGATAGCAAATTAACGGTTCATATTGATCCCTCGTGAGAGATATTATCTGTGCTCAAAGAGCCCTAAACCGAATAAGGGTACTTTCGTCATTTTCAAACATTTCTGGTACTAAATTGACAATTCAGAAACCAAAATGGTATGACAACAACACGAGGCACCAGCCCAGTCTGTGCCAATATGTACAACCAGTACAAAAAAAACACATAACTCACGCGCTGTTTCCGAGAATTTGTCTCCTGCTCTCGTTTTCCTTTAACCCGATGTTGACGTGGAGACAAGAATTTCACTGTTTAACAAGAGCGTGAAATGACGCACTGGCATTACACCAATGTTTACAAGGTGTGTGGCCGCCGCGTCATTTCTGAGTAATTAATTGATTTTTTTAATTATTTATGAAATTAATATTTAAAGGTGTTGGCCACTCAACGCTACGCCACCATCTCTCTGGTGTCCTCGTTTCAGAGAGAAAAAAAGGCGAGAGAGAGAGTTAGAGCACGTTATGTGAACTGTGGAAGTGGTTTTCCAACGTAGAAAGCAGAGTTACTCTTAACAAAAAGAATATTTGTTTGAAATTGATTTCTCTCTCTGTTTCGCTTTGTGCATCTTTACTCTGTTTTCTGGAGATATAAATAAGCTTTTTGTTCTATTTTCTTGGGATCTGCGCTCGAATTTCGAAGACAGTTCAATTACAAGGTAATTATTAGTGCTTTTTTTACATATTACAGTGTCAATTTTAAGTTCAGGATTCTCTCCATTGACAGAATTCTCTTCGAGGATTCTCTTATTGCCGCGTTTTATGTTCTTCAATTTCCACATTTCCATTTCAATGAGGATTTGATTTTTTTTTCTAGACTTTAATTCCATATAATATCACTCATGTGTACTGACTCCACCGAAACTTCTCGAGATTTCTTGCATCTTCTCTTCTCTCTGCATCAATTGATTCTTTCTGTTTCTATTTGTCAATGAATATGCAGGATTTCATTCAAAATTCGTGGTTAGCTTCTCTCTGGTAAGTTAACAAACATCTCATTAAGTTCGCATTTGATTGTTGAATTCTATAAGAAATTTGAAATTCTCCTATTCTATGTGCGTAATACACGTAGAAGAAATTTGTATGTTTATAACTACGGTGTATCAAATTTCAATATGTCACTTGTTGCAAGTGAACCAATTTTTTTTTTAAAAAAATAGGATTAATTATTCATGGGTAGTGATTCTGTCGGTTTGAGTTTACCAATGGTTAGATTAAGTCGCTTGAAACGGTTGTGCGCTGGAACTGACAATGAACTGTTAGTTTACAAAATCGTTTTCTTATTCATTGTTAAGTTTTGATAAATATTTTAGGGTACAAATCAATAAGTTCTTGTTTGTAATTTTTTACGTCAATAAAATTTTTAAAATTTATTTATTTAATTATTAATCAACTGAAAAAAATGCTTTTTGTATATGATATAAATAAGAATCTCTCCTTTCTCTCATATTAGAAACAGAGTTTTTACGTGTCATTGCTTTGATCAACTGTTATTTCGAGCTGTTTAAATTTTGATGGCTGTGATTAAGTAATCAACTTATAAAATGGACGGTTGTGATATGTCGACGTTCACTGTAAGGATACGGATGCTGGAAAAGAGTAGGACTGATTTCGACCGACTTAAATTTAGTTTTTAAAAAGCTTCTTTTGATAAAAAAAAAAAAGTAAAAGAGAAGGAATCAACTCTTTATATGTCACCTAAAGGTTGTTTGGGACTCTCAAGTTGCCTATAAGTGTCACAAGTTGGCCCAGAATCAGAATTTTCATTCTAGGCTTTTTCTTGTTGATGAGTCGCGCTTTTCATTTTCTCTTTTATGAGTAATTAATACTCCTACTTAAGTAAATTAGATGTGACAAGTAACCGAAATTATACCTATTTGTATTTTCCTATAACTTGCCAAAAGAATTATGTATTTTCCCATTGAAGAATATAAGACAAATAAAATAGAAAATGTTATATCTAAGGGAAGGAAAAAAAGGTGGTACCACGCAGTTTAACTCGTGTACTCCTCCTTTACTATGAATATTTTTTGCTATGGTTTATGTTATATAGATTTGATCATGTGTATTAGATATGGATAGCCTGTTGAATTTTTGTAATTTTTGTAATTTTTTATTTAAAATGTTTAAATATCGTATTATTATTTAAAATGTTAAAATCTGATACAAATATAACAAAATAAAATAAAAAATTCACACCAAAAAAATAAATATTCATAGTGTGACAGTTCTTTCCCATCATATTATTTTGTGAGCATTTGCATAACATTCTCATGCTTTCGATTTCCCTTATCTGATATGCTGATCTCAAATCATTTGAGATTCACGAGTTGGTGTCTTTATTAAATTTCTTTTCTGTTGTGTGACTGTACTATTCCTGCAGATCTTGCAAACATAATGTGAACAAATTGGTGCACACGTAGGGATTCACCGCAGCTGAATCCTCAAGAAGCCCCTTCTGTCTTCTTCACACGTGGTATAGCTATCTACATCCCTTACAGAAAATTAAACGTATACCATTTTTTTTTAGAGATATTTGTTATAGTTTTTATTTACGGAAAATAAAATCATTTCATTAATTTTACAACAATTTAATTAAATTAATTTATTTATTTACAGAAAACAAGAATTGTAATTTAATTTAATTAATTTTTATTTTTTAAAACTTAGGTAAAATTATTTTTTTCCTTTTATGGGATTGTTAGTTTGGTTTCATGTGTTTTGTTGGATTCATTGGTTTAAACCTCATGCTCAATTTTCAGTGATATTTTTTATATTTATTAATATAATTTTGGTTAATCAAAATTTTAACTGTAACTTTTTATAGTCAATCCGATCGGTTATTATTAATCTAAATATTTTGATTAATCAAAATACTTAATTGTTTTAATTAAGTTAACCGATTGTATAACCTTACATATAAAACCTCAAAACAAGTGAAAAACTTTTCGTTGGTGATAGGTCATCAAGCCACACAAAATACACGTATTCTAAAAAAAATTGTAGGCTTATCTTCTGACCTAAAAAGAGCATTTTTCCGGTCAAAATAGGTGCATGAATCATCTGAATACCAAATTACCTTTATGGGGAAACATTCAATCACGAACCAACCCCAAGAAGAAAGAAGCTTGACTCATGACAGTTTTTATCTTGACTCGGCCGGCATCTGTCAATCCTGAGATGACAAATGACCTCTTTACTTTTCCTAATTTTTTTTTCATATATGTTGACTCAGCAATCAGCATCGCCTACTTCCCGCTACCCAATGAATTTGTTAGATAGAGTTTAAAATAATTTTACATCCGATTAAATTTTTTTTAATAATTTAAATTTTTTTATAGATAATATTAGTATAAATGTAAAAATTAAAAAATAATATTATCCACGAAATTTTTTTAAATTATTAATAAAATTTAAAATAAATAATATTTGAAACTCGATCTAATCAAGATTAATTTTTTTTTACTAACTAATTAGACAAGTCTTCCTCTAATTATTCCATAAGTAACACGTTTTTCTCAAGAAATCGTTCACATTTAATTTTAACACGTGAAAATCAAGTTGATCGGTTTTTTAGTTGCTAGTAGGGCTAGAATCAAATTGAACTTTTATCGAATTACTTGAACTCGAGCTAAGTCAAGGTTCGGTTTAAACTTGAGCTTGAAATTTAGGTTCGAATAGCTTAAGGTTCGAATTGAAAAGCTCTCGAATAATTCGATAAAATACTATCGAGTTTGAACTCGAATCAATATTTATTTATTAAAATTATAGTTCGAGTTCGAATAAGTTCGATTGTTATCGATTTCGAACTAAACTGAATTCAAACATTCATAAAATTTACCAAACTCGAACTTCACTTAATTTTCGAAATCAATTTGAATTCAAATCCATTCATTTAAGCTCAAATCGAACCGAATACTAAGATTTAGTAGTATTCGGGTTCACTGGAATCTACCCAGTTACTAGCATAATAATCGTTACGCTGTGGCAACTTGTTTTTAACCAAACCCAATAACAACCGTCAGTGGAAACGTGTAATAAAAACTGCAGTGACAAAAAGCATTTCACCTGCTAACTTGACAATTAGTTCTAATTTTGCAGTGGCATAGGAAGCGAGGTGCTTGACTGATCAGAAAAATCTTGATTTAAATGGCTAGAGTTTGTTGGCCATATTTTGATCCTGAGTACGAGAACTTGAGCACCAGAATCAATCCTCCGAGGTTCTTAATTATATATCTCCTTATGATCAATACCTCTATAAGAATGTCTTTGTTGATCTACTTGCTATATCAATTAGACGGCCTTAATTAATTGATGGCTTCATCATCAGTGTCATTGCTTGTTGTGCTAAGGTTGATTCTCCTTTCTCGATTTTCCATTTGCAGGGTTTCTGTAGACAACACTACCTACAAAGACTGTACTCTCATCAAGGTAATTAACAACCCGTTTGGTCTTGCTATAGTTTAGTTTATTATGTCAAATTGGTTTTTTAAAAAAACTAAAAACTGTTTAGTGCATAAACATGAATTGTGTTTTTATAGTATTTAGCTTAACTTCTGTTTTTTAAAATAAAAACTCGATCCATACCTAACTCATCATATATAATCGGAATGAGGCCTCTTGTCTTGTGACTTTTGGAGTTAAGCTAACGACAGTCGTGGTTTTTAATCATAGTAAAAGCTATGGAGTTCTTTTTTTTAATGGTAAAGTAAAAGCTATTTTAAAATGCTTACAAAATTCGGTGAGCTTTCTCTTCAAACCGGTTATGAAAATTTTAATTTACATAGGTTGACAGTGTGAACAAACCGGGAATATTACTGGAAGTTGTTCAAATTCTAACAGACATTGATCTCATTATTACCAAAGCTTACATCTCCTCTGATGGCGGATGGTTCATGGACGGTATGTATGTACTTAAGATTTAATTATATCAAGCTTTTCTTCAGTGTTTCTTTCCTTTAATTGGTCCATTAATGTAGAGTGACATTTTCACATTTTCTTTGAATAAACAGTGTTTCATGTCACTGATCAGCAAGGAAACAAGATTACAGATGTCAAAACCATTGACTACATCGAGAAGGTACGCTCTTATTATTTCTCCCATGATCATTTGCTTCAAACAAAAACAGGATCAATTTCTCCATATTACATATATATTGAATGCAATTTCTTTGGATTTTGTTTCAAAAGGCTTTAGGACCAAAGGGCAATAGCACAGGTGGATCATTGAACAAATGGCCAGGCAAAAGGGTTGGAGTACACTCTGTTGGGGATCACACCTCCATTGAACTAATTGGCAGAGACCGCCCTGGCCTCTTATCCGAGATTTCTGCTGTCCTTACAAACCTTCATTTTAATGTGGTTGCTGCTGAAGTTTGGACACACAACAGGCGAATAGCGTGTGTTGTTTATGTGAACGATGATACCACAAACAGAGCTGTAGATGACCCAACTAGATTATCTATTATGGAGGAGCAACTTAAGCACATTTTACGTGGGTGCGAGGAAGACGAGAAAGTGGCTCGAACCAGTTTCTCCATGGGGTTCACTCATGTTGATCGCCGGCTTCACCAGATGTTGTTTGCTGATAGGGACTATGAAGGAGGTGGAGTAACAAGTACTGATCAGGTTGATTATCCTCCCTGCTTCAAACCAAAGATAATGGTTGAGCGCTGCGAGGAGAAAGGGTACTCAGTGGTTAGTGTCAGTTGTAAAGATCGAGCTAAACTGATGTTCGACATTGTCTGTACACTTACAGATATGCAGTACGTTGTTTTTCATGCCAACATCTCATCCAACGGCCCTTATGCATCACAGGTATTATCCATCCTCATGAAATTTGATCAAGAAATTCACCTCTATATAGAAAAATATTCGTGCAAAATGTTCAAAATGTTACTTATGTATGGCTGGTGTATAAACATGTATGTAGGAGTATTTTATTCGCCATATGGATGGCTGTACGCTTGATACTGAAGAAGAGAAGGAAAGGGTCATCAAATGTCTTGAAGCTGCAATTCGAAGAAGAGTAAGTGAGGTGAGTGCAATTGTAACAAAATACTTAATTTGCTCATCTGTTGCCCTTACTATTTCCTAGTAAAATCATATCAAATCTGGTTAGCTCAGAATTATAGTTCTCTTTAATATATAGTTATATAGATTATAGACAAGAGGTGGAGAGAGAGTCGTTAATACAAACTATCTCGATTGTCGAATGAAAAATTAACGAGGAATCGAGCTTGATTTCTGAGCTTAGTATGTTTTTTACTTTTTTGCCTAAACGTGGGTTTTTATTATTTTTTTTTTATTGATGAAATGTTCGTTTTACCCTGAATATGTCAACTGTCATTTTTATAATTTGGAAAGTAGATATTCACCCACTTCAAAATATATTATTTGAAATGATTTTATTAGTGAGTAGATACATTTTAATGGATTTTAGCATGAACTCAGGGTCTAAGCTTAGAACTCTGTGCAAAGGACAGAGTAGGATTGTTGTCAGATGTGACAAGGATTCTAAGAGAGAATGGTTTGTCAGTTACAAGAGCTGGAGTGACGACAATCGGAGAGAAAGCAATGCATGTGTTCTACGTGAGTGATGCTTCAGGGAATCCAGTAGACATGAAGACTATTGAAGGACTACGTAAAGAAATCGGACATACGATGATGCTTAATGTGAAAAAGGCTCCAGGCAATGTAAAGGCTCCTGAGCCTGAGACAAGTGGATCATGGGCCAAAACAAGCTTCTTCTTTGGGAATTTGTTCGAAAGGTTCTTGGCTTGAAATTTGTGTCTATGTGATTGTGATAATAGGCCCATTGAAATGTATAGAATAATAAATGGGCACGGCTTGTAATTGCTCACCTTGTTTAAAACATAAATAAATGTCCTGAATATTATGAAGTCAAAGACCTTTGACTTTTTGCAGTTCCCTTTTTTTTCTGGTTTATTTCTCATATATTTTAAAAAAAATTGATTGGAAGCTTGCTTGGTTTATTGGATTATTCAACCCTAGCTTGGCTAAGAAAATGATGGACTTGAAATAGCAAAATGTGTAAAACAAGATAATTGTATAAAAGAAGAAAAGGTTTGCTTGTAAGTTATAACAAAATTATTTCATTTTTTTTAAAGCATATGAAGTACAACTGGAATGTGTTAAAGAATTTGACGATGATATTTGAGGTAGATTTAAGTAAGTTTAAATCAATTTGTTTAAATCTTTTTTAAGGCAAAAACTATTTTAATCAAATTTAAACAAATTGATTTAAATTTGCTTAAATCATACTTAAATTCATACGAACACAATCAATTCATGTTTTTGGTAGAGTTTATAAAAACCTAAGTAGAATAATATTGAAGTAAATCTCCTAACAACCTAACTTAATCACACCATAATATATCTAAAATATTATATAATATTCTCTCACGCAAACAAATAAGCAAGGAAAACTAAAAAAAATAATTGCAAAATTCATTTTAAGTTTAAGGTTAAGTAGCAGTTTGTTCAATGAGTTTTCAAAATAGACAATTTAGCTTAGGACTTTGTCAATTTGAAGCAATTCAACCAATTGATTTAATTCCAGCCAAATTCCGATTAAAGCGTTACAAGAAAACTTAATATATTTGCTAACTTGTCATGCCAAATGATTAAGATTACAGATAAACTTAATATATTTACCATCCCAAGTGACAAGTTAGCAAATATAATAAGTTTTTCGATTATTTTTTTTTATCAAAAATTGGTTAGAATTTGATCAGAATCATTCAGAATCATATCAATAAATTGAATTATTCCAACTTAACAAAATTAAGGGTTAAATTAGCTATTTTGAAAACTCATGGTACAAACTAGAGGTAGCAATTCGAGTTGACGGGTCATGTTCGTATCGTGTCGAAATTGGATATAACACTAAATGGGTCAACACGAACATGACACGATTATTAATTGTGTTAAGAAAACCCAACACTAACTTGACCTGTTTATTAAACGGGTAACACGACACGCTTAACCCGTTTAATAAACGGATTGTGTTAGACCTTACACGACAACACGTACGACACGACCAATTTGTCAAACACGACAATCCGACACGACGAGACTAATATGTTAGACGCGACAATACGACACGATTAACCAGACACGACATGTTTATTACATAAGCAAATATAAGTTATATTACATAACCATCTATCTAATCATTTATAATCCAAATTCCAACATATTCATGATCCAAATACATATAAAAAAAAGCCGAATTAATAACATAAACATTATCTTATTAACTATCCATATTGGGAGAGGGGAGAGAGTCTGTAGACTCTGTGATGCGCCACTATTGAGTGAGTCTGTGAGGGAGTGTTTTGTGTTTGTGATGTGGTGAAAATAAGAATTAGAGTTTATTTTCATATATATATATATATATATATATATATATATATATATATACACACACACACACTAAGAATTTTTTTAATATAATAGATAATTTTTTTAAATGAGTCATAAATCGTGTCAACACTTCTTATCAGAACCAATGAATTGAATCGTGTCATTTCGGATTAGCAGATTAACCTGCGACACTACACAATTTTTTCGTGTCATAATCATGTCGACATGATTACGACACGAACCCGATTATACTCAACATTAACATATTTTATTTCGTGCCGTGTCTAAAATTGCTACCCTAATACAAACTACTACCTAACTTTAAACTTATGAGAAATTTTAAAATTAAATCAAAAATATAGAGAAGCGAAATTAAGGGGTAAAAATGTTTTTAAGTAATTATATTGGTCATGACTCGTGACTAAAGATAATAGTCAACTGTATACACGTGCCATTGGAGTACTAAATCATCTAATAAAAGCGTACAAATTCTTCTTATGAGGAAGAGAAGCAACCTGTGCAAAAATATTTAATGAAAAACTTTTGAATTTTTCAACAAGGTAAAATTAAGCTTACATTATTCGTCCTTGTGGCCTAGCTACCCTTCTCTACGAACCTAATCATTCTTTAACCTAACAAAAAAATATAATTGTTAAAATAAATGATTAAATTTATAGTTAAATTTTTTTCTTGATATGATTGTGATTTTTATATTTAAATGTATCGGTTAATCATTTTACTTAATCCTATTAAAATTATATATATTTAATAAATATATAATTAAATATATTATATATCTAATTATAATTTTATCCTTATAATTTATAAGGTAAATTAGATTCTTGTGTTTCAAGATCAAGGGTATAATGGTAAAATAATTTACAAGTAAAAACTCTAATTCTCTCGTCCCTGTAACTTAATCACTAAATCATAATCGATCTTGAACATTGATAATTGAGAGGGAGAACTTGGAGGAAAAGAGATTGGTTGTTTAATGTTTTAGTTATTTTAATTTTAATTTGAAAGTTTGTACTTTGTAACTTGTTTTGAAATATTTAAAAGTGAATCAAATGTTAAGAATTTTAATATGGATTGATTGAATTATATTATGCTTTGATTAGTATAACTTTCTTGAATTGATAAAATTTTAGTTTTTTTTTTATTAACAGTGGTTAATTGTAAACTTTTGAGAACCGAACCTAACTAAAAATATGGTTACCATAAGAAATTGTTAGGTTTATGGTTATTATTTTAGATAAATTATTTTTATGATTATAACTCGGCCAAATTTTGAGGTTACCTAACCATGTCCACCCCTAATTATCGAAAAAAATGAAATAAAAGAAGTTCATAGTTAAAATAAATAAAAATTGTAATTAATTGTTTATATGATAATTTTTATCAAAAGGTTAATGCATTTTTTGTGTGGCTAAAATGGGTAAATCCCAAAAAGAGAGAAATTCTTGTTTGCACTAGAGTGTAAAACTCATTTTTGCACTGGGATGAAAATTTGATTGGCAATTTTGAGAAATTTCATTAATAATATCTGTACATACTTAATTAATGTTATCAATAAAGTTTTAAAAAATTATCAATCAAATTTTCATCCGATCATTTTTGCATCTAATGCAGGAAATAATCTCTTCAAAAACAAGAGCAACAAGCAAAGTTAGTTTTGTGGGTATTTTGTACTATCTTGAAAATCATACTCAATTCTCTTTTATTAGACTGAGTTTAAAGCCAATATTTTAAATTCATTAGAAAGTTTAATTATAATTTTGAATTATAATTTTGAATAATTTTACTGTCTCGAAACTTCAATGATGATTTTAATTAACTTCATAAGCTCGAAACTTTAATGATAATTATAAGTAATTTTATTAATAACATCAATATAAATATAAAATTTAAAATTTTAATTTTATCAATAAATTTTTTTAAATTACTAATAAAATTTCGAAACAACCTAAGCTTTTGGACTCCGAATTTGTAAAGAAAATTACTGTGAACTTGTAAAGAAAAACGTTCGTATGCAAGATAATAGTATTGAAATTGACAGCCATAAGAGGCAAGCTAGAAAGTTTGGTGCTTGTAGATCATAGACACCTAAGGTAATAATTAAGCTGATCAATAATGCATGGTCTGCCATTTTTGAGATGAAGATAGTTGATGAACATTTCCATACGCGAGACCCAAAAGAAAAGAATATTACTGTCCCATCAATCAAGTTTATCCTCCCTTTCATGGACTATTAAGAGAATGTACCTAGACAAAAAACCATTTCAGAATCCATCATCAAATCCAATTACAAGTACTTGAGAAATGTTTTCATTTGGTTTAAGGATAAAAAGCAGTGTCAGAATTAAGAAACAAAATCGATTCAAGGGCTAAAAGTAAAAGATAATGATAAGCAAACGCATAAAGCATGATATGGACCCATCACTCATGCTTTTTGGAAGCTGGCCTCAAATTAAGGAAATAAAGACAACCGGTGAAAACCACTTTAACATTAGGAAGAGATGATTGAGCGGTAAAGTTTGAGATTTTATGGTGTCAGATTTTATGTTTGATATTTTTTATAGATATTATAGAGTTTTTGATTAAATCATTTATTTTTTTAATACATGAAGCATAAAAAAGTTATATATTTCAAAATTTAAAATCTAAGACTTATTTATTTAAAACGATTTAAATCCAAACTATTTTTTTGATTTTAAAAAGAAAAACTTACTTTAATTTTGTGAAGAAGAATTTTGGTTTTGCCATGTATATTTGTTACAATTGTGACACTACGAGTGAAGGTGATTCGTGACTGTGATAATAATACTAGCTAGTAGGCATTTTTGACATTATATACATGATTTTATTAGAGCTTATGAAATGTTTAATGTCTTTCATTTATAAGCTTGATGTCTTTTGTTCATCATTAGAAAGAATTCGACAAAGATGAATTGAACACACGGGGCAAATTCAAATAAAAATGATAATGATCCAAAAAGATGAGCACTTACTATATACTCAAATAAACTCTCATCCTTGACCAAGATAAGAGTAAAACGGAAACAGAAAAAACAATAGATGATCCTATATTTAAAAATAAAGAAAGAAAAAAAAGTTATATAACACATTTTACTATATTATCTCTCGTTAATATAAGAAATATCATAAAGAAATTAAAAATATAATAAGTAAATATATTAAAAAATTATTAAAGAGGTGCATTATCCTTTTCAAGCGCCCAAAGCATATGATACTGTAAGCTGTGGCCTCTAGTTTTTCAATGCAACTTGCTTTCCACTTTCCAAAGTCACTCTCAATATACATTTTCAAATAAGCAACGAGTACAGTATGAGATATTTTTATTTATATCGAGTGTAAAATTTAATTGATAAATTTTAAAATTTTTATTAATAACATTAATTGAATATATAAAAATATTATCAGTAAAGTTTTTCAAAATTATCAATTAAATTTGTTTTTGGGTCAGTATTTGCTAAAGCTTTCCCATCACCCTTGATATATATTGTTGATTCTCAATTTTTTTCCTCTCGTACAATGTTATCTACACTTTATTAACTTAATTCTTGTTTTCTCTTAATTAATATAATATAAAAAAAACAAAAATAAAAAGATGGAACTCATTTTTAATTAAATTTTAATCTTTATATTTTTTTACATACCATATATTTTTTTAAAAAAATAATAATGTAAGGTTTCAATTAAAATCCTTAATCCCAAAAAATCATTATAGTAGATCAAAGAACAATGAATATTAAATAGATTGGAAAAACATATATTTTGTTTAAAATCTATGATCGATGATGCAACAAAATTTTCAACCAATCACAAGGAATATCCTTAGCTAAGCAATAAATATATACTTGCCCTCTTTATATCAATTGAATCCTCCATTGACATCTAATCATTTTCATTCATTATTAAGACGCTTATTCAGTCTAAATAATTCTATGTGATATTTCAATTTATTTCTTATTTCACTTTTCATCAATTCTTCATTTATTTGTTTTTTTATTATAACATAATATACGTAAAAATAAATAATTCATCATAATTTATGTTTAATTATTATATATTTTAAGTTAAATAAAAGACAAACGATAAGGAGAAAATTATAGGACGAAAAAGAAATAGTAAAGTAGACCATCTTGCTTTTAAGAAGACATGGAAAAAACTGAAAAAATTTAGAGAGAGAAAGTGAGATATGGAGAATTTGGTTCAAGGCAATTGTGGAACAAGATTAAAACTATAATAAAATAAAATTAGAAGGGATTAAAGTGAGATTTTTGTAATTCTATGTTTGATTCATAAATTTTTTATATTGGGATTAAAATGTGATAACAAATATAAATACTAAAATATCATTTTTTTCCATATATATAACACTACAAACACTTCCTCTTTCATTTTTCTTCATCTTCCTTCTCTATTTGATTTACGAATGACAGTCTTTTTATTCCTCCTTCCTCCTTCCTCCTTCCTCCTTCGTCTTCCTTTTCTTTCTCCTTATCCTTCTTTTTTCTTCATAATTTTTTTTAATCTGGGCACCCAACGAAAAAAAAATTGTAGATCAGTGAATCAATCGTCGGATTTTCCAGTGTTATGGTCGTCGGTTCAAGACGAGCTCAATGGTGGTAGTGGCTCAACTTAAAAGCTATCGAAAAAGTAAATCGGCGATGGTGAAGGTCACAGTGGTTTGATGGTTTTCGATCTTTTTTCGGCGAAGGAACACCAGATCCGAATAGATTGAGAAAATCCAAACCAGATGGTGCGATTGGATTTTGGTGGCGTGACTTTCCAATGGCAGCCAAAAACGATAATGGAGGATTTGGTCTGAACTTGGTGAGTTTTGATCGCGAGATCCTTCTGATGCTGATTGTGTGGGTAGTGTTCGTTGAAATTTTCCGAAAAAATGACTGAAAGGAAGAAGAGAAAGGTGTAAAATTTGTCAAAAAAGAGAAAAAGAGAAAGAAGAAGCATAAACTTTAGGAAAAAAAAATTGGTGGGATAAGTTCTATTCTTGGGGTGGAACAGAATTCATGAGATTTAAGACTAAATTTGTCCCACCCTAGTCTTATGTGAACAATTAATCTCTCCAATCAACACATGAAATTAACTGTTTATGTGAGACTAATTTATGTAAAACTTAAATATAATCTAAACATGCTAAACAATTTAAATGATATATAGATCAAATGCGGAATTATAAGGACCGTAAACATACCTTCGACCATTGAAGTTTTTCACTTACACAATCTAGTATCCTCTCGGTATTGGTTCTTCTAGATTATCATAACTCTCCAATTTGATGGTGTATGAAAGAAAAATGAGTAGTCCCGAGTCTAGGGACAAAACTTGTATTTATACTTATTCTTCCATCAAGCACACCCGTATATATTCCATACATTTGTTACCACAATCAATGGGTAGCCAAAAGGTTGAGGCAGTCAAAAGGTTGAGGCAGCCAAAAGGTTCATGGGTAGCCAAAAGGTTGAGGCAGCCAAAAGGTTCATGGGTAGCCAAAAGGTTGAGGCAGCCAAAATGTTGAACATGGACCATAAATGGATTAGTTACATTCTCCCACTTGGTCCATACATTTAACCTAACTTAATCCCATTGATTATATTTTAAGAAGTAAATACATGAATCATAGCGATAAGTCCTCTAAGAGTGAGTATTACCTTCCATGTATTACGATGCATTTAGTTCCTCAAGTATTATTCTTCATGTGGCAACATTTCTTAATGAATAAACCCTATGTTTATTCTTGGTCCTATACAGATGAATTTTCTCAAAGAAATTAAGGTGCACATGAATATGAGAAAACATCAAAATATGTAAGAGTTTCATTAATAAACTGTATGTATGCACTTACAAAGTGGAACCAAGTCTTATTTTCTCTACGTGATCCTTGAATTTCAGAGGTGGCATGCCCTTAGTCAAAGGATCAGCGATCATCAATTCAGTGCTAATGTGTTCAATGACCACTTTCTTTTCTTTTACACGTTCACTTATGGCTAAATACTTAATGTCAATGTGTTTACTTCGACTCTATTTTTATTGTTTTTAGCCATAAAGACAGCAGTTGAATTGGCAGAAAATTCTCAATGGCCTAGATATAGAATCCATGACTCTAAAGCCCAGAAATGAAACTCCTAAGCCATACACCATGTTAAGTGGCCTAAAAACAGGAGACGAACTCGGCTTCCATAATAGAAGTAGCAGTCAATGTCTGCTTGACACTTCTCCAAGAAACAGCTCCATCGGCCATAAAAAAAATGTACCCTGATGTTGATTTACGTGAATCAACACAGCCAGCAAAGTTTGAATCAGAGTAGCCAATCACATCCAGATTATCCATCTGTCATATAAGCTTGTAGTCTTTAGTTCCTTGAAGATACCTCATTACTTTATTTGCAGCTCTCCAGTGGTCTATACCTTGGTTACTCTGATATCGCCTTAGCACCCCTACAGCTAATGCAATGTCAGGTCTAGTGCAGACCTGAGCATACATAAGGCTTCCGACTGCAGAAGCATATCAAATGTTCTTCATGGATTACCTCTCAAAATCATTCTTAGGGCATTTTTTTAAATTGAACCTATCACCCTTCACAATGGGAGCTATACTTGGTAAATAATCTATCATCTGAAATCTCTCTAAAACTTTGTTGATTAGGTTTCTTGTGACAGACCTAAAACACCCTGAGGTCTATCTCTATGGATCTTAATGCCAATGATATAAGATGCCTCACTCATATCTTTCATATCAAAATTTTTAGAGAGAAATTGTTTCACCTCATGCAGCAAGCCCTTATCATTGGTTGCAAGTAAAATATCATTCACATATAAAACAAGAAAACAAATTTTACTCCCACTGACCTTCTGGTATATACATTGATCCATGGGGTTTTCACCAAAACCGAATGAAGAAATTACTTCATGGAATTTAAAATACCATTGACGGGAGGCTTGTTTTAAATCGTATATAGATTTCTTAAGCTTGCAAACCAAATGCTCACCATCATTAGAGGAGAAACCTTCAGGTTGGTTCATATAAACCTCATCTTCTAAATCTCCATTAAGAATTGCGGTTTTCATATCCATTTGTTGCAGCTCAAGGTCAAAATGAACAACTAATGCCAAAATAATATGAAGAGAATCTTTCTTAGATATAGGAGAGAAATTCTCCGTGTAATCGATTCTTTCTTTTTGAGTAAATCCCTTAGCAACGAGTCTCGCTTTGTATCTCTCAATATTGCCTAATGAATCTTTTTTGGACTTAAAGACCCATTTGCAACCAATGACCTTTGCCCCATTAAGCAACTCTACAAGATCCCAGACTCCGTTGCTTTTCATGGAATTCATCTCTTCTTTTATGGCATCGTGCCACAAGGTTGACTCTTTGTAACGTATGGCCTGTGAAAAAGTTTTAGGATCATTTTCGGCTCTAAAATTATAGTCAGATTCTTGTAGATACATAATGTAATCACTAGAAATTGCTGATCTCCTGTCTCTAGTAGATTTTCTTAATGTTGTACCAATGTCTCCCAGGGAAGCTTGTGGTTCAACTGGTTGTTCAGGAGCTTGTGGTATTTCCTGAACTGCTTGATCTATTAGAATGTTGTCAGCAGCTTGTGGAACCTCAATGATTGATTGGTCAACACGAGCTTGTACTTGAGGTGTGCTATGAACTATAACCAATCTATCATTTGATGAAGGTTGAGATTCTGTATGATCATGTGTAGGTTCTGTATGATCATGTGTAAGAACTAAGTTCCTGAATCGATCCCTCCTATTGATCATGTCATTCTCTAGAAACTTAGCGTTTCTTGATTCCACAATTCTAGTAGTATGAGTTGGACAATAAAACCCGTAACCCTTGGGCCTTTCAGTATATCCAACGAAATACCACTAATGGTCTTCGGATCCAGTTTCTTCTCTTGTGGGTTATAAATCCTCACCTTAGACAGACATCCCCAAACGCGCATATGTCGCAAACTCGGTTTCCAACCTTTCCATAATTCAAATGGTGTCTTGGAAATAATCTTGGTTAGAACTCGGTTTAATATATACACTGTTGTCTTTAGTGCTTCAGTCCACAAAGATGTAGGAAGGTTAGAGTTGTTAAGCATATTCCGCACCATATTCATCAATGTTCAGTTTCTTCTTTCTACAACACTATTCTGGTCCGGGGAACCATGCATAGTGTAATGGGCAACAATCCCATGTTTTTGAAGAAACTTGGCAGAACGACCAAGTGCTTGTCCACTTTCTGTGTATCTACCATAATATTCTCCACCTCTATCAGATCCCACAATTTGTATTTGCTTTCTACATTGGTTCTCAACTTCAGCCTTAAAGACTTTGAAGGCATCCAATGCTTCATTTTTCTTATGAAACAAATATATATATATATATATATATATATATATATATATATATACATCGTGAGTAATCATCGATAAAAGTAACGAAATATTTCTGACCATGTGCGTCAATGTCTGGACAATATATATCAGTATGAATGATTTCTAATATGTCCGAACTCCTATTAGCACCTTTCTTGGACTTGTTGGTCTACTTTTCCTTAATACAGTCCACACAAGTCTCAAAATCAGTATAATCTAGAGTACTAAGTACCCCTCCATTCACTAATCTCTTACTTCTTTCTATGGAGATATGTCCTAATCTTCGGTGCCATAACATAGAGGAGTCCTCGTTAATATTATACCTTTTAATGCCAGTTTGAACATGCATTGAGCTATAAGTGGCATCATTTTGCGAATAAAGACGATAAAGACCATCAGACAAAATACCATTCCCAACACAATTAGTTTTATAAAATAAACTGAAAGATGTGTCTTGAAAATTAAAGGAATATCCAAATGGTACAAGTTCGAAAACAGAAATCAAGTTTCGTGAGAAACTTGGTACATAAAAGGTCCTTTCTAATTTTAAAATAAAGCCACTACTTAAAGCTAAAATGCAAGTTCCAATCGCCTCCACATGTGAGCCCATCTTATTGACTGATAAGATGCTTTGCTCACTTCCCAATGGCTTCCTTAGGTTTTGCATACCCTGTAAGGAGTTTGCAATATGGATTGTAGATCCAGAATCAATCCACCAGGTGTTAATATTAATATTAACCATATTAGATTCATAACAAACAAATGAGGTTGGATTATCTTTCTTCTCAAGCCATTTTTGGAATTTGATGCATTCCTTCTTCATATGTCCATTCTTTTTACAAAAGAAACACTTTTATTCCTTCTTGATATCAGCTTGAGGTGGTATTTTACCTTTTCCCTTCTGATTAGCTTTGTGATTGGCTTGAGATTTGATAGGTTTAGCTTTGTCCTTCCTACAGGTAGTAGCCAACATTGCACTCTCACCCAGTTCCATTATGAGTCTCTCTTCTTCTTGAACACACATGGTTATTAATTCATTGATAAACCATTTGTCTTTATGTGTGCTGTACGAGATTTTGAAAGGCCCGTACTGAGTTGGAAGGGTGTTCAGAATGTAGTGCACTAGGAAAGACTCCGACATATCAACCTCGAGTATCTTAAGTTGAGTCGCAATATCACGCATTTGCATTGTGTGCTCGCGCACACCTTTTACGCTAGTGAGTCTGAGGGATGATAATTTCATTATCAGGGTGCTTGCCAATGCCTTTTCTGAAGTGACGAATTGATTGTCAATGGCTTTCAGCAATTCACGGACTTTCTTATACTGGTCGACAGAACCACGTATACCAACAATTATCTTAGTCTTGATAAACATCACACTGAGCCGGTTGGATCGCTCCCATCGCTCATATAACGTAACCGCAGCTGGAGTGCTGGTATCAGCGATTGCAGGTGGTTCATCCTTCCTAATAGCATAATCTATGTCCATGTACCCTAGATGGAGAAGAATCCTCTAATTCCATATCTTATAGTTATCTCCCCTAAGTTCGGGTATGTCACAACGGATATCAGCAAAACTAGTGGGTTGAGTAACTACATAAAGTCCAAAAGCTTATGTCAAGATTTGAGGTCTAATTTTTTAAATTGCATGTTTTATCAATGTAAAAACATGCTGAAATTGAATCCAATTTCATTAAAAATTACCTGTGGGCTAAATTTTTAATTCAATAAGATTCTTTATACTTTATGATAGATTTTATCAAACTATTTTCACTAAATTAATAATGTATATTATAATTACAGTTTGATGTTTTTCTATCTTTAAACTTTATGATAAAACTATTAAATTAATTCTTCCTAACTCCTGTGGATAAATTAAGAAAAACTAATTTTAATATATTATCCTAATTAATTATATAAACATAATAAAATCTCTGTGGGGTAAAATCATTATATTTATATAATTAATTACAATTAATGTCCATGATGTGATCCTAATCCACTTAATATATAATTTTTATATAATTAAAGATGCCGTGGCTACTATTTAAATATTTAAAATTATATGGTTCACTAGTTATTTATATTTACTATATTTTAGGGTCTACTTAATGCCTAAAAACAATTACGCACTAACATAATAGGCAATCACTAAGAGTGCTCACAGAATAATTGGTCGGGACAAAGCCTCATTAAAAACTAGAATCCTTAGACAGAGCGTTGTCTCAGATCATGCTGTCTTATGCCAACTACAAATTGTTTATGAATTATTCATAATTTTTAACTTAATTGTTCATACTAATATATTATGAACCATAATGTGTTATGCACAAATTAAGTTTTATGAGAATAATCTAAGTTTACATAATCTAACAATATCTAAACTTAATAATATATTATCATATGTAAATAAAATTCGCATAAATAAAACATAAATTACATAATTAAACATAATATTATACACTTAATATAATTCTATGCACAAAATAAACTCATTTTAAAAGCATGAATTGAAAAACAAAAATCATGCTAAATATGAGCATTTAATCAAATTGCATATATAGAACTAACATAAATAGTATGCATAATCTTAATTTGAGCAAAATAATCACAAGATTGATTCCAGGGGGAATCAAACCCAAGACTATGTGCCTACCACACAGTCCCAAATTCGCCCTTACTACTAGGCTACTCGGGGGGCTTATAAACATTATTTTTGCAAATAGTTACAAATCATATGTAAAATTGTGAAAATCCATAAAATTAGGCCAAAATCTGAATTTTCATATATATATATATATATATATATATAATTTCTGAAAAATTACCGAATTTGGAAACTGCAAGATATTTTCCTAAACCAGTTGTCTTCAACCTTCAGCCGGGTTGTTTTTGATCCATTTTCAAAACCCAACTTAATCTTGGCTTCCAGGAATACCAATTGTTCCACCTGATCGGAACCGATCAAATCAATTCGATTTGAATCATTTGATTGACTCGATTAAATGGTAAAAAAAAGAATTTCGTATTTATAAATCAAAAAGTCAAGTCGGTGAGCGGACAAAAAAATCTTCATTTGAACCGATCAAATAAGTGGCTTTAATTTACTTGATAAATTAAATTATTAATAATTATATATATAATTAACTCATTTAAACTTATATTATATATTATTAAATTTATTTATAAATATATATCAATGTATTTTTAATATTTGATTAACCAAATTTTAACTGAAAAACAATCGATTTTAAATTGATAGAAAAAAATCAAAATATATTAATAAAATCAAACAAATCGAAATAAAACATTTTATATCAAATGGATTAATTTTTTATTCGATCGGTTTCCACCGTACCAACGGATTGAACTCCCCTGAATGCTACTGTTTAAAGAACCTTTTTTCCTCGCTTTGGGTGCGGCTTCGGTTTTAAACAAATCCCCAAGTATTATCTTTTGTGTTTTTTCTCTCTTTCTCTAATTACTCTTTTTCATAAATAAATTTATTCTTCCACCAATTTATTTACGTATGCGTTTTCTTTTCGTGTCGCTTGTGCTGACCCCATTGTCATCAGAATCAAGTAATCGTAAGGAGAGACCCCACTTTACGTGGGCTCTACCTTTTCAACATCACATCAGCGATCGTTATTTGACACGTGGCATCATACGCGTCGCTAACTCTCGTCCCTTACGTTTATCCCGACCTTTTTCGTGCAGTGTGCTGTCTTAATAACGCCATCCCGTTTCTTCTTCTCACCTCCATCTCTATCTTTTAGTTCTCAAGCCAGAAAAATAGGAAAAAGAGTAAAGAAAAGGTATGATCAGAACATTTTTTCTTTCGTATTAATGCAAAAATTAGTTTTTTTTATTGATAAGTTGTTTAATTTTCATTTTCTTCATGTTAACATATTGGGTTGCTTGTGTAGACGGTAATTCAAACTCTGAAAATAGAGAGAGCTAAAATTAGCAGTTTTGAACTTCACAGTTTTAAGTTTTCGGTTGATTTATTTGCTTGAAATGAATGAAATTAACTCTATTTACGTTTAATTGATCATTTCTTATTTCTGGTGTGTGTGATAGCACTAATTATTTTCTGTTATAATTACCATAAATTTGAGTTTACTGGGACCAAATAACAACCTATAATTTCAAGCTTTCTTCTTTTAAATTGAGTCTCTATCTATGCGACGAAATGGACCATTTTTGTTTAACCTTTTTTAATTTTCTGTTTATCATCATAAGCTTTCTAGTCATGATGCTTATGTGTAGTGAATCTATTGGTTCAAGTACATGGCAAAATGGAAAATAATTTTGGTTAATTTTGTATATTTATACTTGAATTTTATGATTGTTTTTAAGGTCTCTGTGTTGCAAGTCTGTAAAATTTATGAGGTGTTGACACATGGGTTCTGTTGCTTTTCTAGTCTTTTTTGTCGTTTTACTTCACCTTTTGCTGATTTCAAGGTTTTGGAATTTGTTATAATACCCTTATCTGATTTTCTATCTCTTCTCTCTCACCATTTTAGGTGATAAAATCAAGGTCTCTAAATTACTCTACACATATAAAGGCGGTGTTGGGCAAAGAGTGAAATGGTAGGACAAGCTAAAGGGAAAACTGAGGACTTGAACTCGTGCTTTGAGAAGTTGATCATGATTGGGGAAGGTAATTGTGGTGGGCGAATGAAGATGGAGGGTTTGGTGATCACTGAGTGGAAGGATATCCCCATGGAGCTCTTGTTGAGGATCGTTTCCCTTGTCGATGATCGGACAGTGATCATGGCTTCTGGCGTTTGCAGTGGGTGGAAGGATGCTATTTGCTTGGGCCTCACCCATCTCTGTCTCTCATGGTATATGTTCCTTTGCCTTGTTTATATGTATATTTTCATATTTTCTGTGGTTTATTAATTGTGGTCTTTTAATTAACAAGAAAACTAGAAGTATGGAAACAATTTTAGGATTTCCAGAATACTTTTAAAGGGCTTGCTTCCTAGGATAATCCTGTTAATTTTTTTATTTATAAAAAAATTATTTTTCTTACATGTGTGAGGTTTTCCCTTTCTAGATATTTTTGTTTTATCTGTTAGTTGTTTATGAAATCAAGCAGATATTCAAGATGAGAGGAAGAGAATATAGGAGAACATAATATCTATTGGCACGTAGTAATCCGCAATTCTGTTGTGGATTTGTCTGTAGCTGTAATGGTGAAACTCTTCAGTGATTTTGGATGCCATGGCATTTAGAGTCCGTTTGGAGCCAAATGAAAATGAGATTCATTTCATTTTCAGATGAATTGAAAATGGAATTCATTTAGAAATGAATTTTTATGTTAGGCTTTCTTATTTTAAATTGTAGAATTCATTTGAATTCTCAAGTTTAAAATGTTTGAAATAAATGAAAAATTCAAAAGAAGGAAGGAGAGAGAGAATGAGTATTTTGGTCAACATAGTTTTTTACTCTTCATTTTGTAGAATTCAATTGTAAATTCTATCAATTTTGATAGAATTTGCAACAAACGAATTCAATTCCATAGTGAAATTATTTCGAAATGAATTCCAAAGAGTTAGTTTCTTCCAAACATGCAACTATAGAATTTGAAATAAATTTCATAAAAACTATAGAGTTCATTTGTTTCAAACGGAGTATTAGATCTTCTTCATTCTTTACTTTTCTGGTTTTCTGGAACAATGAATTTGCTTCCTGTGGTACAGAGGAAATTAAGGCCTTTTGCGGCCTTGTCCATTGTTATAATGCATATGTCGCTCTTGGTTTCATATCATTGGCGAGAGACTTATTAATGCCCTTTACAACACAATATTAATTCCCCAAAAACAAGTTCTGTTATATTGATTCCCTCTTAGTTTTCTGAATTGTGAGAAATCATGGGTCTCCGGAGTGAAAGATAGAAAGTAGTGATTTTAAAACATTACTCCTTCAAGTGATCCATATAAGGCGAATTATGTGCCTTATCCAAGACTGGTAAAGATACATGATGAACCAACCAAGTATTGCCTTTCTGGAGTCAATAGTTTTTCCTTTTCTTTCTTTCTTTTTTTTTTAAAAAAAAAAAATCTTCCCCTCCATCGGTCTCTAGCTATCTCAGCTAATTTATTCAGTTTATTTGGCAAGTTGCAACTTCTGGTATGTGTTTTCAAACAAACCAGTAAGGAGCTCAGCTAATTTATTCAGTTTATTGGGAAAGTTGCAACTTCTGGTATGAGTTTTCAAACAAACCAGTAAGTAGCTAAAAGACACCTACAAGAGGATTAGAGTCTTCTGTCATAAGCTCTGTTAAAAACTAATTTGACTTTGCGAAGCTTTTTCATTTAAAATATGTAAATTCTTGGGATGTTATGAAATCATACTTATAAGAAACTTTTCCTAGTGGGTTGCCTTGGTAAGGTTTCATTGTTCTAGTTATGTTGTGTTTCTTTTAGTTCTTATTCTTCATCCTCGTGCATCTATCACTCCAATAGGGTTATAGGGGTGGTATTTTAGTGAATGATATGTATCTTCTTTGATAAGATGTGGATGATTTGTGCTTTGTGTACTTACAAATCTCTTTCTTCAGGTGCAAGAAGAACATGAACAACTTGGTTCTGTCTCTTGCTCCTAAATTCACCAAATTGCAAACTCTGATACTGCGCCAAGATAAACCACAACTCGAGGATAATGCTGTTGAGACTATAGCAAATTATTGTCATGATCTGCAGGACCTGGATCTCAGCAAAAGCTTCAAGCTTAGTGATTGTTCCCTGTATGTCTTGGCTCATGGTTGTCCTAATCTCACAAAACTCAACATCAGTGGCTGTACAGCATTCAGTGGCAGTGCTCTTGAATATCTGACTGGCTTTTGCCGGAGACTAAAATTCTTGAATCTTTGTGGATGTGTAAAAGCTGCATCCGACAATGCATTGCAGGTATAAATGAGTTACTTGTTCTTGTTTGCATGCATCCCAAAAAGTGAAATAGTTGAATCTATTAATATAATTATGTGCAGGCTATTGGACGTAACTGCAATCAGCTGCAGTCTTTAAATCTCGGATGGTGTGAGAATGTGAGTGATGCAGGAGTTATGAGTTTAGCATATGGATGTCCTGATCTCAGGAGCCTTGACTTGTGTGGCTGTGTCCGTATAACAGGTATTCCATGTAATTGGGTGATTATTTGATATTTGAAAATATATTTATGATCTGGAAATTCAACAAATAATTGTGGCATGTTGTAATCTAATGATATGATTTTACCAGATTTCAACTTTTCTTGTTTTTGATTCACCATGTGACAGCCTTTTTTTTAAGTTAGAAGAGAATTGCTGGTAATATGCAACCTAGTGACTTGAATTAAGTTTTTCAATATCAAATTTAATACGATTGACTCCATCTGAAACATAGAGCATAATCTGCATTATCTGTTCAACTACCACAAGCTAGCCTTTCCCTATTCTGTAGTAATCAACTAGCTGCTTGATCACACTGTACTCCAGAAGCTTAAATGCTCTCCATGCTTCAGAATTTTTCCTTGATCCCATACTATCTTCAACATTAAGTCCTTTGTTGAGATTGCATCATGGTGCTATAAATTTTATACATTTTGGAGGTGTTGAGATTGCAGATGGAAAATAAAAGGCTGAATGCTGAGAAACACTAGTACAGGCTAAAGCTGTTGGAAACTTTTCCTTCTTTTGGAAAATTATTTTTTGTTTATTAAAATGAAATTTGTGTTATAATTTATTAATGAAATGAAAAAAAACAATTTAAACATATAAATGCTAGTATAGATTTACCTTCATCAAGCGCATGGTGAGAGTAAAAAGTTAGTTGCTTTTAGTGACAACTGAGAAAAATGATTGAATGATATGGTATTGAAGCAGGAGTTCTTTGCTTTGTTGTTAAGAAAACATACCACTTTAACATGAGTAGATGTGATGTGAGAGCTGTTGACCCTTTTGTCATTTTGTTGCAGATGATAGCGTGATTGCTTTGGCAGACAGGTGTCTCCATCTGAGATCCCTTGGTTTGTACTATTGTCAAAACATCACAGACAGAGCAATGTATTCACTGGCCCAAAGCCGAGTGAAGAACAGGCCTGGAATGTGGGAATCCATGAAAGGAAGGTATGATGAGGATGGGCTTAAGAGTCTGAATATCAGCCAGTGCACGGCGCTTACACCTCCTGCTGTTCAGGCACTTTGTGATACATTTCCTGCACTTCACACCTGCTCCGGAAGGCACTCGCTAGTCATGAGTGGCTGTTTGAGCTTAACATCTGTGCATTGTGTCTGTGCTTTCCAAGCACACCGCACGACCAGCAGTATTCCCCATACAGCTCATTGAACGGCATGTTAAGGCCAAAATTTTACGCGAGTGCCCTTCTTAATGGTTTGGAGAAAGAAAGATGGATGCTTATGTAAATATGGTTAATTATGTGACTTTTAGGCTGCAAATGGACAGCCGTTTTGTTGTTGGAAATTATGGACTCTTAAGAATACCATGGACTCGTTTGCTCTTGGTTTATGAATTATTTGGCATTATGGCTTTTGAAAGCCATCTTTGTTGATCAAATTTCGTTTGTCCATAGTTACTATTAATGCTGCAGGCAAAGAGAATTTAGTTCTATAGATGCTGATGGTGCTGGTAACTTTCAGCCACCTTGAATCCATGACCAGACAAGATTTAACGATTTGAATGTAGAGCTTCAAAATTCATATCGTGTAATCTTTTAAAAGCAAGTCTTGCTTTTGTCTTAGCAATTGAGAGAGCAAGTCTTCCAGAGATGAGAAAAAAAACAAAGATTCAGTCTCTTATCGCTATTGCTATGCTGATCATTTACTGGCTCAGTTTTACGATGATGCTTGTTTCTATAAATTTCACCATATGTGATGTTCTTTAATTTTCTGCACCAGCTTTGCGTTCTATATGATTACAGAATCGCACAAATTGAAATGGCTTGTGCCATTCTACTCTTAAAACAAAATCCTCAAATCAACAATAAGCTGTTGGTATATTCATGGACGCACAAAAGCCAGTTGAAAATTATAATCTTTTTGATATCAACAATTGTTGTACATCACATGCATCGATCATTTGTTTTTGTATACAATTTCATCATCATCAACATCAAATGCCGGATTGCAGAGGCATCTGAAAAGACTCAATACTCTGCCAAAGGATAGAAGCAAAAAGAGCTCATGAATGAAATAGTCATTCTGTTTTCATTGTTATTCTAAGCTCTGCATCAATGACTAACCGTTAATGATTCAAAAATAAACCTTTAAATCTAAAGTTACCATTAAGTTACGCATGTCAGAAATCAGCTACCCCTACCCAACAAAGTGTTCGAACCAAAATTTACCAAATGCTAATTCTTGCTTTCCATGGAGTTAATGAAAGGTCTATCTATCTGGTAATTTATTTTCATCACTGAAGAATCTTGAAAGATAGCTGAGTGAGTAGAGGAGTCCGAAATGAAAGTGCTCTCGGTGAATCCTCTTCAGTACTGCTATCAGAACTGCTTCCATCATCATCTGTTTCAACAGCACTTTTCCTACTTGATGTTCCCCCTTGCCTTTCATGCTGAAGGAAAGTTAATTAGTTAGAACAGTCATGTTCTAGTTAATAGTTGTTCAATTTTATAACAATACAAGGGAAATTATCTTGTAATGCATTACTAGAATGTGAAGTGTCATTTTAAACTCACTTTTCATCGAGACAGATTAACATCTGTCCTCTAAGATGGAAAAAACAGCCTGTCTTCACTAATCTAAACACTGCACATCTCACCAAAACCAGTATCAGCATGAAGTAAACATTACACCTGAAATATCTTTCCCAGGATTTTCAAAGCCAGAGCGTGAGCTTTAAGTTCTTCCTTCTTCAGATTATTTTCATGTAGCACCTACAGAGAAAACAAATAAAAAATAAAATGTAACATTCAGTTCATTTAGAACCTTGATTCAGTGGATTAAGCTTTATGCCACAACATATCTTAGGAAATATCATCGAAAATTAACTGGAGTCTAAATGTCAGCAGGAAGCTTAATTTACCTGCATCAGACATCTGTCTGGCTTCAGATTCTGCACGCTGTACGAATCCCTTTTTGTCACCTCGAACGTATTGATTAAGAAAGTCTTTCAGTAGTCTTGCAAGCTTTTCTTCTCTTTCTTTCTGGACAGCCTGCATTAAGTAGTAGCAAATGCTTCTACAGATTACAGGAAATACAGTTTACAAAATGACATGGGGCCTGATAGTTCTAGAACTAGCTAATTTAAGCAAAAAAGGCTAAAAAATCTCTATGCCATAATCATCATGGTTAGATCTTAACAAGTCAGTGCAGGTCATAGGGCTGATGGCAATGACCAGTTGTAGCCATATCGACATTATAATCTAGAAAAAATAGACTGTATTTCTTGCAAGAAATGGGCTGAAATTTAACTATATTTTGACTAAGGCAAGAAAGGAAAGATCATTCATAAGGGGCAGCAAAATTGACGGTTTTCTTCCAGAAAAAAACATAGGCTGAGTGCTAATTATATTTTATTGTTTCAAAGAAAATGGATGCACAGTTTAAATCATTCACCTAACCTTTTAGAAGCTACAACAAGGCTTGACATCTTATTAAAAGTATTTGCAATCAGTGAACTAAAGTTCTAATCTGGATGATCATCAACCAACTCTTTCTTGGTGAGAAGGCACAATTTTCCTTTGGAGGGTAGAAAGAGCAAGCTCGATCATCTTGAGTTTAATGTGTAGTCATAAAGAAAAAGCAAGTCCACTTCCAATGGGAAAAAGTTTAGGAAACTTATTAGTTTTTCAGGATCACTTTCCCCAGCTAACTCAGTAGATGCCATTGATGCCACAGCAAGATGTCCTATATAATCCTCAAATAATTCGCTTCCAAAAAGAAGAGAAAATACAGCTGTTGGGTCAAGCATGGTTTCCCTGACAAATAGACATTACATTATTGGGAGAACGGAACATCCTTGCGGAAGGACAGTTAGCTACAAGACCTACATTTTATACTATGAGTGATAGAAAAGATTAATACTGAATCCACAATACAAGCATGAGAGTGATTCTGTAACTATAAATAAATCCATTTTCACTAAAATTGTTGTTCTTGATCAAACAGAAATTAAACCTCTATAATTAAACCCAGTATAAAAGACTCAAGTGAGTCATTCTTAAACCAATAAAATCAATTTTCTTAATCAAAGCCTGTTACAGAAAAGGTGTCAACAGACTTACTTAGATATGCAGTACTTTCCATTCCTGTCGTATGCATCCCTTTGCACCGGATCACTTAAAACTTGGTAAACTTCAGCTAGAACCTGCTGAAATTGAGGATCATTCTTCATTAATTCTGTAGAAAGGGGACACTTGTTTTTTTTTTTCCAAATAAGGTTAATTTTACATAATCTTTGTAACACAGATTGATACCCATACTTACACCCTTCAAATGCATGTCTATTGATCACAACAATGAAAAAGAAATTGCTCAAAATGTTTCCCTTTACTAAGAATTTTCTCTTCCATCTCTTTCGTTCATTTCGAGAAACAAGACATGGAAAATAAATACTAAGATATAAATTTAGCATTAGAAGCAGTGAACTTAGCTGAAATCTTTCAGCATCCTGAGGGTCATTTGGATTTTTATCTGGATGAACTTGCCTTGCCTGTACCAATTATACATTCCGCTATTATACTCTTGACTAATATAATATAGTCGTAAAAGAGTACTTCAAAATTGAAGGCCTAAAGATAAAACCAATAAAATCAGTATAAAATAAAACCTAAGCCCTTTTAAGACCATCAGGTCTCATTGTCACCAAACAAATAAAATTTACAAATCCTTGTAAATTTCAATTCAATCCCTTTATACTCCATTTGGAACCAAATAGAATTCATTTTAAAAAGAATTGAAAAAAAATTCATTTAAAAATGAATTGAAATTAATTTTTATGTTTGTTTGTTTGTTTGTTTTTTTTTTTTTTTATGTTAAATGGTAGAATTCAATTGAATTATTATGTTTAAAATGTTGAAAATAATTGAAGAATTCAAAAGAGGAGAGAATTGTAGGTATGGAGGAGGAAGATGGAGGGAAAGAGAGAGTATTTTGGTGACATAACTCTTTACACTCTTCATCATTCTGTAGAGTTTTTAAAATTTACAATAAATTAACTCAATTTCATATTGAATTGTTTCAAATATAACAAGTATAGAATTACAAATGAATTCTATAAAATTTATATAATTTTTTTTTTGTTCCAAACACTCTTAGACATTCCGGATCTAGCTCCAAATAGAATAAAAAAAGAAAAAGCAGAGTTGGATAATCACCAACATGATATGTCTGGATTTAGCAGGTCGATTAAGACATGTAGAACTAGATTTCTAACAAATACTCTATTAGCTGAAATTCAACCAATTTATTCATCCTTATATATTGTATGTCACCCAAACAAAAACCAATTGAAAAAAAAAACATGTATAAAATTACAACAAGCATCAAAGAATCAATAATCTAGGCAAAACAAAACCTTTAGTTAATAAGCCTTGCGGATTTCCTCCTCCGAAGCCGATGGGCTCACACAAAGAACATCATAGTACTCAGTTTCCTTCACCATTTCTTACTCTTTTCCTTTGTCTGGATCACGAAACCAAGCTTCTAGTACAGAAGAGCATGGGATGTGAAAGGGGATAAAAAAACACAGAGTATGGAAAAAAAGTTAGTGCCTGAGAGATGATTTTTTTAGCCCCGACAACCTTCTCTTGCCTTTCCAGTTCTACACACAAATAAACAAATGCCCGATAACGCCTTTTTGCGGGAGCGATACAGTTTTTTTATCTGTCACTATAGTGGCGCTTATCATATAACTTTGTATTCCACTTTTTTTTTTTTTTTTTTTTTATAAAAAAAAACTTGATTGGCTTTTGTCGGTGGGCCGGGATTTTGCCTGATGTGGGCCAACGACTTGTCTCTAGGCTGGGCTTGGATTCATATGGGATTTTTGTGTAGGGTCCATGTGGCGTTGATTTGGTATCCACTTGGTTTTTAAAACACGTGATCTACTAACTGTTTTAGTGTCTATCATAACATCAAAACAAGTTTTTAGTGGAATATCTAGAATTTTGGATGAATTACAATCAAAACTATTACCGAAAATGTTGCAAATACTAGTATGCACAAAGGATTGACTAAATGCAAAAGGTCGTACAAGCAATATATTAAAGAAATATCAATATGGCAGATCGAGTTACGATTGAAGAGATTAAGAATGAAGAAAAGTTTGTAACTCATTCCCTGCAATAATATAAACGGTGAAAAGTTAAATAATAATAATATATTTTGTCTTTATAATTTTTAAAATTTCAAAGTTGTTTTTTATATTTCACATATTTGTAAGTCATTTCATTTCATTTGTTTATTTTAACTTATTTGTTTATTTTGTATGTTGTTGCTTTGTAAATTATTTATTTGGAAGATATTTGAAACTTGTAATATTTAAGTTATTTGTTTATATTGTTGTTTTTGTTCATTTTCTAAGTTATTTGTAATATTTAAATTCATCAATAAAATGATTATTTTTCTATATAATTATAAGCATTAAATTCAAGATTTATAAGGTTTTTTTTTTTAATTTTCAATAAAAAAATATATATATATCTATGAGGTTCATGAATCTGCATGACACAGCCCAATAACCATATAAGCCTTGGATCGTGTAGGGCTTATATTCTTAAAATTTTGACACAACACTACATGAAAGCACGTTAGGCTGTGGGTCGGCATGGCACTACCTATTGCCACCCTTCAAAAAATGCATATTGAATAGATATAAGAGAAAAGGGCAACATATGAGAATGAGCAAAAAATAACAGGGGAAGAAGAAAACTGAGAGATCTCATAACTCTATTATAAGTCTAATTAAAACTCAATATAATAAGGTTCTTATATAGACACCAAAATCCCAAACAATCTAAAAATTAATTCAATCCCAAATAAAATAGAAAAACTCTAATAACACAAGTCCATAATAAATTATACTTCTAAATTATAAAATAAAACTCTAGGATTCTCCATCAAATAGTCTTAACAATAAAACCGATCCATTCAAGGCACTGCCACCCTCAACAAACCGATCCATTATTTTTGGTAGATTTTTACCGATCTGATTTGAAATCATTTTGGTAGATCACTACTTATCTGATTGCTAAATCTTTGTGGTAGATTACCACCGATCAGCTCGTTCGAACTCATCACCTACTTTATCAACATCATCTTGCTCTGCATTTTCACCTTCATCACCTTCCATGACGATCGTGATTGATTTGTGCAGAGAAGCAAAATACCCGTCACTTTTGTGGTAGATTTAAGTCCTCTCTCAAACTACCTTAGCTTGAAGTAGATTGAACCTCCACTCAGAATGATGGTTCTAAAATTAAGAGTTCAGACAACATCAAAATACAACACTGGGATATTCGTCTTAATCTTGATCCCACTGGTTTGCGAATCTATATTTACACTTTTATACAAGATGATAGATGAAAGTGATGGTAAAGTTATAGAATAATCGTATCATTACATCTCATGTGAATGTTAAAAATCACACCAATACACATAAACGCTACCCACACCCATCCAGTCACCTACAAACACAATAAAGTATACTTTAAGAGAAGATGTAAGGCACTTACAAATGAAATTGACAATCAATATTTAACAATCTTAAGACAAACCACACTTCAATATTAAATCTACGTGGCTTAGATTTAATCTATACATTTCAAGTTAGTTTTCAATGTGTATACTGTGGTAAAATATGATAGAAAAGTTTCCTCAGTTAAAACCACAACCTTAGGTATTGTTTACTTTATTTTCCAATTTTTTGTTTTTGTATTTGCAAAATCGGCAACAAACACAAGAATGCATGTTGGTTTACGCGTTTTTGTCTTCAACACTTAGCAAATGAAATCAAAATTTTGGAAATTGTTGGAAACTAAAAGTCTTGTTTCCTACAAGTTTGAAAACAAAAACAAAACAAGAACACAAAGGCGCACTAATCCTTGCGCCTTGTCTACGAACCAAAGTTCCCACCCAGGTTCTACTGTTTGTGACCCTCTTTTCCTTCTTTAAAATTTTTTTTTCATATTACTTTCGTTTTTTCTTAAGTTTTGGCTCAATATTTAATTCTCAATCACTTTATACAGCATTTAATCCCATAATAATGCAGCATATATGGAACTAGTGTGCTGAATAAATTTTCTTTTTCTTTTCTGAAATCAAGCTGGCAAGTAGAGTCATTCAACTTTTCTGCTCAGTATTTTTTAAACTATAATCAGTTTTAGAGGCTTTGTTTTCAACAATCAAATATTGAAAACAATTGCTCCCAAAATAATTACCCCAAAAAAAATTAGAAGTATATTTTACATGGATAACAAATCAAATATTGAACACAAATAATATGAAATATTTACAATTCTAGAATTATATAAGAACATTTTGTTTTTTATATTTTCACCTTTTGAGCTTACCAAACATGTTTATTTGTGTCTATGAATCACGCAACAAGTGATGCCACCAAACATTTTCATTGTTTTCAGAATACTAAAAATGAAATGAAAATAAATGAGGTACTTTTTGTGTTTGAAAACACAAATTAGTGACGTTACCACAAGACACTTTAAAAATTTGATGTCCAATTCAGGTATATAGAAGTAACTTAAGAATCGTGCAAAACTCTTCATTTTTAAAGTCTGCTCTGTGCATCAGTTTTATGTAAGATGCAACTAAAGCCACTGAGTCCTAAAAAGTTCAAATCTGGGACCGCTTCTTCTCAAATGATAATTGTCAAACAAAAGAAATCAATAGTGACGAGTTCAAAGTTGTCAAGCAAAAATGACTGAAAACAGAGAGAAATATAAATAAGAAGATAATGATATTGATAAGGAAGAAACAAGCAAAATTACCTGGACAATGATTTGACAAGATGAAGAAGCTCGTCCACAATACCAGTTAAATGACAACCGAACCTCAAGTTGAAAGGTTGGAAGCTACAAATAGCTCTTATCTATTGACAAGATATTGGACTTTGGCGACAAAACCGAGGGAGATCCGGTAATGCATTAGCTCTTATCTATTGTCAAGATTTTTTTCTTTTAACGGGGATGATAATGTTAACCACAGTTAATATATAACATATCTTGTTTTACATAGGACCATTTAGTAGCCACTTAGATTGAACTTTGGTGACAAAACCGAGAGGAATCTGGTAATACGTCGACTCACATTTATTGCCGAGATTTTTTTTTCTTTAATAAGGATGATATTATCAACGGCAATTAATATATAACATATCTTGTATTTAAGCACTAGACAAGACACATGACCACTCAATAGCCACTTACACTAACACAAAATCGAAGAACCTGGCATTGCATTTGTTTATATCCATTATCGAGATTTCTTTTCCGTAATGGGGATAATATTATCAACCACAGTTAATATATAGTATATCTTGTTTGTAAGCTCCAGACTAGACATAGGATCATTTAGTAGCCACTTAGATTGAACTTTGGTGACAAAATTGAGGGGAATCTGGCAATGTGTTAGCTCATATCCATTACTGAGATTTTTTTTTCCTAAATAGAGATGATATTATCAACTACGGTTAATATATAACATATTTTGTATTTAAGTACTTGAGTGGATACATTGAACTTGGAATCTGACAATGCGTTGGCTCATATCCATTGTCGAGATTTTTTTCTTTAATAGGGATGATATCATCAACCACGGTTAATATATAACATATCTTGTACTTAAGTACCTGAGTAGACACATTGAACTTGAAACTTGGCAATGCGTTGAATCATATCCATAGATGAGCATGTCACGCACATTCAATGGTTTCATTAGATAGACCATTGTTCTCATAGATGGGCATGTGACACTCATTCAATAGTATATAACCTAAGAATATGACATTGCATCGGTTCATATCTATTACCGAGATTTTTTTCTTTAATATGGATGATATTATCAACAACAGTTAACATATAACATATCTTGTATTTAAGCACCAAACTAGATACAAGACTGCTCAATCACCGAGAAAAACACAAGTCATATAACCTAAGACAGATTCATTTCCATATGGAGATCAAGTACATTCTACTTGATTGATTTTGGAGAACAAGTACATTCTACTTATATATCAATCAAAAGGAATCCATCCGTAGGTAAACACATGGGAAGACTAAAATGGGTATGTCTAGCAAATATGTAAGTACCATTCCTTTACAACTTTACAGCATGAACCCGGCATATGCAAATATTTAAGTACCAATTTCTTATAAGAACAAGTACATTCTACTTATATATCAATCAAAAGGAATCCATCCGTAGGTAAACACATGGGAAGACTAAAATGGGTATGTCTAGCAAATATGTAAGTACCATTCCTTTACAACTTTACAGCATGAACCCGCTAAATGCAAATATTTAAGTACCAATTTCATATGGTGTGGCTGTTGAAATGACAAAGTTGTCAGCTTGGAAAAAACAATAGCAAGGTCCTACCGGGAGTCGAACCCAGGTCGCTGGATTCAAAGTCCAGAGTGCTAACCACTACACCATAGAACCAGTTATTATTATTTCATTTTTAATGTATAATTCCTAACGCATATTCACAAGAGGACATAATATTTCAACTTTTATCAAGAAGTTTATGTTCTGTCCAAACAAAAAACTTGTTTTGCATTTGTAAATCGTAAAATAAACTATATCATGTGACACACGGTACCCACATAACATAAATTTGAGCAAGAACAAATGGATTTACGAAGAAGATACAAGATAGTAAATTTAGAAAGAAAATAAAAGAAATCAGTTTGTTTTAGATGAACATGTTACCCTAATATCATCTCAGGGATTTCTTATGTTGCATTTATCTCTGGATTGCACTAATAAAGTATCAAGGAAATAGGGTGCTAAAGTACAAACAAAGGTGTAGATGTGTAAAACTACTAGAAAGCTTATGTCAGTATACGACTTCTAGAGCACCAATAGTGTTAGAATATATAAAATGTTTTAATATTATTAATGAGCTTTCGTTAGTTTGTAGGGTTTCGTATTTATGAAATAGACTGGATTGAGTTCCTAAGATGGATTTTGTGGGCCTGTTATCCACTTGATCTCGTGGATGGGTCAGATACACCTAATGGTTTTAGATGTGGTTGGACAGTGGTGTGAGCTTGATAAACCTAATGAGTTATGATAAGCGGCCTATTGAGTTTATTATAAATATGAAATATGTCCCTTCTTCTCTCTTAACCTAGGTGAGTTTTCCATATTATAAAACCGTCATATTAAATAGAGAAAGCAAGGAGAGGAAGAATCTAGCTATAGGATCTTGCACGTATTTGTGTATTGAGATCCTCGCGGTGTTACCGGAATAACAATATGTTGTAAACATCACGTATGTGATATTAAATAGATCAAAATTAGATACAATGAATGTAATAGATCTTTAGAAGATTATTAACATGTGGTATCAGAGCTTGGCTTTACATGTGCTAGATGCCTAATTTTATATACTATGTTGTATATATATGAATTTTTATTTGATGATATACATATATATAATAATTTGTATTATATATATATAAAATATTTGAATGCGTATGAGAATTTTGTTTGTATTTTATATACCATTAGCTTTTTGTCAAATGACTTGATGAGTAAACTAGTATCGGAATAAATCCAAATCTAATCCAAAAAAAATGCGAGATGGTGATAGAGGTTGATTCTCTACTAAGTTGTCATTTTGACTCGGTGGTGACTCAGTGAATTGTCAATTATGGGCTGTTATTTATGGTCGATAAGTTATAAGCTTTGGTAGACTGGTCTGAATATTCAATATTAAAGGTTCAGATAATTTGCAGTTTTTGTTAGCATTTTATCTTGCACAAAAAAAAAAAAAATCATTGCCGTTCTACTTAGTTCTTTATCTTGCATCTCAGTATCTCAATGCAAACTCTTGAACTCAATTTCTTTTCATCTATTAGGTCCCTGTTATGAAGAAACAAAATCCATTATTTGCAAACTGACAGTTTTTTGATAAAGGATTTGCAAACTGACGGCAGGGTGAATTTTTTTTCTCTTTTTTATGATGGAATAATTAAATTGATAAATGGGATATTATTTTTGGCTTAAATTGTTGTTGACCAATTTTGATTTACTTTATGAATGTTATGTTGTGATATTGGGTTATATGGTATTTATTCCAAATCTTAATAGCCTAAATAATAGGCCAACCAATATTCAATGTTAACTCATTAAAAACCTTTTAGATGCTGAAAGGTTGTCATGATTAACTTCTTAATTAATTAATTGATAGTAAGTTATTTAAGTGGTTTGTGATTGGGCATTAATTTTTTATTTAATTAATTGATAGGATTGTTTATAAAATCTATAAATTAAGTCAGTGGAATTAAGGTCTTTATCTCATCGGACGATAAATCAGACATGATATTTCAGATAGTTTAATAAGTTTAAAATATAAGACAAAGTTAGCAAATTGTAGTCAAACAATTGACTCCTAGGCCCTTGTAATGTTTTAGTCTAGTGTGAGTGGACTCAAATGCTTTTATTAAACTTATTCCCATTTAATATATCTTATACTGCATCAGAATAAGTTAATGATTATAATAAAAGTATAATAATTATTTTTAATTTAAAATTACTTATGTTTAAATTAATAATTATTATTTAATAAACTCAAAAAAAATAAACTCTCTTAAGTTTTGTTTCAAGCCTCGATTTGAAATAATTTTATGGGTTGAAGTGGATGGTTGCCATCAAAGTGGTTTGTTCGTTAAAATTTTAAATTATTTTATATCGTTTGAGACTTGATTATTACATTCAATCGCCTGTCCAAAGGAAGTTATTGCGTGTGTTAATAATTAATAAACATGAAACTATTGTTTGAATGCATATTAGTCTAGAATGTCTTATCAGCCCAAAAGTGTTAGGTATTTCGAAAATTGGTATGCATTCAGTTGTTAGTTTCTTGTAGGAAATCCTAAATGTGTATTACATTCTCTGCCCAAATGGGAGTTTGTAATGATAAGCTTGGGATCCTGTTGTTTTACTACCCAAATTCATTATCATGATTGCCTTATATTTTTCGCCGATTAATGTCATTTGCGGCTAGCAATGGTAATGCCGTAATTAAGATCCTGATTGGATCAAATTATAAGAAATGGAAACAAGATATAAAGTTTTCTCTCGGAATTGTGTACAATGGTGATATGTTTTTTTAGCATATTGATACTGGGGTTATGCTTGCTGATCCTTTAACCAAGGGTCTTGGGCCTTCAGATTTGGTCAAACATGTAGACAACATGAATATTGTTAGTTCTTTGATGTATTTGATTAGTAGGAGTATGACTTTTGTATGTCAATTTATATGTTGTTTTCTTTGGACATCATTATTGTTTTCTTTGATTGATATCATACTATGAATATTTTGTGCACATTTTATATATGACATGTCATAATGTACTAAAATTCTAAGACTTGATATTGTCTTAATAATGATTTTAATGTCATTATTGAGTATGTCTCATAACACCATGTTGCAAACTTGAGTCTTATTGACTAAGGCATACTGGCTTCTAGGTAAAGTCGTGGGGTTACTCAAGCTTCTAGGTGAAGCCCTAGGTTTTTTCTAGCTTATGGGTGAAGCAGGTTAATATAAGAACCTGAGATTTCTTTATCTTCTAAGTGAAGCAGGTAATAGAGAAATCGAGAACCCCATAGGGTTTTCTCTAGCTTATGGGTCAAGCAGGTAATAGAGAAACCTTGGATATCTCTAGCTTCTTGGTGAAGCAGGTAATAGAGAAATCGAGGACCAACAATGGAATGATATTTTTTAGGTCACATGTTGATGCTATTTTATTGCCACACTCCCATATCTGGATCTAAGTCGGTGAAATTATTAGCGTTTGTGATTATAGATTGCTCTTATGTCAATTGAGATATAATGGCGGCCATGGTCCTATGTTGATGACTTTATTGGACTAGATCATATTTAGTTGTTATCTTAGGAACTTGTTTTTAAAAAATTGTGGCCACATATTTAAAATCAGTAATTCAGTCTGAGAGTCGTTTTCTAAAACGTTTTTTTAAGACATCTAAAAACTACAACTAATGTTTGTCCAAGTTGGAGAATGTTAGAAAATATAAAATGTTTTAATATTATTGATGGGCTTCCATTAGTTTGTAGAGCTTTGTATTTATAAAACGGATTGGATTGGGTTCATGAGATGGACTTTATGGGTCTGACATCCACTTGATCTCGTGGGTGGGCTAGATACACCTAATGGTTTTAGATGTGGTTGGGCAGTGGTGTGGGCTTAACAAATCTAATGGGCTATGATGGGCAGCCTATTGAGTTTATTATAAATATGAGCTAGGTCTCCTCTCCTCTCTTAACCTAAGTGAGTTTTCCCAATTATAAAACTGTCGTATTAAATAGAGAAAGCAAGGAGAGGAAGAACCCTAACTAGACAGTCTTGTACATATTGGTGTGTTGAATCCCCGCCAGAATAACAATATGTCGCAAACATCATATATGTGATATTTAATAGATCAAAATTAGTTATACAATTCATGTAATAGATCCTTAGAATTATTAACATCCATTCAGTTTTCTAATTTTTTTTTTTCCATGCGGGATTGATTTTCCATGTTTCTTTACTCATACGTGAATATTCTCACTCCTCCTCACGTGTGAGTCTCTATTGCTACCAATTTGAACATCCCCAGCTGAACCTGGCTATGATACTATTTGTTAGGCATGATAACCCAAGTTTGTGAGAAACTTGACGGAGAATCCACCAAACAAAAGCCTAAATATATAATGTAGGAGACCATATGAACCAAAAAGCTTAAGTTAATGGGTTCTAGTTTCACTATTTTATATATATACCATTTACTTATCTAGTTTTTTCTCTACGTCGGATTGATTTTTCACATCTTTTTACTTATACATGAATATTCCCAACATTTATCTCGTTAACAGCAACTATAATAATGCTTTGATGTATTCTTCAAATTCATATATCTTCCTATAATCCTAACAAAACACAGTAAATTCCCTTGAGGATGTTAGGCTATGTGTGGAGCCTGGTGGTTTTTTTTATTTTATCCAATCTGGTCTTTTCAGCACTGTTTGGTATCTGTTTTATTTTAACCCGAAAATATAAGGGTTTCATCTTATTCTTTTGTGTAAGTGTGTGAGCTGCCTTTGTGAATACTGAGAGGGGTGTCTAGGGGTGAGACCTCTTTATATTGTTCTTTAAGCCATAGTGAAATCGCTGCAACTCCGTGGACGTAACCCGAGTTTGGGTGAACCACGTAAATCTGTGTGCTGTGTGTTTGTCTTTGATTTATTTCTATTTTCTTCTCTATATTCGCATCTCAAGATCCGTAGGGATAGGGTAGTGTTGACCCTCGCCCGTATTTTAATGATGGCAAAACACAACTGTTATTTAACTAACATGTTTAAACTAAGTTGTATTAAGGATCAAACACATTCAACCAAGGAACAAAGTGCAAAAACTCGAACCAAATCAAGTATCAAGTGAAGACTGAAGATCTAGTATAGGTCTTAAGGTTTAGAACCAATGTAAGTCTCACTCATACATTGTATTAGCTTGTTTAATGGCTCAAACACAAATGGTTTTTCTAAAACCATTAATTTTAAAATGTTTTTAAATGAAAAACAGAAGAAAAACTGGGTTGGAAGACAACCCAGTCGACTGGGTACATATACCAGTCGACTGGTATATGGGTCAGAAGGTACCCAGTCGACTGGATGAATTAACCCAGTCGACTGGTACTTTGACCAGTAATTTCCCAGTCGACTGGATGAATCAACCCAGTCGACTGGCAAAATGGACAGAAAGTCCCCAGTCGACTGGATGATATATACCAGTCGACTGGATACCCAGAAGGTCTGAAAAACGTATATTTTTCAAGTGAACCCAGTCGACTGGTATCTCGACCCAGTCGACTGGTAGTTCAAAAATATGACCGTTGGACTCCAAATCTGAACGTTTTAAAGTAAATCTTTTTCAAATTAAAGTCCAAAACGGCCATATTAATTGATTGCTATATAAACCCACTCAGCAAAGCATTCAATAACAAGCAGCACATATTCAAAAAGAGTTGATCTCATATAATCAAGTTTTTATACTCTTGAAACACAAAAAGCTTTGAAATAATCTTATTGAGCCATTTCTTCAAGCTTTACTTTGAAAGAGAGACATTTCTGTTGTAATAAGCTTTCATTTGTTGTCTCTCTACCTTTTACTTTACACCATCTTTGTAAAGGGATTACTTCCGAGAGGAAGGGGAAACTTCCGAAAGGAAGGGGATTTTTCGGTTTAAGCAATTCCTGTAAATTGCTTGTGTACGGTTTGTGCAACACCTGGCTAAGTTGTGCGACTAAGTTTGCTTAGTGGATTACTTCAAGGAGTTCCTTGAAGAGAGTGGACGTAGGGTCGGAACGAATCCGATATTGCCGAACCACTATAACTGTGTTTGCATCCTCTTTCCTTAAACTCTTTATTTACAGCTTTCTACTTGTATCTATTATTTGTTGCTTATCAGTTTTTATAAACTTGTATAAATTCCGCAAAAGTTTTTAAAAACCCAATTCACCCCCCTCTTGGGTTGAAACCTCGAGCTACAATTGGTATCAGAGCCTCGTTCTCTTTATAAGGCTTAAATTCCTAGAGTTGATCCAATGGCAGCAAATAGCTACTCTGAGGGACACTCTTATACTAGACCTCCATTGTTCAATGGATCAAATTATAACTACTGGAAAAATAGAATGAAAATCTTCGTCAAAGGACAAGATTACAATCTATGGAGAATTATAGAAGAGGGACCTAAAATTCCCTCAAAAGAAATAGTTATTGGAGAGACTCTTCATACAATGCCTAAACTCAAAACTGAGTTTACTGACGAGGATTGTAGAACGATGTCTCTAAATAGCAGAGCAACAAGCATGCTACATTGTGCTTTAGATATTTCTGAATATAACAAAATATCTGCATGCGTTTCTGCTAAAGAAATATGGGACAAATTGCAAGTCACATATGAAGGAACAAGTGAAGTAAAAAAGTCTAAAATTTACATGCTAATTTCTGAATATGAATCTTTTAAGATGTCTCCTAATGAAACCATTTCTGAAATGCACTCACGATTTACTACTATTATAAATAGTTTAAAATTGCTTGGCAAGAATATTGAGGAAGTTGAACTAACCAGAAAAATCTTAAGATCTCTACCTCCAGAATGGAAACCAAAGAGGACAGCCATTCAAGAGGCCAAAAATCTTGACAAGCTTGATGTTGAGACGCTGCTTGGGTCATTATTGACATACGAGATGGAAGAAATGACTCCCATCGTCAATGATGATGAGAAGAAGAAGAAGCAAATTGCTCTCAAAGCTTCTACGAGCAACAAAGAAAAGGAATTAGAACAAGAAGCAGAGAGCAGTGAAGAAGATGGTGAAATGGCTTTAATCACCAGACGATTCCACAGGTTCTTGAAGAAAAGCAAGAAACCTTACTCAAAGGATCCCACCTCAAAAAGGGAACCACTTATGTGCTATGGCTGCAAGAAGCCAGGACATATAAAAGCTGACTGTCCGGTTTCAAGCAAACCATACAAGGGCTTCAAGAAGAAAGCTATGGTAGCAACTACCTGGAGCGATGACGAAGAAGATGAGTCATCAGACAAAGAAATTGGATACGAAGAGATTGCCAACCTCTGTTTAATGGCAATCGATGATGAAAGTGAGGTAACATCTTCTCCCTCTTCAAAAAATAATATTGTTACTAGTAGTGAAGAATTACTAGAAGTCATAAATGAAATGCATGAAGAATTAAAGAAATTTGATTCTAGAAATTCTGTTCTTAAGAAAGAAGTATCATCTCTTTCTAAGGAAATGATAGTTCTTAGAGAAGAAAAAGAAAAATTATCATCTTTACTGTATAATTCGTCTCAAGATTTTCTTAAAGATGAAAATGAGAATTTGAAAAATAAAATTTCTGAATTAAACAGCACTGTATCTAGACTTATGCTTGGTAAAGAAAAACTTGATGAAGTGCTTTCTTCCCAAAGATTAAGTGGAGGAAAATCTGGTGTAGGATATTCTCCATTGGGAAAACAAAAAACAAAAGAGAGCTTATTCATGAAAGCCTCTTGTGCAGATGGAGCTTCTACTTCGAAAGCTCCTAACCTTGTTAAAAGCACTCCCTTAATAAATCCGAGGAACTCTAGAAACTTAAATGATCATACTAAATTGAAGCATCCTAAAAATACTCATGCTTATTTGTATGCTCATTCTAGAAATGCTCATACACATCCTAGAAATAATCATCATGCTCATTCTAGGAACAATGTGTATAATCAAAGAATGCATTCTGCTCATCCTAGGAATCACCATCATGGCTATTCTAGAAATAACTTGCATACATATGCTAGCATGTATCCTAGAATGCATCATCGTTCATTTTCTGGAAATGACATGCATTTTCATACCCCTTACCGTAGAATCATGTATCCTAGGAACTATCATCCTAAGGATTATAGGAATGCACATTTAAAATTTCCTAGAAATTTCTATGACTATAATGCTAGGCTTGTGCATCATCAACATGTTCATAGAGCACCATATATTGTTAAGAAAGTATGGGTCCCAAAAGGAACCGTATTTTCAAGGACTAACCCCAAAGGACCCAAGAAATTTTGGGTACCTAAAAATGCTATCGTATATCCTTGTGTGATGTAGATTTGCCTTCACACCAAGGAGAAAGGTAACTGTTGGTACCTTGATAGCGGTTGCTCGAAGCATATGACCGGTGATAAAAGCGTATTCAAGGAGCTAACTCTAAGAGATGGTGGACTTGTGACCAATGGAGACAATACTAAAATAAAGATCATAGGGCATGGAAAAGTCGGTAATGATTTCTCAACTTTAGATAATGTATTGCTAGTACAAGGCTTAAAGCCAAATTTACTTAGCATTAGTCAATTATGTGACAAAGGATATAAAGTTACATTTGAAACCTCTCATTGTCTAGTTATAGACATCAAGAGCAACAAGATCAAATTCATTGGCCATAGACATGAAAATGTCTATATAGTTGATTTGAAATTCTTACATTCCAATAATGAAAAATGTTTTCCTGCTTTTAGTGAAAATCAATGGCTATGGCATAGAAGGCTTGGTCATGTAAACATGAACTTGCTAAAAATTGTTTCAAGAAAATATTTAGTTACTGGTCTTCCTAAAATCAATTTTGAGAAAAACAAAATTTGCAATGCTTGTCAAATGGGAAAACAAACTAGGATATCTTTCAAAGCAAAAAATGTTGTCTCAACTACTAGACCTTTGGAACTTTTGCATATGGACTTATTTGGTCCAATAAGTACCATTAGTCTAGGTGGCCATCAATATGCTCTTGTTATTGTTGATGACTATTCAAGATATACCTTTGTTATTTTTATTGCTTATAAGGATGAAGCTTTCAAAGGATTTGAAAAGTTTTGCAAAAAGGTACAAAATGAAAAAGGAATTTGTATTTCAAGCATAAGAAGTGATCATGGCAAAGAATTTGAAAATCAAAGCTTTTCAAAATTTTGTGATGAAAATGGAATTAATCACAACTTTTCAGCTCCTAGAACTCCTCAACAAAATGGAGTTGTTGAGAGGAAAAATAGAGTTCTAGAAGAATTTTCAAGAACAATGCTTTGTGAAAATAATTTACCAAAATATTTTTGGGCCGAAGCCGTGAATACTTCTTGCTATATTTTAAATAGAATCTTGATAAGGCACCTGCTTGATAAAACTCCTTATGAACTATGGAAAGGGAGAAAGCCAAATATTTCCTATTTTCGTGCCTTTGGTAGTAAGTGCTTCATCTTAAATAACAATAAAACTAACTTGGGTAAATTTGATTCCAAGACCGATGAAGGGATATTTTTAGGATATTCTACTACTAGTAAGGCTTATAGAGTTTTCAATAAGAGAACTCTAGTAGTAGAAGAATCTGTGCATGTAACTATTGATGAATCTAACCCAATGAGTAGTGGAGAAGTTTCCTTTAAAGATGATGCAGATTTTATTCCAAGAATGGAAACTTCTACTCCCATTGTTGACCCAAAAGTGAGTTCTTCTCAAACAAATGAAGGGATGGCAACTCCAAATTTAGACCAACCATCCTCAAGTCAACAAGAGGAAAATCTACCCAAGGATTGGAGGTATGTAAATCATCATCCAATTGATCAAGTAATTGGTGATCCTTCACAAGGGGTAAGAACTCGCTCTTCCATTAGAAATACTTGCAATTTTGCAGCTTATTTGTCTCAAGTAGAACCTAAGACATTTATAGAAGCTGAAAAAGATAATGATTGGATAATTGCAATGCAGGAAGAGATAAATCAATTTGAGAGAAACAATGTTTGGGAACTAGTTCCAAGACCTAAAGATCATTCAATTATTGGAACTAAATGGGTATATAGAAATAAAATGGATGAAAATGGTATAGTAACTAGAAATAAGGCTAGGCTAGTTGCTAAGGGATATAACCAAGAGGAAGGAATAGATTTTGATGAAACCTATGCTCCCGTAGCTAGATTAGAGGCTATTCGAATGTTATTAGCCTTTGCATGCTTTAATAAATTTAAACTGTTTCAAATGGATGTGAAAAGTGCCTTTTTAAATGGCTTTATAGAAGAAGAGGTTTATGTTGAACAACCTCTTGGTTTTGAAAACCCTAGTCTTCCAAATCATGTCTACAAGCTTTCTAAGGCTTTATATGGGTTGAAGCAAGCTCCAAGGGCATGGTATGAAAGACTAAGTAAATTTTTGATTGATAATGATTTTGTAAGAGGAAGAATAGATACAACTCTCTTCACAAAAACTTACAAAAATGACACTTTGATAGTTCAAATATATGTTGATGATATTATATTTGGTGCTACTAATGAATCTATGTGTGAAGAGTTTGCTAAGTGCATGCAAGGTGAATTTGAAATGAGCATGATGGGAGAACTTACCTACTTCCTTGGACTGCAAATCAAGCAACTAAAAGGAGGTATCTTCATCAATCAACAAAAGTACATCAAAGATCTACTAAAGAGGTTCGGGATGGAAAGCTCAAAGCCAATTGGAACGCCTATGAGCACAATCACCAAACTTGATCTTGATGAAGGAGGTAAAACTGTAGATTCTAAATATTATAGAAGCATGATAGGTGCTTTACTGTACTTGACTGCAAGTAGACCTGATATAATGTTCAGTGTATGCATGTGTGCTAGATTTCAATCTAATCCTAAGGAATCACATGTAGTTGCAGTAAAAAGAGTCCTTAGATATCTACAAGGGACTCAGACCATAGGATTATGGTATTCTAGAGAATCATCTTTTGAGCTAGTAGGATATTCGGATGCTGATTTTGCTGGATGTAGGTTAGATAGAAAAAGCACAAGTGGAACATGCCAATTCTTAGGTGCTATGTTAACTTCTTGGTTCTCCAAGAAACAGAATTCAGTTGCACTATCAACCGCTGAGGCGGAATATGTAGCAGCTGGCAGTTGTTGTGCCCAAGTACTATGGATGAAACAACAACTAGAAGACTATGGCATGAGTCTCAAAAATATTCCTATATTTTGTGATAATACTAGTGCCATCAACCTAACCAAAAATCCTATTCAGCACTCTAGAACCAAGCATATAGAGATTAGACATCATTTCTTAAGAGACCATGCTCAAAAAGGTGATATAAGATTAGAATTTATACCTTCAGAAGATCAAATAGCTGATATTCTTACAAAACCCTTAAGTGAAGCTAGTTTTTGCAAAATAAGAAAGTTGATGGGATTGCTTGATTTTGATAAATTGAATGTTTGATTGCATCTCATTTCATCATTTGCATGTTTGACATTGAGTGATAGAGTATTAATCCATGTTTAATTATTCCCTTCACTCAAAAATGTCATAGATAAACAAATTCGTGCTATAAATTCAAGACTGGAAATTTTACTAATGGTCCAGTCGACTGGTAAATGTGCTCCAGTCGACTGGTAAGTCACTGCCTGATTGGTCAGTCGACTGGTAATTTTAACCCAGTCGACTGGTAACTCTCTGCCAAAAACTCCAGACGACTGGTAAGTCTTCTCCAGTCGTCTATAAAATCAAATCATGCTTGGAGCCAAATTTTTTTCATTTTTTTTGAACCCCTAGTCGACTGGTATCGATAGCCCAGTAGACTGGTATCTCACTGTCAGTTGATCCAGTCGACTGGTACGTTTACCCAGTCGACTGGTAAAAGAAACTGTTCATCTTTTCAAAGGGGCCCAGTCGACTGGTAAGTTTACCCAGTCGACTGGTATCGCGATTCTATAAAAGGGACTGTTCATTTTCGCCCTTCTTACGCCATTTTCAAAGAGCCCAAGCTTTCTCTCTCTAAAAAAATTCATCTTTTTGATCTAAAAACCATCCAAATCCCTTCTAAACACACCGATCTACTCATTCCTAAAGAGATTTTTAACTTTCTACGGTTAAAATCTCTCATTTTTACCAAATTTCCTTTTTCCAAAAACTTCAAATTTCTCGAAAATGAGTGACAAAATCCGTATAAAACTCACAACAAGTGGACCTAATGCGCCCAAAAAGCCTAGGTCTTCAAAACCTTCGGCTTCGGAATCAAAAGGGAAGGGAGTAGCAGGGTCATCCAGCAAGGAGCCCAGAACAGAGTTGGAGCAGGCTCTGTTTTTCAGCCCAGCTGCTCATAAGAGGTATAACTCTATAATCCGTCACAAGAAAATCATGACGGGTAGAGTCGTTGATTTCGACTCCATTCGTCATGGTAATTTCGATATTCTACCAGCCTTTGAGGCAATAAATCTGACCCCACTGGTCAGTATTCATGAAAAATATTACCCGCGACTAATTCACCAGTTCTATGCGAACTTGGTGAAACCCAGTCCTCTGGCTCTGAGATTCAGAACCAGAGTTAGCGGTGTGGAGTTTGAGGTCAACACTGACCTCTTGATGAGCATTCTGAGAATCCCTATAAGGGGGGTTCAATGGAGTCTGGATGGATGGCCAGACAACTTTGAAGTTGAGGTGGCCTGTCGGATAGTCAGGGGCGACCCTAACTATGTGTACAGACCCACTACATTTCACACATGTAGTGACTTGCCCCTCGACTCAAAAATGTTTCAATTGATTGTCAGTTGGACCATCCACCCGAGACTCGGGAGTCGAGGGTATCTATCTAAAATAGATACGGTATTGATTTGGTGCCTAAAATCTGGGCACCACTTCAATATATATCCTCTGCTGCTCGCCAACATGATAAACGGTGAAGCAAACAACTCCGGGTGTCTTCCTTATGGGATGCTCATTACACTCATCCTCCAGCACTTCCAGGTACCTTTGCCTGCCTCCGAGGCTCAGGATATCGGATTGACGGATATCATCAACATCTCATCTCTAAAGAAGATGGGATGTACTGTTCGTGAAGGGTTTCTCTATCCTAAGGCTGGAAAGCGCCTAAGGATTCGAGAGGATGCGAGTGACAGTGGTGAGGATGCTGATACGGCTGCTGAGATGGAGACAGATACCCGAGCACCTCCCATTGGTGACTCGAGTACTGGTCAGACTGGATATGGTGACATCCTACGAGCTATCGCGAGTCTTCAGATGACGATGGAGTCTGGTTTTCAGTCCATGCAGTCCGATTATCAGAGGCTGAGCTCCTCCATAGACCACCTACGGGATGACTTCGAGTTACATCGAGAGCACACCGAGGGTTCCCTAGCTGAGATTAGGGAACTTCTTCGTGACAGCTCGGACTCTCCCGCACCATGAGTCTCATTCATTTAATCAGTTCTTAGCACTTTTCCAGTATTTGTCACTTAGCACGGACATCTCATGTTTGTTTTTCTTAGTTATGGCTCTATAAGACTCTACTTGTATTGACTTTTTCTATGATGATGTAATACTATAAGCCATATTTCTTGCATTTATTTAAGCTATTTGTGATATGTTAGAACTGTTTTTAAATATCTGTTTGTCTCATAGCTTATTTGTTAATTGTTCTGCCCCCTTTGGTTGCTGTTGTCAAAACGGGGGAGAAAAATGAGAAAAACGAGAAAATCTAAGTAACGAGAAAATCTAAGTAAAAACGCAACCAATGCATAGATTTAGGGGGAGCATTGCTCCATATCTATGTAAAAATGTTTATTGATTGGTTGAGTTTAATTCTGGATTGGTTGAAAGAAATATAAACTGTGTTTGCTTGTTTACAGGGTGGTTTTTCTCGAAAAACAGAGGAGACTCTGTCCAAATTTTTGTAAAATCTTAACACTTAGTTTTTAAAACTGTTTTTACATTATTAGTTTTGTCATCATCAAAAAGGGGGAGATTGTTGACCCTCGCCCGTATTTTAATGATGGCAAAACACAACTGTTATTTAACTAACATGTTTAAACTAAGTTGTATTAAGGATCAAACACATTCAACCAAGGAACAAAGTGCAAAAACTCGAACCAAATCAAGTATCAAGTGAAGACTGAAGATCTAGTATAGATCTTAAGGTTTAGAACCAATGTAAGTCTCACTCATACATTGTATTAGCTTGTTTAATGGCTCAAACACAAATGGTTTTTCTAAAACCATTAATTTTAAAATGTTTTTAAATGAAAAACAGAAGAAAAACTGGGTTGGAAGACAACCCAGTCGACTGGGTACATATACCAGTCGACTGGTATATGGGTCAGAAGGTACCCAGTCGACTGGATGAATTAACCCAGTCGACTGGTACTTTGACCAGTAATTTCCCAGTCGACTGGATGAATCAACCCAGTCGACTGGCAAAATGGACAGAAAGTCCCCAGTCGACTGGATGATATATACCAGTCGACTGGATACCCAGAAGGTCTGAAAAACGTATATTTTTCAAGTGAACCCAGTCGACTGGTATCTCGACCCAGTCGACTGGTAGTTCAAAAATATGACCGTTGGACTCCAAATCTGAACGTTTTAAAGTAAATCTTTTTCAAATTAAAGTCCAAAACGGCCATATTAATTGATTGCTATATAAACCCACTCAGCAAAGCATTCAATAACAAGCAGCACATATTCAAAAAGAGTTGATCTCATATAATCAAGTTTTTATACTCTTGAAACACAAAAAGCTTTGAAATAATCTTATTGAGCCATTTCTTCAAGCTTTACTTTGAAAGAGAGACATTTCTGTTGTAATAAGCTTTCATTTGTTGTCTCTCTACCTTTTACTTTACACCATCTTTGTAAAGGGATTACTTCCGAGAGGAAGGGGAAACTTCCGAAAGGAAGGGGATTTTTCGGTTTAAGCAATTCCTGTAAATTGCTTGTGTACGGTTTGTGCAACACCCGGCTAAGTTGTGCGACTAAGTTTGCTTAGTGGATTACTTCAAGGAGTTCCTTGAAGAGAGTGGACGTAGGGTCGGAACGAATCCGATATTGCCGAACCACTATAACTGTGTTTGCATCCTCTTTCCTTAAACTCTTTATTTACAGCTTTCTACTTGTATCTATTATTTGTTGCTTATCAGTTTTTATAAACTTGTATAAATTCCGCAAAAGTTTTTAAAAACCCAATTCACCCCCCCTCTTGGGTTGAAACCTCGAGCTACAGGTAGTTTAACCCTAACAACTGGTATCAAAGCTATCGGTTTTTTGAGTGGGAGTGATGGTCGGAGAAAAAGGAAAGGCGACAGGAATCGAGAAATTCGATGGCACAGATTTTGGATATTGGAGGATGCAAATCGAGGATTATCTCTATGGGAAGAAATTACATTTGTCTTTGTTAGGGGCAAAGCCAAACAGTATGAAAGAAGACGAATGAAATCTTCTTGATAGACAGGTACTGGGAGTTATTCGATTAACTCTATCAAGATCAGTTGCGCACAATGTTATAAAGGAGAAGACCACCAAAGATATGATGGTGGATTTGTCCAGTATGTATGAAAAACCGTCGGCTCTGATGAAAAAGTTGTTCAATTTAAAGATGGCGGAAAGTACCCCTGTTGCACAGCATCTGAATGAGTTCAATACAATTGTTAATCAATTGTCCTCTGTTGAGATTGATTTTGATGATAAGATCTGTGCTTTAATTGTTTTGGTTTCTTTGCCAAACAGTTGGGAAGCCATAAGAATGGCGGTGTGTAATTCTGCAGGGAAGAATAAACCCAAATATGAAGATATTCGGGATTTGATTTTAAGCGAGGAGGTTTGTAGGAGAGATGCGAGTGAAACCTCGGGTTTTGGTTCCACTTTAAATATTGAGACAAGACGTAGAGCACATGATAGAAATTCCAATCGGAGTAGATCAAAATCCAGAAGAGGAGGTAGGAGTAAATCCAGATCTGAACGACAACTGGAATGCTGGAATTGTGGCAAGACTGGCCACTTTAAGAAAAATTGTAGAGAACCGTAGAAGTAAAGGAATGAGAACGATGTTGCAAATGTTGTGACAGAAGAACTACAGGATACCCTATTACTTTCTGTTAACAGTCCCATTGACTCTTGGGTTTTGGACTCAGGAGCTTCTTTCCATACCACTGCACACCGAGAAATCATGGAGCACTTTGTGACAGGTGATTTTAGGAAGGTATATTTAGCTGATGGAGAAGCTTTGAATATTGTGGGTATGGGAAATGTTCGCATTAAATTACCGAATGGGTCTGTGTGGCTGATACAAAAAGTGCGACAAGTTCCAAAATTGATAAATAACTTGATCTCTGTAGGACAGCTTAATGCTGAAGGTCACACGATGATATTTGGGGCTGGTACTTGGAAGATTACAAAAGGAGCCATGGTAGTGGCTCATGGAACAAAAACGGATACTCTGTACATGACCTCAAGTGTGAGAGATACTATTGCAATGGTTGATGCAAAAGTTGATACAAACCTATAGCACCGCAGGCTTGGTCACATGAGTGAAAAAGGGATGAAAGTGATGTTGTCTAAAGGGAAACTGCCAGAGTTGAAATCCGTTGACTTTGATTTGTGTAAGAGCTGCATTCTTGGGAAACAAAGAAATGTCAGTTTCTTGAAAGGAGGCAGAACTCCAAAGTCTGAAAAATTGGAGTTGGTACATACAGATTTGTGGGGAGCTTCCTCGGTTGCATCTCTTGGAGGTTCGCTGTATTATATCACATTTATTGATGACTCAAGCAGGAAGGTATGGGTTTATTTTCTGAAAAATAAATCTGAGGTATTTGAGACCTTTAAAAAATGGAAGGCCATGGTTGAGACTGAAATAGGTTTGAAGGTAAAATGTTTGAGGTCTAATAATGGTGGAGAGTACATAGATGGGAGGTTTAGAGAATTTTGTGCTGCTAATGGGATTAGGATGGAGAAGACTATTCCCAGGACACCACAGCATAATGGCGTGGCTGAGCGCATGAACAGAACCCTTAATGAGCATGCTAGAAGTATGAGGTTGCATGCTGGGTTGCCAGAAACCTTTTGGGCCAATGCAGTTAACACAATAGCTCACTTGAAAAATTAAGGACCGTCAATTCCTTTGGAATGCAGGATACTTGAAGAGGTATGGAGTGGAAATGAGGTAAACCTTTCTTACTTAAAAGTTTTTGGCTGTTTATCTTATGTTCATATTGACTCTGATGCTCACAGTAAACTAGATGCTAAATCCAGAAAATATTTCTTTATTGGCTAAGGTGATGAAGCTTTTGGTTATCGGTTTTAGGATAATCAAAATAGAAAAATCATCAAGAGTAGAAATGTGATTTTCAATGAACAGGTTATGTACAAAGATAGGTCAAGTGCAGAATCTGTTGTTACAGGGCCAGAACCAAAGAAGTCTGAGTTTGTTAACTTGGATGAATTTCCTGAGAGCACAATATAGAGTAAGAGTCAGGAAAATGATGAGAATACAGACCCAAAGGTAGAACAGTGTACGCCCATAAGTGCTGTCCGAAGGTCTTCTAGGAACATTAGACCTCCACAGCGGTTTTCACCATCCTTGTTCTATATTTTGTTGACTGACAGTGGTAAGCCAGAATGTTATGATGAAGCTTTGCAGGTTAAAAATTCTAGCAAGTAGGAGTTGGCCATGAAGGATGAGATGGACTCACTGATGACGAATCAGACATGGGAACGAACTGAATTGTCAGAAGGGAAGAAAGCTTTACATAACAAATGGGTGTACAGAGTAACAGAAGAGCATGATGATAGCAAGCGCTACAAGGCCAGATTAATTATGAAAGGGTTTCAACAGAAAGAGGGTGTTGATTACACATATATTTTCTCTCCAGTTGTGAAGCTAACAACAATCAGGCTAGTACTGGGAATTGTGGCTGCAGAGAACCTACATCTTAAGCAGTTAGATGTGAAGATAGCATTCCTTCATGGTGATTTGGAGGAGATATTTATATGCACCAGCCACTATGATTTGCAGTGCAGGGAAAGAAAAATCAGGTTTGCAAACTGAGAAAGAGTTTGTATGGGTTAAAACAAGCTCCAAGATAATGGTACAAAAAGTTTGACAACTTCATGTGTAGCACCGGGTTCACAAGGTGCCAGGCAGACCATTGTTGCTATCTTAAGAGTTTTGACAACTCTTATATCCTATTATTATTGTATGTGGATGATATGCTCATTGCAGGGTCTAACATTGAAAAGATTAATAATCTCAAGAGGCAGTTGTCAAAACAGTTTGCAATGAAGGATTTGGGTGCTGCAAAACAAATCCTAGGTATGAGAATCATTAGAGACAAAGTCAGCAGGACTTTGAAACTTTCACAGACAGAGTATGTGAAGAAGGTTCTCAGTCGATTTAGCATGGATAGTGCTAAACCAGTGAGCACACCTTTGACTAGTCATTTTAGACTATCTAAGGATCAATCACCAAAGACAGAGCAGGAACATGACTACATGAGTAAGGTTCCCTATGCCTCAACTATTGGAAGTCTTATGTACGCCATGGTCTGCACAAGACCGAACATTGCACATGCAGTGGGAGTAGTGAGTAGGTATATGAGTAATCTGGGAAAACAACATTGGGAGGCAGTCAAATGGATCCTGAGGTATTTGAAAGGCACTTTAGATACATCTCTGTGCTTCACAAGGGCAGGTTTAAAACTGCAGAGTTTTATGGATGCGGATTTAGCTGGTGATATTGATAGCAGGAAGAGTACTATAGGGATTTTGTATACTCTGGGTGGTACAGTTGTAAGTTGGGCTTCTAAGTGGTAGAAAATCGTTGCTCTCTCTACTACAGAAGCTGAGTACATAGCTATAACTGAAGTTGGGAAGGAGATGGTTTGGTTACAGGGTCTCTTGGATGAGTTGAGTAAGAAGAATGAGAGGGGTACTCTACACAGTGATAGTCAGAGTGCTATTTTTCTTGCTAAGAATCCGGTGTTTCATTCCAGGATGAAGCATACAAAGTTGAGATATCACTTTATTCGCTCTTTTCTCGATAGTGAACAGTTGGTACTGGAGAAGATTCGTGGAACTGATAATCCAGCAGATATGTTGACTAAGGGTGTCACTATTGAGAAATTGAAGCTGTGCTCAGCTTCAGTTGGTCTTTAAGCTTAAGGACATGTGAATGAGTTGCGGTGATGGTTGCTTTGTTTGAAAGTATGTGGTGCTTGGTGTTGGTGATTGGACCAGTCTCCAAGTGGGAGATTGTTAGGCTATGTGTGGAGCCTGGTGGTTTTTTTTTATTTTGTCCAATATGGTCTTTTCAGCACTGTTTGGTATCTGTTTTATTTTAACCCGGAAATATAAGGGTTTTATCTTATTCTTCTGTGTAAGTGTGTGAGCTGCCTTTGTGAATACTGAGAGGGGTGTCTAAAGGTAAGACCTCCTTGTATTGTTCTTCAAGCCATAGTGAAATAACTGCAACTCCGTGGACGTAACCCGAGTTTGGGTGAACCACGTAAATCTGTGTGCTGTGTGTTTGTCTTTGATTTATTTCTATTTTATTCTCTATATTCGCATCTCAAGATCTGTAGGGACAGGGTAGTTTAACCTTAACAGAGGATAGTACAGTCGAAACAAAAAGAAGAAGAGTCATTATTTTTGGATATAAATCTTTATTTCACGTGTTGCCTCAAAATTTGTAGAATTAAAAACAAACAGAAAGTTGTCAAAAGCACTAAGCAATCGAACTCGCAATAGCATGAAGACGTCAATTTACATAAATGAGCAACATACCAACAATGAGCTACTATAAAGTGCGAAGCTGGATGCCAATTCCCTGTTTGACTACCCCAAATTGACGAGAAAAGAATATCATCTTAAAAAGTGCAGTTTTGTGTTTATGACATGGTGTCGAATCAACAAGAGTATTTCACATGAAAAAAAAATTTAAATAAAACTTGATAGATCAAATAGACATAAGAGTTAAATTTATAAAAATTTAATTTTTAATAATAGTATTACACAATGTTGTAAAAGGTGGTCTCCGGGCGCGCCCAGAAGCGAGGCCTTTCTGTCGTTGGGCACTCGCCTTTTGCCTTGGGGCGTACGTCGGCGTATGCCCAGTAATATTTTTTAAAAAGATTAAAATTTAAGAAAAAAATGCACATCAAAGGCTCGAATCCATGGCCTAATGAGTGTAATAGATCTTAACCACTAAGTTAGTGTTCTTGTTGTGACATTATTACACTTTATAATTGTAAGGACCCATCCCGGGTTGGCCACTCCCGAAACGGTGTCATTACATTTTTGAGAATCCCAGCACGACACATATATGCAATAATAAAAGTAAATAACACAAAAAAAATTTCATCAATCCGATCTTTAAATATTTTATGCGACGTAAAATACATGAATATTTACAAATAGATTTTTCATTTCATTTATCTCTTTAGTCTGAGGATGATGACACACACGTGGCCTACAGAAACTGATTTCTTCTGAACTTCAACTCACCAATTATTTGCCAAGCCTACTACCTGAAAATCATTGTACAATGAGGAGTAAACTTCACAAGCTCAGTTAATTTAATTTACTAAAAGTATTCCAAAATTCCATAAATAGTCCTTTAATATTTAATTTTTTTTTTTCACATAACCTGATGACAACTTTCTACTATCATTACACATGTCATAAGGTTCATTCTCTATCAATATCTTCTTCTTAATCATTGGTCCACCTTGTTCACCTTAAGACCATCAATTATCTCATAATTACCTCGAAACGAGGTTCACATCATAAAGTCTACCATTTAAATGGTTCTTATCACTATAAACGTCTCTCTGTAAACTTTATCCATCTATAAATAACTTTACAATCACACACCACACATTAGAATTTCAATAATATTATCATCGTAACTGTCTCTTTCTGTGAGATTCAATCATCTATAATTATATTCACGATAATACATCACACCTCAGCATTTCAATAATATTTTCATCATAACTGTCTCTTTCTGTGAGACTCAATCATCTATAATTATATTCACGATAATACATCACACCTCAGCATTTTAATAATATTTTCATCATAACTGTCTCTTTCTGTGAGACTTAATCATCCATAATTATATTCACGATAATACATCACACCTCAGCATTTCAATAATGTAGCAATAATTAAAACAGATGCAAATGCATGAATGATTATGATGGGAACGTCTTCCCACATATCGACAGGTTGTTATTATCTTAGACCAGCTGCTTTCCCGGTTCTTTCATTCTCATTTAGACCGGCTGCCTTCCCTGTTCTTTCATTTTTATTAGACCGGTTGCCTTCCCGGTTCTTTCATTTTTATTAGATCGGCTGCCTTCCCGGTTCTTTCATTTTCATTAGACCGGCTGCCTTTCTGGTTCTTTTCTTTTCATTTAATGTATATACATATGAAAAATGATATCAAATGAACATATGAACAGTAATATAAAAACAACAAAATTTTAAAACAATTAAATTTACATTCCTGATCATTCTCAAATTTATATAACATTTTCTACTAAGACTCTCTCATCCCAAATCACATCAAATCATCCATTAAAACTTATCAAGATTCACTAAATTTCATCCCAAATCTTATTAAATCATCCATCAAAGTTTGTTAAGATCCACTAAATTTTATCTCCTCAAAAATTCATATCAAAATCTCAACCATAACTCATCAAGAATTTCACTTATCACTTTTATTATTAAATCAACTCATTTTTTTCTAATAATATTTCTTCTCACATAATAATTTTCTACGATTCCAACATTTATACCATATCTATCCACCCAAATATTTACCTACCACCCAATCATACTTTAAAAAATTAAATTTAATATTATCACCAAATAATTGATTTTTATTTAGACTACTTAAAGTAAATCCAACTCACCACGTAGCTCTTAAAGCTACCCGTGGATCACTTCCTTGTCTTTCCCGTTTCTCTCATAAATTCTCCCGGTTGTAAATTGTCAACACCTGACATCATATTTATATAAATTTTCTAATTTATTCTGCAATTCGATATAAACCACACTTTGAAAATTCCCACTTTGACTTCCTGGCAATTTCATAAATGTCAGAAATTCAAAAATAAACACTATAATATTACCTTATGCTTTTCTGATAGCTTTTCATGATTCTCTATGAAATTCCATAGAAAATTCCTTTAAAAGTTTGTTCTTTCAGCATTTCTTTGAACTCCCAAATGTTTTAAGAATACAGATGATTTAAAGGAACTAAACGAAATCTCTTGAGTAAAATTTTACGATTACATCTGTTATATATAGGAAAGCTTGGGGCTGAAAACTTCAGTAGTCCCCCTCTTCAAAGATTTCCACAATCTCCACGTTGTGGAGACGTGTGAGGCATTCCCAAATGCCTTAAGAAATTGGCAGCAAGAGCAGGTATTACACCTGCTGCCCATGCTTTTAATTTCAACGAAATTGGCAGCAGCAGGCATTACTTCTGCTGCCAACACTTTTTGAATTTTTTTTTTAGAAAATATTTTTTAAAACCTTTTTTTCTTTTTCCTTCTGGACGTCCCTGGACGTCCAAACCAATTTTTTTTTTTACTTTTTTTCTTTTAATGACGTCCACATCCCGAATTTTTTTAAAAAGAATTATTTTATTCAATACTTAGTCCTTCACGTAACTATATTATTTAAACTTCATGTCATATTTATTAAATTACTTCTTTATCCTTACTTTACAAATGCAGGTATTACAATTCTACCTACCTTACAAAAATTTCGTCCTCGAAATTTCTTTAATTTACTCCAGAACAAATATAAATAATACTTCTTCATATTTGTCTTATGTTTTCACGAAATCTCTTCAACATCCTTATTCCACCACCGAACTTTAAACTAGTGAAATTATTCTATTACACAGGACTTGCTCTTTTTGTCTAAAATTCTCTCTGGTACTTGTATATAAGCCAAATCTTTCTGAATTTCTATAGCTTAGCTCCAAATATCATGTAACCACTTTCTTAAAAGTGAAACATGCAATACATTATATAAATGTTTTAAATTCTTGAGGCAAATCCAGGTTACTCACAACTAATCCAACTTCAACAATCTAATAGGATCCCATATACTTCAGATTTAACTTCCTTTTTTTTTTACATCGCAATACACCTTTTCATTGATATATATATATATATATATATATATATATATATATATATATATATATATATATAATTTTTCCAATACCCCAAATCACCTACTTGAAACCTAAGAGATCTCCTTTTATTATTAGCATAGCTATTCGGTCTACTCTGTGCTACTTTATGGTTTTCTCTAACCAATTTGATCCTTTTAGCTGTTAACTCAATGATTGATGGACCAGATACATTATTCTCTCTCATTTATTCCAAATATATAGGAGTTCTACACCTCTTACCATGCAACATCTCAATCGATGCCATCCAATACAAATTTGATACTATGCTTAATGGTGCTCCATATAATCTTACAATATCAACTACATCATTCTTCAATCCTTACCACCAGAAATTTCGTCTCCATCCTCTATACATCTTATTATTACTTGATTGCATCAAATCTACATCATTATGTGCCTCTCTCCTTATCTCTTTTCTTAACTCTGCATTATTGGAAACACTATTTCTATGTTCCAAGATCAGGCTACCATCATTTCAAATTTTGAACTTATATTTCTTTCTAGTAAGCACTCAATGCTAAAAAAAAATTCTATCTCTTCTATCTCTTCATCTATACCTTGCGTCTCTAAAGCATTTTACTATAGATGACTGTACAACTATATTCTTTATCCATGATCCTCTATCAGTAATATTCAACTTTATTCTTATCTCTTTTAAATCTATCATCAATTTCATATTAGGACTCCTCATAATAGTTAAACTTCTTGTAGACTTTCTATTCAATGCATCAGTTATCGCCTTCTCATTTTCTAAATGATATTGAATTGTACAATCGTCGTTACCAATCAAATCCATCTACCATCTTTGCCTCAAATTTAACTCTCTCTTAGTAGGTAAGTATGTCAAACTCTTGTAACCCATGAAAATTTCACAAGTGGCTCTATACTGATAATGTCTCCAATCTTTAAAGTAAACACTATAACAGTCAATTCTAAGTCATGAGTGTGGAAACTTCTATCATGAATTCCCAATTTCTTAGAAGTATGGGCCACAGCTTTTTTATGCTACACATATCACTATACACCACAAATCCTTCATCACTAGAAGGAAAACACCAATATTGGAGTTGTAGTCAATATCTCCTTTTTAGTAATTAGAAATTTTTCTCACACTTTCCTCACTATACAAATCTCACTTTTTCCCTGATTAGTCTATTCAACCGTATTTTAATAATAAAAATTTCTGAAAGGACCAGCTAACCCCAAGAAGATTCTAATCTTAGTAACATTAGTTAGTCTCTCCCAACTTAACATTTTCTCTAACTTTTGGTAAATCAACTGCTATCCATTTCCCGATATTATATTTCCAAGAAAGTTATTTCATTAAATCAACACCCACACTTAGAGAACTTATAACATACCATCTCTTTCTCCTCAAAATCTCCAACAAAATTTCTAAATGTTTTACCTGCTCTTCCTTGGTCTTAAGATATACTAAGATGTTATCGATGAACACAATCACAAGATTATCCATAAATGGTTCAAATATTTTATTCATCCCGTCCATGAATGTTTCTGAAACATTATTCAATCCAAATGACATCACAAAAAGCTTATGAACATAACGTGTCCTAAAAGCAGTCTTAGGCACTTCTCCCTTCTCTATCCTCAATTGGTGATAACTCGATCTCAGGTTTATCTTAGTAAACTTTCTCACTCCTTGCAACTGCTCAAATAATTCATTTATCCTTGTAAAAGATGTTTGTTCTTATTCAACTATTTGTAGTCTATACCAAATCTTATTGTTCCATCTTTCTTCTTCACAAACACTACATGGCCTCCTTCTAATGATACACTAAAATCGAATCAATTGTTTATCTAATAACTCTTGGACTTTCAACTCTCTTAACTCAGTGCGTGTCACTTTGTATGGTGCTATTAAATACATGTGATGCTCTTAGTATCATATCAATAGAGAGTTTTATCTCCCTACTTGGAAGCAACCTAGACAACTCATTAAGACTTTCATTAGAATAATTTTTCACCATTAAGATTTATTATAACTTCCCATTTTCTTGTTTAGAGTCCATTATATATGTCAAATATTCCTTATGACCCTTTTTCAACCATCTCCTAGTGGTCAGAGCAAAATGAGATAATTCGAGAGTATCTTATGCTCTCTTTGAAAGTTACACTCCTCATGTCCCTATCGTGAACACTACCTTCCTTCTGGAATAATCAACCCAAGTGTCAACAACCAATTCATTCTCAAAATTATATTATATTCAAGATAACAAATCAGCTTCAGATTCTCTATCACTGATACGAATCACACCACACTTGTAAATATTTATGATTATCACTCTACCTCTAGTGAGAACTTCAACAAAAAATATTTTGCATTAAAAGACTAATACATACTTTAATAGACTTCATATGAATACTTGATGCAAAAGGATGGGTTACACCAAGATCAGTCGACATTGATATGTCCACCTTCTTTATATACAAAGCACTTCAAATAGAACAATATATGGGATAAATATCTTATTGGATTATATCTATGACAAACTTCTGTCTCTCAATCATACATCAAATTACCACTTCCCCTTGATAGCATATTTACTTCCTCTGCTATGACTCCCCGTTCCCATAATCTGTCTCCCAAATTTAAAGATCCCACTAATAGTGTTTTGAGTTGCAAAAGTAGCAGATCATGCTTGCCTCTGACTCCATACTATAGTTCATTGTGACATGGAACGCCTCCTCTGGGTGGTCTCCTACCCTGCACACTCATACGGGTACCACTTCTAGGTTCTTCAAATCTAGACATCTTCTGCCGATTCCTCCTACCTCTAGTTTCCATCACATCCTTCTCAATCTGGAGTGTTATATTTTCCAACATAACATAATTCGTATGCCTCATGTAAGATGGTTTTGATCAAATATTAAAATATAGTTCATCTATGAACCTCTTATACTTCTTCTCCTCTGGGTATACCATTTTCGGTTCAAACCTTGACAAAGCCACAAATCTCCTATCATACTGAGCCACAATCAACCCGTTTGCCTCAAATAAGTAAAACCTCTATCTTGTTGGGCTCTAAAGGTCTAAGGAAAGTATTTATCAAAGAAAACCTCCTCAAACCTATTCTAGGTTAAGAGTCTAACAACATCTGCACTTACCCTGGGAAGAATCTCCTCTCATCATTCTAAAGCTTCTCCTTCTAACTTAAACAAAGCAAAGGCAACCATCTACTTGTCAATCACTGGTAAAATACCAAATAATCTTTCTACATGTTTCTCCCAAAACTTAGGCTTAAAAGAGTTTACAAACGACAAAACATTCAACTTAACAATCTCCTTGCATCTCATGCATAACTCATTTTTCCTCTTTTTAAACGTCTAACATTACTAGAGTTACAACAATCCTCAGGCTCTGCTTTAGCCTACTTATCAAGTCTATGTTATAGATTATCAACTCTATTATCTGTTACCTTTACTTCTCAAAAGCATGTGCAAGAGCTTGTATTATCTCATCTCTTTCAACTTCAGATTCTCTCACACCTTTACTAATATCAATCCTACTATCAGCACATTTCCTTCTAGGAACCACAGATTCATACTCAACCTCAACTTGTCAAAAATATTGGGGCGTACCATGCCCTCTCCAATCCATAACTCTAACTCTAGCGCGTCCACGTGTCATCCTCAGACTATTTAAAATACAATTTATTTTAATCTTCCACTTTTTAACTTTTTATGCGGTCTACAGAATCATAAAACCTAATGCTCTGATACCGAAATTGTAACGACCCATCTCGGGTTGGCCACCCTCGAAACGGTGTCATCACATTTTTGAGAATCCCAGCACGACACATATCTGCAATAGCAAAAGTAAATAACACAAAAAAAAATTTCATCAATCCAATCTTTAAATATTCTATACGACGTAAAATGCATGAATATTTACAAATAGATTTTTCATTTTATTTATCTCTTTAGTCTGAGGATGATGACACACACGTGGCTTACAGAAACTAATTTCTTTTGAACTTCAACTCACCAACTATTTGCCAAGCCTACTACCTGAAAATCATTGTACAATGAAGAGTGAGCTTCACAAGCTCAGGGAGTTTAATTTACTAAAAGTATTCCAAAATTCCATAAATTGTCCTTTAATATTAATATTTTATTTTTTTTCACATAATCTGATGACAACTTTCTACTATCATTACACATGTCATAAGGTTCATTCTCTATCAATATCTTTTTCTCAATCATTGATCCACATTTTTCACCTTAAGACCATCAATTATCTCATAATTACCTCGTAACGAGGGTCACATCATAAAGTCTACCATTTAGATGGTTCTTATCACCATAACTGTCTCTCTGTGAAACTTATCCATCTATAAATAACTTCACAATCACACACCACACATCATAATTTCAATAATATTATCATCGTAACTATCTCTTTCTGTGAGATTCAATCATCTATAATTATATTCACGATAATACATCACACCTCAGCATTTCAATAATATTTTCATCATAACTGTCTCTTTCTGTGAGACTCAATCATCTATAATTATATTCACGATAATACATCACACCTCAGCATTTCAATAATATTTTCATCATAACTGTCTCTTTCTGTGAGACTCAATCATCTATAATTATATTCACGATAATATATCACACCTCAGCATTTCAATAATATTTTCATCATAACTGTCCCTTTCTGTGAGACTTAATCATCTATAATTATATTCACGATAGTACATCACACCTCAGCATTTCAATAATGCAGCAATAATTAAAACAGATGCAAATGCATGAATGATTATGATGGAAACATCTTCCCACCTGTCGACAGGTTGTTATTATCTTAGACCGGCTGCTTTCCCGGTTCTTTCATTCTCATTTAGACCGACTGCCTTCCCGGTTCTTTCATTTTCATAAGACCAATTGTCTTTCCGGTTCTTTCATTTTTATTAGACCGGCTACCTTCCCGGTTCTTTTATTTTTATTAGACCGACTGCCTTCTCGGTTCTTTCATTTTTATTAGATCGGCTGCCTTCCCGGTTCTTTCATTTTCATTAGACCGACTGCCTTCCCGGTTCTTTCATTTTCATTAGACCGACTGCCTTCCCGGTTCTTTTCTTTTCATTTAATGCATATGCATATGAAAAATGATATCAAATGAACATATAAACAGCAACATAAAAACAACAAAATTTTAAAACAATTAAATTTGCATTCCTGATCATTCTCGAATTTATATAACATTTTCCACTAAGACTCTCTTATCCCAAATCACATCAAATTATCCATTAAAACTTATCAAGATTCACTAAATTTCATCCCAAATCTCATCAAATCATCCATCAAAGTTTGTTAAGATCCACTAAATTTTATCTCCTCAAAAATTCATATCAAAATCTCAACCATAACTCATCAAGAATTTCACTTCTAACTTTTATTATTAAATCAACTCATTTTTTTCTAATAATATTTCTTCTCACATAATAATTTTCTACGATTCCAACATTTATACCATATTTATCCACCCAAATATTTACCTACCACCCAATCATACTTTAAAAAATTAAATTTGATATTATCACCAAATAATTGATTTTTATTTAGACTGCTTAAAGTAAATTCAACTCACCACGTAACTCTTAAAGCTACCCGTGGATCACCTCCTTGCCTTTCCCGTTTCTCTCAGAAATTCTTCCAGTTGTAAATTGTCAACACTTGACATCATATTTATATAAATTTTCTAATTTATTTTGCAATTCGATATAAACCACACACTTTGAAAATTCCCACTTTGACTTTCTAGCAATTTTATAAATGTCAGAAATTCAAAAATAAACACTATGATATTACCTTCTGCTTTTCTGATAGCTTTTTATGATTCTCTATGAAATTCCACAGAAAATCTCTTCAAAATTTTGCTCTTTCAGCATTTCTTTGAACTCCCAAATGTTTTAAGAATACAGATGATTTAAAGGTACTAAACAAAATCTATTGAGTAAAATTTTACACTTACATCTGCTATATATAGGAAAGCTTGAGGCTGAAAACTTCAGCAGTCCCCCTCTCCAAAGATTTCCACAATCTCCACATTGTGGAAACGTATGAGGCATTCCCAAATGCCTTAAGAAATTGGCAGTAGGAGCAGGTATTACACCTGTTGCCCATGCTTTTAATTTCAACGAAATTGGCAGCAGGCATTACTTCTGCTGCCAACACTTTTTGACTTTTTTTTAGAAAAATATTATTAATTTTTTAAAACTTTTTTTTTCTTTTTCCTTCTAGACGTCAAAATCATTTTTTTAATTATTTTCTTTTAATGACGTCCACGTCCCAAATTTTTTTTTCAAAAGAATTATTTTATTCAATACTTAGTCCTTCACGTAACTATATTATTTAAACTTCATGTCATTTTTATTAAATTACTTCTTTATCCTTACTTTACGAATGCGGGTATTACAATAAATATATAGTACATGTTATCTAGTTTAATAATAATTATAAACTATTTAATTAATCACTTACAAATTATAACAATATAGAAATATAAGTTATACTTCATATAATTTATATATAAATATATATTAATATTTATAAAATTATAATTATCACACTATAGAGAGTTAGTAAAGTATTAAACTTTGATAAAAATTAATTAATTAAAATTAAAATTATTTTATTATTCGAATGAATTAATCAATATTATATTATTAAAATTTTGAAACGCCCAAAGGATTCAAAAGACTTATGCCCCAACACCTCGGGGCTTACGCCCTAACGTCTTGAGGCAAAATGTCTCGCCCAACGCCTTCACCTCTTAAAACACTGGTATTACATAAAGTTAATAATCATTATCCTATTAATTAAAATATTGACATTTTATAAAAAAAAAACATCTTTGAAGTACATTATAAAAAAACATTGTTGAAGTTTAGATATTTTTACGTAAAGACAAAACATTTGTCAATGATCTCACCGAGCAATTGGTTGGATTATAATTTAGATATAAAATCTTTTTTTTTTGTACTTATAAAAAGTAATCATTATCTTAAGTACATTGGTAAGATCACGTGGACATAAGAGTTAAATTTATAATATTCAACCTCAATAAACAGTATTAAATAAAGTTAATAATCATTATTCTATCAATTTTTATATTCTTTTCAAATAAAAGTTTTACACTTTGAATTCCAACTTATTCACCCATGGATATGTTTTTAGTGATCTCATCGTGCACATGGTTGGATTACAATTTAGATATTAAAACTTTTCTTTTCACTTCTTTTTACTTGTAAAAAAATAATCATTACCATAAGTAGATTGGGACAATCTTTTTCATTTTCGATTCTAAGAAAATGTTAGGATATTATTTGTATTTATATCCATTTAAATTTGGACTTATTTTTTTCTAGAGGTAGAGATTGTGTTGGTTAAGATAAAATATTATTTGAAATTGAAATTTAATCTGTTGAACTTATTCTTATCTAAATAAATTTAACTCTCACCTCATCTTATCTACATATTTTTTTTATAATATTGTTTGGTAATATTATAATATGCAAGTACTAAAAATAAATTATAATATTATTTTTTTCTTATATAATTTACTTAAATATAATACGTATAGGAGTGATTTTTTCATTTTTTGACAATTAGACTACGTTGGATCAAATCCAGTTTTTCATATAATTTTTTTATAATATTGTTTCATAATATTATAATATGCAAGTACTAACAATAAATTAAATTTTTTTTTCTTAAATAATTTACTTAAATATAATATTTATAGGAGTGATTTTTCATTTTTTGACAATTAGTCTAGGTTGGATAAAATCCAGTTTTTTTTTAGTTACTCAACTTTCTTCATTATTCACCATTCAATTATTCACCTTTCTCCAAGGTATATTAATTTAATTTAAATTTCTATTAACTCTTTAATTATTCACCTTTCATTTAACTTAATTTTGTGCATTATCAACTACTAAATTATATATATAGTGTGAAAAAAATTATATTGCAAATTTTAATAGCAACATATTTAGTTATACATTAAAATGAGTTTAATAGCATAAATTTTGTGAAACAAAGTATTACTAATAATAATATAATATTTAAGATTTATTTTTAAATATTTCAATCACCGAGGATGTCTAAAAATCATTTGATTAAAAAATTATTTAATTTAATTTTATTAATAATATTTCTAATTATCGTTATTACAAATATGAATGCTGTCAATATCTGTTACAAGACATTTTTAATTGACATAACACAAAAATTGAGTCTACATGAGCCAAATTATGGATTTATAATTTACTCATTCATATTAATTGTTTCTCATGTTTTTTGTTATATGAGAACAATTATACATACTGAGTGATAGTATTGAAAATTGATACCATGCATTGATGACATTACATGTCTTGCCAATATTGTCGTAAAACACTTAAAGAGGATAATGGAAAATACCGGTGTGTATGTGGTTTAGATGCCAAAAATTCAGTTCCAGGTAATAAAATTTCGTAAGTTCAATAAAGTATCATTTATTTTGTCAACTTATAAGATTCATCATTTAAACAAGTATATGTTAACTATTGAAGTGTACGAACCTTTTTGTGACAAGGTAATACATTTTACATAAGAACTGTTTTTTAATCGATGGTACTAAATGAATTATTTGTATATGATTCTAAATTATTTTAAGAAAAATTATATAGGATGGTGGGCCTGATATTGTGCAAATCATACTGGAGAGAATGATAGGATAAACATATGTTTTTCAGATAAGATTAAATTATTACAACAAAAAGAAACGGAGTACAAAATTCACAGTTACAAGGGTTTATGATTTTCATCATTCGTGTGAATGTCGTCATCTATTGGGTTTCATAGGAATGGTAAAAAATATTAATATAATTTTTTAATATCTCAATTATCTAACAAACAAAATACTTGATGGATCTTGCAATCTTATTCTTTATCACCTCATCTATATAACAGAGAAAATCTTAATTCAGATGTTGAGATCACCTCACCTCCGAAACGTTTGTTTTCTATGTCAGTTGCGTCTCATTATTAAAATGTCATGGAATCTGTCCTAAAAAAAGATATGCATAAAAATGTTATTACTTTTAAAAATATAATTAAATTTTATATATTTCAATACTTTGAATATGCAGGAAATAAACAGCCCATTTGAGCAGAAGTGGTGACAAACAATAATGAATTAAATTGTTTGCCATTATTGAATTATGATATTCTACAAGAATTTTTTTATTTATTTGAGGATTTATGTTTGTTCAGTTTATCGACTATAATTATTTGTTTGAGCTTTAATAATTAAATTTACTTAGAATTTTGTATTTATTTAATGAATGCTATATCACTAATATAGATATGATAAACTTAATTTCTTAACAATTTTTAAAATTGAAAAATATAATAGAATGCATCTATCGTATGCATTTGCATGGGTTCACAATATCATAATAATTTTTTGAAATTTAAATATTTAATTATATATTAAATATTTTTATTTATCATGATTCAATAAATTATTTATTTATTATTTTAATGTTTGTTTCAATGAACAAAAAACTCTCATGCATTTGCAGGTCTAAAGATAAAACCAATAAGATTAGTGTAAAATAAAACCTAAGCCCCTTTAAGATAAGATAAGGTCTCACTGTCACCAAACAAATAAAATTTACAAATCCTTGTAAAATTCAATTAAATCCCATTATAAGTTAGCCAACTCTACTGTCATAGAGATCATTTCACTGGCAATGACGCTGAAGAATGAAGAATGAAGAATGAAGCATGATGTGACGCATGTTTTTTCGTTCATTTTGCTGCAAATTACAGCTAATCCAAACCACAATTGCAGTCGACAATCTCGTCGCTGAGGAAAGAATTCTGATCATAAATCTTCATTCACTTGGCCCAACACAATGCAGTGCAACATGTGACTGAGCATGCCAAGAACCCATTAAAAGAGCTGCTCAAGTGGTCCCCCTTCTGTCTTCCAAATCATTCCCAAAGAAATACATCGCCCCAACACCAAGCTGCAATAAAGACTCCGTATAAAATCAACACTTACTATCACGTTTGAAGGATTTGCAATAGTGATGTAGGACATGTTGAAAGAGAACACAATAAATTAAGGGAGAAGAGAAGAATGGGGAGAATAATTGAAGATGCAAACTGAATAGATAGAAAAGAATAATAACAGAAGAAGAAACGAGAGATCTAAAAACTTTATTATCAAGTATAATTAAAACTTAACATGATAAGGTGTTTATATAGGTACCAAAATCCCAAACAAACTAGAAAACAATCCAAACACAAATAAAATCGAAAAACCCTAATGACACAATTCCATAATAAATTATAATTCTAAATTATTAAATAAAACTCTAGGATTCTCCATCAAATAGTCCTAGCAACAAAACCGATCCATTCAAGGCACTGTCAGTCCTCAACAAACCGATCCAATATTTTTGGTAGATTTTTACTGATCTGATTTTGAATCTTTCTGGTAGATCATCACCGACCCGATTTGCTGAATGTGTGGTAGATTACCACTCATCAGCTCGTTCGAACTCATCACGTTCTTTATCATCATCACCATCTTCTTCTACATTTTCACCTCCATCACACTCCATGACTATCATGACTACAGAAGCAAAATAACTGTTGTTTTTGCGGTAGATTTATATTCTCTCTCAAAGTACCTTAGCTTGAAGTAGATAGAACCTCCGCTTAGAATGATGGTTCTGAAATTAAGAGAACAGACAACATCAGGGTACAACATTGGGATATTCGTCTTGAATCTTGATCCCACTGACTTGTGAATCTATATTTAGAACTTTATACAACATGATACATGAAAGTGATGGTAAAGTTATAGAATAATCGCATCACTACATCTCATGTGAATATAAAAAATCATACCAATACACATAAACGCTACCCACACCCATCCAGCCACCTACAAACACAATTAAGTATATTTTAAGAGAAAATGTGAAGCACTTGCAAATGACATTGAGAGTCAATATTTAACTATCTTAGGACACACCCCACTTCAATATCAAATCCATGTAGCCTAGATTTAATTTATACATTTCAGGTTTGTTTTTAGCGTATATATAGTGGTAAAATATGATAGAAAGGTTTCCTTTAGATATTGTTTACTTTATTTTTCAATTTTTTGTTTTTGTTTTTGCAAAATCGGAAACAAACACAAGAATGCATGTTGGTTTAAGTGTTTTTGTCTTCAACTTTTAGAAAATGAAATCAAAATTTTGGAAATTGTTGGAAACAAAAGAGTCTTGTTTCCTACAAGTTTGAAAACAAAAACAAGAACACAAAGTCGCACTAATCCTTGCGCCCCTTGTCTACGAACCAAAGTTCCCACCCAGTTTCTACTGTTTGTGACCCTCTTTTCCTTCTTTTAAAAAAAAAAAATTCATATCACTTTCCTTTTTTCTTAAGTTTTGGCTCAATATTTAATTCTCAATCACTTTAAAAATTTGATGTCCAATTCAGGTATATAGAAGTAAGTTGAGAATCGTGCAAAACTCTTCATTTTTAAAGTCTGCTATGTGCATCAGTTATGAAATATACAACTAATGCTACTGAGTCCTAAAAAGTTCAAATCTGGGACTGCTTCTTCTCAAATGACAATTGTCATGCAAAAGAAATCACTAGCAACGAGTTCAAAGTTGTCAAATTTGAGGTTTCGACAACTTCAGGATTCAGGAATTATTACAACCAACACAATCTTAACTTCAATAGTTAAAAGAGAAAAATAAGTGGCTTGGGCATAGCCCAATCGGTAAGCACACTTTTATTCTAAATAGGAGGTCTCAAGTTCAATCCCCCCACCTCTAATTATCCAAAAAAAGAAGAGAGAAAAATGGAATAATTTCAAGAATGAATTATGAAGTCAGAAGAATGATGATACTAGGAAACGAAAGGAGAATCTGAGCATTCTCTAACCGTTCATGATAATTCGGAGCTTCGAGTATATTAAAACCAAATAATTGGGGTAGTCACTTGTTAGAGAAGCTCATGATCGCTGAATATAAAGAAAAGGTATGGATTTACTTGATGATAAAAAAGTTATGACAAACTCAGAAATTTAAGATTCTTGTCATGATATCTGCTGTTTGTTTAGAAAATTTCAGGCAACAAAAAACAAGATGGGCCAAGAATAGGATGACTTCAATAGTATGATTCCAAATTCAAGTTTTATCCTTCAATTAATATAAAGATAATGATAAACAGTGGCACTAGAGTAGATCAGAAGAACCATCAAAAGGAATTAAATTAGGACATCTTGCCAGAAGAAAATGACGCTTGATCAGAAAAGCCAAGGAAGCATATACCCAAACTAACCAAAAAATTTAAAAATAAAATCATCCATTCGAGTAAAAAATTCCTTTCCAACCAAGTCCTTACTTCCTGCATCTACATTAAGATGGGCCTCAAACTAGAAAATCAGAAACCAGAACTTCAAAGAAATAACATACAAAAATTACTGAAAACAGAGAAAAATATAAATCAGAAGATAATGATATTGGTAAGGAAGAAACAAGCAAAATTACCTGGACAACGATTTGACAAGGTGAAGAAGCTCGTCCACAATACCAGTTAAATGACAATCACACTTCAATTTGAAAGGTTGGAAGCTACAAATGGCCACTTATATTGATCTTTGGCGACAAAACCAAGGGAAATCTGGCAATGCGTTGGCTCTTATCCGTTGTTGAGATTTTTTTTCCTTAATAGGGATGACAATATTAACCACAACTAATATATAGCATATCTTGTATTTAACCACCAGATTAGACACATGATTACTTAATAACCACTTACATTGAACTTTGGTGACAAAACCAAGGGGAATCTGACAATGCCTTGGCTCATATCCATTGCTGAGAATTTTTTTCCCCCTAAATTGGGACGATATTATCAACCACAATTAATATATATCATATCTTGTATTTAAACACGAGAGTAGACACATAATCATTAAATGACCACTTACATTGAACTTTGGTTACAAAACTGAGGGGAATCTCGCAATGTGTTGGCTCATATCCATTGTAGAGATTTTTTTTTCTTAATAGGGATGATATTATCAACAACAATTAATATATAGCATATCTTGTATTAAAGCACCCAACTAGATACAGAACCACTCAATTACTATAGATAAGCACGTCTTGCACATTCAATAATTTCACCAGATAGGCCATTATTCTCATAGATAGGCTTGTGACACTCATTCATTGGTTTAATCAGGTAGGCCACTGTCACTAAAACCAGGTGATTTGAGATGTACAAACCATCAACCATCAAATTATAACTTACTATTATTTCTCCAACCGTGCTCGTTTCGGAAATTGTACTGTGCACTATACAGGTACTGAAGGTTTTAATAGAAGTGTCAAAGAACCAGAGAGCTTATTCAAGTGAAGATTAATCAAAAATCATTTGAAGTAGGAGGAGGGATTCTTTTAAGCATCAGAAAACAAAACTTGCATGCACCTGCACTAATGGATATTACCGTTATTGTAGAAAGACAACTTTTACCAAACACCCTACTTATTCATCCACTCACAGTTAATATAGCTTATACACTGCAGCTTTAATGTTTTGATTGTTATCTTGTAAGTTAGACTCAATGTGCTTGGTTTCATCAAACGGACATAAGTACACAACTTATTGATAGCGTGTAAGTTAAATATTTCAATCACCAGATGTCTAAAAATCAATTTATTAAAAAATTATTTAATTTAATTTTGTTAATAATATTTCTAATTATCGTTATTACAAATATAAATGCTGTCAATATTTGTTACAAGACATTTTTAACTGACATAACACAAAAATTGAGTCTAGATAAGCAAAATTATGGATTCATAATTTACTTATCATATTAATTCTTTCTCATGTTTTTATTTTTATTATAGGAGAACAATTATACATGTTGAGTGATAGTATTGAAAATTGATACCAAGCATGGATGACATTAGATATCTTGCCAATATTGTCGTAAAAAACTTAAAGAGGATAATGGAAAATACCGGTATGTATTTGGTCTAAATGCCAAAAATTCAATTCCCAAGTATAAAATTTCGTAAGTTTAATGAGTATCAGTTATTTTGTCAACTTATAAGATACATCATTTAAACAAATATATGTTAATTATTGAAGTGTACGATCATTTTTGTGACAAGGTAATATATTTTACATAAGAATCGTTTTTTAATTGATGGTACTAAATGAATTGTTTATATATAATTCTAAATTATTTTAAAAAAGATATACGTAAAAGGGTTGTTCGGAAATATGATGATTGAAGTAAATACGATTTGCACAAAAATTAAGCAACTAAAAATTTAACATAGAGTGAGAAAGAGAGAGAGAGAAAGAGGAACACAGAGATTTATAGTGTTTTGGCGATGAGAGTACGTCCACTTCTTCAATAGGCATTCCTTCTGGTCTACTGAATTCCACTAATCTCAACGATTACACCTTGCTTGGATTTTCGGGTACCAAGCACGCCTTTACACCTTGTCTTGCTTTATGGGTAGCAAGAAAACCTTACAAAAGAAATCTCTCTCAAACTCACACTTTTTCACTCTACAGATTTAAACACTACCGAAGTTGTAAACACTAAATCTTTAAGGTTTGTGTAAAACTGAGACTGAATTCTTTCTTTATACTCTTATACTTAAGTCCTTTCAACAAACTCTAATTTATAACTTCAGCAAAGCTCTCCAAAAATGGACACTCTAAAAACTTCCTTTTCAGACTGATATCTCAATTATTGTAGATCATCTTATCTCCAACGGTCACTTTTAGTTGACTGGTCTTCTTCTCAGTAAATTGGATCTTCTAACAGGTCTTATAAAACGCTAAACCTTTTACCGGTCGACTAGATCTTCTTGGTAGTCGACTAGGTACTGACTACCTCTTTCCTGGTAGTCGACTAGGTAGCTGACTACCTCTCTCCTGCTGGTCGACTAGGCAGTCGGCTATTTCTTTCCTGCTGGTTGATTAGGCAGTCAAATACCTCTCTCCTGCTTGACTCACTGGTCGACTTACTAGTCAACTGGTTGCTCTGCTTGTCGACTCACTGGTCGACTGGTTCTTCTGCTTGTCTGGTAGTCGACTAGGTAGCTGACTACCGCTCTCCTAGTATTCGACTAGGCAGTCGGCTACCTCTCTCCTGCTGGTCGACTAGGCAGTCAGCTACCTCTCACCTGCTTAACTCACAAGTTGACTGGTTGCTCTATTGGTCGACTCACTGGTTGATTGGTTACTCTATTGGTCGACTCACTGGTTGACTGGTCCTTTTGCTGGTCGACTGGTTGCTCTACTGGTCAACTGGTTTTTCTACTGGTCGACTCACTTGTAGACTAGCTCCTCTGACGTGTCCGTAATTTCTGTCATTTATTTCCTTGGATTCTACACTAACTTTCTGCATACAAAATATGAATCTACCAAAAATATATGTGGGTTGTAGTTGAAGTATTTATCCTTAATAGAATTGATTTTAGTAACCTGCACACTTAGATGAATTCATCAGTAAATAACACAAGGTTTAGCTATATCAAAATATACCAAGAGATGCAAACATAAAATATCCTAACAATCTTCCCCTTTTTGATATAGACAAAACCAAAAACAAAAACAAAAACATTTGTAATAAAATAAAAGCAGTTTAAAATAAGGAGGTAAATCACATTTCTCTCCCTTTTTTGTCTAAATCAAAAAGTAAAACGGGGAAGAAGCTCCCTCTGAACGAATGAAATATTAAAATCTAATAATTAAATCAAACTCCCCCTAAACACATGGGGCATAAAAACCAACAAACAGGAAGAAAAAAAACGTGAAATCAAAATTAAACTAATACAAACAAAACAAAAATCAAACGTGTAGTTAAACTGATTAAAATTTGGACACTCAACCATTACTGGATTTGATTGTCTTATCTCCCTCGTTTGGTACGGATTATTGTCATCTAAAGTTACAAGGCAGAGGTTTGCGACTTATTGTTTGAGATCTGAATCCTCGGTCTCACCATTGCTCTTGGTTGCTACTAGTCCTTTTCTATTTGATCTTTCAGGTTTGGACAATAAGCTCTTATGTGACCTTGCTAGTTGCATTCATAGCAGACTCGTTCTCTCTTTCTCGATGACTCGCTTTTTGAATCTCTTTTGTGTTGCTCAAGGTTTCTTTTAAACCTTCTTGCGAGCATTGCTATTTCATCATCTAAGTCAGACATTTCTTCATCTTCGTACTTGGCAGCTTTTAATGCGATTGTTTTTCTTTGCTTGTCTTCATGATTCTTCAGCACCTTCAAGTTGATCTCATTAGTCATTAGGATGCCAACGAGATCTTCTAGGGTCATTGTTGTATATTTTTCTAACTCTTTAATGGTTGAAACTTTGGGTAGCCACTCCCTTGGTAGAGATCTAATCATCTTGATCACCTGATCAGACAGAAAGATCTCCTTTCTTAGCTCTCTCAGATCGTTTAATATTTCAAAGAACTGAGAGGTTAATTCTGAGATGCTTTAACTCGGATTCATCCTGAAATTATCAAAAACAGACATTAGAATTGTAATTTTAGTTAATTTGACATTATTTGTACCTTCAAATGTTGCTTCCAGCTTGAGTCAAATTTCTTAGGCTGTCTCGCATGATTGGATCCGATTGAACTGGTTCTTATTGATCCTGCAGTACAGGAGGTGCATGGCTTTGTTGTTGATTTCTCTTTGATTCTTCTCAACCTTAGAGCACTCGTCTTCATCTTTCTCAATTTCTACTTCACTAATCTTATTGGTATGTCTGAATGGTCATTTTCTGATGACTCTCCAGAAGTTTGAGTCTGCACTCTTGATATAGACCATCCACATTTTCTTCCAAAAGGGGTAGTTCGACCCATTGAATATGAGAGGGCTAAACTTAGCGACTTGATCAATATCATTGGACCTAGTTGAGGCGTATGCGTGCAACTTTTCAAGAACTCCTTGACAGTTAGTCAATTGTTATGGAGACCTGCTCTGATACCAATTGTTAGGAAATATGATGATTAAAGTAAATACAATTTTCACAAAAATTAAACAATTAAAAACTTAATAGAGAGAGAAAGAGGGACACAGAGATTTATAGTGGTTCGGTGACGAGCCTACATCCACTTCTTCAATAGGCCTTCCTCTCGATCTACTGAGTTTCACTAATCTCAACTATTACACCTGGCTTGGATTTCGAAGTACCAAGCACACCTTTACACCTTGTCTTGCTTTATAGGAAGCAAGAAAACCTTACAAAATAAATCTCTTTTTAAACTCACACTTTTACACTCTACAGATTTAAACACTGCTGAAGTAGTAAACACTAAATCTTTAAGATTTGTGTAAAACTTAGACTGAATTCTTTTTTCTTACTCTTATACTAAACTCCCTTCAGCAAACTCTAATTTATAGCTTCAGCCAAGCTCTCAAAAAAGGGCAACTCTGAAAACTTCATTTTCAGACTGATATCTCATTTATTGTAGATCCTTTTTATCTCCAACGGTCACTTCCAATTGACTGGTCTTCTCCTCAGTAGACCGGATCTTTTGACTGGTCTTATAAAATGCTAAACCTTCTACCGGTCAACTAGATCTTCTTGGTAGTCAACTAGGTACTGACTACCTCTCTCTTGGTAGTCGACTAGGTAGCTGACTACGCTCTCCTAGTAGTCGACTAGGTAGCTGACTACGTCTCTCCTAGTAGTCGGGTAGGCAGCCGGCTACCTCTCTCCTGTTAGTCGACTAGGCAGTCAGCTACCTCTCTCATACTGGTAGACTAGGCAGTCGGCTACCTCTCTCTTGCTTGACTCACTGGTCGAGTCACTAGTCGACTGGTTGCTCTGCTGGTCGACTGGTTGCTCTATTGGTCGACTCGTTTTTTTGCTGGTTAACTCACTGGTCGACTAGTTCCTCTGAAATATCTGCAATTTCTGTCCTTTATTTTCTTGGATTCTGCACTAACTTTCTTGATACAAAAGCTGAATCTACCAAAAATATATGTGAGTTGTAGTTGAAGTACTTATCCTTAATATAATTGATTTTAGTAACCTGCACACTTAGATAAATTCATCAGTAAATAACACAAGATTTTACTATATCAAAATATACCTGGAGATGCAAGCATAAAATATCCTAACAAGTGTATATACCTTAAATTTTTGTTGTAAAAAAATGTTATTACTTTTAAAAACATAATTAAATTTCAAAAAAACATAAATCTTATATATAATACTTTGAATATGTAGGGAAGAAACAACTCATTTGAGCAAAAGCGCTGACAAACAATAATGAATTAGATTATTTGCCTTTATTGAATTATGAGATTCTACAAGAATTTTTTCTTTATTTGAGGATTCATGTTTGTTCAAATTATCGACTATAATTATCTGTTTGAGCTTTAATAATTACATTTACTTTGAACTTCTTATTTATTTAATGAATTCTATATCACAAATATAGATATGATAAACTTAATTTCTTAACATTTTTTAAAATTGAAAAATATAATAGAATGCATCTATCGCATGCATTTGCATGGGTTGACAATATCATAATAACTTTTTTAATTTAAATATGTAATTATATATTAAATATTTTTATTTATCTTAATACAATAAATTATTTTAATATTTGTTTCAGTGAACAAAAAATTCTCGTGCATTTGCTGGTCTAAAGATAAAACCAATAAGATTAGTGTAAAATAAAACCTAAGCCCTTTTAAGACTAGGTCTCATTGTCACCAAACAAATAAAATTACAAATCCTTGTAAAATTCAACTAAATCCCTTTATACTCCATTTGGAACCAAATAAAAATGAATTTCATTTCATATTGAAAAAGAATTCATTTAAAAATGAATTGATATTAAATTTTATGTTTGCATTTTTATATTAAATTATAGAATTCAATTAAGTTATTATATTTAAAATGTGAACAAAATTAAAGAATCCAAAAGTGGAGAAAAATGGAGGTATGGGAAGAAAGATGGAGGAAAGGAGAGAGAAAGAGAATACTTAACATGATAAGGTGCTTATATAGGCACCAAATCCATTATCAAGTCTAATTATCAAGTCTATTAAAACTTAACATGATAAGGTGCTTATATAGGCACCAAAATCCCAAACAAACTAGAAAACAATTCAAACACAAATAAAATAGAAAAGCCCTAATGACATAATTCGACAACAAATTATAATTCTGAATTATTAAATAAAACTCTAGGATTCTCCATCAAATAGTCCTAGCAACAAAACCGATCCATTCAAGGCACTATTAGTCCTCAACAAACCGATTCAATATTTTTGGTAGATTTTTACTAATCTGATTTTGAATCTTCTGGTAGATCATCACCGACCCGATTTGCTGAATGTGTGGTAGATTACCACTCATCAGCTCGTTCGAACTCATAACCTTCTTTATCATCATCATCTTCTTCTACATTTTCGTCTCCATCACACTTCATGACGATCGTGACTACAGAAGCAAAATACCTGTTGCTTTTGCGGTAGATTTATGTTCTCTCTCAAAGTACCTTAGCTTGAAGTGGATTGAACCTCCGCTTAGAATGATGGTTCTGAAATTAAGAGAACAGACAACATCAGGGTACAACACGGGGATATTCGTCTTGAATCTTGATCCCAGTGGCTTGTGAATCTATATTTAGACCTTTATACAAGATGGTACATGAAAGTGATGGTAAAGTTATAGAATAATCGTATCACTACATCTCATGTGAATATCAAAAATCACACCAATACACATAAACGCCACCCACACCCATCCAGCCACCTACAAACACAATTAAGTATACTTTAAGAGAAAATGTAAATCACTTACAAATGACATTGACAGTCAATATTTAACAATCTTAAGACACACCCCACTTCAATATCAAATCCACATGGCGTAGATTTAATATATACATTTAAGGTTTGTTTTTAGCGTGTATATGGTTGTAAAATATGATAGAAAGGTTTCCTAGGTTAAAACCACAACTTTAGGTGTTGTTTACTTTATTTTTCAATTTTTTGTTTTTGTTTTTGCAAAATGGGCAACAAACACAAGAATGCATGTTGGTTTTAATTGTTTTTGTCTTAGAAAATGAAATCAAAATTTTGAAAATTGTTGGAAACAAAAGAGTCTTGTTTCCTACAAGTTTGAAAACAAAAACAAGAACACAAAGTCGCATTAATCCTTGCGCCTTGTCTACGAACCAAAGTTCCCACCCAGGTTCTTCTGTTTGTGACCCTCTTTTCCTTCTTTTTTTTAATTTTTTTTTCATATTACTTTCGTTTTTTCTTAAGTTTTGGCTTAATATTTAATTCTCAATCACTTTATACAGCATTTAATCCCATAATAATGCAGCATATATGGAACCAGATAAAAGCAACTCTTAAATCTTTATGATAGTGTGCTGAATAAATTTTCTTTTTCTTTTCTGAAACCAAGCTGGCAAGTAGAGTCATTAAACTTTTCTGCTCAGTGTTTTTTAAACTATCATCAGTTTTAGAGGCTTTGTTTTCAACAATCAAATATTGAAAATAAATGAGGTAACTTTTGTTTTTGAAAACACAAAATTAGTAACGTTACCACAAGACACTTTAAAAATTTGATGTCCAATTCAGGTATATAATGTTGAGAATCAATGTCCATGTTAGGCCTAGCTGCTGGCTTAGAGTGGGAACAAAGCAGGACCAGCTTCAAAACCAAACTTCATTTCCTCCACCACATAATGTCCATGTTGAGAATCAATGTTAGCCCACCATAAGTAATTCCCAATCCAATCTAAGTCCAATAGTATTGTTCAAGCCCATAGCTAGTTTGATGATGTAATTGCTTACAATTACAAAGTGAGGCAAAGTTAGGTATGTTGCTATTGGTGAGGTTGTGTGGAAGACAACATAATGAGGTGCTTAATGGGTGGTGTGGAAGACAACATAATTAGGTTCTTAATGGGTTGTGTGGAAAACAACATAATTAGGTGCTTAATGAGTTTGTGTGGTAGTAAATAAATTTAATTTAATTATATGTGTGGTGTAGTTTTCATTTGGTTTGCTATAAATACTCCAGTCTTCAAGCCTTGTAATTCATCAAGAAGAAAAACAAAGCTAAGTGCTAAATAAGAAAAGCTTTGCTAATTGTGTTTTGTGAGTTCTCTTTAGAGTGTTTTATTTTCTTCTTCCTAAAAATAGTTAGAGTTTTGTACTCTACTTATTCAACAATTGGTATCAGAGCGGGACGGTCGGTACCGATATTTTTTTGGAGTGAGTTTTCTTGAGTCATGAGAATTTTGTATTCTACAAGTTTGTATCTTGAAATTAAACTTGCTCGGTACTATCAAAATTTTACCGACACGATGGGTGATCTTCAAGTTGTTGGAGGGATCAAGAAACTCAACAACCAAAATTACAACACGTGGGCAACATGTATAGAGTCTTACCTTCAAGGTCAAGACCTTTGGAAGGTTGTCGGTGGTGGTGAAGTTACACAATCGGAGGCAGAAGATGCCAATGGCGTCTTGCGAAAGTGGAAAATTAAAGCAGGCAAAGCGATGTTTGCTTTAAAGACCACAATTGAAAAAGAAATGTTGGAACAAATCCGGGATGCCAAAACACCAAAGGAAGCATGAGACACTTTTGTTACACTCTTTTCAAAGAAGAATGATACAAGACTGCAACTTCTTGAGAACGAGCTGCTATCGATGGCGCAACGTGACACGACGATTGCCACAAGGTGAAATCTATATGCCGTGAAATTTTTGAATTAGATCTGACGGCGTCCATTGGGGAAGCCAGGATAAAGAGAATAATTATCCATGGTTTGAGACCCGAATACCGAGGGTTCATTGTCGCTGTACAGGGATGGCCGACACAACCATCACTTGTTGAGTTTGAAAATTTGCTTGCAGGTCAAAAAGCTATGGCCAAGCAAATGGGAGGAGTCTTGCTGAAGGGTGAAGAGGAAGCGCTCTACACCAACAAAAGCAAAGGTAGTTTCAAGTGGCACACTGGTGGTGGATCTAAAAAGGATGGTGACAAGGTAAAAAGTCACCAAGGAAAAGGAGGCTCTCGTCCATGGGGAGCTTCGAAGAATCATGGTAATGGTAGAAAGTTCGATGGCAAGTGTTACAACTGCGGGAAGATGGGCCACATGGTGAAATATTGTTGGGGCAAGAAAAATCTTGTTGAGAGTAATGCTGCTACTTCCAATTCTAAAGAGAATAGCGAAGATGGTTGGGATGCCGAAGCATTGTTCGCTATGGAGGAAGAAGAATTAGCTCTCACGGTAACAACGCCAGAATGAATTGACTACAAGAATGATTGGATCATAGACTCGAGTTGCTCAAATCATATGACGGGTGATAAACAGAAGTTGCAAAACCTGTCTGAGTACAAGGGAAGTCGTGTGGTGGTGACAGCTGACAAATCAAGGTTACCAATAGCTCACATTGGTACGACAGTAGTTACACCTCGATATAATTCTAACCAGGTGCCACTTCAAAATGTTTATCATGTCCCAGGAATGAAGAAAAATTTGCTATCTGTGGCTAAATTGACATCATCAGGCCACTATGTCTTGTTCGGTCCTCGAGATGTGAAGGTGTATCATGATCTCAAAATCTCAGAAAAATCAACAATGGACGAGCGAAGATTGGAGTCAGTCTACGTGATGTCAGCAGAGTCTGCATATGTAGACAAGACAAGAAAAAATGAGACAGTAGATCTGTGGCACATGCGGTTAGGTCACGTTAGCTATTCTAAGCTAAGTGTGATGGTGAAGAAGTCAATGCTTAAGGGGCTTCCTCAACTTGACGTGCGAACAAACACGATCTGTGCGGGATGCCAGTATGGTAAAGCACACTAATTGCCATACGAGGAATCAAAGTTTAAAGCAAAAGAACTGTTAAAGTTAGTACACTCTGATGTGTTCGGGCCCATTAAGCAACCAACAATTGGTGGTATGCAGTACATGGTGACATTCATTGATGACTTCTCCAGGTATGTGTGGGTTTTCTTTATGAAAGAAAAATCTGACACATTCTCAAAGTTTAAAGAGTTCAGAGAGTCAGCTGAAGGAGAAGTGGGAAAGAAGATCCGTTGCTTGTGCACAGACAATGGGGGAGAATATAGCTCAAGTGAGTTCTCTCAATACCTAAAGGAATGTCAAATATGTCATCAGTACACTTGTGCCAACACACCACAACAAAATGGTGTAGCTGAGAGAAAGAACCGGCATCTTGCAGAAATTTGTCGAAGTATGCTACATGCAAAGAATGTACCGGGAAGATTTTGGGCTAGAGCAATGAGGACTGCAGCCTGTGTGATCAACAGACTTCCTCAACCGAGGTTAGGATTTGTTTCACCCTTTGAAAAACTGTGGAACATGAAACCTACAGTTAGCTATTTTCGAGTATTTGGTTGTGTATGTTATGTATTTGTTCCTGATCATTTACGGAGCAAGTTTGACAAGAAAGCTATTAGATGTATCTTTGTGGGATACGACAGCCAGAGAAAGGGGTGGAAATGTTGCGATCCAATGAGTGGAAGGTGCTACACTTCACGAGATGTGGTGTTCGATGAAGTATCTTCTTGGTGGTCCTTAGAAAAGACGGTGTTGCCAGACTCGAGAGAATTTGGAGACAAGCTATAACAAAAGATGGGGGAGCATACTGTTCAACTCCAACCAAGTTCAGATGAATCAGGAGATCCAAACGGCGATGATGTCAAGCAAAGAGTAACTCAGAATCCTTGGCAAATTGGCATATATCAACAACCAAATGAAGAAGGTGGGCCTAGTAAACCGGTAGAATCAACTCCACAATCTCAACTCCGAAGGTCAACAAGAACACGAAGGCCAAATCCCAAATATGCCAATGCAGCCATAGTTGAAGAAGCAACTATAGTAGAACCTGAATTGTTCGAAGAAGCATCGCAGAGTTCTGAGTGGATGACAGCTATGAAAGAAGAGATCATTGCACTTGAGGAAAATCAGACTTGGGATCTGATACCAAAGCCAAAAGATGTGAAACCCATATCCTGCAAGTGGGTTTACGAGATAAAGTGTCGTCCAGATGGGTCAATCGAGAGGTATAAGGCTCGATTGGTAGCTCGTGGTTTCTCTCAACAATACGGACTAGACTATGATGAAACATTTAGTCCTGTGGCAAAACTTACAACTGTATGAGTTCTACTCGCGCTTGCAGCCAACAAAGACTGGAGTTTGTGGCAGATGGATGTGAAGAATGCTTTTCTTCATGGAGAGCTAGATCGAGAGATTTATATGATCCAACCAATGGGTTTTCAGAGCCAAGATCATCCTGAATATGTGTGTAAGCTACGGAAAGCACTCTACGGATTGAAACAAGCACCCAGGGCGTGGTATGGTAAGATTGCTGAATTTCTGACACAGAGTGGTTATTTAGTAACACCTACAGACTCCAGCTTGTTTGTCAAAGCCAATAAAGGAAAGCTAGCGATCATGCTAGTGTATGTGGATGATTTAATCATAACCGATGATGATGAGGCAGAAATTCTTCAGACGAAGGAGAATCTATCATTCCGCTTCCAGATGAAGGAACTTGGACAGCTCAATCACTTCCTTGGTCTGGAGATTGATCGCACACAAGAAGGAATATTTCTTTGTCAGCAAAAATATTCCAAAGATTTATTGAAAAGGTTTGGAATGCTCGAATGCAAGCCGATTTCAACGCCGATGGAACCAAATGCCAAAATGTGTGCATATGAAGGAAAAGATTTGGAAGATGCAACGATGTATCGACAATTAGTAGGTAGTCTGATCTACTTAACCTTGACTCGACCTGATATTTCTTATGCAGTTGGTGTGATGAGTCGTTACATGCAAAATCCAAAGAAGCCTCATTTGGAAGCAGTTCGACGAATACTGAGATATGTGAAGAGTACAATTAACTATGGTCTTTTGTACAAGAAAGGTGAAGACTGCAAGTTAATTAGTTACTGTGATGCTGACTATGCGGGAGATCATAACACCAGGAGATCAACAACTGGGTATGTGTCTAAGCTTGGTTCCGGAACGATTTCTTGGTGTAGCAAGAGACAGCCGATGGTATCATTGTCAACCACAGAAGCTAAGTATCGGGCAGCAACAATGGCAGTTCAAGAAAGTACATGGCTGATACAACTGATGAATGATCTACATCAATCAGTAGATTACACAGTTCCGTTGTACTGTGACAACCAGTCGGCAATTTGTTTGGCGGAGAATCCAATCTTTCATGCTGGAACTAAGCATGTTGAAGTGCACTATCATTTTATTAGAGAAAAGGTTCTGCAAGAAGAGATTGAGATGAGGCAAATCAAGACAGATGATCAAGCTGCGGACTTGTTCACAAAAGGTTTGAGCACTGGCAAGTCCGAAATGTTTCGCTGTCAGCTCAGCACAGTGCAAAGAATGAGAACTGACATTGAGGGGGAGTGTTGAGAATCAATGTCCATGTTAGGCCTAGCTGCTGGCTTAGAGTGGGAACAAAGTAGGCCCAGCTTCAAAACCAAACTCCGTTTCCTCCACCACATAATGTCCATGTTGAGAATCAATGTTAGCCCACCATAAGTAATTCCCAACCCAATCTAAGTCCAATAGTATTGTTCAAGCCCATAGTTAGTTTGATGATGTAATTGCTTACAATTACAAAGTGGGGCAAAGTTAGGTATGTTGCTATTGGTGAGGTTGTGTGGAAGACAACATAATGAGGTGCTTAATGGGTGGTATGGAAGACAATATAATTAGGTGCTTAATGGGTTGTGTGGAAGACAACATCATTAGGTGCTTAATGAGTTTGTGTGGTAGTAAATAGATTTAGTTTAATTATATGTGTGGTGTAGTTTTCATTTGGTTTGCTATAAATACTCAAGTCCTCAAGCTTTGTAATTCATTAAGAAGAAAAACAAAGCTAAGTACTAAATAAGAAAAGCTTTGCTAAGTGGTGTTTTGTGAATTGTGTTTTATTTTTTTCTTCCTAAAAATAGTTAGAATTTTGTACTCTACTTATTCAACATATAAAAATAACTTGAGAATCGTGCAAAACTCTTCATTTTTAAAGTCTGCTATGTGCATCAGTTATATGTAAGATGCAACTAAAGCTACTGAGTCCTAAAAAGTTCAAATCTGGGACTGCTTCTTCTCAAATGGAATTGTCACACAAAAGAAATCAATAGTGACGAGTTCAAAGTTGTCAAATTTCAAATTAAAAAATGAAAATAAAAACAAATCTCTTTCAAACCACCAAATTTGAGGTTTTGACAAATTAAGATTTAGGAATTATTACAACCAACACAATCTTAATTTCAATTGTTAAAAGAGAAAAATGAGTGGCTTGGGCATAGCCCAATCGGTAAGCACACCTTTATTCTAAATAGGTGGTTCCAAGTTCAAATCTCCCACCCCCAATTATCGAAAAAAAAGAAGCAAGAAAAATGGAAGAATTTCAAGAATGAATTCTGAAGTCAGAAGAATGATAATACTTGGAAAAGAAAGGAGAATCTGGGCATTCTCTAACCGTTCATGATAATTCGGGAACTTGGAGTATATTAAAGCCAAACAACTGGGTAGTCACTTGTAAGAGAAGCTCATGGTATTTTTGAATAATTGGGTATCGTTGAATATAAAGAAAAGATATGGGATTTACTTTATGATAAAAAAAAGTTGTGGCAAACTCAGAAATTTAAAACTCTTGTCACGATATCTGGTGTTTATTTAAAAAATTTCAGGCAACAAAAAACTAGATGGGCCAAGAATAGGATGACTTCAATAGTATGATTCCAAATTCAAGTTTTATCCTTCAATTAATATAAAGATAATGATAAACAATGGCACTAGAGTAGATCAGAAGAACCATCAAAAGGAATAAAATACATTCAAGTAAAAAATTAAAAATTAAAGCATTCATTCAAGTAAAAAATTCCTTTAACCAAGTCCTTACTCCCTGAATCTATATTAAGATGGGCTTCAAACTAGAAAATCAGAAGCCATAACTTCAAAGAAATAACATACAAAAATGACTGAAAACATAGAGAAATATAAATCGGAATATGGGTAACGAAGAAACAAGCAAAATTACCTGGACAATGATTTGACAAGATGAAGAAGCTCGTCCACAATACCAGTTAAATGACAACCGAACCTCAAGTTGAAAGGTTAGAAGCTACAAATAGCCACTTAGATTGAACTTTGGCGACAAAACCGAGGGAGATCCGGCAGTGCGTTAGCTCTTATTTATTGTCAAGATTTTGATGATAATATTAACCACAGTTAATATATAGCACATCTTGTTTTTAAGCACCGGACTAGACATAGGACCATTCAGTAGCCACTTAGATTGAACTTTGGTGACAAAACCGAAGGGAATCTGGCAATGTGTCGGCTCATATGCTGAGATTTTTTTTCTTTAACAAGGATGATATTATCAACCAAAATTATTATATAACATATCTTGTATTAAGCACTAGACAAGACACATGACCACTCAATAACCACTTACACTAACACAAAACCAAAGAGAATCTGGCATTGCATTTGCTCATATCCATTGCCGAGATTTCTTTTCCTTAATATGGATGATATTATCAACTATGTATATCTTGTTTTTAAGCACCAGACTAGACATAGGACCATTTAGTAGCTACTTAGATTGAACTTTGGTGACAAAACTGAAGGGAATCTGGCAATGTGCTGGCTCATATCCATTGTCGAGATTTTTTTCCTTAATAGGGATGATATTATCAATCACAGTTAATATATAACATATCTTGTAATTAAGTACTTGAGTAGATAAATTCAACTTGGAACCTGGCAATGCGTTGACTCATATCTATAGATGAGCACGTCACGCACATTCAATGGTTTCACTAGATAGACCATTGTTCTCATAGATGGGCATGTGACACTCATTCAATAGTTTAACCAGGTATGCCATTATCACTAAAACCACATGATTTGAGATGTACAAAGCATCAACCATCAAATTCTAACCTACTACTATTTCTCCAACAGTGCTCGTTCAAGTGAAGATTAATCAAAAATCATTTGAAGTAGGAGGAGGGATTCTTTTAAAAGCTTAGGGTAGAAAAAAACTTTTAGTGGATCGAGATTTAGTAACATATATATGATTAATTGTAAAAAAGACAAAAACAATCAAAAGATAAACACCAAGAACACTTATCAATGGCACTTGAATACTTACAACTCTAGAAAATTTTAGACATAAGACCGTCAACAGTTCTAACTGGTCAGGACTTTGACATATAAAATTTGGAAAGTTAATAGAAATTTTGTTTTACAAATCACTAACCGCACAAGTGCCCATAAAGCATCAGAAAACAAAACTTGCATGCACCTTCACTAATGGATATTACCGTTATTGTAGGAAGACAACTTTTACCGAACACCCTAGTTATTCACCCACTCACAGTTCATATAGCTTATACACCGCAGCTATAATGTTTTTATCGTTAGCGTGTAAGTTAAACTCAATGTGCTTGATTTCATCAAACGGACATAATAACACAAGTCATATAACCTAAGAATATGACATTGAATTGACTCAAATCGATTACCGAGATTTTTTTTCTTAATAGGGATGACTCTATCAACAACAGCTAATATATAGCATATCTTGTATTTAAGCACCAGACTAGATACAGAACTGCTCAATCACCATAGAAGAACACAAGTCATTTAACCTAAGACAGATTCATTTCCATATGGAGAACAAGTACATTCTACTTATATATCAATCAAAAGGAATCCATCCGTAGGTAAACACATGAGAAGACTAAAATGGGTATGTCTAGCAAATATTTAAGTACCATTCTTTTACAACTTTACAAGTTTACAGCATGAACCCGGTATATGCATATTTACATTTAGTTCATATGCTTACAGGATAAATAAGAAAAGAACTCCCGTCATAAGCTTAAATTCAGACCAACACCATAATATCCTACTCTATTTTTTCAATTAGGATTCACCATATAAAACCATACTTACCCGCTGAAGTCTTTCATTGAAAATGGAAAGGGTTTTGCCTGCCTGATCCAAGCAACCTGTACAGGTCATGAGATTGCAATCAAAAGCTCACAACATGAACACAATTTAAGGGATGAGCATCCACCATGGGATGCAAAGAAATTTAAAGATTCAATATTTTTTCAACCTGCCTCTATCTAACCACAAACAACGGAAAAAGACAAAAGAAGAATAACAACAAGGTCCTACCGGGAGTCGAACCCAGGTCGCTGGATTCAAAGTCCAGAGTGCTAACCACTACACCATAGAACCAGTTACTATTACCTCATTTCTAATATATAATTGATAACACATATTCACAAAAGGACATAATATTTCATCTTTTATCAAGCAGTTTATGTTCTGTCCAAACAAAAAACTTGTTTTGCATTTGTAAATGGTCAAAGAAACTATATCATGTGACACACGGTACCCACATAACATAAATTTGAGCAAGAACAAATGGATTTACGAAGAAGATACAAGATAGTAGATTTAGAAAGAAAATAAAAGAAATCAGTTTGTTTTAGATGAACATGTTATCCTAATATCATCTCATAGATTTCTTATGTTGCATTTATCTATGAATTTGCACTAATAAAGTATCAAGGAAACAGGGTGCTAAAGTACAAACAAAGGAGTAGATGTGTAAAACTACTAGAAAGCTTATGTCAGTATAAAACTTCTAAAGCACCAATAGAGTTAGAATATATAAAATGTTATAATATTACTGATGGTCTTCCATTAGTTTGTAGAGTTTTGTCTTTATGAAACAGATTGGATTGGGTTTTTGAGATGGATTTTGTAGGCCTGACATCCACTTGATCTCGTGGGTGGATCAGATACACTTAATGGTTTTAAATGTGGTTAAACAGTGGTGTGAGTTTGACAAATTTGACAAACCTAATGAGTTATGATGGGCGACCTATTGAGTTTATTATAAATATGAGTTAGGTCCCCTCTTCTCTCTTAAAGTTTTTCTTATTATAAAACTGTTGTATTAAATAGAGAAAACAATGAGAGGAAGAACCTAGCTAGATAGTCTTGCATGTATTGGTGTGTTGAGATCCCATGTCGCAAACATCATGTATATGATATTAAATAGATCAAAATTAGTAATACAATGAATGTAATATATTTTTAGAAGATTATTAACATGTGGTATCATAGCTTGGCTTTACAAGTGGTAGATACTTAATTTTATATACTATGTTATATATATGAATTTTTATTTCATGATATATATACATATAATAATTTGTAATATATATATATATATATATATATATATATATATATATATAAGAATTTTGAATGCGTATGAGAATTTTGTTTGTAATTTATATACCATTAGCTTTTTGTCAAATGACTTGATGAGTAAATTAGTATCGGAATAAATCAAAATCTAATCCAAAAAAAAATGTGAGATGGTGATAGAGGTTGAATCTCTACTAAATTGTCATTTTGACTCGGTGGTGACAGTAAATTGTCAATTATGGGCTGTTACTTGTGGTCCATAAGTTATGAGCTTTGGTAGACTGGTCTGAATATTCAATATTAAAGGTTCAGATAATTTGCAGTTTTTGTTAGTATTTTATCTTGCACAAAAAAAAAAAAAAAAAAAATCATTGCCGTTCTACTTTAGTTCTTTATCTTGCATCTCATTATCTCAATGCAAACTCTTGAACTCAATTTATTTTCATCTATTAGGTCCCTGTTATGAAGAAACATAATCCATTATTTGCAAACTGACAGGTTTTTTATAAAGGATTTGCAAACCGACGGCAGGGTGAATTTTTTTTTTTTCCCTTTTTTATGATGGAATAATTAAATTGATAAATGGGATACTATTTTTGGCTTATTTTGTTGTTGACCAGTTTTGATATACTTTATGAATGTTATGATGTGATATTGGGTTATATGGTATTTATTCCAAATCTTAATAGCCTAAATAATAGGCCAACCAATAGTCAATGTTAACTCATTAAAAACCTTTTAGATGCTGAAAGGTTGTCATTATTAACTTCTTAATTAATTAATTGATAGTAAGTTATTTAAGTTGTTTGTGCATGGTTGGGTATTAATTTTTTAATAATTAATTGATAAGATTGTTTATCATATCTATAAATTAAGTCGATAGAATTAAGGTTTTTATCTCGTCGGATGATAAATCAGACATGTTATTTCAGATAGTTTAATAAGTTTAAAATATAAGAGAAAGTTAGTAAATAGTAATCGAGCCATTGACTCTTAGGCCCTTGTAATGTTTTAGTCCAGTGTGAGTGGACTTAAATGCTTTTATTAAACTTATTCTCATTTAATATATCTTATACTGCATCAGAATAAGTTAATGATTATAATAAAAGTATAATAATTATTTTTAATTTAAAATTTCTTACGTTTAAATTAATAATTATTATTTAATAAACTCAAAAAAAAATAAACTCTTTAAGTTTTGTTTTAAGCCTCGATTTGAAATAATTTCATAGGTTGAAGTGGATGGTTGCATCAAAGTGGTTTGTTCGTTAAATTTTTAAGATTATTTTATATCGTTTGAGACTTGATTATTACATTCAGTCGTCTGGGAGTTATTGTATGTGTTAATAATTGATAAACATGAAACTGTTGTTTGAATTCATATTAGTCTAGAATGTCTTATCAGCCCAAAAGTGTTAGGTATTTCGAAAATTGGTATGCATTTAGTTGTTAGTTTCTTGTAAAAAATCCTAAATGTGTATTACATTCTCTGTCCAAATGGGAGTTTGTAATGATAAGCTTGGGATCCTATTGTTTTACCACCCAAACTCATTATCATGATTGCATTATATTTCTCCCCGATTAATTTCATTTGCTGCTAGCAATGGTAATGTTGTAATTAAGATACTGATTGGATCAAATTATAAGAAATGGAAACAAGATATAAAGTTTTCTCTGGGAATTGTGTACAATGGTGATATGTTTTTTTTTAGCATATCGATACTGGGGTTATGCTTGCTGATACTTTAACCAATGATATTTGGCCTTCAGATTTGGTCAAACATGTGGACAACATGAATATTGTTAGTTCTTTTGATGTATTTTATTAGTGGGAGTATGACTTTTGTATGTCAATTTATATGTTATTTCCTTTGGACATCATTATCGTTTTCTTTGATTGATATCATACTATGAATATTTTGTGCACATTTTATATATGACATGTCATGATGTACTAAAATTCTAAGACTTGGTGTTGTCTTAATAATGATTTTAATGTCATTATTGAGTATGTCTCGTAACACCATGTCGCAAACTTGAGTCTTACTGACTGAGGCATACTAGCTTCTAGGTGAAGTCGTGGGGTTACTCAAGCTTCTAGGTGAAGCCCTAGGTTTTTTCTAGCTTTTGGGTGAAGCAGGTTAATAGAAGAACCTGAGATATCTTTAGCTTCTAAGTGAAGCATGTAATAGAGAAATCAAGAACCCCATAGGGTTTTCTCTAGCTTCTGGGTGAAGCAGGTAATAGAGAAACCCTGGATTTCTCTAGCTTCTTGGTAAAGCAAGTAATAGAGAAATCGAGGACCGACAATGGAATAATATTTTTGAGATCACATGTTGATGCTATTTTATTGCCACACTCCCATATTTGGATCTAAGTCGGTGAAGTTATTAGCGTTTGTGATTATGGATTGCTCTTATGTCAATTGAGATATATGGCGGCCATGGTCCTATGTTGATGACTTTATTGGACTAGATCATGTTTAGTTGTTATATCAGGAACTTGTTTTTGAAAAATTGTGGCCACATATTTAAAATCTCCGAGAGTCGTTTTCTAAAATGTTTTTATAAGACATTTAAAAACTACAACTAATGTTTGCCCAAGTGGGAGAATGTTAGAAAATATAAAATGTTTTAATATTATTGATGGGTTTCCATTAGTTTGTAGGGCTTTGTATTTATAAAACGGATTGGATTGGGTTCTTGATATGGACTTTATGGGTCTGACATCCACTTGATCTCGTGGGTAGGCCAGATACACCTAATGGTTTTCAATGTGGTTGGGCAGTGGTGTGAGCATGACAAATCTAATAAGCTATGATAAGCGGCCTATTGAGTTTACTATAAATATGAGCTAGGTCTCCTCTCCTATCTTAACCTAGGTGAGTTTTCCTAATTACAAAACTGTCGTATTAAATAGAGAAAGCAATGAGAGGAAGAGCCCTAGCTAGACGGTCTTGTACATATTGGTGTGTTGAAATCCCCGCAATGTTACCAAAATAACAATATGTCGCAAACATCATGTATGCGATATTTAATAGATCAAAATTAATAATACAATTCATGTAATAAATCTTTAGAATTATTAACATCCATATAGAATAGTAGTCCTATATTACTACTACTGAAACCAAGACTAGAATCTATCTTTGCATGCCTTTCACCAAAACCTAAGCTTTGGAGAATTTTCCGCCTAAGACAACATTTTATTGTGGAAAGGCGAAGCCAATAGATTTCCTCATTTCATTTAAGTTGTTAACTACACTGATTCGCCTCTTTACTCATACGTGAATATTCTTACTCCCCCTTGCATGTGAGTCTCTATTTGTTAGGCATGATAGAGAGTCCACCAAGCAAAAGCCCAAATATATAATGTAGGAGACCATATGAACCCAAAAACTTAAACTAATAGATTTTGGTTTCACCGTCATATATATGTCATTCACTTATCTAGTTTTTTGCTCTATATGGAATTAATTTTCCACATATCTTTACTTATACGTGAATGTTCCCAACATTTATCTCATTAACAGCAACTATAATAACGCTTTGATAAATTCTTCAAACACAGTAAATTCCCTTGAGGATAGTACAGTCGAAACAAAAAGAAGAAGAGTCATTATTTTTAGATATAAATCTTTTTTCTTTAATTCACGTGTTGCATCAAAATCTGTAGAATTAAAAACAAACAGAAAGCTGTCAAAAGCACTAATCAATCGAACTCGCAACAGCATGAAGACGTCAATTTACATAAATTAGCAACATAACTACAATGAGCGTAACTATAAAGTGCGAAGCTGGATGCCAATTCCCTGTTTGACTACCCCGAATTGACGAGAAGAAAATATCATCTTAAAAAGTGCAGTTTTGTGTTTATGACATGGTGTCGAATCAACCAGAGTATTTCACATGAAAAAAAAATTAAATAAAACTTGATAGATCAAACGACATAAGAGTTAAATTTATAAAAATTAAATTTTTAATAATAGTATTACATAAAGTTAATAATCATTATCCTATTAATTAAAATATTGACATTTTATAAAAAAAAACATCTTTGAAGTACGTTAGAAAAAACATCTTTGAAGTACGTTATAAAAAAACATTGTTGAAGTTTAGATATTTTTACATAAAGACTGAACATTTATCAATGATCTCACCGAGCACATGGTTGGATTATAATTTAGATATAAAATCTTTTATTTTCTGTTTTTTTTTGTACTTATAAAAGTAATCATTATCTTAAGTACATTGGTAAGATCAGGTGGACATAAGAGTTAAATTTATAATAATTCAACCTTAGTAAACAGTATTAAATAAAGTTAATAATATTATTCTATCAATTTTTATATTATTTTCAAATAAAAGTTTTACACTTTGAATTCTAACTTACTCACCCATGGATATGTTTTTAGTGATCTCATCGTGCATATGGTTGGATTACAATTTAGATATTAAAACTTTTCTTTTCACTTCTTTTTACTTTTAAATAAATAATCATATCGTAAGTAGATTGGAACAATCTTTTTCATTTTCGATTCTAAGAAAATGTTAGGATATTATTTGTATTTATATCCATTTAAATTTGGACTTGTTTTTATCTAGAGGTAGAGATTGTGTTGGTTAAAATAAAATATTATTTGAAATTGAAATTTTATCTGTTGAACTTATTCTTATCTAAATAAATTTAACTCTCATCTCGTCTTATTTACATATTTTTTTATAATATTATAATATGCAAGTACTAACAATAAATTATAATATTATTTTTTTCTTATATAATTTACTTAAATATAATATGCATAGGAGTGATTTTTTTTTATTTTTTGACAATTAGACTACGTTGGATCAAATCCAGTTTTTCATATAATTTTTTTTATAATATTGTTTCATAATATTATAATATGCAAGTACTAACAATAAATTATAATATTATTTTTTTCTTAAATAATTTACTTAAATATAACATGTATAGGAGTGATTTTTCATTTTTTGACAATTAGTCTAGGTTGGATAAAATTCAGTTTTTTTAGTTACTCAACTTTCTTCATTATTCCCCATTCAATTATTCACCTTTCTCCAAGGTATATTAATTTAATTTAAATTTCTATTAACTCTTTAATTATTCACCTTTCATTTAACTTAATGTTGTGTATTATCAACTCCTAAATTATATATATAGTGTGAAAAAAATTATATAGCAAATTTTAATAGTAACATATTTAGTTATACATTAAAATGAGTTTAATAGCATAAATTTTGTGAAACAAAGTATTACTAATAATAATATAATATTTAAGGTTTATTTTTAAATATTTCAATCACCGAGGATGTCTAAAAATCATTTGATTAAAAAATTATTTAATTTAATTTTGTTAATAATATTTCTAATTATCGTTATTGCAAATATGAATGCTGTCAATATCTATTACAAGATATTTTTAATTGACATAACACAATAATTGAGTCTAGATGAGCTAAATTATGGATTTATAATTTATTCATTCATATTAATTGTTTCTCATGTTTTTTATTATATGAGAACAATTATACATACTGAGTGATAGTATTGAAAATTGATACCACGCATAGATGACATTACATGTCTTGCCAATATTGTCGTAAAACAATTAAAGAGGATAATGGAAAATACAGGTGTGTATTAAATTCCCATGTAATAAAATTTTGTAAGTTCAATAAAGTATCAGTCATTTTGTCAACTTATAAGATAGATCATTTAAACAAATATATGTTAACTATTGAAGTGTACGAACCTTTTTGTGACAAGGTAATACATATTACATAAGAATTGTTTTTTAATCGATGGTACTAAATGAATTGTTTGTATATGATTCTAAATTATTTTAAGAAAAATTATATAGGATGGTGGGCCTGACATTGTGCAAATCATACTGGAGAGAATGATAGGATAAACATATATTTTTCAGATAAGACTAAATCATTACACCAAAAAGAAATGGAGTACAAAGTTCATAGTTGCAAGGGTTTATGATTTTGACCATTCGCGTGAATGTCGTCATCAATTGGGTTTCATAGGAATGGTAAAAAATATTAATATAATTTTTTAAAATCTCAATTATCTAACAAACAAAATACTTGATGGATCTTGCAATCTTATTCTTTATCATCTCATCTATCTAACAAAGAATATCTTAATTCAGATGTTGAGATCACCCACCTCCGAAACGTTTGTTTTCTATGTCTGTTGCTTCTTATTATCAAAATGTCGTGGAATCTGTCCTAAAAAAAGATATGCGTAAAAATGTATATACCTAAAATCTTTGTTGTAAAAAAATGTTATTACTTTTAAAAACATAATTAAATTTTATATATTTCAATACTTTGAATATGCAGGAAAGAAACAGCTCATTTGAGCAAAAGTGGTGACAAACAATAATAAATTAAATTGTTTGCTTTTATTTGATTATGATATTCTACAAGAATTTTTTATTTATTTGAGGATTTTTGTTTGTTCAATTTATCGACTATAATTATCTGTTTGAGCTTTAATAATTAAATTTACTTTAAATTTTTTATTTATTTAATGAATGCTATATCACTAATATAAATATGATAAACTTAATTTCTTAACATTTTTTTTAAATTGAAAAATATAATAGAATGCATCTATCGTATGCATTTGCATGGGTTCACAACATTATAATAATTTTTTAAAAATTTAAATATTTAATCATATATTAAATATTTTTATTTATCATGATTCAATAAAATATTTATTTATTATTTTAATATTTGTTGCAATGAACAAAAAAACTCTCATGCATTTGCAGGTCTAAAGATAAAACCAATAAGATTAGTGTAAAATAAAACCTAAGCCCTTTTAAGATAAGGTCTCATTGTCACCAAACAAATAAAATTTACAAATCCTTGTAAAATTCAATTAAATCCCATTATAAGTTAGCCAACTCTACGGTCATAGAGATCATTTCACTGGCAATGACGCTGAAGAATGAAGATTGAAGAATGAAGAATGAAGCATGATGTGACGCATGTTTTTCCTGTTCATTTTGCTGCAAATTACAGCTAATCAAAACCACAATTGCAGTCGACAATCTCCTCGCTGAGGGAAGAATTCTGATCATAAATCTTCATTCACTTGGCCCAACACAATGCAGTGCAACATGTGACTGAGCATGCCAAGAACCCATTAAAAGAGCTGCAATTAAGACTGTATAAAATCAACACTTACTGTCAAGGTTAAAGGACTTGCAAAAGTAAAGTAGGACATGTTGAAAGAGAACATAAATTAAGGCAGAAGAGAAGAATGGGGAGAATAATAGAAGATGCAAACTGAATAGGTAGAAAAGAAAAGTGCAAGATATGATAAGAGAAAAGAATAATGACTGAAGAAACGACAGATCTAAAAACTTTATTATCAAGTCTAATTAAAACTTAACATGATAAGGTGTTTATATAGGCACCAAAATCCCAAACAAATTAGAAAACAATCCGAACACAAATAAAATAGAAAAGCCCTAATGACACAATTCCATAATAAATTATAATTATAAATTATTAAATAAAATTCTAGGATTCTCCATCAAATAGTCCTAGCAACAAAACCGATCCATTCAAGGCACTGTCAGTCCTCAACAAACCGATCAAATATTTTGGTAGATTTTTACTGATCTGATTTTGAATCTTTTTGGTAGATCATCACCGATCCGATTTGCTGAATGTGTGGAAGATTACCACTCATCAGCTCGTTCGAACTCATCACCTTCTTTATCATCATCATCATCTTCTTCTACATTTTCACCTCCATCACACTCCATGACGATCGTGACTACAGAAGCAAAATATCTGTTGTTTTTGCGGTAGATTTATATTCTCTCTCAAAGTACTTTAGCTTGAAGTAGATAGAACCTCCGCTTAGAATGATGGTTCTGAAATTAAGTGAATAGACAACATTGGGATATTAGTCTTGAATCTTGATCCCACTGACTTGTGAATCTATATTTAGAACGTTATACAAGATGATACATGAAAGTGATGGTAAAGTTATAAAATAATCGTATCACTACATCTCATGTGAATATAAAAAATCACACCAATACACATAAACGCTACCCACACCCATCCAGCCACCTACGAACACAATTAAGTATATTTTAATAGAAAAAGTGAAGCACTTACAAATGACATTGACAGTCAATATTTAAGAATCTTAAGACACACCCCACTTCAATATCAAATCCATGTAGCGTAGATTTAATTTATACATTTCAGGTTTGTTTTTAGCGTGTATATAGTGGTAAAATATGACAGAAAGGTTTCCTAGGTTAAAACCACAACTTTAGGTATTTATTTTTCAATTTTTTGTTCTTGTTTTTGCAAAATCGGCGACAAACACAAGAATGCGTGTTGGTTTAAATGTTTTTGTCTTCAACTTTTAGAAAATGAAATCAAAATTTTGGAAATTGTTGGAAACAAAAGAGTCATGTTTCCTACAAGTTTGAAAACAAAAACAAGAACACAAAGTCGCACTAATCCTTGCGCTTTGTCTACGAACCAAAGTTCCCACCCAGGTTCTACTGTTTGTGACCCTCTTTTCCTTCTTTTAAAAAAAAAAATTCATATTACTTTACTTTTTTCTTAAGTTTTGGCTCAATATTTAATTCTCAACCACTTTAAAAATTTGATGTCCAATTCAGGTATATAGAAGTAACTTGAGAATCGTGCAAAACTCTTCATTTTTAAAGTCTGCTATGTGCATCAGTTATGTAATATGCAACTAATGCTACTGAGTCCTAAAAAGTTCAAATCTGGGACTGCTTCTTCTCAAATGACAATTGTCATGCAAAAGAAATCAATAGCAACGAGTTCAAAGTTGTCAAATTTGAGGTTTCGACAACTTCAGGATTCAGGAATTATTACAACCAACGCAATCTTAACTTCAATAGCTAAAAGAGAAAAATAAGTGGCTTGGGCATAGCTCAATCGGTAAGCACACTTTTATTCTAAATAGGAGGTCTCAAGTTCAATCCCCCCACCTCTAATTATCCAAAAAAAGAAGAGAGAAAAATGGAATAATTTCAAGAATGAATTATGAAGTCAGAAGAATGATGATACTAGGAAACGAAAGGAGAATCTGAGCATTCTCTAACCGTTCATGATAATTCGGAGCTTCGAGTATATTAAAACCAAATAATTGGGGTAGTCACTTGTTAGAGAAGCTCTTGTCATGATATCTGGTGTTTGTTTAGAAAATTTCAGGCAACAAAAAACAAGATGGGCCAAGAATAGGATGACTTCAATAGTATGATTCCAAATTCAAGTTTTATCCTTCAATTAATATAAAGATAATGATAAACAGTGGCACTAGAGTAGATCAGAAGAACCATCAAAAGGAATTAAATTAGGACATCTTGCCAGAAGAAAATGACGCTTGATCAGAAAAGCCAAGGAAGCATATACCCAAACTAACCAAAAATTTAAAAATAAAATCATCCATTCGAGTAAAAAATTCTTTCCAACCAAGTCCTTACTTCCTGCATCTACATTAAGATGGGCCTCAAACTAGAAAATCAGAAACCAGAACTTCAAAGAAATAACATACAAAAATTACTGAAAACAGAGAAAAATATAAATCAGAAGATAATGATATTGGTAAGGAAGAAACAAGCAAAATTACCTGGACAACGATTTGACAAGGTGAAGAAGCTCGTCCACAATACCAGTTAAATGACAATCACACTTCAAGTTGAAAGGTTGGAAGCTACAAATGGCCACTTATATTGAACTTTGGCGACAAAACCAATGGGAAATCTGGCAATTCGTTGGCTCTTATCCATTATTGAGATTTTTTTTCCTCAATAGGGATGACAATATTAACCACAACTAATATATAGCATATCTTGTATTTAACCACCAGACTAGACACATGTTACTTAATAACCACTTACATTGAATTTTGGTGACAAAACCGAGGGGAATCTGACAATCCCTTGACTCATATCCATTGCTGAGATTTTTTTTCTCCTAAATAAGGACGATATTATCAACCACAGTTAATATATATCATATCTTGTATTTAAGCATGAGAGTAGACACATAATCATTAAGTAACCACTTACATTGAACTTTGGTTACAAAACTGAGGGGAATCTCGCAATGCGTTGGCTCATATCCATTGTCGAGATTTTTTTTTCTTAATAAGGATGATATTATCAACAACAGTTAATATATAGCATATCTTGCATTAAAGCTCCCAACTAGATACAGAACCGCTCAATCTACACTATAGATGGGCACGTCATGCACATTCAATAGTTTCACCAGATAGGCCATTATTCTCATAGATAGGCTTGTGACACTCATTCATTGGTTTAATCAGGTAGGCCACTGTCACTAAAACCTCGTGATTTGAGATGTACAAACCATCAACCATCAAATTATAACTTACTATTATTTCTCCAACCGTGCTCGTTTCGGAAATTGTACTGTGCACTATACAGGTACTGAAGATTTTAATAGAAGTGTCAAAGAACCAGAGAGCTTATTCAAGTGACGATTAATCAAAAATCATTTGAAGTAGGAGGAGGGATTCTTTGAAGCATCAGAAAACAAAACTTGCATGCACCTGCACTAATGGATATTACCGGTTATTGTAGAAAGACAACTTTTACCAAACACCCTACTTATTCATCCACTCACAGTTAATATAGCTTATACACTGCAGCTATAATGTTTTTATTGTTAGCTTGTAAGTTAGACTCAATGTGCTTGATTTCATCAAATGGACATGTCTGCCTGATCCAAGCAAGCTGTACGGGTCATGAACACAATTTAAGGGATGAGCATCCACCATGGGATGCAAAGAAATTATGCAATTTAATGATTCAATATTTTTTCAACCTGCCTCTATCTAACCACGAACAACAGAAACAGAGGAGATGAAATGGAATCAATTTCAGATGGTGTTTAGCTGTTGAAATGATATCATGCCAAAGTTGTCAGCCTGGAAAAAGACAAAAGTAGAATAACATTAAGGTCCTACCGGGAGTCGAACCCAGGTCGCTGGATTCAAAGTCCAGAGTGCTAACCACTACACCATAGAACCTCATATGTTGAAATTTGATAAGTAATATATTTTATTTATACTTACTAACACAACGTTTTATGTAGAACATAGTTTTTTTTTTTTTTTAAAAAGAAATGTAATACTATGTTTTAAAACAATTGGAAATGTGTTTATTTTCAAATATTAGTGGTTTGGAAGTGTATACGCAGCCTCCTAGATTTTTTGTTGATCACCTTTTTTTTAATGTAAATAAGGTTAATATATCCAAGAAACGAACAATCAAATCAACAAGAAACAAATACAAAAAATCAAGAAATTTATATGGTTTGAATACCTAAAGCACCTAAACTCAATCTTCAAAAACACCCGATATCACTTCTGTATTTGAGAATATTAACCACACACTCTTTGTATTTTTCAACTCCCTACCCATTCTCTCTCTACTCACTATTCTCTGAAGATATATGGAAGTTGATTTTGGTTATACAATCAATCCTAAATCTTACACATTTCGACGTCCACCTTAAAGAACAGATCATGCATCCCCTGGTAGTAAAAAAACACGACTTGAAAAAATGGACAAACATTAATTGATTATTATAATTGATTATAGACCTATCTCTAATCCGAAAAGTTTTTATTTAGCATAAGTTTATGAAAGATATATAGCACAAATGTTTATCTTATCGTTAAATAATATGAGAAAAGACAAAAAAAAAATATTTTATTTTTATTTAAGGATAAAATGAACCCTTATGACATGTATCTTTGATGAACCCGAATTAAAGAATAATTTTTCCTCTAACCCAATAAGGCTAAGTGGAAAAATGAATATTATGCTCCAGTAAATATATAAATATTCAGTTTTATGCAAATAGAAAATGTGGTCGTTGTGTTTGTTTTAATTGGTATATAGTTACTCTGATATTGTGAATACGAACTTAGCTCAGTGATTGTGCCTCTACTCATGTGAGAATAATGTCCCATTTTGTTTTGAATTGTCATCTTTTCAGTAAAAGAAGTTATAACTTTTAAATATTTATAACTTTTTACCTCTAATTTTAAGGAGATACTATTCAACAATCTTAATCAAAAAAAATTCACCATATCATAGACTTAACAATATTTTTTACATGAAAATAACATATAAAAATATTTTTATAGAAGGATAAGTAATCTAATCTAATATATATGTATACAATAAAGTGTTGTACGCTGGTTTTGTCGCATGTGAAAGACATTTGTTCATTAATAACTTTGATTTTCCTCCTCGCATAATTAATTCATTTTGTTTTGTCACGTAAATATTCTTTTCTTTGTTTACTTTTACCACACGAAAAACAGTCTTTCCTGTTTTTCTATCACCTCTATGATAAAAAGTTTATTTATAAGATTTTACTATTGAGTTGATTAATTGATTTTTATTTTTTCATTTGTTTATAATCTATATATTCTTTTACTTGCGGGTCTTTCTTTATAAATTTTTCTATCAAATGCATAATGTCTTTCAAATCTTTATTTTTGAAATTTTTCTATTAGTTTTTATCTTTGATTTGCAAGATTTTTTGTGCTTGCGATTCTAATCTATCTTTTTCTTCTTTCACTTTGCAGGTTCTTCATAAAATTTTCTATTATTATTCAAATGTATGCATCATATCTTTCAAATTATTTAGATAACAATATTGATAGTTTACAATTCTATATTTCATACTCTTTTTGTCTAACTTTTTGATATTTTGATATAGGCATTTGTATATTGTAGATAAAATTGCTTTACGTAATGATTTATTTTTTAAAATTTCCCCGCACCGTCAAGTTAATTAATTTACACAAAATTAATTTTGATTTGTTTATTTGTGTTTCTTTTTTTCTCCTTTATTTACACAAAATTTACAATGGTGCGCTTCACTTTCATTTCGTAATTGTTCTATTAACACCCCCTCATGATCTTTACGAAAAAATTGAAAAGATATCTAACCTTATTAAATTAAATTCACTCATGTTATCTTTGAAAGACATTTGAAAGAACTTTCTATTTTTTTTATGATTGTATATTTTCTTGATCTTGACATAAACATGACAAGGGTAAAGTCCACGAATCTAGAGAGTTTGGTAAATTATATCTTTCATAGTTAAAATGTTTGATAAAAGTATTTGTGAAACTAAGTTATGTAAAACATTTAAAATAAACATAATATTAATATTGCCTAAATAATTGGAAAAAAACAATATTTTGTCAAAAGATATTCTTTGATGCCTATATCAGTCAATAATTTTTTGCTTACGTTTTGCAACACCGTAAACATAACCTCGAACAATCCACATTTTATACCACAACTTTACTTAACACAGTAATTAAATGTTATTAAATATAAAATTTATATTTTTACAGTTACAAAAAATAAATGTTATCACTCCATTGCAATTCCAAACCAACTCAATCCATAGCAATAAATTACATCAGTCTCTTCTAGTTACCTCCTTTCATTTGAGAAACTGTTTCTCTCTCTCTTAGCTCAAGCTGTCAGATTGTAACCATTTCATAACTCTTTTTCCCCATCAATCCCATTTTTGTTAAGACCAATCTCGTGCATGAAATCCTTGATGGCTCCTAAAATGGAATTACAGACCTAGATATGTTTAAGATCGGATGGAAGAATCAAAGAGCAAACACAAAAAGAAATCAGCATCCTCTGAATCCGTTTAGTACATCTTAAAGGGGAATAAACAACATGTGTGATTCTTTGGCATAAAAGAAAGGTACAGAATCATGCTCGCAGAAAAAATCGATGAGGTCAAAACTTGCAGGAGTCCCCTAAAGAATGATGTAGAACACGAATCACTGAGTCATATGTCTCAGTACTTTGCCTTCCCTCGTTTCCCATTTTTACCAAAGTTTTTACCCTTACTAGATTTGCTCTTCATGTAAGAGACTCTATTTGCCTTCTTCTGCCTCTCCTTCTGAACTTGATCAAGATCTTTATTTCTGAACACATGAACATTGGGCACTGAGTGCTGCTGCCTATTGCTCCCTCTAAACTTTCTACCCTCCCTGCTGCACAAAACCGTTTTCAATGACATATAATGAATCCATATTATCATTGCTATTACAACAGAGATAATTAGCAGTCCAAGCAAATATAAACTAGACATCTTTCCTCACTAACAAGAGTTACTGGACTGAAAGAAATTTGGAAAAGCAAAGTAATTCAGTGTCTCAGTGGCAGGCAACACAACTAGGTTACTGTGGGAGACCGCCACTACCAACCAATGACTACTGACTAGAATACAAGAAGGCAGTATATTGACTAACATTGTTTCTAAATTATACAGGTCAAATGACATTTCATGTTTGATAGAATATCGGGCTACTCATTCTTGTATCTGGTTATAAAAGGTCAGTTTCTTTAGTTGCTGCCTGAGCTTAAAATAATTTAGTCATAGCAAAAAATTCTTTATTTTATCTAAAATAAACAAAAGATATTACTTATAATGAAAACATAAAAGAAAAGATATTGATCAACTTAAGCCACATCTAATTAAAGGGATCATAAAGCAATAAACCTGGCAAAGTTTAACCAAACCCATGGACCCTAACCCGTCGGATCAACCAGAACTCAGCCCGAAAATTAGCAGAGCAGGTATGGAATTACATGCTTGACCCAACAGATCAAAGATTGTGGATTGATTTTTTAGTAATCAGTAACCCTTTCAGTTTAGCTCTGACCATGTAAAAGCCTAACATTAATTGTCTTTTTCCTTTTTGTTTACAATTTCATGATAATTGTTTACTTATTACGAAAAAAGAACTAAATTATCATAAAAAAATTAAAATCAAAATATATAAGGTAGGCAGATTGATAAGTCGGATTCAAGTCCAAGATAAATAAATGGGCTAGATTCGGGTTATGATTTGGGGCAGTTCTATTGCCAGAGAAGCAATGACTGCTTCTACATCAGAAGCATCCAGTGACACAAGGCATCTCTATTTGTTACTAAAAGACAAAGATTGTGGAAATAACGCCTCCCTTTCTTAACCCAACTATAAATGGGTCAGGTTCGGGTTAAGCCTTTTAAGACTCAATTATCGATTGACCTGAACCCTAACTTGCCAAAATTCTCCCACCTACCAGGACTACAAAACAAGCAAAGACCCACTGAAAGAAAAATAAAAGGGATTTGGGGGGGGGGGGGGGGGGGGGGGGGCTTTTTCTTTAATCCTTTTCCCTTTATTTGGTTTAGATATTCATGAATATCATAAAGTGCACTCATATCCTCAAAACCCTTCAGCACGGGCTAGGAAAGCCAAAAAAAAACTGAACTAATCTAACTAAATTTGAGAGATCAATCAAGAGATAGTAAGTGCTACCTGACAAGCTTGTGGTTTCCTCAGCATCTCCTCCGTTACTTGTTCGTCCAAGAGATACTTTCTTGTGAGACCTTTCTTTCCATTTCTTATATATCCCAGTTTTGTTAGTTTTCACTTTAGCACCACTCTTTGTCTTTATCTGTGCGCCAATATGAAAACAAAGAGTGAAAAATCCTGAACCAGTAAATGGGTGATAAGCATATCAATTTACTTTGATAATATCAAATTACTTATTAACTTAATAACTCCCATCATTTACACCATTAATATAAAGATCAAATGATTTTATCACGAAGATGTACTAGGTAGGACGTGATGTTCATTCATCCAAATACATTTACTTGTTTGCCATAAAAGACACTAAATGTGTGTTTAGTAGGAGAGAAAAGTATACAGATGGAAAACTAGAAGAATAGAAAAGTAGGAAGAGTGACTTGTTCCTTCGAGTGTTTAGTAGAGAAGACGCAAACTAAGAGGAAATAAAATAGTTTTCTCTTAGAATGGAAAAATGAGAGGAAAAAAATGTAACTAATAGTATTATTTTTACCATTTAATAAGGGATTAGATGGTGATAAATTAGTAAAATGATAATCCCATTTATTTCCTCTCATTTTTCACTCTCCAACCCTCCCAATTTGGAAAGATTATGATTTGTACATGTAATAGGAAAACACTCATCCTCTTGGTTTTCTTTCCTCACTTTTTTCTCCTACTAAACAAGAGAAAATTACACTCCATCCATTTTTCTTTCCTCTCAGTTTTCTTTCCACTCTCTTTTCTCTCCTACTAAACACACCCAAAAAATTTCGTCAAAAGTCCAGGGTCCAAGTTGTAATTTTCTTTCATAAACTGGAAGCGCTTGCTTTATGTGTCAGAGATAATCTACACAAGATTTAGATTTGAAAGAGAAAGGGGAAATTCCTCTTAAGTTCTAGTCATTACTGAAGATGTGGCCTACAACAAGTAACTAAAAGCTTGCATAGAAAAGCAGTAACATAAAAAGAGAAATAAGGAAATTATCAAACTGAAAGCCACCCAGCGTTTTACCTTATAGTAGTAGATAATACAGCAGTAAATTAATGCTTAACTTGCATCAACTATGCTATATAACCACTCCTATTAAAGTATCATAAATTTTATTACAATATGTCTTTCATAGGGAAGACAGTGAATAAATGATCGCAATATCGTTTCCACCGACTGGGCAGATAATTATTCACATAGGTATTCACTCTTCCAAGCTGTGGGTTCTGTAGATAGTATGTCCCAAACTTAAAACTACACAAATCCTGTTACTGCTCCCTTTCTTGAAGGGTAGGAGTGTAGGACTATTACTTGCATAGATGTTCTAATTAATAACATAATGGGTTAATTTTTCATGTCTATGAGCTGATATGCAAAGATACTAAATCGAAAGCATAGATAATAACCCAGAAGATAATGAAACAAGAATAAGAGCTAAAAAAAAGTACCTTTCCACTGGCTGTAACACGTTCACCATTGTTCAACTTGATGTACTTTTTACTCCTCTGCCACAAAATAGATTCATGAAGTTCAAAAGAGAATGTAATGTACATTAGATAACAATGAAAAAGAAACATTCAACTTTTGGAAGTACCTTATCCCAGTGATAAGAAGATTTCTGTTTCTGCATGCCTCCACCATCATCTGCAACTAGATCTAGGACAGCAGCTTCCAACCTACGATAAATGATGTCATCAGGTGCCCGAATTGGAAAAAATGTACTCAATCACTAAATGCATATAAGATCAAAACTAAAGCAGAAACTTTCAGATCCTTTTCGTTCTCGACGTAGGAATATCTCTCATGCTGCAGCACTAGTAGACACATGAGCTTGCAGATACAGACACACAAATGAACAGAGAGAGAGAGAGAGAAGCATTTACAGAATAAAAGGATCTATCCAATAGTGAGCCTCAAATTAAAGACAACACGAGGGCAAAGAGTTGGCAACCATATGTAAAATCTCAACATGAGCTTTAAGTTACGCAAGCCTACACGGGTATACAGAGTTTATATAAGCCTTCACCAACATACCCTCCTATTATCAAATTTAAAGTGAACTCCCTGTCCCCATCCACCAAATTACTTGTCATGTGAAAACTGTCGCAAGAAAATGGAAGTGAACCTAATTGGCACAATTTTGACAAACATAACAGCAACTCTAGATGAGAATCAGTTGTCAAGAGCATTAACCAATCAAATCCATCTCTATTCTCATTTTAAACCTAGTCCATTTATTGCAGATAGATTTGGAACTCAGTTATATGTCCAAAAGATGTGGCATATACATACAGTCTACATGTACTATTTATAGTTCTTTTAAAAAAAATTAAGATGAACGATGACTATCTAGCCCAAATTAATGAAAGGATAAGTGAGATACGTCTCCATCAAGTCAAGAATTGAATCCCATGTTTGAACCAACAAAACATCCAAATCATAAAAGTAACAATTTCATAATAAAATCTTTCACTATACCCGGTGCCAATTTCTGCTGTTCCAGGCAAACCTAGTTTGGAAGTTATAAACCATCAAAATGACTAATCAAAATCAACATGCAAACTGAGAATAATCTTTTACCTATTTGATCCTAATCCTTGGTTGGCTCTTACCGAGAGTCCAGCCTCCGTATGCTGAATGTCATACCAACATACAAACTAAATAGCTAGCAAAGTTTTTAACGTCAAACAAATTTGAAGCATATACTTGACAATACCATTCCATAAATAACATATTATTGTCCACCAGCAACCAAGATGGGTAACCTTCCATGAAACTATAATTGACAAAAAACTTAATGCTAGAAGAGATAAGATAACCTACATGATTCATTGGTACAGAACTAATAAAGAACTCCTCATCCTTGAAGCTTTTTGCCTTTCTTTTAGAACCACAAGCTCCTAAAATTCAAAAGAAAAAAATCAAAATTTTAATTAACCAAAGAAATAGAAAACCATATTTTCATGCCAGATTATACAACATTATCACAACTGAAAGATATAATTCCATAAGTAGAAGATATTCAGAGGGCGAGAGAGGTACTAAATGCAAATACACATGCACATGCCCATGTACGAACAGGCACACAAATAGAGACAACAATAACCCAACCTTTTCCATCCTTTTCCTTTGAAGACGTAACTGCAGATTCAATTTTCTACAAGTATCAAAATATTTATTTAGATACATAAGAAAAGCCAGGAAGCTACCAACAACATAGAACATGAATAGAAATCAAATAATTCTACCATTACTATCTATCTTCATTAAGCAATAGCACAAAGAGCAAGCATCACAGCCAAAGGTTGTAAACTGTACTAGTCAAATAAACAAAGGGGCTTGGAGACGCAATATTAGCCAACAAAACCCAGGACCAAGATTCAAGGCTAGCCATACAAAGACATGGAAAAGATAAAGCATTTACACGACCGATCAGCTAGCCTAATGAAATATGACCAAACCAGAAAAAAGAAAAACACGTGAGAGATGAAAATCAACATTTTCCCAGCCATTAAATTTCTATGTATTTAGGGACCCGTGCCTTTCAAATTCTCCCCCTACACATGTTAATGATATATAAGTTTAGCTCCTTGTGGACTACCAAAATATTTATAGAAAAAATCAACTCACTCGTGTCAACATCTCATCTTGAAATAGATTCACTCTCAATATGTTTTTCAACCATCTAGATTTCACTATCACAAAGGCATTGCTTCCTTGTCTAAATTTTCCCTCACAACATGATAGTATCCAACAACCACAACAGTCCAACAGTTCCATCATGCATCCTAGTAAAATCTTCTAGAATTATTCTGAGAGCCTGTTTAAGTTAGCTGAAGAAAACCAACTTATAGCTATGCAGATTCTGAGTGAATCAGGTTCTTAAAGCGGGTTAATAAAATAAGCAATTTGGCATTGGGCAAAAAGGGTTGAAGCCACAAATAAGTTGTGAACATGTTTCGAAAAAGTGTGTTGGAATTAGCTTATAGCTATTAAACTGACGACAAAGGGAATGAGAGGATATGGTTCTTGTTCTTTGTTTTGGAAGATTGATTTTCACCTAATTTTTATTTAAATAAATTATTTTTATAATAAATATTAGTAAATATAAATAATATTTAAGGTTATTTAAATGAAACTGAAAATATTTTAGTAAATTACAATTTCATTATTTTTTATTTATGTTAACTTAGTGTAATATAATGGTGAGTATAATATTAATAACTATTAGTTGGATATTAATAACTAATGAGTTGCATATTAATAACTACATTAAACAAACAGTCAACAAAACGAATTTAAACAAACTGAGCTAACGATAGGCAATGAAACTAATTGAATACTTATAATTAATATTAATAATCATTGTCTATAATTAATTACCATTTAAAAAACAAAAATAAAAAATTATTTCAATTTTATTTCCATAATCAAAACAAAAAAAACTAAAAGAAGCCATATACAAATCCGTTCAAATATTTTTATTTTCATAAAAAGCTTTTAAAAAAAAGGAATATAGAAAACCATAAATAAATCGAAAGAAAATTAAAAAATCAAAACAAGAAAATTAAAAAAAAGAGGCTAGAACTGGCCTAGACCAGATCTGAGGACCGCCACACCAACAGTGGCCTGCACAGCTGCTTTTCAGGCCATGTGCGGCCGTGCTACTGCTCCAGCGCAGGCACGGACATGGCCTGGTGCGACCAGAGAGGAAAAAGAATGGTAGGGTAAAATCAGTGTGTATATATATATATATATATATATATATATAATTTTGAAAAGAAAAAAAAAACTCAGGGGTATTATGGTCTTTTAATTGGTCAACCCAACTTATGAAAATGAGATTAAATCCATAAGTTGGCTGCCTCCAGCTTACCAAAACTCAGCTTAAAGCAGATTAAAGTTGTCATCTTTAATCACCTCCCAAGTTATCCAAACATGTAGGAGCAAATATAAAACCAGCCTCTGGTTTGACAAAGTGATAACTTTATCCAAACAGAGTCTTATAGCAGACTAAGAGAGAGTATGAACATGAGCTTCTGCTATTGGCCTCAATTCTAAGTTCACTCTCCATAAGCATTACATGCAAAACACTCCTAAGACAAACAACTTCATTCAAAGATCTCGGAGATAATTTCACATCCTAAACTTTAAACTAGACAACTGTCTCCCTGATGTAAATGACCATGCAGAGATGCGGTGGGCAAATACAAACTATTGTGAAATATGAGAATACGCAGATGAGATCTGACAGTGGTTTGTGAAAATGTATCACATAAACAGTGGATCTATTACTATGCCTGCGTTCATTAGCATATAATACACTTACATTTTCCACGTGATTGTTAGAGCGTTGTTGATGTACCAAATTAATGATCCTCTCGTGAATTGCTCTCTTCTTCTTCATCACATCAGCCACCTGCAAGTAAGCCATATCCTCATTGTACTACTAGATAAATAGGAGCATAGCAATAAATATAGAGGGAATAGACAAATGTATACGAAATCAAAGATCAGCAGAAGAAAGATAAAAGAAAGGAAAATCCCCAAGAAAGACAAAACATGACTAAGTTCACGCACATTTCAGTACATATCAAGCTCTTAAGATAGTTTTTTTAATTGGGTGACACCCCCTTGGTGCCTTTGATATATATAAATTTTTATTGAAAAAATTGAGAAGTTACTATAAGTAATTGTAAATCATATCTACCTACACAGAAAAAAGAGAAAAAGATGGCCAAAAATGGGCTCACCTGTAGATGCTTTGATTTGGCAGCTTCACCTTCTGCTTCCAAAATGGTCTGCTTTGGCCTAATATAAATCAATAGTTAAAATTTCACAAGAACCCCCTCCCCTTCTAAAAAAAATGGGGAAGATAGCAATTTAGGAAAACAAATTAATCTCTTTCTTAAAAGTAGAAAAAGAAACCAAGAAGCTTCAAGTACTCACCTAAATGTCTTCAAGCGCTCAGAAAGTGCCATTGCCATTAAATCACCACCTTCCAGAACATTTTTAAATATAGGATGCAACCATTCTCGGGATAAATCCTTTGTTCTTTTAATGGATTCCCGTGAAGGCAAGGGCTTCGTTTTCGAGTACAAGCGAAATGCGTTTGTACAGGTTTTTGCATAGAAGTCAGCTCCGCAGATGAATCAATGATTTCTCGAACTCTGTCTGAAATAAGATCAATAACTGTCTGGGGAAAACGCCCATAAACAGTTTTTTTATTTGAAATTGCTTGATCAATTTTACTCATCACTCCATCTATATCCTGCAAAACCTCCTCCTCAGAGGGCGCAGCCCTGACTGGTTTTGAGAGAAATAGATGAAGATCCAAAAGGTACGGCATATCCTCAGATGTCAAAAAAGAAAATGCAGGTACCAGTCCGACCTGCCCTAGCAGCTCGCCCTACTTGATGGACAAAAATTTTAGGTTTTGGGGGAAAGTCCTAGTTGATGACATTATCAAGCAAAGGTATGTCAATTCCCCTAGCTGTGACATCTGTCACAATTAACAACATAGTCTTTCTTGCTCTGAACCTTGATACATGAATCTTGCGAGCATCTTGGTCCATATCACCATAGGATACAGAGGGCTCAATACCCTCTTCCCTAAACAATATATTAAGGAACTCCACATGATGTTTTGTGGAAACAAATATCAACGTCTGCTGATCAGAACCAATGTGCTCCCTTATCAAATACAGCAATGCTGCATGTTTCTCTTCCTGGCGTAAGGTGAAAAAGGCAAGCTTCAAGTCGGGACTAATCTTGGTTTCCACATCTAGCCGCACGAGCTGAGGATCTCGCAGACCAGCCTTAGCAAATTCGGCAAGAGCACTAGGTAAGGTGGCACTAAAAAGCAAAGTCTGGCGATTTTCACTCAACTGGGCAAGGATTTTATGCAACTGTTCAGCAAAACCCGTGCCAAAAAGACTATCTGCTTCATCGAAAACCACATACTCAACTGTACGAAGTGACATGTCGTCTACTTCACACAAATGGTGCATAAGCCTACCAGGAGTTGCAATAATGACATCAGGATTTTGTGCCAATTCTTCAAACTGGCTTTCTATGCTATCACCACCAACCAGCAAACTAATACGGAGATCTGAAACAATGATGACAAGTAAGGACATGTCATTTTTTGGTTTGATGTAAATGAAATCAAAGGAAAACACAATATCCAACAGTCAATTAGGTCAGCCAGCACTTCAGAAAAAGTACGATGCCCTATTCCAGAAAGCTGGTCTGCCATGCATATTTTTCAGTTATAACTTATAGTCTTATAGTAATCTAATTATCTCAATATCGAGCAATCTCGTCTATCACCATTTATATTGAGGCCAAACTCTATTTTCCTCATCTAGTTTTCTTCCAACAAACATGGAGCATAACCTCAGCTCCAATGCAGGTCTTCCTCACAAAGACCACTAAAAATCAAACTTAACTTATTTCCAAAACAATCCTCATTATCTTTGACGAAAAGCAATATATGTATACACGTTAACCTTTTTCATTTTCACAACACAACTTTCCCGGCAGTACAAAAAGGACTGATTCTCTTTAGCTGTTACTACTTCAATTGCATTAATCTCCCACCAGGTTCCAGCTAAATCAATTAATTAAGCATGGAACATTCAAATCTTCAAAACTCTCATTGTTAAGCTAAGGAAACCAACTTAGAAAGAAAAAAGAATCTGAAACAATCGATAACAAAGAAGAAATTTCTCAAGACCCCAAACCTGTAAACTTCCCCAACTCCTTGGCGAACTTAAAGGTCTGCAAGGCCAAGTCTCGCGTGGGAGACAAGATGAGAGCCCTAACCCCTCCCTGGGGAACGTGTTGCTTGAGCTTCTCGAGCATGCGGACGAGGAAGGCGGCTGTTTTTCCGGAGCTGGTTCGGGCCATGGCGACGACGTCAGCGCTAGCGAGGATGAGGGGCATGGTCTTCCGCTGGATCGGGGTGGGGACCTTGTAACCCTTCCGCTTGATTCCTCCAAAAATGGTGGGGCTCAGGTTCAATGACTCGAACCCTCCTGATTTTGCTTTTTTCTTCTGTTTCTCCATTCGTTTTAGGTCCTCTTTGGAGCTCACAAGGAGCTGTTTTTGACCCATACTGAATGCAAAAGGTGGAGATTACATACAGATCACGGAGGGAGTGGCTATGGAGTCCGTTTGAAAGAATCGGCTTATATGCTCCCGCGTGTATGTTTGTTTGAGCTCCCGAATCCTGACTATTGAACGGCAAAATCTAAACCCTTAGGAGGTTTTTCCTTCTTCTCTTTGTGGGGTTTTATTCAATGGGCCCAAATGGAATGGATTGAAATTTAACCCAAAGTTTGCCCAATTAGAAGAGCCCTAACCTACATGGCCGAGTCACTCTTATCATTGTTTCTTTTTCCAATCATCACAAAGAAGTAGAGAACAAGAGGGAAAAAAATTCGTTGGTTCTGTGAGATGGTTTTTTGTTTTTTTCTTTCTACATGAATATATAAATTAAAAGTCTTTCGATCATAATTCAAATTGTGAATTGAGAACATTGAGGAAGCCAAAGAATTGTGAGATACATGCTGTGAAGTGAGGAGGAGAAATTATTATGTGATCCTGATCCTATACAGTATTACTATTCGTTCATTGGTAATATGAGAAACTCAAATGGTAATTTAAAATAACTTGAGTGATAATTTTAAAAACTCGAGTAATACCAATATGATGTGTTACTCGAGTTTTTTTAAATTACCACTTGATTTCTTCATATTACCAATAGACAAATGATAACATTGTGTAAAATTAAGAGCACCCAATAAAATCTCGTGAAGTGAAAAGCCCTTTTATATGATAGTTGGTAATATTTGACTAGATTTTTAGGTGAAATTACTTTTTTGTATTTGATCACATGTAATTTTCAATCGGGTGGTGCTTTCGAGTTATGGGTTTACTTTTTTACTTTCATAGAATGTTACATATGGTCATCTGATTGATGAGGAAAATTTATCTTACATTAATATTGAAAAATCTCAAATATCAAATGTCATTTAAAATTTGAAACTTCTCACAAACCAAAAAAAAAAAACCATTATTTAAAATTTATAAAACTACAAAAATAAGCAAATATATGATCTCGAAAATTGAATAACATAAAAAGAGAGATTTATGCCTCTTTGTTCTGTCATACTCTATAATGTCATCATGGTGATAGAATAAGAGCAAAGATATAAAAAAAAAATAATCTTTCTAAACGTGAAAATATAATATTTCTATACTTATTTTTCATCATATATAAGAAATTATGAAATTGTATAATGAAATAATCATTTTTTTATTTACTTTTTTCATCAAATGTAAAATGGATGAAACTGTTTTATTTTATCCACATATTAATATTATCATTTTCTTAATCCAATGTGCAAACGTTTACATAATCAGTTAAAAGATAAATTGTGCATACAATTATTTTCATTTGTTTTTTTCTTTGAATCAAAATTAATCTGTTAAATCAGTTTGGAAACAAATAAAAATTGAATTCATTTTATTTTTTAATGAATTAAAAATAAAATTTATTTAGAAATAAATTTTTATATTAGATTTTTTTATATTAAATTGTAGAATTTCTTTTTATTATCATATTTAAAATATTTGAAATAAATAAATAAAAGATCAAAAAATGAGGGATGGAATGGAAAGGGGAGGGAGAGATAATATTTTGATCAAAATAGCTTTTTACTCTTCATTTTGTAAAATTCATTTGTAAATTCTATCAATTTTGATAAAATTTGCAACGAACAAACTCAATTTCACAATGAATTCCATAATTTTATTTATTCTAAGCATGATAACTATAAAATTCAAAATAAAATTCATAAAATTCATTTAATCCAAACAGAGTGTTAGTCTCTCAACTCAATAGTTAAATTAGTGTAATCATAGGTGTACGCATTAACCGACTATGATTATAACTATTATCATCCTTATTAGTGCTTAGATTGTAGTAATTGTCTTTCCTTTCAAGGATTGAATTCTTACTCCTCTTAAGGAGCACTTGCAATTTAAAATTAGTGTCTAACAATGGTCAAACAGAAAGTTATCATTCAACTGTATGATGAACTTATAAGAAATGTCAGGGAAACATTGAAATTAGATAATATGATTTATCATTAATCAATAAAATAATTGGACCAATTATGGCATATTATACAAAGGAAGTTTTTCAGGTTTAAGCTAAATCACTTGGCCCAACTGTAATCAAGGAGTAAATATTCATAAGATACAATTAAGGAAAGTTTGGAAAGGTATTAAAGTTAGCTTAAAACATGTTATCTAAAATTGTTTTAAAGCAAATTTTACCAAAAACCAATTTAAACTAACATACTTTAAACTAGTTTTAATACCTTTCCAAAAACATCGTTTTAATCGGTTTTATGTCAAATATATGCATCTCACCTCAGTCTTACTCTCACCATGCTTCTCACATTCTTTCTTACTACTTTTCTTTCCTTTCTTTTCTTTCTCACATTCTTTCTTACTACCTTTCTTTCCTTTCTTTACGACTTCTTTTATAGTCTTCTCTTCTCCATTCTTATTCCCAGCTTCCTCATTTTCATTACTCTTCGCATTTAGAAATTCAATGAGACTTTCAAGTGCAACTTCAGGATCGTCACTTTTCATCAACTGCTGTGCCACTTCTGCTGGAGTAACCTCAACGTTCTGCATAAGATTTTCAATGGATCCAAAAAGTTTGTGATCTTTGATCCCAAGATATGTCGTGGCAAGCTTTTTGAAACCAAAAGGAGTACAATAACCCATGTAAATATGAACATCCATCCGACCCGGCCGTAACAGAGCTGGATCTAACTTCTCTTTGTGATTCGTGGTGAAGATGATTATTCTTTCGTCTCCACAACTTGACCATAACCCATCAATGAAATTAAGTAGCCCTGACAGTGTTACCTGTAAAATTAAATGAACCCCCAAAAAAAACACTTCTATCAGGCTTTCAAGTTCATTTCTTAAATTGTGTTTTGTTCGATGTTTGGATTGAGAGAAACAGAATAAATGAAAAGGAATGATACATTCATATAATTTTAAATTTAATAAAAGGAACACCTATTCCTTCCATTCCTTTCCTTTATTTTCGTTCATCTTTATTCAAAAATAAAGAAACGAAAAGATGAATATATATTTAAAGGGAAGGGATGAAACTACCTCCAGTTCCTTCCTTATTTATTTGGGTTGTGAGAGAATAGAGGGAAAGGAAAAAAAAATGTGTAACTCTTCACTTTCTTTCTTTTCCCTTCATTTTCCTCTATCCAAACACAAAAACTCTCAAAGAGTAATACCCAATCCCCTCTTTTCTCTTTTCTTTCCCCTCAAATTCACTCCACTCCAAAACACATTATTTGATAATGAGACGAAAACAAAAACAGAGGAACAACAACAATAACAATCCCCTGAAAGAATTATTGGGAGGAGAGGGGATAAAATACTCTCCCATCCCTTTCCCATCCTCTTTTTAAAAAAACACTAGTTATAGCTTATAATATCCATTCTCCTCCCATTTCTTTCTTTCCCACCCAATCCCCTCCGTCCCAATCACGTTGCTTAGATAAGGATAGAACACAAAAACAGAGGGAAAAAAACAAAAGAACAACAACAACAAAAAAATGAACTAAGAAGAAAAATGAATATAAGAAGCATGAATTAGTATTAGTTACCCCTGGATCAATAGTAGGCAGCTTGGTCGGCTCCTCATCGTCTGAATCTGAATCTGATTCAGCACCACCACGTTCGTGTGACACCTTTGTGCTGCAATCTATGTCCTCAATTAGCAGAATGGATCGGTTGGTGGTGGAGGTGAGAATCCGCCTTAAATCAGCATCACTTTTAACACTTTGAAACTGAAGATCATAAATGTTGTACCTCATGTAATTAGCAATGGCTGCAACCAGCGACGATTTCCCAGTCCCCGGTGGGCCGTAGAGAAGGTAACCCCGTTTCCAAGCTCTACCCACGCTCTCAAAGAATTCCTTTCTCTGCACAAAGGCGTCGAGATCTTCAATTATAGATTGCTTGAGCTCCGGCTCCATTGCTACAGTGTCAAAGGTAGAAGGGTGTCTGAAAATAGTTGATTCCCACATCGAATAATCCTGGTTGTATGTGTAAATGTTGAGGCTCTCACGCTTCTTCAAGATGGATTGCGCTGTTCTTGAAATGTAGGGGAAGTAATTCTTCAGGATTCCCTCTCTAAATTTTTTCTTGCAAGTGAGATTAAAGTATCTTCTATCACGGAGGTAGTACTTTTTGGACTCCACTGAGTGAAGACTCCACTCTAAATGAATCCCTTGGTATTCATCAATGATTTTGATGTCTACAGGAATGCTTGGTTTTGGTGGAGCTGTTGGGTTGTGTGAGTCATTTGAGCCGATGAGGAGACTGGTGGTGGAAGGGCCGATTTTGGTAGGAAGATAGACTTCAACAGCTCGAAAGGTTTCGTTATGGACAGCTTGCCAGCGTTCTTCGATGACAAAAGTGAAGTCAGATGAAAAACGAGAGGATATGATATCGGAGAATTTTGAGGCTAAGAAATCTTGCAAACGCTTTGGGATCATTTCGTTCAAGATTGTTCGGATTAACATGGTTAAGGCAGAGAGAGAGGCATAGGCAGAGAGGAGGGTGGAAACAGAGGGAAGTTCTTTCAACAGAGAAGCCATTTTTATCTTTCTCGAACTCAAAAACACACATATAATTATACAACAGAGAGAGAGGGCTCCTTCCCTTCTGTTGAAAGTGGAAACTAGTAAATGAAATGAAAAGTAGAGGGTCGATTGTGAATGTGAGTTATATTTGTCATGCTTGGGCAATTGTGTCTAAAATAAGCGATCTGACACCTCTATAAATTAGGGACATTTTTTATTCTTTCAACTGTTACCTTCCGTAGAAAACAAAATCACGAAACCAACCCTAACTACGGTTGTCGGCACGTGGAATTCTTGCAGTTATTGACTCCTATTAAGATTAACCCTCAGATTTTGCAAAACAGAAGATCGGACCATTTTCGTCATTTTATTGGCAGTGTTTTCCACTAACAGTCGCTTGGCCGACCCTTCATCCGCGTAAGCAGCACGTGCGACGATCAATGCCAATGGATAAGGACGAAACTTGACTTGAATATAGATAGTCAGTGGAATCTATCGATGATGTATTTTTTCGATTATTTATTAATTTATTTTTTTTTTCAAAAAAATGTATCGGGCGAATAAAAGAATGAATATGCTTTATTGAATTACTTTTAATATTTTTTTTTAGTTTTATGGCTTTCCTAATTTTTTTTTCTTTGTAATTTGATTCACATTAATTTGGATACACGTGAATAAATAACATAATGTGAACGGAATTAGGTAGCTAAATACCTAAAGATTAAAAAATATATAATAAAATAAAAAGAAAGAGACCAGAAGCTCTGACATTGACTAAGACTGAAATCTCTGGCATGCGAATGAAAAGCAGCAAGAGTGAACGACCACTATTATTTACAAGAAAGTTCCAACTTTATTACGTGTACTTTTTTTTGTCGTCCTTATATGGAAAATGCTAGGAAGATGCATGCCTTGTAAAGCAAGCACGCATACACGGTGTTAACACCGTTTAGCGTTTCTTATTTGGGGCCGAAAGATTACTACTTGGGCTTGCATATTACTGGCAGAATATGCTACCTTGGTAAAGCACTAATACTGATAGTAAACTAAATAAGAAGATTAAAATATTTATGGACGGTGTTAAAGATGGAAAACCATTGGTTGGGCCCCATGACCATGATCTTAGAATCTTGGAAGAAGAAAAAACACACAACACGCCAACAAAATTTGCTTTCTTGGTCATCAAAAGACCAAACATCAGAAGGTGCTTGCCTGTCAATTGTCATTCAGGACAATAATAAGTTACTTCCTCTTTTCTTTTCTGTTGTAAAATTTTCTCAATGCCAAACTACTCCGAGAAATTCGCGTCTCATGTTAGGGTCACCAAGCGCCATGCTTTTTACAGTATCACAACAGATATAGTCGATGTAGAACCTCTTAATAAGGTCCATTGTTGCAGAGCTTATGCATCCCATCCTATCTGACCAATCTTTTCAGAAAATAAAAATAAAGCAAAAGGTGAGGGTAACAACAATCAGAGTTTGAACAAATTATAACATGTCACCACCAATAGTTTTAGTGTATGGGTGAGCTTGGGTTAAGTCCTCTCATTGTGATGGAGTGTGACAAACTTTTATCCGATGATCTAACATTAATCAACACTTACGTCTAACTCATGTGTTGACACAAAATTGATAGGGACTTTACTCTCTTTCTTCCAAAATTTTTTAGCACAAAAATAAAATTATGACATCATAACTTGAAAACTCCTCATAGCCGCAACTAGTAGACCAGTAACAAAAGGACCAGCTAAAAGAAACTTGTCAATCGAAATCCCTAATTTTTCTGGCTTGAGTGCTACCACCATCTTTAGTGCAAGACAAAACACCAGTAAGAGGTGCTTTATCTTTAACTACAATATATGGGAAAACAGACCCCTGAGATAAATTACAACCTTGATGAATCTGATTATGAGTTTTCAAATCGAACTACAACGCAATTAATGTTGTCAGAGCTTCCTCTTGCGTAAGCTTCTAGTACAATTTTTCTGGATGCTGCTGCTGCTGCTGCATCTGTTATATGTCCTCCACTATGGCCAGAGCATCCTGAAAACAGAAGCAAATAGAGATGCTTGATTCCACTAATAGTGAGATACACCCAGCAAATGCTATCCAAATCACTGAGATTAGAGTTGTTCAAACAGTCAGTTCGGACGGTATGAGTCGATTAAAAAAATTAACTGATCATTTTGGTATAAAATATTTTGTTCCAACCCGACCAATGACCAATTTTATTAGTGTATTCCAATTTTTTTTGGAGTTATTGACCAGACATTAAAAATATATTATTTTATATATATTTATAATTATTAATAATTTAATAATATGTATAGTATGAGTTAATTTTTTTTATATATTTATAATTATTAATAAAGTTATTATCATCAAACACCTTTACATTTTGTCTTGTATTTCAATGTTCCCTTCTTATTTTAAAAATGATCAATCTACCCCTTATATTATAAGTATGTATCCAATAAACCCCTTTTAGTGATAATTCTGACGAAACTGATATCGATGTACACAAAAATCTTGACCAAAGTTGATACCGACGCACAAAAAAATCTTGACTAATTTTTATTCCTTATTTAGTAGTTAAAGATTTTTGAGTGCGTGAATATCAATTTCGCCGGAATTATCACTAGAAGGGTTTATTGGACACATATCTAAAATGTAGAAGGTAAATTGATCGTCTTTAAAATGTAAAAGGAACATTGAAACATATAGCTAAATGTAGGAGTGTTTGGTAATAATAACCTTTGTTAATAATTTAATTTATATATTAATAATTTATTAAGTAAATAAGTTGGTTAATAAGCCAGTTCAATTAAGAATTATTTTGTCTACCAACCGATCCGACTTACCGACTTATAAATATGAAACACCCTACTCATACCATATATCCGACTTAACCGAACCAAATTTTTTAATCGGTTCGAAACTGGTGCCCTAACTGAGATGTAAATTGTAAGAGAAGATAAAACTATCCTATCACTCTTCAATGAAATTATAACTGAATTCCTGAACAAGAATCTACATTATTGGAATATGGAAGAACACTTGTTTTAGAAACAAAAGGAATGCTCTATGCGGGCATTCACAAAATCAAAACATGTAACCCAGAGCATTTATAGATGCTACATCTAGTTTACAACATTGGTGGCTTGGGAAAATCTAGAGGACACAAGTTCAACCAAACAGCGGTGCTTCTCTGTAGGGCTGTACACTCAGAGTGCGCAGCACTAGAGCTTGTATAATTTTCAAACCTTTGGAAAGTAAACAAGAAAACACAAACTCTCAGACACAGCATATGCAACTAACTGGCTTAATGCATAAATGGGCAGGAAATTTACGAGAAACTGTCCAGTAACTTGAGGCCAGCATCCTCTATTACATAATCAAAGATTTATTTCATATGGCATACATAGTAACCTAAATATTACACAACCCTCACCATAACAACAAAAGAAGAAAGTCAGGGAAGACCACTCTTAAGTGTCAAGGGAAGATGGTAAAAGAGAATACCAATAAGTTAGTAGCTGCAATTAAGAGGAAAGGAAGGAAAGAGACAGGTACTTAGGTAAGCACCTCCCATTTGAGAGTATGATTATTAGAAAGAGTGAAAGACTAATACATATAAGTGAAATATGACAACCATAAGGTATTGATTTAATTGAAAGGGTAGCACGAACGTCATGCTCTCTCAAGATAAATGCTAATTAGATACTAATAACAGAAGGTTGGAAAAAGTAACAGGGATGTGCAGCCGCCACAAATTTTCAGCCAGGGTAGGTGTTACTGTGTTAACTGCACAATATCTTATGGTACTACCAAAAGTATAAGCTGAACATACTTCTCCTTTAGAGATGACAACCACCTAACCTGCTGGAGCCTCGGAGCTAACGCCCCCTTTGAATCGTTCTGTTTTTGAAGATCTGAGGTGGGTGGTTTCAGGAAAAAATACATTAACCCACTTGCCGGGGGGGGGGGGGGGGGGGGGAGGGGTACAGGGCGGGCAGTGACAGTTTTAGTATGTTCCAACCCTAGATAAAGAAATCTCAATTTACCCTTATTTTTTGTTTTATTTACGTCACTTATATATTCACACTATTAGGGTTTTTTTTACCTTATTTCAGCTGCCTCTCTCTCCACTGTGTCACGGTCATTTTAAATCTGGGACAGAGAAGATAGAGAGAGAGTGAGGAAGAGCAAGAGAGAGAAGAGAGGGGGGGGGGGGGGGGTGGTGGCGACCAGCGAGGCCAGACGAATCCATGATTCATAGATCTTCTATCTTTTTCTTGACTTTTTTATATCATAAATCATTGAGTGCTATATTTGTGGTATTCTTCTTTCTTTCTTTTTTTGTGATGTGTGTGGTTGTTGTGATGTTGCTGGGGATAAGTGACTGCGGTTATGGTGGTATTCAAACAGCACGACAGGGCGGAGGAAGGGTGAGTGGAGAACTAGGCGGGGCAGATACAGGATATCTGCCTCATTGTCATCCCTACCTCATGTTGGGCATCACCACACCTAATCTTGACATTTTCCAAATTTGGGAATTTAATTTATATAAGGACATGCACAAAAAAAAGGTTGTAGCATATCATGTTGCTTGTACACTTAAAAATTCAAATGCTATGAAACAAAATATCCACAAAATAATTGATCCAAAAATAAATACAGATAATATCTTTAGTGAATTTTTTTTTTTTTTTGGGGGGGGGGGGGGGGGGTGGGGGATCATAGTAGTACTTTCTTTTATTCAAATTATAATATTTTTTTAGAGTAGTAAACACTCACCTTATTTGACATGACATTCCAAAGTCCATCACTCGCAATGATTATAAAATCTACGGAACCAATATCTTCTTCCTAGGCAATGGAAGGGGAATAAGAATGAGTAACAAAAGATTTCAAGTCACAATACAGAGCAAGTATACAGACATAAGAATTGTTAAGTGAAGTTCTCCTAGATCATCTTCAAGTCTTTTAAGAAACAAAAAAAGGAAAAATATAGCAGGTGAAATGAAATATTTTGTGAGATTTCAAAAGAGAAAAGAAAACCAAAAAAAAAGCATTAGTCGTAACCTAATTCTGGGATTAAGTTTGAAAATGGTTTAACGTCTCATTTTGCACCTGTCATGCCCATCTTTTTTTTTCTAATACTAATTTCAGCAGGCAACTGATGAAATATTTCTTGATGATCTCACATTTAGAGAAAATCTGGATTCTCCAATTCTATAAGACACTGTTTAACTAAGTGATTAAATTATATAAACCCTCCTATCACCTGAATTCCTGGCTCAGCAACAGCATATTGTTTAAGTAGTTTGCCTCCAAATGCTCGGGAAACTGCAAGAATGCCACTCACCCGCCGCATTCCTGACAGAGTTTATGAGCAAAGAGAGCTTTTTAGTCAAAACAATAACTTCAACTCTGTAAAACCTTCCACTAAACTTAAGTCACTTTAGCCTTCAGGAATCGGAGCAATTCATAGATAAGCTTTCTGATCATTGAAAAGGAAGTCAAAATCACATACATAAGTGAAAGTCTACTCTCTTTTTTTATAAGTAAATAAATTTACTAAATCTACGGGGGTGCAACCCATATACAAGGCTAACTATATGAGAGAAACTCCACAAAACCTGCTAAATCTAAGCCATTTACAAAAAAATGCCCCTTGACGTAAATATTAAGAGAGTTGAACCACCTTTCTCTAATTACAAAGATAAGTCTCTCAAAACCATCAAAAACTCTACGGTTCATCTCATTCCAAACTAACCAAAACCAATAGATTGAAACAAAAATCAAAGAGTAGGCCTTCTTGAGCCTCTTAGAGGCCCTAAAACAGTCTCCAAGCCCACATTTTATCTCTCACGGAGCCGACAATAACCCAACAAACACCCACTACCTTATAAGCCGTTTCCTGCAAAACTCTCGCCAAAGAGCTCTCCAACAAAAGATGAAACACAGACTCTCCACAACCTTTGCAAATAAAGCACCGGTTGACTAAAAACCTACTAATCATAAGTCAAATAATAACCTTAAATCCATTGGAACAATAAAGATATTAAGCAAATGCTTATCAGAAAAGGAAAAAAAAAATCACTTATCAAAAGATATTAAGCAAATTTCCTTCTGTAAACCAACAAATACAAAAATGCAGACTTATTAGGGAAAAAAACAATACATGCATAAAATAAAAATACAATTTTACCAGCCCAAATGAAGAAGCCACCCGCCTCTTCAATCCTTTGGCGTTATCAGATCTATCAGGTTTGTGATCAACATACAGTGGCGTAGCTACAATAAGACAAAATAATATCATCAATATCTAAGGAAGAAAAATAAAATCACAATTATCAGTCATATATAGATAATCTAATACATATAAAGTTTAATCCAAAGCTTAGATGTGTGTATATGTGCGGCGCATGCTCATCTGTGGTAAGTCTGTGTGCGTATGAAGCATTTCTACAATTGGGAAAGCAATGACTAAGCAAAGCTTCATGACATATGACCACAGTAGTGAGTAATTAATTCATTCTACATACTACTATTAATCCAAAATTTTAAAAATTTTAAAAATTAATTCAATTCTATGCCTACATGACTCTACTTTCCCTTAGCAGAGAAGACAGCAACCTGATCCACTTCTACAAGCCACCAAAATGGAATCATCAACATTTGCAACAAGCAACCTGTCCCCTAACAGCAAAGCAGTTGATGCAGTTGAACCAGCATCTTTTTGCTGGCCTTTCTCTTCATTGAGGTAATCTGCATCTGTCTGTCTAAATGCTTCAACTGCGGTCATAAACTTGTTCCTAAGTAATGATCCATAAAGAAAAATAATAATAAAAATCACACTCATACATATCATCAAGTTATAACTTTACTAACTTCATACCAATAGCTTTCTTTGTATCCTTGACAAAATCTGGGTGACTACTTAAATTCTTGAAAAGATTATTTTTAAGATATTATGCAGTTCTGGAGCCTCCACGACCTAAATCGAGAAGAAAAAATATCCATAAGAAATAAAAAATATAAGTGCACTAAGAATGAATACAGAAGTGCCTTGTATAGAAAAATTTAAACAACAAAAGCAGTAGACCACCACTCAGAGTGAAAAGACAACATTTAGAGCAGAAAGAACAAACAAATCACTGTCAGCTGTCAATTTGGTACAAGAAAACAAAACTCCAAGTTAAGAATAAAAAATTATGGCGTACCGTCAAAAACAACATAACATAACATGACATGTATATCAAGCATTCTTCCTAACAACATAACACGCACCCACCTAAAACCTGCACATCTCTAGCGTCCAAAAATCTGTTTTTCCACACAGCTAATGCCTCAAAAAGCAGCAACAGATAATTCACCAAAAGCATTTTCTGCAAGTTGAATGATTAAAACTCTTACACTCCGTTTCTTCTAAATGAATTTCATAGTTTTTATTGAATTCCATAAATTACTTGTGTTTGGTTTGTTAATAAAACGTATAATTCATTTAAAAATAAATTAGACACATGTTTAGTTTGCTAGTAAGCTGTTGACAATTGCAAATTAACTCTAGTCTGGACATAAGCTTTTATAAATAAATTCTACAGTTTAAGGAAAACTATATCAAACATAAAAATTCATTTAAGTTTATTTATAAATGAATTCTAGTTTTAGCTCATTTGAAAATGAATCGTGAATTCATTTGCTAATTCTAGTTTCAGTTCAATTTTTGAAAATTACCTTAATTCTATCATACCAAATATAGTGAAAATAAAGCAAATTATCAAGTTATGGCATAATTCCATCAAACTATCTATTCCTTCTAGCAATAAAATGATCAAAATAACTAGCCACAGGAGGATAAAATACGTCAACACGGAATGAAAAGCAAACAAAAACCAAAATTAGAAATGCCAGTAATTGATTAGGGGGGGACCTTATGCCGCCACCGCTGTAGAGGGTGTCGGGATTCCTCGATGTTATCATAACGACTGATTGCTGCTGCTGTGGTGAAGGTTCAGGAGATGGTTCCGCCGATGGCGATGGTTCGATCGGCGGCTGTGATGGTAGTGAGACTTCAGCTGCGGCATCGGGAGGGGGAACGGAGAAGGATGAGGGTTCGAGGGAAGATTAGTCCGTCAGATCGCTTGAATTGAAAATTTTTTTTTTTTAAAAAAATCTGAAAACTGAAAAGAGAGTCGTGGTGTTAACTGTTATCGGAGTATAGGTTGCTTGTGTTGGTAATCAATTCAATAGAATCTTCTTTCAATTATGTTTTTTTAAATTTATGGAGTAGAATAGTTCATCGGTTTTCATACTGTTTACGTTTTTGTGATTTTAGAAGGAGAGAGGGAAGGGCGTTAGACAAGTTGTTTTGTTCCAGTGAGTTCAGGCATAAGCCGCGTTGGGGCGTAAGCTTGTTTTCAGAGAGAGAGAGAGGAGGAAGTTGCGCAAGGCATTTTGTTTAAGTGAGTTCAAGCCTTAGCTTCAAGGGCCTGTGGTATAAGCATTTAAAAGGTTGAGGCGTGGACTATTTAAAACGTTGGATTGTTTTAAATAAAATTTAATAAATAAATTATTAATTAATTTTAATAATTTAAAATTTAATAACTAAATATTTATCATAATATTTTATAAATTTTATATGTTATTCAATCAATAACGTTATAAACATATTATTACGTATTTATAATAATATAACAAAATTTAAAAATATCTATAATCCTTTGTCACTACATTACAAATCAAACTTCAAAATTTAAATCTATTAAATACTTTTATATATATATATATATATATATATATATATATTAAAAATATATATGATCTATTATTAATAAAATATTAAGTAAATGTATATTTGCTAGTGTTGTGTCAACGTACTGGCAAGAAACATTATAACTTTATTATCAAAGAAAAGTTTAGACCCGTGGCTCAAGGAAGACTCATCAAATCTGTCATCAATTATCAGTAAACGGATATGCTAAATACACTTCAAGTGGCAAAACCCAACATAGAAACCAATAAAAAAATTATGAATTTAAAAGAAGTCTCGCATTCATTTGACATTCACATGATAAAGTCACATACAAGTGATGTAAAAAATCCCAACAAAAGTTTTATTTCTACATGCTAGGAATGTTATTCAACACTTCAAGTTGTTTCTTCCAAGTCTTGTATCTTTGCTTCTAACTTTCTCCCTTTTAGTTCAAAACTTCAAATCAAAGACAAAGTATGTTTCTCTCCCTCCATTGCACCGTAGGAAAGCCATAGCCATCACTCCACAACCCTTGCAATAACATGAAATTAGCACCAGTAGTGAGCCACATGTTGTTTCTCTTGGTCTCACCAGACACAACCTTAGCTACTGGCCACCACTCAACAGCTCTGCAACAAATTTCATAAGAATTTTGGTCAGTTATGAGAGAGATTTGAGGATCAATTGAGAAGAAGAAGGAAAATTTGAAGAGCTATGAGAGAGACTGTGTTTGCTAGAAAATGAAAGCCTTAGTCAGGTTTTGACTTGATTCTTTTTTTTTTTTCCTCAATTGAAAATACGAACGCCGTTTTGTAATTTGGGAAGAGTAATATGAAACGCACACTTTGAGTGGTTGAGCGTAAAATACGAATGCCTCATTACGAGGCGTACGCCCCAGTTTAAAAAATACATGCTCAGTGAAAAAAATGCTTTAAATTTCACGCCTTGAGGTATTTTTCGTTCACGTCGTTTCTGAGACAGAAACGCTCTTTAAATCACTGGCTATTATAAGTTAGAAAGGAAAATCCTTCGTCCTTGCAGTCTAAGAACTTACATCTTGCACCGTAGCCATTTACGTGGGCCCACTACTAACTCCTGATCTTAGGATAAGACTTTAGAAATTCTTGACCTTTCTTACATGGGTAATGCCATTTACGTGGAGTCTCCGTGGTTTTTATTGTTCTAACATATGGAAGTATTTGCATATGTAATCTTTACTTTATCTTATGAGAGATTAAATATAATTATTTAAAAATAATAAAGTAATTATAAAACATATTTTTATTTTTTTACAGTTAATAAATATTAAATAACTGTATTTTTTTTTTCAAAAAATCGATTGATGATTTTTCTTTTAAGATGATAATATATATTCCTTCCATCTCATTTTTTTATCGCGTAATTAACGCATAAAGTTTAATACAAATCATGCTTCAATATTAAATTAAAGTTAAGGGTTTCTGTAAATTATGTCTTTGACATAAAAATAGAAGATTAAGAATATATATATATATATATATATATATATATATATATATGAGTAAAAAGGGTTTCGATCTTTTGATGCATTTCATTACTGCCCCAAAGACAAAAGGTGAAGAGCCACAAGGGACCTCTACACCACGTGATGCGCAGGACTTTTTTGTGTGGGCATGCGTGTTTTGTGTTAATGTAAGATTGATGACCTTATGCAACTGAAGATAAACCTCCTAAATAACATCCAGCTGGTAAAAAAAGAAAGAAGATAAAAATCTGCTAAGGGAGAGGAGAAACATGAAGTGAAATAAGTAAAAAGAAACAGTAATATCCAGCAAAAGCAAATTTGAGATTAATATATAGTTTACATTCAAAGCTTGTTACTGTATCAGTTCAAAAAGGGGGCCACTGAACCAAGATAAGCAACTGCGAGTATAAATCACCAGGAGCAACAACTACTGGTTGCAGCACTGATCTGTGCAGGATTTTGTTTGAAGATGTTCTTTTTCACTCCAGATGAGCCCTCAGCCAATAGACTTGGTGTTTCCAGTATCTGCAAACCAATATTAACCATTTCAAGGCATATCAAACTAACCACTTAAGAAATTGAATCACATATGTTAATGTATTATAGTTAATGTATTATATCCCACATTGGTTGTGTATAGCTTTGTCTCTCCTATTGGCTTGTATAAATATGATAGCTCCCTTGTAAGTAAATTACATCATTCAATACAATTCTTCTCTTTGTATTGTCTCACTTCCTCTCTTAAATTCAACATGGTATCAGAGCCATAATGGTTCTCGGTATTTTAAGAGTTGAGTATGCTTTGTGATTGCCACTATTAGTGGATCCTTCACATTAGAAATTCTCGGTATATTAAGAGTTGAGTATGCTCTATGATTGCCACTATTAGTGAATCCTTCACATCAAAAAAACTTCTAGTATATCCTTTTCATATCTGTCGGGTCATCACTATAGTCGGAGTCTCATTCTCCATCGACATCATCTCCGTTGCCGCTTCTGTTTCAGAAACGCTGCTGCCACGTCAGCCCTAAAAGCCACATCATCGCCACCTCACTGCCACCTCAGTGCCACATCACCCGTTGACATCATCTCCGCTGTCTCTCCTATTTCAGACACACTGCTGCCACGTCAGCACCACATCAACGACACGTCAGCGCCACGTTACTCGTTGATCGTCACATCATCAGTTGACAGTGCCACATCACCCGTTGACATCATCTCCACTGCCGCTCCTGTTTCAGACACGCTGCTGCCACGGCAGCACCACATCAACGACACGTCAGCGCCACGTTACTCGTTGACCGCCACATCATCAGTTGACTGCCACATCATCAGTTGACCGCCACATCACCGGTTTCTTGGAGGTTCACCTTCCTCTTTGCTCCTATGGCTGAATCGGATTTACCCCACCGACAGAGCACACACCAGAAGCCCTTATATTGCAAGTATTGTCATTCACAAGGGCATGAATTGCTCAAATGTCATTCTCCCCTATGTAAAGTCTGCAGAGAACCGGGTCACTATCTTGCAGACTGCCCTAAACTTCCATCTGAAAATCAGTCAAATGGGAACCAATATCGCTCTCGAGGCTCATACAATCGGTCATATTCCAAGCCAAAGAATACTGCTGCTGTAACCACTGATGCTACACCAACTTCATCCAACTCTCCACCTGATTGGAGTGGTTTCTGCACCGTTCTTACCGAGGCTCTAAATAAAATCGGTAACAATATAGCCATGTCAACTACACCAGGTATATCCCGATGGTATTTCGATTCTACTTGTTGCAATCACATGACTTCTGATGCCTCTATTTTTTCCTCTAAAACCTGTGATGAGCATGCGCCTACTATTCACACTGCTAATGGATCAAATATGCTGGTCAGCCATACTGGACATGTTGATAGTTCTCATTTGTCTCTCCCTGACACATATTTGGTTCCTAATCTTACACTTAACCTTATATCTGTTGGACAACTATGTGATCTTGGACTTGATGTGTATTTTTCTTCTACTGGTTGTCGTGTGCAGGACCCTCAGACAGGAAAACTCCTTGAAACTGACCGTAAAGTTGGACGCCTCTTTGAGCTCACTCATCTCCAAGTCTCATCCTCACCATCACCAAATCAATCAGCCGCATCCATCCCAGTACTCTCACCTGTGGAATTGTAGCACTCTCGGTTAGGTCACACTTCATCTAGCCCTCTACGTTCTCTTATTTCTAGTGGTCAGTTAGGTTCACTTCAGCATGAGTCTTTTCATTGTATTCATTGTCAACTTGCAAAACAATCAGCTTTACCTTTTAATGAGAGTCAGTCTGTTTCCCTTGCACCTTTTGATTTAGTACATTCTGACGTTTGGGGGCTTTCTCCTCATGCATCAATGGGTGATGCTCGTTATTTTGTTATATTTGTGGATGACTATTCTCGTTATACTTGGTTGTTTCTTATGAAAAACAGATCTGAACTCTTTCAAATATATTCTGATTTTTCTTTTATGGTTTAAACTCAATTCTCTCGGAATATCAAAATTTTTCGTTCAGATAATGCAATGGAATATAAAGACCGTGCTTTTCTAAACCTACTTCACAAAAATGGCACGCTCCCCCACCGCTCGTGCCCTGGAACCTCCCAACAAAATGGATGAGCTGAACGCAAACATCGACATATTCTTGACACCGTTCGTGCTCTACTCATTTCGTCATTATGTCCTGAATGTTTTTGGGGTGATGCTGCCTTCACCGCAGTATACACAATCAATCGTGTCCCTTCCACTACAATCCAAAATCAGTCTCCATTCGAGCGCCTTTTCGGTAAACCTCCTGATTACTCTAACCTCAGAGTCTTTGGTTGCGCTTGTTTTGTTCTTCTCAAACCACATGAACACAACAAATTACAACCAAGGGCTCATCTATGTTGTTTCATTGGATATGGTATTGAACATAAGGGGTATCAATGCTGGGATACTATTTCTAAAACTCTTCGTATCTCTCGTCATGTTATTTTTTGGGAACATCAAATGTTCTATTCCTTACGGTCATTTGACATATCAACCATCAATAACTCCAGATTCTTTACTGATCCATCTATTAAGTTATTTCCTGAGAATCCAGTTTCAGGTACTGTTGAGTCCACCTCCGAATCACCAGCTGATATCACCCCTTCTGTTCCAGAACCACCAGCTGATCCTACCTCTCCAGACCAAGCTCCAGCTCCAGAATCATCAGCTGACCTCACCTCTCTAACTCAATCGGTCGTGCCCGAGGATATTCCTATGTCTGATGAGTCTACACCGACTCCCTCTGGGAGCTATCCTCCAGATCACCACCGCAGATCTACCAGGGTAACTCACCCCCCTTCTCATCTTGCTGATTACCATTGTGATTATCATTGTTTTTCCACTATACTTCATCTGCATGAGCCTCAATCCTATAAAGAAGCTAGTACCAATCCTCTTTGGCAGAAAGCAATGGATGAAGAACTTCAGGCCCTAGCTAAAACTCATACATGGGATATTGTTGATCTACCCCCTGGAAAAACTCCTATTGGGTGCAAATGAGTGTTTAAGATCAAGACACTTTCTGATGGCTCTATTGAACGATATAAAGCCCGACTTGTTGCCAAAGGATTTGCTCAGGACTATGGCATTGACTATAAAGAGACATTTGCTCCAGTGGCGAGGCTCACATCTGTCCGTACACTCATTGCTGTCGCCGCCATTCGAAGATGGACTCTATTTCAAATGGATGTCAAAAATGTATTTCTAAATGGGGAACTTCTTGAGGAAGTCTATATGCATACACCTCCCGGCTTGGATGCCACTCGAAACAAAGTTTGTCGCCTTCGTCGTGCCTTATATGGTTTAAAACAAGCTCCACGTGCCTGGTTTGCCAAATTCAGCACTACCATTCATCAGTTTGGGTTCACACCGAGTGCTCATGATTCGGCTCTGTTTATCCGCCATACTGCCAACGGTATCATCCTTCTTTTACTGTACGTGGATGATATGGTTATTACTGGAGATGATCCACATGGTATTTCTGAACTCAAAAAGTTTCTCAGTGGCCAATTCGAGATGAAAGATCTTGGCGTGCTCACCTATTTTCTTGGCCTCGAAGTCTCATCTAGTTCTGATGGATTTTTTCTCTCTCAGGCCAAATATGCCTCGGATCTCATTTCCAAGGCTGGGATCACTGACTCAACCACTGCCACTACTCCTCTCGAGCCAAATGTCAGACTTACCCCACTCGGTGGTTCACCTCTTCAGGATGCCACTCTATATCGCCAACTGGTTGGAAGTCTTGTATATCTTACTGTCACTCGCCCTGACATTGCCTATGCCGTTCATCAGGTCAGTCGGTTCTTGTCCGCTCCTCGGACCACCCATTACTCGGCTGTTCTTCGCATTCTTCGGTATGTTAAGGGTACTTTATTTCATGGGCTTCATTTCTCAGCACAGTCTGCCCCTATTTTACAAGCCTATTCTGATGTCGATTGGGCCGGAAACCCTACCGACAGACGTTCAACCACTGGTTACTGTTTCTTTTTGGGCAATTCTCTCATTTCCTGCATAGTAAGAAACAAACTATGGTTGCTCGCTCCAGTACTGAAGCTGAATATCGTGCCATGGCTGATGCAACTCAAGAACTTCTCTGGCTTCGATGGTTACTCGTTGACATGGGTATCTCTTCTCCTGCTGCCACTATCCTACACTGTGACAACAGGAGTGCTATTCAGATCGCTCACAATGATGTCTTCCATGAACGTACAAAACACATCGAGAATGATATCCACTTCATTCGTGATCACATTCTCTAGAATACGGTTTGTCTACAATCCGTCAGTTCAGCCGATCAGACAGCTGACATTTTCACTAAGGCTCATCCACCCGGACGCTTTCACTCTCTGGTTTTCAAACTCAAGTTCACCTCCCACTTACCACCTTGAGTTTGAGGGGGGATGTTAATGTATTATATCTCACATTGGTTGTGTATAGCTTTGCCTCTCCTATTGGCTTGTATAAATATGATAGCTCATTTGTAAGTAAATTACATCATTCAATACAATTCTTCTCTTTGTATTGTCTCACTTCCTCTCTTAAATTCAACAACATACATAAACGCTCATGTACAGGCGAACGGGTGTATGTACAGGCGCACATCAATGCCTGTCACCACTCAGTATTGTTGAGAGAGAGAGAGAGATGGGCTCCACTTTGAAGGCAAGAATTTATGCCTTCCAGCAACATTAAGAAAATAATTTGTGGTATTCAACATTCATATGACATCAAAACAGGTCCTCAGTAGGTTGCACAATCATCAAGACCACATTGACAAACAGCTGGGAAAAAAATCATATACTAATTCACCAGTTGAAGTAGACCATAAGAAAGTTTAACAAGAAGCAACAAAAACAAAAATAAAAGAAGAAACCTCTTTTTCTTCCTCCTCTCTGTTTTATTAACATGAGTAACACAAGAACCAGAGACCTGATTTTTTGTTACATTTTTACATTTTGAAACCATCCATTTAATGATATTTTGTAATGCACAATAAAGCATTTTGTCTCATGCACAACAAACGGAATGATGTGATATTTGATGTGTGTCTAAGTTTTGAGAAATCTAGTAGCCTATACAAAATCAAAATAACTATTGGTGTAAATAGGCCAAATATTTAATAAAAGATCTTTTCATTGTTTTTCAACTATTTTCATTGTATATTATAATTCTTTCTTTTGCTAAGCACTTCCAAATTCTGCTTCACTTCGAATAGGTGCGTGACTGTGCTTTGCCTAGAGATTTATACACATTGGTTCCATAAAGTTACTACATTATACTTGATTTTTTCTGCTACGAAAATCGAAAGTTGATTGCCATTCTTTCTATCTAAAAAACTGTTTCACTGGACAATTACATCGATCTAGAAACTTACATCAACACCAGATCACGTGGTTATGAATATGGTCCATATGGATGCAGAGCAATATAATACTGAATTGATTGAGAACCAAAGAAAATGATATCATCTCCAAATTAAAAAAAAAAAAGAAAGGGGAAAATATTACTACAAAATAGCTATGCAAAGAAACTATAATAATCAAATTCTTTGAGTAAAAAGTTAGAATTTCTCTTGAATCCAACAGAAACCCAAACTCCATAAGACCTAAAAAAGGAAACGAACCTTCAACAAACAAAATAAGATAAAATATAAACAATGCTAGCATTCTCTGTACCTTTAGAACAAGCTCCTCGAAAGATTGTTCCACATTGACTCGAGTTTTTGCACTACACTCAATAAAAAGGCATCCATATTCCCGAGCAAAGTCAATGCCCTCTTTTTTGGAGACAACCCTTTCACTTTCCTGCAAAAAGATCACAGTCTCAAAACTTATGGAGTAAATCTCTAACTGGAGCAGCATTGAAACGCCAAAGGAAAAACTAAAGAAATTTATATGCAGCTTTTCCAACAACATATACCTTATCAACTTTGTTGCCAACAAGCATCTTGATGCAGTCCTGATTTGTGGAGTGCAGATCAATTTCTTTAGCCCATATATCAGATAGATTTGCAAATGTTTCTCGCCGTGTTACATCATACACTATTAATTTTCCAACATAAATTATTTGCACTAACTCAATAGCAGATAAGTAAGAGAACTGTGATATAAGGAGGATAGCCGGATATTAAAATACATCAAAAACCAATCACTTCAAGAAATCAGTTAGATAATTATTTCATAGCTACAAGCAAATATTTAAAGAATCTATGTGAGGAGATTAACTTAAACAAACATTCATTATTCGTGGCATTAGAAGTCAATCAGAGTTACGAGATCTGTTTATGCCAGATGGAATAATATGCCGATTACAAGATAAACCTACTCATATTTATGCAACAGCTATTACCTCTACTCGCAAACCATCATACTGCCTAAAAGATGTTAAGACCAATTTAAGCATACTGCAGACAGATGGGTTTGATGAATTGAACTTCGTTTGACATCAAATCTAACCAAGCCTGAATTGTTGCCACAATACTCGTAGTGTTATTGTTTGCCGAGAGAAAATCAGATATTACTCGCAGAAAGCTAAACTTAATATAATATTAAACACAAAAGGCAACATCCAAAATCAGATGAAAGACGAGGCAGCCAGGTGTTCGAGGGCCTCACATCAGAAAGATGTCAAAATCAGAATGATGGAAAATAACCGAAACGGCAATGTAGCAGGTCTAAGGAAAAATGTATGAAAAATTCTTTCTACAAATTCCAATCGACACCTTTGATAATAACAAATGTGCAAGTATGATGATTACTTAGGAAAGAAAGGCAAAAGCAGCAATGAGAGATGAATTTGAAACCACATACCCATAATTATCCCCTGAGCTCCTCTGTAATATGAACTAGTTAGTGTTCTAAATCTTTCCTGTCCAGCTGCATGATGAGAAGAATAACAAAATTTATTTTTGTCAGCTTGAATTATGGAAAAAAATCGTCTCAGAAATTATAAACAGTGAATCAATAATGCCAAATCCATCCCTTTTATTTAGGTCATTTGTAGTTGCTAAACACAATGCAAAGCAAAATATACTACCTAACTTTAACAAGAAAAAAAATATTTTCATGTGTCATAACAGATATCAGAATCATCAAATAACCAATAGTAATATTTTCATGTGCAAACAGGGTAGCTCACTCTCTTGCTAGAAATAGTTTTCTCAATGATTCATGTCAGGTCTGGTTAGGAGAGACTCCAAGCGTTGTTTTGTCTCTTGTCAACCAAGACATGTTGATGTAATTTTGATGTTCTGGTTTAATAATATCGCTACAGTTTTAAAAAAATAATAGGAAGAAAATTGGATATAGAGTAGAGCCAGAAAATATAACCTTCCACATTAAAAAGGAAAAAAAAAACCTCTTAAAAAATTTTCATCAGTGGATCTTTTCTTCATCTAAATTGTTCATTTTCTTCCAAAATCAAAAGAATTACTATTAATTCCTAACTCCAGAGATACAATTGAATATTCAGATAATAATCTCAGCCCAAATCAAATATTTCTCATACAATTAAATTACTATATCTTATGAAAGCCACATTAACTTGGTCAAATTCCATAGGATTTATGTTTTTTCATAAGTCCATAGGATTTTATGTTAGTAGATTATCGTAAGGTAATGATCTGACAGTACTATGGCCACTCGAAAAGAGAGGCAAAAGCTTACAAGTAGAATACACTAATCAATTTCTAATGGGTATACCAGATTTTCAACAAAATATTTATTGATTAATAAAATCATATTGCAAAGCATCTTAGACCGCAGCAAACGAACCACAATGATAGCTAAAGAACAAAGACAGTAAAACAGAGAGATTTTTACCTGTGTCCCAAATTGCAAGCTTTAACTTTTTACCCCCTATATTAATAAGCTTCACCTTAAAATCCACACCTACAAAGCCCCCAAAAATCAAAATGAATATGATAAACTCCCAGTTAAAATTGTGACCAAAACTGTGAAGCAGAGGAAGACATGCTAATCTCACCAATGGTAGGAGAGAGATCCTCAAAAGTGTCGGAAGTGAAACTCAAGAGCAGAGTGCTCTTCCCAACACCAGAATCCCCGATCAACAACAGCTTGAACAAATAATCATACTCCGGTTGACTCGTGGACGACTCCATCAAATACTTCTAATTTCTTTTTTTTCAGAACAAAAAAAAAAAATCTAACACTTTCAAGTAATCAACACCGTTCAAAGTTACCTAACAAAATCAACAAATAATGAAAGTAATAAAAGTTAACAATGCCTATATGTGTTTAGTGCAATGTATTTATCAATACATGTGTAAGAAGTTATTGGAATACATGTGGAATTGGTAAATTTGATGGCTAGAGATCTTAACCTGTTTTTTCTTTATAGAAACTAGAGAGATTCTGTAGACAAAGCAAGAAAAGTAAAGATGAGAGAGAGAGAGAGAGAGAAGAGTTGCAGGGAGGCAAAGAAAGCTCTAAAGTCTTCTTCCGGATGTTCTTTTTTATTTTCCGTTTTCATTTTCCCACCGACGGTTGGTTCCAGCAGATTGGGGCAAGATTTGGTATCCTAAGGAGTACGTAGTTGTGTTGTTCCTGGCCTTTTACACCGTTGAATACTATTCATTAATAGCGTCAAATTACCGCAATGGGGAAGGGGGTAAATGGGTAACTTACAAATTTTTTGTTATAAACGAATATATTTTTGACTTAATTACAAAAAATATCATGTGTTGATTTTATTTTTAAAAAATATTCAAAGATTTTTTGTGACAAAAAATACTCATATGATATGTTTCTGTTGACAAAATGAATTATCAGTGGTAAAATAATAAATAAAAATATTATTATAGCTTTCATTCACCATTTTAATATTAAGTAAATATTATCTTCTATTAAGTCTATTTTCATTTATTATTTTAATATTTCATTCATGAGTGATAATACTATTAATCCAATTTTATGAAAATTATCACGAATCTTGATAAGTTTATTAATAATAATGAAAAAATTAAATAATAATAATTTTAAAAAAATTAAAATTATTATTTAATTTTTATATAATTACTATAAACCAGATCCGTGTGATCAGCCTTCTTCGTTCAAGTCTTGACCACTAAAGCCTACGAAAAGAAAACTAATATATTACCGAGGGTAACCATGTAAAACCAACTCTCCCACTTGTTTGGCTGGATAATACTCCCATAATGGCTTAATAATTGCTTTTTAAATCTCCTTAAACAACGGTTGCTACGACTAACTAATTTAAAAAGAAAGAAAAAAAATGTCCACCGCCATTACGGAGAAGTTTATTAAGACTCGTTTGTGCTAACTGTAACCTCTTAAAACTACATTAATCTATCGTTTAATTGTAATTAAGTTCACCAAAAGCGTAAAACAAAAAAAATTACAAAGCCTCTATTAAACAATGGGATTAAAAGATTGCTGAGTATCGTTTTAATTGTTATTATTTAATTTTATATATCATCTTCACTATTATCGTTTAACTTTGTTTTAAATTATTTTTAATCTCAAATCATGTTTTTTTTATTAGTTTTAATCCTTTTACGAAAAATGCAAGCACTTAATTACTTTGATGTATTGTTCTCCTCTTTATTTATTGTTATTTTGTTTTAAAATCTGATTTATTATCTTTTTTTGTGTATTTAATTATTTTAATATCATTATTTTATTTAATCTCATAGAAGAGTATATCAATATACACTACTATGCGATGGTAATACATATAAAAATCTAAATATAGTGTAAAACATTTGTTGGATCAAAATACCCTTATTTAAACTATGTAGTTTAAAATTCTATAATTATTTGATTTAAATAAAGCTCAATCTATTAAACTTATAAATACTTAAAAGCTCAATATAAAATAATTAATCAAATTCTCTTAAAAACTCAATCAAGTTAAATAGTAAACAAATTCAAAATAGATTTTTGACAAAATTGAATAATAAAATTATATATAATCTATATTCTAAAATCTATAATTTTTGTCATATTCTTTCACGCGTGATCATTGATCAAGTGACTCCCTCTTAAATTTTTTTTGTACCTAAACCTGAACAATAGAATTTTCTTGGAAGTCTTAGGTAATGTTTGGGAATAATTTTCGATTTTATGTTTTCAAAAATTATTTTTGAAAATGAAAACAGAAAATCGTTCTAAAATATTTTTTTATAAAAAAAACGTGTTTGAATAACCTTAACTTTAAAATAAATTTCAAAAACAAAAAATAATGAAAATTCGTTTGGATAACTTAGTTAAATACAGGTGGCTCGCATGAGTCTTCGATCGCTCGAGTCTTTGGTCACTCGGGTGACTCACAGGAATCAGGTCGGTTGAGATCTAAGTTGTTCGGGTCTCGAAATTCTCAAATCTTGGGATGGTCGGATCCCAAGGTGCTCAAGTAGTTGGACGCTCGGGTCTTGAAGCGCTTAAGTCTCTAATCTCTCAAGAATTGGGTCTCACGAGTCTTCGATCGCTCAAGTCTCCAGACACTCGGGTTTCAGAGAGCTCGAGTCCTTGATCGCTTGAACCTGAGTCATCGATCTCGAATTGCTCGGCACCGGGTTGCTCATGTCTCAAGTCGATCGGGTCTCAAGTGGTTTGGGTCCCTGGTCATCCAAGTCTTAGGTCACTCATGTCCCAAGTTGCTCAGGTCCTAGTTCACTAGGGTCTTGAATCCTAGATCCCGACTTGCTCGGGTCCCGGATCTCTGGTCGTTTGGATACACGATCTCAGGTCGCTCAGATCCTTAATCTCCCTGGACCCTAGTTGCTCAGGTTACAATTCGTTCGAGTTTCGGTAATAAAAAGTAATTGTTTCACCTTTCTCCAAAGTTTTGCAAATATAGTTTTCAAAAAGTTAAAAACATCTCATAATAGTTTTTTTAAATTTGACATTTAAAATATATTTTTTTTGAAAACAAATTTTAAATTTAAGTTTTGAAAAACAATAATCCAAACATGTTTTTAGAGTTTAAAAACTAATTTCAGATTTTAAAATTTTGAAACTGTTTTTAAAAAGCTGTTTCTAAACATGCCGTTAAGATACGTTTAGTTGGAAACTGTTTTTCATTTTATATTTTAATTTTTTAATAATTTAAGTATTCTTAACGTAATTTGAAAAACATAACTTTTATTTTTGACATAATATTAGAAAAACAAAAGAAAGTCCAAAAAATTTCAATACTATGTTAAAAATAGAAATATTATTTTTTAAATTAGAATAATAATATTCAAATTGTTAAAAAAATTACTATAAAAAAATAAAAAATATTTTTTACAACTAAACAGATCTTTAAAGTTTTCTTCAATGTCAAATAGAGTAGAAGACAAGAGAAATATTCTTTCAAGAAAAGAATCTGTACTCTAAAAAAATATTTCATGAACCTCTTTAATGAGAATTAGTGGAATGCCTAAGCATACATTACCTTTTCCTAATCACAGGAAATTAAGGGGAAAATGGCCTTTTTTGTGCGGGATTTTCAAGAAGAGGATTATTAGGTACAAAGCATTTTCAGTTCTGAATTGTTTGGCATTGTTTGACTTTTTAATTAGTAAATTAATAACCAAAACCTAGTTGTACAAACTAGAAATAATTACTAATATAAAATTTGCAGGCCTGCCGTCTTGCTTGCATATATAATACATATGGTCCTTGTCGATTGGTACTATAAATTTTGGCCGTACCCTCTTGTCCAAACAAAGTTGTGTTTTTTTGCTTAGCTTGGTTTTAATTTTTTTTTAATAAGAGGTAATTTTCACTGTTAGATGAAGATTCATTTTGAATAAAAAAAATACCTCTGATTTAAAATAATTTCATTGGCTTGACCTAAATAAGAATCTGTCTTTCCAAACAATAGAATCTAAAACATTACTCCTGAAAATTCACAAAACAAAACCTCGGTACATAGAAATTTTTGTGACGCCTAAGTTCATGCGAGAACGGAGATGCCTTACCAACCAATGTAAACAAAGTTAACAGGCGAGATCAATGGATTGCGAAACACTGTCTGCTCCGTTCCCACTAAATGAATTTTAATTAAGCAATTAAATATTGCAATTGCGGTTCCAAGAAATTTCATACCATGCAGTAACAATTACCAAGAATTAAAGATCGATGGGACCTCTAGCCGATGTTGATTTGTATAGTATTAATATCTTAATACGCACTATACACGTGTTGATTTATTTTTTTATTTGATGAAATAATATACTAACAATCATCTTTGGAAAAATTATATTATAGTTTTTGAGGTTTGTTCAATGTTTCAATTATTAACCCTTGAGTTTTTAATTGCTTAGATCGATCTTTTACGTTTGGACATTGCATCAATCAACCTTTAGAATAAACTGGTTAGTGAGTTGACAGAAGCCCTGATTGATGTAATATCAAAACATGAAGGGTCGATCTAAGCAAATTAAAAACTCATGGGTTAATTGGAATATTGGGCAAACATCAGGGGCTAAAACATAGTTTTCCCATTATCATTTTACATATGAGCAGTTCAAATATAATGATATCGTATTATCCATTAGAAAATTAAATATTGCAAAAAAATCCTAAGAGAAGATAAGAACAATCCTGTTAGAATCACTAAAAAAAATTGAAAATATGAAAAAAATAAAAAAAAATAGAGAAAATCAACCTTAGTTGAAGATAATAGAGATAAAAATAGTGAAGAGGTTAAGTTTAAGTGAAATTCTAAGAGAAAAAAATGAAGAAAAAAAAGATGTAGAAAGTTGGAGTCAAATAAGTTATATATATAATCTTTATTTAAATATTTGAGTTATATATATTTATCTGGCTTTTTCAATAGCATAGACAAATATTAAGGTAGTATGCTTACAAGAAAAAAGATTAACTGTAAAATTAAGCACATATGTATTAACGTATCTCTGTTTCCATACCATTTATCGGATAATACTAAAACAAGTAATATTACAAACAATTATTATTATTGCGTATGTTACACAATTTTTAAGACGAAAATTAATATTCAAACTTGAAAATGCTCAAGCTGAACATCCTTAGCCTTCAAAGGAACATACTCCCCTAAATAAACTTCAAGGTGATCCGAAAGAGCCGACTTATCGATATTCTCATGATGATACGACTTGCAAACGAAGTAAAACACCGTTTGGATAACAAGTCCAAACAAAATCAACGTGCAAAGCAACAAGAAGCAAATCATCCCGAAACACACTCTATTCACCATACCAAACGACCATTTGTGCACGGCCAACCTTTGAAACACAATTTGTATCAAAACAAGAGAGGAATTAAGCTTGAAAAATATAGTTATGGCGACTGCCATCTTTCCTTTAATCAAAGCCTTGCTCTTGATCATGGCTTGAAACCCACACGACTCTTCTAACACAGACACCACACTCGCTAAATGCCAAATTATTGTCATATAAACAAAACCCACCAAGTAAATCCCCAACACAACAAAGAAAAGCACAACAAAAACGTTGCTAGACTCAAGAGAAACTAAAAGCAAAAGAAGGACAACAAAGGAAACTATGTTGTAAACGAAGAACGTGACAAAAATACATAAAAAGGTAACCATCAGTCTCTTCCAAACTTTAGGGACAACGCTCATAACCTTTTTGAAAGTTAAATCTCGACCGGTGTAAACGCAAGCGATCGTATAAACGACCGCAGCCGTTGATAAAAGGGAGAAGATGAGAAAGAAAACGAAGTATGCAGCTTTGAAAAGCCAGTAATATTTCCATTCAGATGAGATAAGATCAGATAGTTTCTCGTGTTTTTTCGTACCAACTCTTGTGTGGTCGAGGGCTACCTCATTGTGCATGATTTTCCAGAAGAGAATGTGAGATACTTCGATGTGAGCTAAGAAAATGAAAGCGAGAGGAAGGATCAATGATAACGTGATTTTGCTGAAGATCTTTCTACATGTTAAAATTACCTTGTAGGCTTCACTATAGATGCCAAAGAAACCAAGAAATTGCATCTCTTCTTGTTCTCTATCCATGATGCTTAGTGTGTTTTTTTGGGTTCACAGAGAGAGAGAGAGATGGATGAAGAAGGGGAAGAAAAGATCGATGGTAATGGAAGGGAGAATGGCTGGCGAGATGGAATATAGGAAATTCGATGGGACTTTTTGGTATGGAAAATACCCCTACTTTTGATGAAAACTAAGTCAGTCAACGACTAATAGATATTTCTTATATTGAAACAAAATGAATTAGGATAATGTTCTCTTCACAGCATGGAATTATATAGTAGAAATTAGAAAAAAAAATTCTTTAAAAAGTTTCTACCAACTAGTACATCTAAAACAAGGAAATAAATTATAATTTTTCAACTTTCAAGCATGTCTATTTAGGGATAAAAAGGAAAATTCATTTAATTGTTGTAATTATAACTAGCTATTTTCAGCTTGTAATTATAATGTTGGCTATATTTGCTTGAAAATATATATGAAAATGCAAGGGTAATTTCGAAAGAACAAAAAGGTTTTGTTTTTTCTCCATGGGCGGCAAAGACTAGATAGCCACTTCACCAGGTCGTTCACGTCGAGGCTAATTTTAATTATCATAGTGAGAGGTACTTTTCGAAGTCCTTGGTTTGTATCGAGCAGAGTCAACACCTTCGTCCGTTCCACTTCCAGGAATTTTCTTCTTCACTTTTTTCGTTTTTTTCTTTGCTACAATTTTCTCCATATCCTAATTTCTTTTGAACAAGTCTCTGCGTCAGATTCTAGTCGAAATGGAATGTGACTTGCATTAAATGCCTCTTTAGTCCACTAGTTCAATATCAGATGCATAAATTTAGAAGCAAGATTTTTAGGGATATGTTGTCATCCGTATTTTAATATGGGTATAAATATAAAAATAAGATTTATTAAGAAATAGGTATTTTTAACCCGTATTTATTAATACGCAACTTATAAAACCCAGTCTGTATTTGGTCCGGGTCACCATTTTCTCATATAAATGAATTTTTTTTTGTTAATACTCGTTTTTGACCCATTATCCACTTAATAAAATACGGTTATGAACATAAAAAATAAAATTTATTAAAAACTATATTTTTTACTCATAACCGTTGATCTTTTACTTGTGAAACCTGACTCGATCAGCTAGTTTTTCACCACTACGTTAAATGATAAGCCTTGGTTTCCAAATGAGGTACTATTGGGCTTAATTAGTGTAATTGCTACTATATTGTGGGCTTACATGTAGTATTTGTACATGGATCTTATGGACTTAGAACTTGGGCTAAGAATCATTGGATCAAGTTTACATTAAATTCTAGGTCAGAGAAATATTGATCCTGTCCAAAAATTCGGATCCCAAATTTTACCCAAACTCGGCCCTTATAAATTAGTTCAGGCCCAAATCTTTCCATTAGGCTCAAAATTTCTATTTTTTTTCTTATTTTAATTAACCCAAAAAACAATATTACTTCCAAAGAATAAAACAAATGATTTTCTTACTAAAGTGCACTTTTCTCTATTTTTTCTTAACACAGAATGTAATAATAAGAAAATCTTAACACACATTATATGAAATATATATTAATTAATATATAAATAATTTAATATATTTAATGCAATATACTTAAATGGATTGAGTGGGATCGATCTGATTTATTTTATAATTTTCCAAACCTTTTTTTTAAAAATTGAGCTTAAATTTTTATGTAAACTCGATTCATTGATTAATTTTCATTGTCCAATCCGTAAAATCTATAAACTACACTAAGCGGGCCAGCGGGCTAATAATCAGCCCTATTTGTGTGTAATGGCTAATGAAAAATCAAATTAAGACAAAAAAAAAACCCTCGGCCGCACCACTCCACCACATTCACATCTCACTTTCTCTCTCAGCCCTCCACCGCATTCACAAATTAATTTACTTGTTGTTTATATTATATCTTTATAATGACTTAAATTATGTTCCAACCACAAGAATGCTATTTTTTTTAACCCCATTATTTCTGATTAGAAACTTAAATTTAATCAATTCTATAATTTTAAAAAAATCTCAAAAATATTAAAATTAAAAATAATTACATTTGATTAAATTAAAAAATAGTAATTTTCTGTATATATTTTTTTTATAGTTAGAATCTCAAATAGAGAGAGAAGGAAGAAAAAGAAAAAATAAAGGAAAGCGAAAGCATTACTATTGAAAAGATTTAAACTGCATTATTAATTAATCATGTAAAATTTATCTTTCATATATATAAATAATTTCTATTTAATTGTTGTTGAGATATTTATTATTGTTGAGAATTTTAACATTCAATCAACAAACCATGTAATCGCAATAGCAAAAGCAAAAGCAAAGAGAAAAAAACACAAAATTTTTAATGTGATTCGACAGAACCTACATATGTCCAATTAATTCTCAACTATATCAATTGTACAATTTCTCTAAATCAAAACTATACTAAAACACTCTTTATAAATTTTGGATATATGAAGTAAAGCTGCTAAAATTCACTACTCCATAGTACACAAAATTTAGTGTCGAATTTCGGTTAACACTTGGAGGTGGGTATATATTACTTGTTAGTACATCATTATCGTTCCATAGTACACAAAATTAACAAAATTTAGTGTCGAACTTCTTGGATTTGTTATGAATATTTTCTTAATTATTCCAAACAATGTATGAATCCTAATTACTTACCACTTTAGATCATGCCTAGTAATACAATGCATGGTCCATAATTCCATATGATTGATAAATTTGATACGGTGGGCCATTTAAAATCGCTGGATACCTCACTTTCGAGCCATTGGACACTATGCACAGAATCTAAGATTCTCCACTATTTAGCTTTAACATGAGACATTTTGAAAGGGCTAACTTGAAATTGGCAAAATACTGCATCGCAAAGTGGATTTGTCTTGGCCAGAAAGTGCGAAAGGACTTGCCCACATTGTATCTTTTGAATTGTCCTATATTAGGCTGAATCACATCTCGCATCACTAATGTAATGAGAAAAATCTTGATATTATATATATATATATATATATATATATATATATATATATATATATATATGTGTGTGTGTGTGTGTGCGTTTTTTAAAGTACTCAATTAAACGTTTTTTAAAAAAGAGAATCATAAAATTATAACAGAGCCGAATCATTTTCGTTATTACGTGAATGTGTAGTATTTAAGATTTTTGTTCATTGGACCGAAACAATTGGCTTGATTTCTACTTTGAAATGTGTTTTCTCACTCAATGACACGGAGAGATTTTGGTTTCACCACAAAAAATATCGATTTTATATATTTTACCACAAAATATATTGATAAAGCAAAATGCTTTAATTTTCACTGAGACACCATAATAACCACCTCTACAATATGTGTGATCTCCCAGTGTGTTGATCGAATTGAATATTTTTTGAGACGCGTATAAAGCCAAGGTGCGATAATATACATGTTGCGTTGGCTTCCTCACTTTTTCAATATCAAGAGATTTTTTTTTCTTTAAATGATAATGACATGTGTTATATGTTGTTTATATTAGGCATTAAACACACGGATCAACTCATTTGCTTGTGAAGTAGCACCTACAATACACACAAATTTTGAATATAATGTGATTCTCACTTAATCTCAAAATTTAAAGGCTCAAAATCTATATAGAAAAACATTGTATTGCATGAAGAAAACAAAGGTATTTTAGGGTAAACTCTAAAGGCAAAATAAATTTCTACTAAATGATAAAATTAAGGCCAAATTGTACTCATTAGCAATATGTGCATAACAAGATACCTGGAGACCTACTAGCACAGGCCATACACAGCACACCACATAAGAGTAATGGATAAAATTCATATATTCACTATCTTGAGAGCCAAACTTCCATATGAGCAAGCTTTTAAGCTTGATGGCGATAAAAGTAACACAAATGGATTGGCCTTAAACAAGAAAATGTTAAGCCACTTTAAGGTTCCTTTAGACTTAATGTATGTTCGAGTCCAGATATTTTAATAACTTCGAAACTTATATAGGAATCTAATATTAAGCTTTACCATTTTAATTACCTATCAATGCTTTTCTTGTCAAGGTATATGATTATGGATCCATTGATATCTATATTATGTCGAGCTATACTCTTTTATACATATATATATATATATATATATATATATATATATATATAATCGTTTTAGAACTTCAATTAATTTTTCTACAAAACAAAATAATAATAAATCCAACGAGCATGTATTGATAATTTTAATTAGAGTCTATTTGACTTAATTTTTCATTCTGTTGCTGTAAAGATACAAAAGTGATTTTAAAACAATTTTAACTAAAAGCATTATAGAGTTAAAAGCTAATTTGTGTTTGATAAAAAATTTGTTAAAAATGTTGTCAAACTAATTGTCTTGTTTAATAAATAAATTGTAAAATTGCTTTTAGATACTAAAATTATTAAAAAGTGTATATGAATACTATTTGACTACTTAAAAGTCTTTTTTTCTCTCCATCAAATTGATTTTATTATTTGTATAATATAAACACACATTATACATAAACTTTTACTAATAAAAAAGCTAAAAGAAAACAGTAATATATAACTATATAATATAAATATTCATTGCATAAATAGTTCTTACAATACTTTGAGATTTGACAGAGATAGACAAACAACGATATGAGAGGACGCATTACAAGGAGAGATTGACATACAAATTAAACCACATCGTAGACTAATACTCATTTATTACCTAATTAACGAGATAATGACACAAGCACTCAACCCTTATAACATCCAAATCAAATTAACAAAACAATACGTACGTCCTCTCACGTACAAACAAGAGTGCTTAGTTTCATTCTCTAATTTCCTTCACATTTTCAACTTGAATTATCATCGCACCATTTCCATCATCAATATTCAATTGTGGCAACGCCACATTTATTTCTGAACACACCAAATTATTTAGTTTCATAACATCGACCACGATGTGTTCTGAAAAGTCAGTAAGCTTTGACTCTTTTAAAACTTCTTTAGCGTTTTTGTAGATCACATAAAGCAACATCTGAAGAACACCGAAGACGAAGCCAAGAATGTTCGGGATCTGTGTTTATATATCAATATAACAAAATAATTAAAAACTAATTAAGGATTAATTTACATAAAAATTAAAGGTATTATATGATTTCAAAGTTTAATAAATTAACAAACTTACAGCAATGTTCAAGTCTTTCAAGAGAAGACCATAGAAAAACCACATGACTGCACCTAAGGTAAGGAAGAACGACAGAGGAAAGGGCATATATTCCACACTCTTGGTTTTTATAACTTTTCTCTGCATTATTTAAATTAAGAAAAATGTGGAAACTATTGTTAATTATTTAAATAAGAAAGAGAAAAACTTGTAATGAAAAAAAAAGAGGAAACATTTAAATTTGTTATAATATAGGTGAAATAAAAAATCGTTTTAATTCCATATATATATACTTACCAAAATGCAAAGAGGAGCAACAAAGACACATAGGGCAAATGCCATGCAAATGTACCCTAGAATCTGGAGACGGAGGGTGCCTTTTGCTAGGAAGAGAGTTAGGAGACAGATCACACCGAACCCGAAAACATTGAACAGAAGGATATATTTCACTGTCAAGATCTACAATTTGAATCGGAAAAAGAAAATTCAGTTTAGGAAATTATTTGAGCAAAGGAAACTTTATTTAGTTAATTAAAAAATAACAAGAAGACTATACATAAATTATAATCTATAGTACCCTAGCTTTCTTGGGTGCATAGAAAAGGTATGCAACAATGTAGAGAGTCTCTATAACACAACAGAATGTGTTGATGGTGATGAGAAAAGGTTCATGCTTTTTAAGGAGAGCATAGTATATCCAAAGCATGGCACTAAAAAGTGCAGTCACATAAGGAATTGATTGAAACCCTTCAGCCGTTTTCTTCTTGTAAATCTGATAAAATGTCGGCCTGCAATTACAAAGGTTAAGATTAGTCATTAATTACAAATAAATTTAGAGAGGAAAAAAAAAGGAAAAAACAGATAAAAGACTTACAAGGGAGATAGGGTTACCAAACAGGAGATGATGTTACCTAAAACATTTACAAGAAAATAAAAAATTTCATGAGACAAATTTGTTTTTTAATTGCATCCTGGTAAAATATAGAAGTGAAATGTATATTTTTACCTAGAATTCCAAAGGCAAAGGCCCAGTTGGAGTGATCAGTGGCCATCTCTATTACCAACTCTATTATTTTCTTTAACTCTCTAGATGTCTCTCTCTCTCACAGAAATGTTGTCAAGTGACACATAATTTATATAGGGAATTAGGAACATGAACATAGTCAAGTTGCATGTACTAAGATATGTAGTGATCAGTTTCAATATTGGAGCAGTGGATAAAAGATAAAAAGAGCACTATATGATTCCTTTCCAGTTGTTCCTACTGTATCTTTTTCGGAAAAAAACATACACTATCTTAAGAGCTTAATTTTCTAGCCCTAAAGCCCTTTTTATATCCATGTTTGGTTGGTATCTGTTCCCCTATGACCAATTTAAAGTTTAAACCAATTTCCAAGTACCATTCTTAGTATATTCACCAAAATTCTTAGGGACCCACCATGGTTCTTTCTGATGTGTCGCCCATGGTTTATAACTCATACTTCTGTACTTCACTTCCTATATATGCGCTTGTCATCATAAAACTGATCATTTGTCCTCTCTCAAGGGTCTGTCTGGCTCCTCTACTATGATCTTGAGAGAGAGTGTGTAAATTGTAGTGATGGTTTTGACTTAGAAAATGACGTGGGACTTGTTCTTCTGCCAAAGCATCATACAAGAATATTTGTATTTTAGTTTAATTAATTTAAACATATTCTGTTAATTTCACATTTTTCAGTTAAGCATTTTTCCTTAAAAAATTGCTTTAAGGATTTTAACAAAAAAATAAAACATTTACCGTAAGTTTTTTTCTTACTGTGTTTCACCCTTGAAATTTTATCAAAACCCCAAATTATAGTTTGCTATGTAAAAAGATCAAAATTTGTGGTGACTGAATTCCCCGGCTTGTTGATTTTTGATCTCATCCGCATGAATTACTAAAGCTTCTCCTAGCAGATGCCAAGGGCATGCGTTCATGTAAGAGCTAAGAAAGCCATCTGGTTCTGAGGTTTGCTTTATTGTGGTTTTCTTTTTTTCTTTTCTTTTATAAATGCCATGCCAGCTTTGTTGCTATTGCAGCATTACTCTTGGTAGCAAGTGAGTTGCGTAAACAACAAAACCAGAAGGAGAAAAGAAAAATAAAAGGGGAAAATTTGAAGGTGCTTGAGCAAGAGGCAAGGTCTTATCTTACAGATGTAAGTTATGTAGAAAACTCTAACATTGACGGCAAATTATTATCTTTTAAAATGCAAAAAATTAAAGGGATTAAGTTTGTATTAATTAACTTATTAAAAAAATTAGATGATATAATTTTTATTCAGTGATATAATTTTATTCATAAAAAATAAATGAAAACTTGAAATAAAAGTCATACCCTATAACTATTATAAAAGTCATACCCTATAACTATTATAAAAGTCAAAAGAAAACCAGAAGCTAGCTGTCTCAAGGCACTAACGAATTTAAAAAAACATCCTGCTCCTTTTTTCCACTCTTAACTCGAAAACATCCCTGCAACCCCCCAAAATACAGCCCCGTATGTTTATCCACAAAACCATTGGTGCTCTTTCCTTCTCATTCTACTTAACTATCCCTTTTCTCCATATATGGATTGATACTGGAATGCTGTATGCATGTCTCCAAATCTTGATTTCTTTCAACGTCATTTTTGCTAACTATTAATTCTGTCATCCCATTTGCTTCTCTTATCGTATGATTGAATACAATAAATGTTTTACATAATTTATTGGTTTAAAATTATAAAAAGATTATTTTTAAATGCTTGTGAAATTATGAAACTATATTTGAAACTTTTAAATTATTATTAAAAAAATAAATCATTTAATTAAATGCATAATGAGACATATGAAGTACTTTTCATTGTAATAAATAAAAAAAGAAAATTTCTCATTCCATAGACTATGTATAAGCAAAATTTTTCATAATTTAATGACCATTATGGCCTTGAGAAATCTGCTTAATTAATGTTCCATTTAATGCCGAGTATGAGATTGATCTGATCTGATGACACCATCAATGAATGAGAGAAAAATACTACAGTAATACTACCAAATTACAGCTTTCACAGATGTTGGTAAATTTGGTGCGATCCACACATGCTTGCACTACGATTTTATTTGATTATTTTAAATTTGCCCGTCCCATAGATATCCGATCTTGAAAATGGTGTTTATGTACTTTTCATTTTGTGCCAGATTAAACTGGGTAGCTTAGTTAACATAGAAATAAACCCTAACTTACTGCATGCTACCTGAGTTCATATTTATGCGTTAATTTGTCAGAAAAATTTAACAATTTGGATGGATCAAAAAATTAATTTAAGTATTAACTCACATTGATGATCATATGATTAGTCACGTTCAATTCAATTAAATATTTATATGTGCTTGCATGCACATAAAATATACTAAAAATATTTTGTTTAGACCCTATTCATGAACTTGTTTTGACTGATAAGTATTTTTCAAATAAAAAAGAAGTTTACCAATATATAGCTAGGCTATAATAATCATACAAAGGTCTCGGTGTAATCAGATACGCATGCACTGTATATTTGATAGATGGGGTCTACATTACTCACCCTCTTGTAGGGATCCAGAGGGGTTTGAAATTTACTTCGTCTGTAAAGAATCCCACTAAGGAGCTTTCTGATATGTAATCGCACAGTTGATGGTGGTGAGCTATTCAGGGTCTCTGCTCATTTGGCATAAAGAAGCGATCGGAGGGTGAACAAACGAGATCAGCATCATGATAAACACTATTCTCAGTTGACCCAGTAACCACCATATGCAAAATCTTAATATTTCACTTTATTAGAGTAATTTTGTGTATGATCGATCTTATAAGGTTTTTTAAAAAAACGGATTTGATGATGAGGACTTAATTTGGCAAAATTAATAGTTGAAAGACTTGTTTATTGCAATTATAAACCTGATCACGCCATCGCCATGTCAAAGCGCAATTAACAGGCCAACCCTCGCATGATCACGCAACCGTCTGAGCACGCAAACGCCTGAGCATGCGACTGTGAACTTCTCTGCAGAAGCGCGGGATCACCGGATTGAGCCATTCCTCCTATGTGGTCGATCTTGTCTCAGAATGCTATAAAATGCGTAAGGTATGTAAAGCCAAGGGGCATTCGAAAAAATTCTCATTAATCTGCTACTTAAAATTAGCCCTCGGTCTTTCTTAAGCCCTCGTCCTAACTAGAGCGTTTGAGTGCCATCGGAGGTCTCCTCATCCCCTCCTTCCGTGGGCCCTCTAGTTCACCCCTTTTTACTTGTGCAGATCCCAAAAAGTTGACTCTGAGTCAGCAGCGGTCCCTTGGCATCAACAGTTTTGCACCGTCCATGGGAAGCCACAATCTCTCGCTAACAGTAAAAGCAAAGAAGTATAAAGAACTCATTTGTTGCAATGCCACCCAGAAACACCACAAAAAGAACCAGCAAGGGAGCCCCAACAGCATGCTCCGCCCCCATCTGGGGCAACACCCAAAGTCAACAATCCAGGTCAAGATTCCCTGTAATCCACGAGCGTGCGACCCCATGGTCAAGCAGGCAGCCTCCTGTCAGAGAGCAACGCCCTCGCCACTCGGGAATCGATTCCCATGATTCCGGAAGAGTGGCTACGGGACACCTGACCGCCCCGGTAACCCAGGCTCAGTTCCAGGAGCTTTCCTGATTGATAGCCGACCTGGCGGCTGAAGTTCAAAATGGGGGACGATAACCCTTTCCTCCTCACCAAACTCCCGGGCAAATAGAATCATCTGGTAGCGAAGACCCGGCCTAGAGCCGTTTCATTGCTGAGCCGTCGCTGCCCTACGGTCGGTCTAAAGAAAGTTTCTCCTCCAAAAGCAACCAGAACCTAGACAAACGAATCAAAGAAATAGAAAAAAAAAATTGACAGAGCTCTCAAGCACAGAAACCACAATATCTTGGATAAACTTAGCGTCCAAGACCCTCCGTTCACAGAGGACGTCCTCGAGACCTCGTTCCCACCCAACTTCAGAATGCCGCAAATCAAAATGTATAACGGTTCGGCGGACCTGCTGGACCACCTACAACATTACAAAACTACCATGACCCTGCATCGGCATTCCGACCCGATCATGTGTCTCGCCTTCCCCCTAACACTTGAGAAAGCCGCGGGCACGTGGTATTCGCGTTTAAAGCTAAGAAATATTGGCAACTTTAGAGAGCTCAGCTACGCCTTTGCCTTTCACTTTCTCAGTAGTAAGGGGCTGAAGAAGACCTCGGAGAGCCTATTCAATATTGTCTAACATCGGGGAGACAAGCTTCAAGCCTATATATCTAGGTTCAACACGGTGGCATGGTAAATCCCAGACCTCGACTCCAACGTCCAAATGCTAGCATTCAAGAATGAACTGAGATCTGGGATCTTTAGTTCCAAGCTCATCAGGTGCCCGTCTAAAGATATGAACGAGGTCCTAGCCCGGGCTGAGAAGTATATGTTGGCAGAGGATGATCAAGCCTTTAAAAGAGAAAGAGAAAGAGAAATAGAAAAGAAGAGGAAAGACCTCGACCCTCAGAGAGGAGCGGCCAAGAGGCCTCACCAAGAAAATAGGTATAAGCCCCATCCTCTGCTTGATAGCTTTACCTATCTCAATGCGTCTAGGACCAACGTCGTGATGCAGTTTCAGGATAGGTCAGTCCTCTAGTGGCCGCCCAAGCCACCACACCTCAGCGGGGACCAGAGAAAGTGGTGCCGATTCCAGAGGAATCATGGATACGGCACCGAAAAATGCCATAGTCTAAAGATGCAAACTGAAGCCCTCATCAACCGGGGGCACCTGAAGGAGTTCACCGGGTCTCGAGAAGAGAAAGTGCTTGCCTAGCCAAGGGGGGACTCTAGACACCCCTGGCCTCCATAGCAAGAGCGACGAGACCTCGGGCTGAGAAGTATATGTTGGCAGAGGATGATCAAGCCTTTAGAAGAGAAAGAGAAGGAGAAACAAAAAAGAAAAAGGAAAGAGCTCGACCCTCAGAGAAGAGCGGCCAAGAGGTCTTACTAAGAAAGTAGGTATAAGCCCCATCCTCTGCTTGACAGCTTTACCCATCTCAATGCATCTAGGACCAACGTCCTGATGCAGTTTCAGGACAAGTCAGTCCTCTAGTGGCCGCCCAAGCCACCACACCTCAGCGGGGACCAGAGAAAGTAGTGCCGATTCCAGAGGAACCATAGACACGGCACCGAAAAATGCTATAGTCTGAAGATGCAAATTGAAGCCCTTATTAACCAGGGGCACCTGAAGGAGTTCACCGAGTCTCGAGAAGAGAAAGTGCTCGCCTGGCCAAGGGGGGACTCTAGCCCCCCCGGCTTCCACAGTAAGAGTGACGAGACCCTCGAAGAGACCCCAGGCCCGAGCAGGAAGGGCCCAATCAGAGGAACCAAGAAGTGGCAGCTACCAACAGGATTATCAAAATAATTTGCAAAAACCTGACGGCTAGAGATAACTCGGGACAGAGCAATAAAGCATACGCTAGAATTGTGGCCTCCGTCAGTGGCCCCCACAAGTAAAGAAAGTCAAGTATGGTAATCTCCTTCATGGATGACGATTTGGAAGGAGTACAGACTCCACATGACAACACGATGGTAGTCTCTCTTTTGGTGGACAACCATGAAGTAATATGTATCCTAGTTGACAACAGAAATTTGGTGGATATCCTGTTCGATGATGCTTTCCAGCATATAGAACTAAAGGACGAGTACTTAGAGCCTGCCCCAGCCCCTCTCTACTGTTTCGGTGGAACCTTTATGTTCGCAGAAAGAAGTATAGTCTTCCTCGTTATCGCAGGAATAACATCGTAAACAACCATCATTCAAACCACCTTCGTGGTAGTCAAGCAATCATCTTCTTACAACATGAACATTGGTTGTCCCACTCTCAACAAACTGGAGGTAGTCGTCTCCACCTATCATTTGAAGCTAAAGTTCCCCACCGTGGAAAAAGAAAGAGTGGTCAGAGGAGACCAACAAGCCTCTCGATCCTGTTATCTGAACGCCATCAAAGAAGGGAAGAAGACCGAGGCCCTACCCCTTGAGATAGAAAACCTTTGGGACGAGGTAAAGACTCTAAGAGGGCAACTCATGAAAGAATTGACTTCGGTCCCCCTTGGAGAGGATCTTTCTTAGACTATTCAGATCAGATTTAATCTCTCAGCAAGCCACCAGGAAGCATTCTTCTCATTCCTCAAGAAGAACCAGGACTTGTTTGCCTGATCTACGTCAGACATGCCCGGAATCAACCTAAGAACTATTGAACATCGTCTGAACGTAGATCAAAAGCACAGCCCCAGAACAAAAAGTCGCCATCAAGACAAAAATGAACAAGTTGTTTGAGGCTGGCTTCATCCGAGAAGCAAAATACCCCGACTGGGTGTCCAATATGGTGATGGTCTGGAAGGCTAGTGGCAAGTGGCGTATCTACATCGACTTCACTAATCTGAACAAGGCCTATCCAAAGAACAGTTTTCCCTACCTCGGATCAACCAATTGGTAGACGCTACCTCAGGGCATGAGCTCCTCACCTTTATGGATGCATATTTCGACTACAACTAGATCTTTATGTACGAGCCTGACCAAGATAAGACCGCCTTCGTCACCTATCAGGGATTGTACTGTTACAAAGTCATGCCCTTCGGGCTCAAAAACATCGGTGCAACCTATCAAAGGTGGGTGAACAAGATCTTCAGTGAACAGATCAAAAGCATCGAGGTGCGAAACCATGGTTCCGACTTGGAAGAGGCATTTGGGGTACTGCACAGACATAAGATGAAGTTGAACCCAGCAAAGTGCGTATTCAGAGTAATAAGAGGAAAATTCTTAGGCTTCATGGTCACTCAGAGAGGAATAAAAGCAAGCTTAGAGAAGATAAAACCCATCCTTAATATGACCCCTCTTAAGATCGTGAAAGAAGTGTAACGGCTCACCGGGCGAATAGTAGTCCTGAACCGTTTCATGTCCAAATCCATAGAGAGATGCCTACCTTTCTTCAAGGCCATTAGGAAAGCAAGAGATTTCGCCTGGACAGAAGACTGTCAGGAAGCATTTGAGGAGTTGAAGAAATACCTAAGCTCGACCCCGCTCTTGACTAAGCCACTCTCGAGTGAAAAACTATTCCTGTACCTGTCGGCTGGGTAAAACGCTGTAGCTTTTGTCCTGATTCAAGAAGAAGAGGGCGTTTAAAAACCCATCTATTATGTCAACAGGATCCTCCACGAGGTAGAGGTGAGGTATCATCTGATAGAGAAGGTAGCCTACGGCCTCATAGTCGCAGTAAGGAAGCTCCGACCATATTTCCAGGCACACACTATCATTCTTTTGACTGACCAGCCCTTAAGAAAAGTCCTACATAACCTGGTTGTCTCCCAAATAATGGTCAAGTGGTCTACAGAGCTCAGGGAGTTTGATATCCGGTACCACTCTTACAATGCGATTAAGGGCCAGGCCGTAGCCGACTTTATCGTCGAAACAAATCTCCCCATAGATCCAAACGAGGAGACAAGATCAGGGTCAGATGAGCCACCTCCGAGATGGACCTTCAATATAGATGGATCCTTAAACACTATAGGAAGCAGAGTAGGACTTATCCTCTGTAGCCCGAATGGCGTCGTCGAGTATGCCTTGAGATTTGAATTCAAAGCCTCCAAGAATAAGGCAGAATATGAAGCCCTGCTTGTGGGTCTGAAACTAGCAAAAACACTGGCTGCTGAGGTCCTGGACATATATAGTGACTCACAGTTAGTGGTAAGTCAAGTAACAGGGGAATTCAAGGCCTGACGGAAAAAAATGCCTAGTACATTGAGAAGGCATGGGAGCTCACCGCTAGGTTCGAAACATTTCGAATAACTCATGTCCCACGAGCAGAGAATTTGAAAATAAACGCCTTAGCATGACTGGCCTCGTGCCGGCACCTCCAACCAACTCAAGCCGTATATCTTGAGACCCTTTCTTTCCCGAGTATTGATGAAGCTCTGGTTCTGACAGTAGTAGAGGTATAAGCATGGATAGACCTAATCCTCCAGTACTTGAAAGAAGGGGAAATGCCCGAGCAGAAGAACAAAGCGAGAAAACTAATCTCTCGCGTGTCCTGATACACAGTCATAGATGGAAAGCTGTATAAAAGAGCTTTAACCATGCCCTAGTTAAGGTGCCTCAACTCGATTGAAGCTGACTACGCTCTCCGAGAAGTCCACGAGGGGATATATGAAAATTACTTGGGGGCTCAGGCCCTAGCCTTCAAAGTTCTCCGATAGTGGTATTACTGGCCCACAATGAAGGAAGACGCGACAGATTTAGTCAGAAAATGCAAGAACTACTAGCAGTATTCTCCCGCGCTTTACCAACCGGCTAACCCTCACTTCGATCACCAGTCCTCTCCCCTCCGCCATATGGGGAATGGACATACTAGGTCCATTCGTCGGAACCTCTAGGTAGAGAAAACATCTCATCGTAGCCATTGATTATTTCACCAAGTGGGTCAAAACAGAACCACTGGCCAGCATAACAGATCACCAGACCCGAAAATTTGTTTGGAAATCCATCATATGTCGGTTTGATATACCTTGAGTGTTGATCACTAACAACGACAAGCAATTTGATAGTTCTCGATTCAAAGTGTTCTGCGAAGATCTTCGCATCAAGCATCGATTCTTATCCATTAGATACCCACAAGCTAATGGCTAAGCCAAGGTAACTGTTGGATGATTATCTACCTAAATAAATAAGTAAATAATCGTACTTGTTTTACTTGCAAGTGCATAAGGTCAATGGTAGCATAATGTGCAAGTGCGAGATCATTTCCACAGGGATTGACGAATTTCGATTTAGAATTAATTTCGTAAAGTAAAAATAGATAAAAATATTTATTGGATTTAGATAATAATGATAAAGGCGTAGGGACTTGATATCCACCACTAATCATGATATCCCAACAAAACATTATGTCAATGCTCTACTCATGCTATGAATACCTAATGGTTGTCAACCTAATGGCTTGGTCCACTCCTTAGACTATTGATTTCCCTAAGCAACGAGTTAGGCACGGTGTATACTCAAACTCTTTTCTCTATTAAAGGATTCAACATGGTGTATACTGAGTTGTTCCTTAAGACAGCATAGGATCTGTGGAAATCGACAACCACACGGAACCTAGGGCTTGATCCACTCCCGGTTTCCCATGTTGATTAACCCAAGAATCCAGTGTGGATATCTTTTGTTACTATTGTTGAACCCAGGACTCAGTCTTCCAAATTGATTCAACTAACTAATCCATACCACATGTATACGTTGATCAGACACACACATATGAGGAATTTAAATATAAACAGGCATTAATCAAATTAAGAATCACAGCATAAATATTGCAAAGGTGCCAATACTGACTTATTGGTTAAACATAATTAGGGCTTCAACCAAACCCTTACTATAAGTTTAGTTACACGTAATAAAATAAAGGAAAGAAGAAACCCGAGAGAGCTCCATTGAAGAGTCGTCAATTCTTCTGTAGAATCTCCTCTGGCCTCCGGTTTCTCGACCTAAAACTAAAACTGAAAAAGAGATCTGCTCCTAAAAAGGGAGATATACTCCTTAAAAGGGAGATACTGATATGTGCTTTACAAGTCTATTTATAGGGTTTGAAAGGTGTCTCGAAACCTTAATTTCCAAAATAAATCCGGAAGAAATCTTTCCAAAACTGGCTCTGCCGCCTCTCTGTGCGTGTGCGCTCAATCGCATGCTTCTGCACTCGAGTGCATGGGTGCGCTCGAGCTTTCTATGTGTGCGTACAATTGCTTGTGCACTTGATCGCAGCCATGTTGCGCTCGATCACACTAGTTCTTTTTCAGATCTTCGGTTTTCTTCCTTTAAAGCTTCAAAATGCTTTTTTTTTTCTTCACAAGCCTATAAAAAACACAAAAATGAAGTAAAATAGAATAAAATACGTAAACAAAGGGCTTAACAAATGTAAATTAAGGGGTTTAAATATGAATATTTAAGCTCCTATCAGTAACCAATAGAACACTTCTCCAAGGTATCAAGAAGAGACTCGATGAAGCGGATAAACGATGGGCCGATTAACTGCCCAATGTCCTTTGGATATATCGAACGATTGTTCGTACTCCAACAGAGGAAACCCCATTCTCTATGGCATACGGCTCGAAAGCTATCATCCCCCTTAAAGTCGGGATACAATGGATGCACGTCCAACATTTCGAACAAAGTGACAACAAGGAAGGCTTACAAATGAACGCTAACTTGATTAACAAAACCTGAGACAAAGCCCAAATCTGTTTGGCCATGTACCAGCAGAGGATCGCCCAATACTACAATTCACGAGTTCGAAACAAAAACTTTAGGCTGCATGACCTCGTTTTTCGGAAAAGTGAAACATCTCGTCCTTGAGAAACGGAGAAACTTGTTCTAAATTGGGAAGGCCCATACCGGATTCGAAAAGTATACCGAGTCGGCACCTTCGAACTTAAAGAGTTAGATGGCAAGTCCATCCCGCGCACTTAGAATGCGAAAAATCTCCACAAGTTCTATCAGTAATATAAAATGTAAAAGCAAGAAATGAAGAAATAAAGACTTGAGTTTGTGAAAGATCGATATTTCATTTAAAAGTTCGAATTACAAAATGGGCACTATCGGCCTCTACGTACAAGGAAAGAAAAAACAAAACTATACTACTCTTCCCGAGGTGCCTCGTCCTCCGGGGCTGCCAGTGGCTCACCTCCGGCCATGTCCTTGATGTCCCCAGCACCGACAGCAGCACCCTCCTCTATGGAGGACTCCAGCTCAAGGCCAGAGAATTCAGTCTCAGGGAAGAGAGACTTGGCTTTCCTTTTGGCCTCGTAGAAGCCCTCGAGGAACTAACCTCCGGCCTCCTACAGCAAAGCCTCCCTGAAGAAGGCCAGTGCCTCCTCCACAGGCCTTCTGCGTGGCCTCAGAAACCTCCTCCCGTGCCTGGCATTAGGACTGGCGGGCGAGTCCCTCTCAGCCCGAAGGGCATCCTCGGCCTGGTACCGCTGATCTTTATCTTGGATGGCCTTTGATGTGACGATTATCTACCTAAATAAATATGTAAATAACCGTACTAGTTTTGTTTGCAAGTGCACAAGGTCAATGGTAGCATAGTATGCAAGTGCGAGATCATTTCCACAGGGATTGGTCAAGTTTCTATTTAGAATTAGTTTGTTCAAAGTGAAAAAAAGAAATAACTATTGAGAGTGAGTTAATAATAATGAGAACATAGGGCTACGATATCCACCACTAATTATACTTTTCCACTAAGTAAGGTGCCACTGCTCTAGCCTTATCATGAATATTTAATGGCTTAGGTTTGGCCACACCTTAGGCTATTGATCTTCCTATGCAACGAGTTAGGCATGGTGTATACTCTAACTCTTTTCTCTCTTAAGGGATTCAACATGGGTGTATAATGAGTTGTTCTTTAAGAGAGCATAAGGGCTGTGGAGATCGACAGCCACACGAGACCTAGGTCTTGGTCTGCTCCCGGTTTTCCATGTTGATTAACCCAAGAATCCGGTGTGGATATCTCTTGTTACTAATGTCGAACCCAAGACTCGATCATCCAAATTGATTTGACTAACTAATCCATACTACATGCATACGTTGATCAGGTACACATATGAGAAATTTAAATATAAACAGGTATTAATCAAGTTAAACATTCTAACAAGGCTATAGCAAAGGTAATCAATCGAGCCCTATAAGGGTTTAGTTGCACATGCTAGTTAAACTAAACATTCTAAACATAATAAAAACATAACAAATAAAACCGAAGAAGACTCGGGAGATGAGTCGTCAATTCCTCTCCTAAGCTTGCAACTTCAAGTCTCCAACAAAAGATCTTGTTTATGTGTTTTACAAGGCTATATATAGGGCTTTAAGAATGCCCTGAAACCCCAATTTCCTAATTGAGGTTCGAAGACTTCTTTCCATATTTGGCTCTACCGCCTCTGGAGTGTTTGCGCTCGATCCTATAAGGGATGTGCTCGAGCGCAAATGTACGCTCGAGCCTTCTTCAAGTGCGCTTGTGTGCCTATGCACTCGATCACAAGAGAGGTGCGCTCGAGCGCACCTTGCTGGATGACAGATTTTGACTTTTACTCCTAAAAGCTCCCAAAATATCATCTTTTTGTCCAAGTCCTGTGAAAAACACATAAAACACGAAAATGAAGTAGAATCTATTGAAATAGATAAATAAAAAGCCTAACAACATAAATTAAGGGGCTTAAATATGACTATTTAAGCACTTATCACACCCCCAAACTTACATATTGCTAGTCCCTTAGCAATACAAAACAAAAGACTATGTTGAAACATAATTAAAGATAAATTCATTTTCATGATAAATAAAAATTTGGGTTGTGCATAAAACAACGATAACCGTTCATGAGTAAGCTTATAATAAAAACACATTTTGGTATTGAAAAAGGATTTTTTAAAAGCTCATGTTACTTACTTAAGGTTGGCTTAAGACATCACAAGTTTGATTTATGTGTGATGAATTGGCACACATGAGATGGAGCTTCCACATAATTTTAGTATATAGTGTTTCAGTGCCCAAACTTTTATTGAATTCCTTATCAAAGAGAACAAAAGTGGTATAATGCTTGCTTTTTTTTTTTTTCTTCTATCATCCGATCTTTGCCATGTTGAGTTTCATTAAGCTTTCTAATTGACCCTTATAACGAATGTTTAGCCAATGACTCCCAAACCAGATGGTTTTAGGGCATTAGGTGTAAAAATACCCCTAATGACTTACTAACTCGAGTAAAAAAGGCTGCGAGACTGGCAGGTTTTTAATGCTTCTAAATGAAATTCCCACCTTTTGACGTGAACACTCAATGCTTACTGAGGCAGGAGCCCAGTTACTCAGTGAAAATTTTTATTATAATCATTAAAGGCTTACTTCCCACCTTTTGACGTGAACATTCACTGCTTACTGAGGCAAGAGGCTCAGTTACTCAATGGAAAGTTTTTAATGATCATTAGAAGTTTTTTATTTTCTTTTTGCATGATGGACATTTTTCTTTATTTTTCTTATGCCAAAATGTTCTTTAAACAAGTTATCCGATTACAGTTAGGTCGTGGAAACATATATAAAAGAATTATATGTCATAGCCCACACAAATGCGTGCTAATGTGCTCGTGCAAATTTGGATCAAACTCGTGAATTCTTAAGTGCCTTGAGATAGGTAACTAAACTTTGTAAAATTCCTATTACAAGACTATGTGTTCTAGATTTTAAGCTACTAATGAAGTTTTATCAAAATTTTAAATCAACCAAAATTTTTGTTACCAAATGAACATGCATTTATCTTTTCTAAAAAAAAAAAAAAAAAACACTGGGACCTAATGTGTGCGTAACAGTGTCTCCTACTACCCCCAAACTTAATATACATATTGTCCCCAATGTGTGTGTTATATAGAAAGATCTGAACTGGGCGATGGAGAACTAGAGTGAATGTTTTGCTTGTAACACACCTCCAAACTTGAACTGGATTCACGCACTAAGCATCTGACAAAGAAAAATAAATGTTGTTATGGAAAACAAGAAATAATGATAATGTAAATATAAACATAAACAAAAGAAAAGTACTAAAATGAAAATGATATGTCTGGGGTGCCTCTCATAAGCACTAAGTTTTATGTCTTCAGCCAGACGGGGTATTCTCTCACTGCTGATCATCGGTGGGTGCAGTCGAAGAGGTACCGAGTGCAGGAGGTAGATGATCAAGGATGGCCTGCAGCATCGCTTCCTGCCATGCAAACTGTGTTTCTAACCCATCTATCTGCTGATAGATCAGAAGGGCTGCCTCACGATCCTCCCGGAGGATGTTGGATAGCTCACAGTGGAAGGAAGACAGCTCATCTAGAAGATGCTGATACTCCATAGATCCCATGTCTGGCTAGTCCTCCTCCCATGTAGGGCTCACTGGTGGCTGCTCGATCTTTATCGGATCATCTGCCACAGACTCTGCAACTGGAATATGTGCTCGGGGTCCTCTTGGCATGTGAGACTGGCTAAGGCTCCACTGGGCCCTCCCAAAGAAATGATGATTACTAACCAGGCTATTGATGGAAGAGCCTCTAATCCCCATATTCTTGAAGATGTGACTGAGTAAGAAGGGGAAAGGAAGTCCCCAGGCATTAACTGTGGTCGTCTGCCGGTTATGCACACTGTCCCAGAATTTGTGTATCTGACTCCATATGACCGCTGGGATAGAGTACCAATGACCCCAGTGAAAGGCATAGAGAGCCTGTAGAAATTGATCCTGCCTATATGTCTTGTGCCCCAAAAGACACACACTACACTGCATTACTGAGTTTACGAACCATAAACAGGGAGGCAACCTCGACCAGTTCTCCGTATTGTTGTGACGGTATGCATACTAGCCTGCACACGTGTCCTCTATGATATGTGGCAGAGGAAACGTGTCAGGCTGCTCCTCCATGTGGCTGTCCTCCAGTGGGGACTCATCACAGCAGTGTAAAGAACCGGCTATGTCGGTGGTGGACAGCTTTATGAATCTGCCCTGGACTGAAGAAGATAAAATCTCTGGTCTGGTGCAGTTGTAGGTCAGGTTCTCGTAGAAGTTGACCATGAATCGAGTGTATGCCTTCGAACAGACCGGCTTGAATAGCCGCTTGAGATGTCGGTTCTTAAACTCTTGGACCGCCCATCTTGTGGCATCCAGAATCTTGAAGTCCTTATCTACATTGAATGTGGTCTCGAATAGTATTTCACGCTGCTCAAAACTGGGTTGGGATGTCTGGTGGCGGCTGTTGGGAACTCGGGATATGGAAACCATATGTTGTGAAAAAAATAGTGTTGCTTCCGGTGTGATTGCGCCCGTACACAGCTGATGGTGCGCTTGATCGCACAGATTGAGGTGCGCTCGAGCACAAAGTGTTAGCGTTCGATCGCACTCACTGAGACAATGTGTCGAACAGTTGGCGTGCAATAAACACTTGAAGCTATGGAAAACCAACGAACTCGATCCTATCCTCCTACAAACACGAAATAAAACAGCCAATCACACGAGATAAATGGATAATACGAGGAAAATATAAATGAGAAACCCGTGTGTGCTGGTGTGCAAGTAAGTAGAACAAAAATTTGTTTTCATACCGTGTGGGGTTTAAGGAAATTAAGGGGAAGTGCTTATAGAAAGGTGATGCACGGTGGTAGGGTGGTGATTGTGATGGACGACCGGTGGTTTTGGAAGCAACACCATGTAAGACTAAGGCAAGAGAAGGCTAGGTGCGACTGTGAGAGTGAGAGATACGTTAGAGCGTAAATGAGGGGAGAAAAAGGGAAACTATTTATAACATGCACGTGCCCTCTCTGTCCTGAGTACGCTCAAGCGCATTTGTAAAGTGCGCTCGATCGTACTGGTGCACAAATGTTTAGTGTGATGCGCTCGCGCGCAATGGGGTGCAGGGCGAGAGGGCGCTCGAGCGCATGTGGTGTGCGCTCGATCGCAAGATAGAAATTTGTTAATAGTAAAAAGAGTCAAAATAAAGAAATAAATAAGGGAAAGATTGTAACGGTCATACCATCTTGTAGTGGCCTCAGTAACACTAACCTCGATAGAGGCACTTGAGCTATATGTTATGCAAGTAGAATTGCTCGAGCGCTCTCTATAGTAGCTTCAGTGCTACTTTCTTTGAAGGAGGCACTTATGGCCCACATTAGGTGGTTCTAGTGCCATCGACAGCTGCTTTGTCTCCAATTTTTGTGCCTAGTCAATAAAATAGGGAAAAATAGTATTAGTAAGTTCAAGATTTTTAACTCGAGGATTACACTTACTTGAAGGCTTGGGTGTGTTCTTGATGGTGTGCATAGCTCCATTGATATCTTTAATCACATTGTCATCCTCTGGCTTAATTTTCAATCTTATGTCATCATGGCTCGGGATGGTCTCCAATGGAGCAGTGTGATGGACATTAGAAACGTTCTCAACAATATCTTGCATTAAGCTCACATTATAACACTCATCATCAGTTTTCGTGGATTATAGTGTATTAAATATTTTGAATTCCATCTTTTCATCATTTACTCTCATAGTGACAATGCCCCTTTTTACACTAATATTCGTGTCAGCAGTGATCATAAATGGTCTTCCTAAGATTATAGGGAGTGGTGAAGGCATATGGCATTCCTCCATGTCTAACACAATAAAATCAACAGGTAAAATAAATTTACCTGCCCTTACCAAAACATCCTCAAGGATACCTCTCGGTTGTTTGATGCTTCTGTCAGCCAATTGCAAAGTAATAGAGGTTGGTTTGAGTTCTCCCAAACCTAGTGTCTCGAATACACTGTATGGTAACAAGTTGACACTCACTCCTAGATCCAATGATGCATGCTTGAATAACTGATCACCTATCTTGCAAGGAATAGTAAAATTACCTGGATTTTTTAGTTTTGGTGGTAATTTCCTTAACAATACAGCACTTACCTCTTCGGTCAAGGCTGCTGTCTCATGCTCCTCAAACTTTCTTTTGTTAGTGCAACAATCTTTTAAAAACTTAGCATAAGTAGGAAGTTATTTTATTGCATCTAATAAAAGGAAGTTCCACTTTTTTCAAGGTTTCGAAAATGTCACTCACTTTAGTTTCCTTTTTAGACTTCACTAACCTTTGAAGGAAGGGTGGAGGTGTGATTACGCCCAAAGTATAACGCGGTAGCTATAGCACAGCTTTGGGGTGTCGATTCCACAGGGAAACGGGTTAACTACAAAGGAAAAGTGTTAACTTTGACAAGAACGATAAAAGTTAAACGATAAAATACGAGTTTTGATAATGATGTTTCGGGAGAAAAATTGTGTAAATATAACGAAATGTAAATAAGAAATAACAAGGTTTCGGGAATCCTCCCTAGGTTCGTTGCCTTGTTCCACGCTCGATTCGATTGTTTTTATCTTGATTGCTAGTTTCACATCCCAAACAAGCAATCGAAAAATATTCAATCAAGCACATTTATAAACTCTAATGTGATTGCTACAAATCACTCATTGATTTCGATTGAAGCACACATGACCGATCTTAAAGATTATCAAGAAACGACAATATATCTGAACAACAATATCGCAATAATGGACAATCAATAAGATAAATCTACCGGAATCAATCATATCCAAAAAATATCACATAAGAAAAGCATGACTAGACTTATATGAGGGAGGAGCATGCAATCACGGGGCTAAGAAAATCTAAAATACGAAGAACATAAATTCAACTGTAACATGAACCTAAATTCTTTATGTTTAATCAACGAATAAATCACAAACAATATTCAACAATAAATCCGTACAACCGAATCAAGAATGGAAATAATAAGAACAACAAAACCTAGGGATTCATCCCTTTGCCTTGCTTGAAGACTAGTTGACCATGGGCTTCATGGTTGATGAAGAAAATGGAGTTTTCTCTTTGATTTCCAGCCTTGGAGGACTTAAAAGAATTTCTGGATTTGGATCCCTCGGATCTCCTTTGAGATGCCCTGCTGCACATCCTTTAAGGATGTATATATAGAGCACAAGGTTGAGGGGCATTTTTGGGCTGGAAAATATCATATGGCAGCCCTAATTGGGTCAAAGAAACGAGTGGGTGCCTAGGTGCTGCCTTACCTATGCCTAGGCGCTGTTATGTTCGAGATTGAAGTGTTTAAAAGGCTTGGTGCTCATTTTTGGGCGCCTAGGCACTCACTCTTGCAGATTGGAGAAGTCTGGGCGGTGCGGTGCTCTATTCTCCACGCTTAGGCGCTAGGCAGATGCTGTTCTGGAGGTCTAACCTATGTCCACTAAAACTGCCATAACTTTCTCTAGAAAAATATTTTTTATGAACCACAAAATTCTCCAGAAAATAGACTTTCGGATCTTTCTAAGCATATATGGCTCATCTTCTGGTTCTTCCTGCATCAATACAGTTTAATCTGCAAAGATGATTGATCTGCACAGGCAATTCTGGCGATTTAGTGAAACTCTTTTCTTGGTTTCTCTTCATTTTGGCTCTTTCGCGACAATTATCTCACTCTAGTGTTCATTGAATCTTCGTGTTTAAAATGATGATAGCTTTTCTATCTTTTTTTTAAGCTCAAAGTACCTGAAAATGAACTAAAATAAGTCAACGATTTAAGAATAACACTTTAGAGTTATTAAGGTATAAAAGTGTAATTCCAACCTCGATCAACCCTAAAATGCTAACAATTAAGTATTTTTTAGATGCATTTTATGACTCTCATCAAGGTGTAATTACCTTTTCCATCTCACTTACCTTAGATAAGGATGCTTGGTCTGGAGATACTCGTGTAGGCTCATTGGTGCCGATGATCTTACCACTTCTTAAAGTTGTTACAGTATTCAGCTGCTGATGTCCTCTTGGATTAGGTAGTGGTTGGGCTGAAAGTTCTCCTTGTTTTCTGGTACTCAGTTCCTTGGCCAATTACCCAACCTCTAGTTCTTGGATGGCTTGATCATGTTTTGCAATGATTTGCCTCATTTCAGTCCAAAATTGCCTCGTTTCTTCAATGAATTGTTCATGTGTGTTCATGAGTTGTTGCTGCTGAGACGCTAATTGCTTCACAAGACTTTCAAAGTCATTCTTCTTTGGTTTGGGAACAGATTGGGTTACTGGTTAGAAGTTTCTTTGTTGCCCTTGACCGTTTTGATTGTTACTCCACGAGAAGTTTGGGTGATTCCATCATCCAGGGTTATATGTGTTTGCATAAGGGTTGTTCTTCGGCAGATAATTGTTTTTTCCCACAAAGTTTGCTTGCTCATGATCTGCAGATGAATACAAGGGACATGTATCAGTATTATGATCAAACTGGGAGCAAATAGCACATATCTGGAGTGGTGTAGCTAGTGGGTTAGATGAGGTGTTTTGAGCAGCCATAACTTTATCCAATAGGTCTAGTTTCCTCTCCACAGCAGCTATTTGAGGAGATGATCCTCCATTCAAGTTTACCTCATACATACCCTTACTCATGGTCACATGTCTACCTCGAGAGGAGAACTGCTGAGTGTGTTCACTTAGGGTTTCAAAAAGTTCCATTGCTTCTTCCCTGCTTTTCTCCATCAGCACTCCTTCACAACCTGAATCCACAATATTTTTGTTAGTGTCACTCAAACCTTCATAGAAAGCTTGTACTAGTTTGTCTTAGGGTACGTTGTGGTGTGGGCATTTGAGTAGTAGCTCGTTGAAGTGTCCCCAGGCCTTGAAGAATAGATCTCTATCCTTTTGTTGGAAGGATTGAATTTTATTCCTCGTTTGCCTCGTCTTTTGGGCTGGGAAAAACTTTCTTAGGAATTTGCTAGCCAACTCCTCCCAAGTGTGAATAGAAACTGTAAGCAAAGAATTATACCAAAGTTTAGCATTATCTTTTAAGGAAAAAGGGAACAAAATTAACCTTATTCCTTCTTGGTCTAAGCCTCAGATGTGCTGGAATTTGCAAAGGTCGAAGAACTCTCGAAGGTGCAAGTGTGGATCCTCACTAGGTGTGCCCCTAAAGTGAGTTAGTGCACTGAGTATCTGTGGAGATATGTAGTAGTTTCCTTCTGCCTCAGGTTGATATGCAATGCACGATGGTTGATTGAGGTTCTGTGGGATGAAGGATTGCGTCATCGGCCTCCGCTCAGGTGGTTGTTACTCGGCGATCTGTTCCGCCATTGGTTCTTCTTCCTCGATTCCTTCTTCTACCTCTCCTGAGTTGTTTCTAAGCCTTTGTCGGATAGTTTGCTCAAGCTCGGTATCAAAGGGAAAGAATGTTGGATGCTTGGATCAACGCCCATGCATGAATCGGTGGCAGTCAGTGAAGTGCAGCAGTCAAATACTGCTGTTCGGGTAACTCTCTGCCTCAATTGCGTTGGATCGCACAGGAGGGTGCGCTCGATCGCAATTGGCACAGAAAGCTCTCCTGGAGTGCCTGAAACAGAAAAAAAGAAATTGATTAGGGTTTTAATGAAACAAAAAATAAGATAAAAATAAAAACTTAAAATTTCTTGAGATAAGAATAAAATATAATAAAAAGAAATAACAATGATTAAAATAATTCTAAAAAGAAATTTAAGTGCAATCTCCGGCAACGGCACCAAAAACTTGTTGTGACGATTATCTACCTAAATAAATATGCAAATAACCATACTAGTTTTTCTTGCAATTGCACAAGGTCAGTGGTAGCATAGTGTTCAAGCACGAGATCATTTCCACAGGGATCGGTCAATTTTCTATTTAGAATTAGTTTTTTCAAAGTAAAAAGACAAATAACTGTTGAGAGTGAGTTAATAATAATGAGAACATAGGGCTACGATATCCACCACTAAGTAAGGTGCCACTGCTCTAGCCTTATCATGAATATTTAATGGTTGCCAACCTAAGGGCTTGGTCCACACCTTAGGCTATTGATCTCCGTATGCAACGAGTTAGGCATGGTGTATATTCTAACTCTTTTCTCTCTTAAGGGATTCATAATGGGTGTATACTGAGTTGTTCCTTAAGAGAGCATAAGGGCTATGGAGATCGGCAGCCACACAGGACCTCTAGCTTGGTCCGCTTCCAGTTTCCCATGTTGATTAACCCGAGAATCCGGTGTGGATATCTCTTGTTACTAATGTCGAACCCAGAACTCGGTCATCCAAATTGATTCGACTATCTAATCCATACCACATGCATACATTGATCAGGCACACACATATGAGGAATTTAAATATAAACAGGTATTAATCAAGTTAAACATTCTAACAAGGCTATAGCAAAGGTAATCAATGAATAAACATGTGGAAAAGCATAATTAGGGCTTCAATCGAGCCCTATAAGGGTTTAGTTACACATGCTAGTTAAACTAAACATTCTAAACATAATAAAACGAGAACAAATAAAACCGAAGAAGACTTGGGAGACGAGTCATCAATTCCTCTCCTAAGCTTGCAACTTCAAGTCTTCGACAAAATATCTAGTTTATGTGTATTATAAGGCTATATATAGGGCTTTAAGGGTGCCCCGAAACCTTAATTTCCTAATTGAGGTTCGAAGACTTCTTTCCAAATTTGGCTCTACTCCCTCTGGAGTATTTGCACTCGATCGTATACGGGATGCGCTCGAGCGCAAGTATGCGCTCGAGCCTTTTTCAAGTGTGCTCGTGTGCCTATGCGCTCGATCACAAGAGAGGTGCGCTCGAGTGCACCTTGCTGGATGGCAGATTTTGACTTTTACTCCTAATAGCTCCCAAAATATCATTTTTTTGTCAAAGTTCTATGAAAAACACATAAAACACGAAAATGAAGTAGAATCTACTGAAATAGATAAATAAAGAGCCTAACAAGCATAAATTAAGGGGTTTAAATATGACTATTTAAGCACTTATCAGCCTCATCCCTGGCCCTCTCTGTCGCCTTGAGGAAGGACGACAACACTTTGACGAGCTCCCGGCTTTTATCAAGCTTCTGCTCGCACTTCCCTAGCTGCTCGGCCATATCCATGCTGTGGCAGGACAAGACATCGACGAGGATGCTAGTATAAAACAAGTATAAATGGTCGTAAAAAAAACCAGTTAGAAAATAAAAACCGAACTTAAGGGAGAAAGCAAAAGGTAATACCTGGGAGGTCATGGCCTCAACAGCTGAGCAGATCCCCTCGAAAGGCCTCCGAGAGACCTCCACCATATCACAGGGCGAGAAGGGAGCAGAGGTCCCAGGTGCCTCTCGGGAGGAGGATGGGCCCTGGAATGGAGGTAACGTCACTGGAGCAACTGAGGGCTCTAGAAGAGGAGGCCTCGGAAGGCTCTCCACAGCAATAGGAACAGGGTTGGATGTTTGGTCTTCTTTTTTTACGGCTGGGCCAGGGTCAAACCCTTCCTTTTCGAGGCCCTCTTCTTCTCCTTAGCCATCTTCTTGACCCTTTCCCTTGTTTGCGTGGCTAGGTCTATCTCTGCACAAGGAAAAAGCATTAGCAAATCAAGATAAAGAAAACAGTAGATGAAAATTAACCAAACACTAAAATTTACCCAGCTTCATATCTGCTGCGGGGCAGGGAGGGCAGAGGCCGCACTTTGAAAGCTCTTTATTGTCACAAAGAACCTCCACATCCAAGGGCGCGACCAACATTACCTTCAATGTCTCCTGCTCTCAGTGCAAAAGGTGGGGCTTCTTACATTTGCCATCACGGTCTAAACTCCAATAGAGGGGGATGTTGAAGCTCTCGGCACTCCAGATGAAGAAGAATGATTTCTTCCACTTTTTGATGGAGGATGGATTCTTCTTCAGAACACTCCTTTTGTCCCTTGAGCTGACCATAACCCACCCGATCTGCTCGTGCCGGCTAATCTGGAAGTAGGCCTTGAAGACATTAAGGTTCATAATGCCGCTCACTTTTGAGCACCCGGCTATGAAAGCCATGATGAGGTGCGCCAAGTTAGGCACTAGTTGGCATAGTGCTATACCGAAGTATCTCAGCACAATGCAAAAGAAGGGGTGGAGAGAAAATCTGAGCTCGACCTTCATGTGCTGCTCATAGATGCACAACTCATAAGGTGAGAAGCTCGGGAGGGCATCGCAAGCCCTCTCCCTACCCTCTGGTTCCCGGAGTGCATAATCTATCGGAATACGATAAACCCTCCTCATCACACGAAGCTCCGCTTCCCCAACAACACTTGGCATAAAGTTGGCCTTGAACGACTATTCTTCCCTTTTCTCCAACGAGACATCCTCCCCGATCGCCACCAATATATAGTCGGCCTCATCCTCCTTTTTCAGAAGAGACCTTCTTCCTACTTTCTTCACCATCATCCTCCACAGGGATGAAGGGCACCAGGGCAAGGCTATCATCCCGATGAACAATCTCCAATGAGCATACGTCATCACTGGAGGAAACACTTATAGCCTCCTCCAACTCCTACGACAAGTTCCCACTGCCCTCACTACCACTACTTACTCTATGCTCAGACATGGTAAAAAAGGACAAAAGACTCACCAAGAGGATGGGCGTGAATTGTGCGTATGACCTTGGTCTCTCGACAAATAAACACCACCCCAACAAGTCACTCGGCCTCAAGATCTCTTGTCAACTTGGACTCCGATTAATCCACCAAACTTCTCTTCCAAAATCATAAGGCAACCCCGAGCTGTTGATCAAAAAACTCTGAACCCTCACTCCGACTCCAAGTGATCTCAAAATTTCTTTCTCTCTCAAAAGCTCTAAATGCAAGTGAGAAGAAGAGGGGGAGAAATCATCCTTATATAAGGATTAAAACAGTAGGAACGAGGGACATTAGTCACCCTTCAACTGAAGAAATGTGACCATTAATGTCACCTAGGCATAGTTTGTTCTCCCCAAAGCGCCAACTGTCATCAAGGTACGATCTTTCCCGTACCCAGATACCGTCACATGAAAAGCAGTCACCCCCATTCAACGTGTCCTGAAATCCCAGAAAAGACCCATGGGGCCCAAGAAGATAAGATCCATGGGGCCCAAGGAAAGAAGATCCATGGGCCCAAAAAGAGAAGACCCATGGGGCCCAAGGAGAGAAGATCCATAAAGCCTAAGGCAAGAAGACCCAAGAGGCCTTAAAGCAAAAGCTCAAGAAAAAAGAAGTCCAGGGAAGCCTAGAGGGAAATCTCCAAGTCTGAGCATGTGAGCTACTTGTCACATGCTCGGCCTGATATCTCCAAGTCTAAGCGTATGGACTACTTATCACATGCTCTGTCTGAAATCTCCAAGTCTGAGCATATGAGCTGCTTGTCACATGCTCGGCCTAAAATCTCCAAGTCTGAGCATGTGAGCTGCTTGTCACATGCTCGACCTGAAATCTCTAAGTCCGAGTAAGTGAGCTACTTGTCACACGTTTGGCCTGATATCTCCAAGTCTGAGCATGTGAGTTGCTTGTCACACGCTCGGCCTGATATCTCCAAGTCCGAGCGTTCGAGCTACTTATCACACACTCGGCCTAAATTCTCTAAGTCTGAGCATAAGAGCTGGTTGTCACACACTCGGCCTGATATCTCCAAGTTCGAGTGTATAGATTGCTTATCACATACTTGGTCTGAAATCTCCTAGAACGAGCATGTGAATTGCTTGTCACAGCTCGACTTGAAATATTCAATCCGAGCATGTGAACTATTTATCACACACTCGGCTTGAAATCTTCAAGTCCGAGCATATGAGCTGCTCGTCACATGTTCGGCCTGAAATCTCCAAGTCTAAGAATGTGAGCTGTTTGTCACATGCTCGTTCTGATATCTCCAAGTCTGAGCGTATGGACTACTTGTCACATGCTCGGCCTGAAATCTCTAAATTTAAGCATGTGAATTGTTTGTCACATGCTCGGCCTAAAATCTCCAAGTCCGAGCATGTGAGCTGCTTGTCACATGTTCAACCTGAAATCTCCAAGTCCGAGTATGTGAGCTGCTTGTCACACACTCGGCCTAAAATATCCAAATCCGAGTGTATGGATTGTTTGTCACATGCTCGACTTGAAATCTCTAAGTCCGAGCATGAGAGCTGCTTGTCACATGCTCAGTCTGAAATCTCCAAGTCTGAGCGTGTGGAATGCTCCACATAAGCTCAGCCCAGAATCTCAAGTCCGAGTGTGTGGAATGCTCCCCACACGGTCCGCCCAGAATTTCCAAGTCCGAGCATGTGGAATGCTCCCCACACACTTGGCCCAGAATTTCTAAGTTCGAGGGTGTGGAATGCTCCTCGCACGCTCGGCCCAGAATCTCCAAGTCCGAGCATGTGGAATGCTCCATGCACGCTTGACCTAGAGTCTCCAAGTCCGACCGTGTGAAATAGCCCACACACACTTGGCCTAGAATCTCTAAGTCCGAGCGCATGGAATGTTTCTCACACGCTCGACCCAGAGTCTCCAAGTTCGAGCATGTGGACTACTCCACACACGCTCGGCACAAAATCTCCAAACCCAAGTACGGGAGCTATTCTCACTACAAGATCTCCTAGTTCGAGGATACAGATCACTTGTTCCTCAAAATCTCAAGTACAAATGCACAGCCTCCGAACAAGATCACATTATACTTCCTCGAAGCACACGAATGCTTGAGGATGTGGGGGGCCTTTGATAAGGCACAAAATACCCTCGGCCAATAGACCGTCGACACGTGGAAATACCCTCGGCCAATAGACCATCAACACGTGGAGTAGGAAGATCACACCATGTCAAAGCACAATTAACGGACTAACCCTAGCTTGATCACACCATCGTTATGTCAAAGCACAATTAACGGACCAACCCTCGCCTGATCACGCCATTGCTATGTCAAAGCGCAATTAACGGGCCAACCCTCGCCTGATCACGCAACCGTCTGAGCACGCAAATGCCTGAGCACACGATTGTGAACTTCTCTGCAGAAGCGCGGGATCACTGTATTGAGCCATTCCTCCCACGTGGTCGACCTTGTCTCAGAATGCTATAAAAAGGCATAAGGTATGTAAAGCCAAGGGGTATTAGAAAAAATCCACATTAGTTTGCTACTTAAAATTAGCCCTCGGCCTTTCTTAAGCCCTTGTCCTAATTACAGCGTCTGAGCACCCTCAGAGGTCTCCTCATCCCCTCCTTCCGTGGGCCCTCTAGTTCACCCCTTTTTACTTGTAAAGATCCCAAAAATTTGACTCCGAGTCAGCAGTGGTCCCTCGGTATCAACAAGAACTAACGATGTTATTTAGCCAATAATGTTCGTGTAACCGTGTTGTTGCAATACGAGGAAAAGGCAAGTACGTTGCTAGCTGAGGGGCTAACATGCACCTTATAACACATTATGCAAAACATCAATAGGTTTTTATCATTTAAAAAGTGTTAGGATATCCATATGCGAGTTATCTCATATAAGAAAGAAATAATAAAAGTGAGTTATATATATGGTTTAGGCCTAAAACTCATGTGCTTAAGCTTTTAAGTCATATTGGTGCTCATCCATGTATATCAAGCATGTATTTGTGTGATCAACCGTTATGTGAAGTACTCTCGACCTTAGCAAGTGGTATCAGAGCCTGGTTCGAGTTAGTCACAATCGTTTGACTCCCACGATACTGCCTCGTCATTAAGTTTATGGATGAGAAGCGTTTGTGTGCCCAATGATGTTTGTCTCGTGAGGACTCTGATGGTTTGCCTCTCCCATGGTTGAGTTTGATTTGACTTCCTTTGTTGACAAGTGATCGGTGATTCTATTCAAGGGGAAGTTTGGTATATAACTCACATGTGAGGGAGAGATTTGTTAATATATCTACATGCGAGTTATGCTACGTCAGAAGAAAAAAAATGAAAAGGTTATATATATGGTTATTGCGCGTTTATATACCTAAATAAATAAGTAAATAATCGCACTCGTTTTACTTGCAAGTGCACAAGGTAAACTTTAGTAGTATAGTGTGCGAAAACAAGATCATCTCCACAGGGATTGGTGAATTTCGTTTTAGAATTATATTCGCAATGTAAAAAGATAGAAATAATAAAAGAGTTGATTTTGATAAAGATAAAATAATAAAGATAAAGGCGTAGGGACTTGATATCCACCACTAATTATGCTGCCATAATATAACAGTATGCCAATGCTTTAATCATGTCATGTATACCTAATGTTTGTCAACCTAAGGGCATGGTATCTACTCCTTAAGCTATTGATTTCCCTAAGCAACAAGTTAGACATGGTATCTACTCTAACTCTTCTATTTCTTAAGGGATTCAGCACGGTATCTACTGAGTTGTTCCTTAAGAGAGCATAAGATCTTTGAAAATTGACAACCACATGAGACCTAGGGCATGGTATCTACTCCCGGTTTCCCATGTTGATTAACCTAAGAATCCGGCATGGATATCTTTTGCTACTATTGTTGAACCCAAAACTCGGTCATCCAAATTGGTTCAGCTAACTAATCCATATCACATGCATACGTTGATCAGACACACACATATGAGGAATTTAAATAAAAACAGACATTAATCAAGTTAAGCATCACAACACAAATATCGCAAAGGTGCCAATACTGATTTATTGAGTAAACATAATTAGGGCTTCAACCAAGCCCTTACTAAAAGTTTAAGTACAAATAATAAAAATAAAGGAAAGAAAAAACCCGAGAGAAGAGTCGTCAATTCCTCTCCACGGTCTCCTTCTGGCCTCCGGCCTCCCAACCTAAAACTAAATTAAAACTAAAAGAAGGTTGAAAGATAAAAGAAGGGATTAGATGATGTCATTGTGTGTGTTTTACAGGTGTATTTATAGGGGGTGAATAATCCTAGAAGGCTCAGGAACCCTAAACTTTCCTAAAACATAAAACTCCTTTATTTCCAAAACTGGTTCTACCACTTTACTGTTCACGCATGTACATGTGCACTCGATCGCAATGCTGCGATCGATCCTTCTTTGCGCGCGCGAGCGCTGATACGCTCGATTGCACTGAGGGTTGCGTTCGATCGCACTTTATCCAGCAGCTGCTCCAGGATTTCTGAATTTTCTTCCTTTAAGTGCCAAAAATGCTTCTTTCTTCTCCAAGACCCAATATAAACATGTAAAACACACAAATGAAGTAAAATAGACTAAATTAACATAGCTAAGGACCTAAAAAATGTAAATAAGGGGGCTTAAATATGAATATTTAAGCTCCTATCAATGGTTTGAATCAAAGACTCGTAAGTTTAAGCTTTTGAGTCATTTTGGTGGTGCTCATCCATATATATCAAACGTGTGTTCATGTGATTTTCCGTCGTGTGAAGTACTTCTGATTTTAACAAAAAAAATTATTTATTATATAATGTTTAGCTCCATTTTGAAATGCTAAAAATGAAATTTTGATAGTAATTCATTGGGTTTGTTTAAGCACATTTTCAATTAGGCTGGCGTTAGCGGCTGGTTGGGCCTCAGGACAGAGACTTGGGCATTGTGTTGGGCTTATTGTGCTTAGTATGATGGCAATAGAATTCTTTTTTTTTTTGGTTGGTATTTTATTTACTTGGTCCACTTTTATTTCAAAAATGATTGAAAATTGATACATATTCAACTTATGTTTGTTCATATAAAAAATGATTTTCGACAGTTCGCTGGTTTTGAGCACTTGGTTGTTGACAATGGCAAAGACATTATTTTTTTTTTCCTTCTCTCAACTGATTTCTTTTCATCCAAAGATTCAATTATTCTCAATAACTTGACAGGTGATTAGACATTACTCGATTAGTAAATAAGAGATGTTATACAAATACTAGTTTAAAACATTCATTATTTTTTTTTAATAATTTCAATATGCAAATTTAGAATACTAAGCTCAAAAATCACGTTGTACTTGATCTTAATCATATAATCTTAAATTGGACATGTCCTTTTAAAGCAGATGTGAAACGCACCGCATACTCAGGCTTTCGTTGGGAACCTACATACGTTTTAGCACCCTGGGCCCACATAACATTATCCTTAGATTTGCTCTGATACATACCATTTGTAAATGTCAGGGATCTGTGTTAAAAGGATAAGCACCGAATTTAAAAATACTCCATCTTAATTTCTATTAAACGTGAACATCGAATGGAACCTCGAAGAAGTAAAAGTGAATCAAAACTGGATGAATATATTCTTTCATGGACCTATACAATCAATTACTCATGATTCTCGATCAAGCTGAAGTTTCAGTCCTAACAACCACAAACAGAATTTGCTGCAGCTATTGATCCTGAAAAAGATTAAGTGGCCGTTGTTTTGCTGGAAAGTTTAAAATTTGATATTTTGCTCAAAGAATATACCCTCAATTGAAAGCTAAATGAGCCTGTCATCTCTCTAAAGTTTTTCTTAATTAGTGCGCTGAACCTGCAAGTCATTCTTTTTTGAAGTTGCTTCAATAAGTATACTATGTATGGAGAAGTTCTTGCTTAGCATAGGGTCATAAAAGATACATGACATAGGAATCCATATCGCTATTAGATTGAATGAGAGGAGAAAGAAAAATAATTTTTTTTTCATCTAATGGTGAGACGGACCATTGTACTATGTATCTTTCATGAACTCAGACTAAACATGAATTTTTTCCTATATATGATCATTTGTTCTATTGTCATTAATTATCATGTCATTAAATGTATTGGGTAAAAACTAACATGACAAGTAATGATTGATCACCTTCTAAAACTTAATCTATGTAAGAATTTATGTAGTTCCCATCGGCAGCGTTGATTACAATGGGACAACAAAAGAAATTGAAGCTTTGAATGATTTACAAGGACAAGCATTGCAAAGATACAAATATCAATTATCAAGCTTAGAGAAGTAGAAGTTGTTGTTTACCACATATCCATAGAAGATGCATAATACAAGGGTTCATCTTACTTTTGAATAAAAATAAAATATTTTTTCTCTTTTCTCATACCATTTAATGATAAAATAAACCTTTGTGTCATGTATTTATCATAAACGTGTGTTAGGATAAGAATTTTTCCTAGAGAATTGCTTCGATTCAAGCATTCTAAAAAATGATCATTTATGTCTAGCAAATCGATCATTTGAATGTCTAAACCATAATACATATTCTTCGATTGTTTGAATTCCCATACAATACTAATTTAACAATGTAGAATATCAAAGAAATTATTAATTGTTTTTCACATTACAGTTTAACTACTAAAACTTTCACTCGAGTTTTTTTTTTTTTTTTTGATCTAATAGTCACTCTAAGTCTTTCAAACAGAAGATCTGGGTCAATATACCAAAAAAGAAATAAATGCTAAAACTTTCCATGCCAAAGATGAAATGGTACTGAAGCTAAAGATATATATAATTATATAGGACTTCATATATATATATATATATAGAGAGAGAAAAATATATTGTTAAATAAAATAGTTTTTTGGGGTGATCAAGAAGAAATACCCACACCAAGAAAATCTATGAAAGGAACATCCTTCTGTTTGATAGATTCACCTCCTTGCGCTTGCTGGAAACTTGCTCTCGAATTTGCAAATGTTGGCGACTTATCACACAAACTCATGATTTCTTTCTTGAATAACATTCCATGGCCTTCATTATGATCATCACCACCACCACCACCAAGTTTGAGGCATCCAAATGGACTTGGAACAATCCTCCTGTAATTCTGAATCCCAAAAGTATTGGAATTATTGCGGTAACAACTTCCATATAGTACTGAAGAATTCGGATGATATCTATGAAGCGATTGATCTGAAATTCTCGACATCTCTGTGGTATCAAAACTAGGACTACCAAATTTCAATAAATAATCTCTTGATCCCTCTCGTTTTGGCGATAAGTCTATTGATGAGTTGTTTGAAGTTATAGTCGAATATTGGGCAAAAGTAGTCGAAGAAGGTGAAGTAGAGGCTGCAGGCAAAACTGAGAAAATCCTATCTTTATAACTGGGGTTTTGAAATTGGAATAACCTCCTACTATTCTCAACCCCAATTCTTGAACCAAAAATCTGTTGATCATCGTGAGGTCTGGCTTTGGAGTCAGTACTAAAACTTTCTTGATTATAATTACTTGATCTCTTCCCACAGTGCTTGATTTGTTCTCTTTGCTTTCTTGCCATTATGACATGCCAGTGATTCTTCACTGCGTTATCGGTTCGGCCAGGAAACAGTCTGGCTATTAGTGCCCATTTGTTCCCATGAATTCTATGAGCAGCAAGGAGTCTTTCTTCCTCTTCTTCTGTAAATGGCCTTCTGTTGATTCTTGGGTCTAGTTGATTAAACCACCTTAATCTGCAACTCTTCCCTACAATTTAAACAAGGAGAAAAAAAAATCATATATAGATCACTAGCTTAATTAGATCTAGAATATTATTAGTCCAGTTATCCCACCCAAGACCGCACCAAATAAACACACATGACACAGCACAAACATCAACCATAAATTCTTCATGTGTCCCATGTAGGAGAAATTTCTATATCGAGAGCAATGACAATTGACAACTTTTGATAGTGATCGAGAACCATTGATGAAGGAGATCAAAGAGAGAATTTATTGGTGCTATGATTTCTGCATAAAAATCTACTGTATCTTTATTCAACTTATTATTAGATATTTGTGTTTCAAAAAAAAAAAAAAAATCATGAGCGCCCAAATTAATAATCCAATAGTCGTGGGTGTTCTGATTTTTCTGTTTGGGTTTTATTGGATTATCTGATTTAAAAAAAAAGGTCATGAAACAAGAAGAAGGGGGAGAGAATTCCCAACTCTAGTACTATCATCTACCTGATCTTCCTTTTAGCTTTTCTGCAATTGAATTCCAGTTCTGTGCACCGTATTGCTCGACAAGTTTCAGGAGTCTTTCATCCTCAGCAGGTCTCCAGTGTCCTCTAGGGCAAGAAGTGCTTCTAGCATCATCACTAGAACCAGCTCCTGAATCCTCCATCGATCGATAGCGCACGTTAGCTTAGCTAGCTGATCAGAAGTGGATCACTGAATATTCTGTCGTCAAGTCCTACAACCAAAGAGAAGTCCAGAAGAAGATATATAGGAGAAGAAGAAAACGAACAACAACAGGAATAATAAAGTGGGGTTTGGTTTAGGGTTGTGGATGAGAAGTCACTTTTGTTGGTTTTACACGACAACATTAAGCCTTGGCTCTATATCTGTTTCTGTACAAACACTGACCCTTTCTAATTCTTATATGCCATTTGTCCATCAACTTTCTCTATCAAATTCCTAACTATTTTTAATTCCTCTTTTACCATTTTAAGCCATGGTATTACGTTAAATCAAACCTAGTGAACTGGGCACCTCATGGGTTTTTGTTAAATAAGACAGCTCTCTTTGTTCGAAGACTACTTTTCTAGCTCTAATTCTTTATGTTTGGTATGCAAAATTGCATTGCATGGATTAGAAAAAAAGAATTTCAATTCAAGTATCGAATTTGATTGTGCATTTAGAATAATTAATTTCATTCTTATTTCAATATGCTGTCGGATCGGATAAAGTAAAATCATAATATTTTTACATACAAAAAAAAAGTAAAAATTCATTAAAATATATTTTTTGATTTTTTAAACTATTTAATAATAATATTGTATGATGTTATTTTATGCCTAAACAATACTTGTAATATTATGATTTGTTGGAGGTTTTTTTGGTCCAAAGAGAATCAAAAGCAATTGTTGGTTTTATGGCATTGAAAATGACAAATTTTCTATATATTGTCATTTGTAAATATTTTACGTTTTGAGACAATTGAGTTTACCATATAATCATCACTAGCTATATTCTATGTTTATTTTACAACCAAAACAAGAAAATTTGATGTGTATACATAGAATTGTACAGTCAATTCCTCGTACCAAATGGACCGTTCTTTAATTAAGAATGCATATATACCCCATATTTAGAAAGGGGTGTCACCTTATATTCAAACGTATGGACTTTTCCACTATTTTTTTTTCTCTCCTAATGAGCTAATCAAGAAAAATTGTGATAAACTTAACCCAACATAAATGTATGGCAACAGTAGAAATTCTTACTTGCATTAAGTGCAAGCTACTATTTTTTATATTGGGTGAAAATTTTAGTGATAATTATTGGATAATTTTATTGATAACATTCGTACAATCACTATTTATCTTACCAATGAAGTTACTCAATAATTACCAATAAAGTTTTTATTCGGAGTAAAAATAGTGGTTTGCACTGGATGTAAATGAGAATTTTTATGGCAACCAGGCCATAGTTCTAATTGGTAATTGGTCTTCAAAGCCAACTTAATTACGATGTTTGGATCTAGTTTAAAACCAACTTTAAGTTAGAATTTATTTTTTAATTTTTTTTTAAAAAACTCAATTAAATTAAATCAAACCATATATTAATTGATGTTTATCTGTTATTTAAATTTAATAAGATTTGATTCAATTTGATTACATTTTAAAAAATAAACTCAAATTTAAAGTCAATTTAAATTGAACACAAACATCGTGGATGATTATATAAGCATTTGAGGTATTAATTCATCACATAAATTGAAATCCCATGTTTATTTAGCTTTGCTCTTGTTTGCACATCAAGCTCACTTCTTATTAGAAGCAGTTTGCATGGCAGAGAATTGGTAGATAAGTAAGCCCTGCATTGATATCATTAATTAGCATCAAATGAGGTTGGTAAACTCATAGTTGTCATTCCTTGAATTAGCAAAAGGGAAGCTAATTATTTTGATTTCATACCTAATTTTTTTAAATTAAGCATCCAAATGGTCCAATTTAAGCATATAAATTAGTGGTTAGACGAATTAATTTTTAATTATGTCAGATAATACACTTTGACAGTGAATAACTTAGCATTGGGCTAGCTTAACTATATATAGTAGTGCCTGTCTAGCTTGAATGACTGCCTTCAAGTTAGAAAATCAATTTTTGCAACAATTTTCTTATAAAAGCCTCCATTTGATTAATCATACCCTCCATTTTAAGCTTATATATCTTTATATTTTTTTTTGGGGTTATATATAGACATTGTTTGGTAATAGTTTTAAACCAACTTAAAGTGATTAAAAAAAAATTAAATGCGGAGATATATGTAATATCAGACAAGCATCATGTAATCTTCACATGCTTGCATAATTCAATATGGTAGTTGCAAAATAGGGACATAAATGACAGTTCAGCTTAATTAACCTTAAACATTTTAATCTGATCTTTTCTCAATGTAATCTTGAGCGTTAAAATATGCAAAAATGCCGTGCAAGTACACTAACAGCAACAAGAAAAGTATGGGTAAACTGTTGTGCCTTTTAGCATACTTACATGCAGATGGCAAGTCAAAATAGAAACGTATAAACATTTTTGTGAAATTGTGATTATTTAAATTGTTTCTTAACCGATTGAGATTTTATACCCCACGAAATCAAGCACTTGAAATCCCATCTAAATCTGCTTAAAATAGCTTATCCATTAACATCAACATAAATGATCAAGTGATCATGAACTATGTATTATACATCACTAATATATATACATATATATATATAATTTTTTTTTATTGAAGCGATGTTATATACAAGTAGTATAATGATTGATTCAATTACAATATAAATCCGTACTAACTCATTACACAAAAGCTTACAATCCTATCTCTATCCATCAAAGTGTGAAAAATAACGATATATAAATCGGACAAATAACTCACAAATCGTAGGAATCGTCTTAAGACCTTATAGTCTTAAGGTTTCAACTTTGACTATTAGACCAATAATGAAGGATCCTGTAGTCAAGAGGTGCAATCACTTGTGACTTAATAAATTTTATTAATATGGAAATAATTAATAAATAAAAAAATGTTATTATGAAAAACAACATCTAATATTCTTACATAAATAAACACTGAAAATAAAAATGTAGACAACATCGACTTTAAAATAAAAACGTACATCTTACAAAAATAATCTAAATAAAAAAAGATAATCTAAAACATAAAAAATAACAACCAAACATTATACATTTAAATAAAGTAAAATCAATACATAAAAAATAAAATAGATATTTTTCTTACCTTTTTAACCATTTTCTCAATTTTCTTTTATTTTTTCTTCAATTTTTCTCGGTGGACTGGTTTTATTGATGGCTTTTTATATTCTACAAACTACATTTGTACTATAAGTAAGACTCTATGAGTGGGCACGTGTAGTGTGGTATAGAAAAAAAAAACGTGTAGCACTTTGTTTATCTAAAGAAAGATAGTTGTCGAATTTTAATAGACTCTTAGGCTTCTTTTGCCTCTTTGGTTTTTTAAAGGACAGTGTTAAGGGAAAAAAAAGTAGACATTTTGAAAATTTAAATTCAATAATTATCAAGCTTACTTAATTTTTTTATTTTTGTTACTTTTGTACAATTAAAAATTTACATTTCATTTATTTTTGTCTTAGAATTTGAGAGTAATAAATAGTAACTTTTGTAGGTATATTGGGTTTTAGGAAATAAGTAGGATAGATTTTCTTTTACTCAAAATTTAAAAAAATTCAGGGAGTGCAATTGCACACCCTCACCATAATATAGATCCATCAATGTAGACGAAGACCTCATCAGTATTATATATACATGAGCAACATTAATTTGGTGTTCGTGGGTATTTTAGAATTTGTATCAAAATCGTAATTAATAGGTGGATGTGCCAATTTATATAACTATAGGTTCATTTTTTAGGTTGAGGGTAATTTTTTTTTTCTTCTAATGGAAGCTTAAGGGAAATTTCTATATAGATTAGATTGACTGCGGAATAATGTTCCTTTGATTGATATGTCCAAACTGTTTGAGAAAAAAAGCCAATAATTGGCTTCTGGCTGTTAGGTTTGATTTTCTTTGGTTTATGTTTGATGGTTTTCCGTGTATTCATTTTTGGGTAGGTAAAATGGTCAGGCGGTTTATCAAGTCAATAACCTCCAGTAATATTATGAACGAATGGAAAAATTTCTTGGAGAAATTAATAGATAAGTTGATACATTAGTCCATAATTTGAAAATTTCGTGTCTTAATTCCTGTTGATGCATGCGTAGACACGATCGCTAGTCAATTAAGAATAGTATTGTAACGAAATTAAATCGATAAAAGTGATTATAAAAAATAGTGAAATAGTAATCAAAACAATCACATAAAAATAAAACATACAAGATTTATGTAGTTCGGTTGATTAGGTTTATAGCCACAGAAGAAGAGAGAAATTCACTATAAAAAATAAATAATACAACAGTGTACTGTGAAGTTTGTGCTTCCAAACCCTAACCGCCACTTTTATATATAGACTATCAACCTATCCTTCCGTGAACTAAATTTCGATTTTCTTTCGCTTCAAAATCGATTCAAAATATTTTGGGTTGGAGTAAGTTTTCGAGTCAAACTAAAATTCAAGATATTTCAACAAAAATGATTGCATTTGATTGGAACCAAACCAACCTAATTATAATTTATACGGAGTAGCGTTTACATTTGAACAAATTTAAAGATTAAAAAAAATCCATTTTGACACATTAATTTTTCATTACCAGAACTACTCAGAGATCACAAAAATAAATCACCATACATAAACTAGAAAAAAGGTGAAACGTAGGGAAATTAAATTGGTAAATAAAATGACGATTTTGTCATTAAAAACCCACTATAACAAGTAAGAGTAATGACGTCAGGGGCGGAGCTGTGTTGTAGCTTGGAGGGTCCATGGCCACCCCAGAGCTAGAAAGAGTTCCTTAACCCCATATGCATACTTGGCCTATTAGGGATATATTTACAAGGTTTACCCTCTTTCTTTGGTCCTTTTTAATTATGTTATAATAGTGCTCAGTATTATTACGATGTACAAATGGATCTTACTAATCTATCCAAATTAAAGTGAATGAGGTATCTTCAAACAAATGCATATTTATTGCATTCATTTGGGCAACCAAAATTTTAATAAAATCAAGCTTGGAATCAAATCAAGACTGATTCATATTCTACAGCAGATATGTGCAGTAGTTTAGGAAAATATTTGATTTGTAACCATAAATCTTGTAATATATTTTATACTCATAATAGTCAATTCTAACTTCATATTATATAAGTTTAAACATATTTTTTTTATATAATGAAAATATTTGGATTATTATATCATCATTTTTTTTTTATAAACTACCGTAAAAAAATCTGTCATGAAACTATAATGTTACACGGGCCCCCAAGTAAAAATTATTGACTTCGGCTTTGAATGAAGTGGTGAAAAATGAGTAGAGTGATTCCTTTTAGTGCTTAATTTTAATGGTTTGAATAACGGTGCTCTAAATGAATTTATCTAAACACTAAAACTCTATAACTGTTTTCTGTTGTTGCTTTATTAATCAAACATCTTTTTGTTGTACTTCTTGCCTTCTTGGCTATAAAATTTTCTGCTTTACTGTTGAAAAAGAAAAGGAAAATAAAAATCAAAGATTGCTTTTAGTTCATGCAATAGTCGACAGTGAATGACAGCCAAAACGAGAGCTTGCTATCAACAAAGAATTCCAATGTAAATTAAGATGAACTGTCCAAATTAGAGGATGCAATTAAGGAAGATAGATAGCTTTATAAAGTAAAGTTTTAATGAGAAAATGGCCAACTGTTGAGAGATGATAAACTGAAAGCGACTTCAACAAAACTATACTAAGTTTATAATCTTTGGGTAACTGAAAGGCTATCTAATTAAGATCGCTACCCACCTTATTATATATGTATGAATTTGTTGACTGTACTTCTAATGGCAAAAGCAAAATTCCCTTCCTTTTTTTTTTCTTCACAAAAAGATAGGGTATTTGGCAAGGTAAATTCGTAATGTAGCTAATATAGATTCTTATTGGCAATGGACTCTTGAATTTGTATTTACTGTAAAACTTTAACTGCTCGGATGTAATCAAGAATCACTGAAGCTGCTTAAAAGGAACCTTAAAGTGGAACAACTGTAAATAAATGTCACTTCATGCAGTTTTGAGGTGCATATACTAACTTCCTCTTCCTTTATTATATGTGTTACAGAATAGAGACCGTTAGAGAACAACATCTCTCTCTCTCTACATGTGCTGTGTATGCATGAAGCTGAAATAGAAGGGTTCCAAATAGCTTTCATGATAGTAAATGCAAACCATTAATTTCAGTTTACCTGAACAGGCAAACATTCATTTTCTTCAAACGTCTTTATATGAAAACCATAATATACCTTTTCTCCTACTTTCTCAAGGAACCCATACCCTATTCTCATCTTCCCAGCCACACTTAATTTATTATAAGTTTCTAACATAAAAAAAGGCCCTTGAAAATTCCTCAACAAACTACTTTGACTCCTTCCATCCAATCCTCTTGTATCCCCATTTTTTGCACTTGTGTAAACCAAACTTTTCAAATTTTACCTTTCTTGTAGTTCTCAATTAATGCATTTTTGTTACATGGTGGTTGAAAATGATGCTAGCCTCATTTAATTTTTTTCGTAAAGTCCTTTATTGAGAAATAGAGTGGATGGGATTTTCATGGGAAAAAACAAAATAAAGCCTAATGGGTGAAAGTGGGTTTGCTTCTATTTTAGCACATCTTGCTATATAATCTCAATTAAATGTGCATAAAAAGAGATATTCTTATTTAAACCCTATTTATGAGACTTTTTTTTTTTTCATAAAAATACCTTTTATTGTCAAATAAAGATAAAGAAAATTTCTTTCCGTCTCTCTCTCCATCTAATGGTGGAGACCGGAGAATACCTTTGGTCCAACCAGATTCTATAGCTAAGGTTTAGGCAAGATTTTTATCATAGAAGATTGATACACAAGTCTTTATAAACTGATTGGTTTAGCAGTAACTTCAATTTATGGTTTACAATATTAAAACAGTTTTTAGTAAACAACATTGAAATTAAAAACTGTTTAAATTTAATAAAACAACAGTAAAAACAATTTTTTCGACATAAATTTGATTTGTTAACATCTATTTTCAAGTTTTAATCTTTTTTATAAACAAGCTTTTTTTTTAAAATGTTTGACACCATTTATATTTATCAAAAATAAAAACTATTTCATAAACTCTTACGAGGTCTTGTATATAATCTTAGAAGACAGTCAAGCCAATTAATCTGCAGGTTTCTTACTAGAACACTATGACGTGTTATCCAACACAATGGTGGAGTGAAGTAACCTAATAAAATCTATCTGTTTAGACTTTTCTTGTTTGTAATCATGCTTATTAAAACTAACCTTATTACATCATGACTAAAATATATATTGCATTTTAAATATGGCCGTCAAGTACAGTTAGTTGGTTTTCCCTAGTATATATTATTAAATTCTTATCTATGATCAGTAATTAAACAACAGAGTCTGGATTTTCCATTGTGAATTTGTGATGGCTAAGCATTATTAGACATTTGTGCTGTATGATAATGACAGTTTATCTACCTTTACGGTTCCCTTCCCTTGCAAAAAGAGTCATGAGCATTGTCACAATTTTCTCTAATTTGCCTTATCTCCACTCTTGTCATAGAGTTATTTAATATGATCGAGAGTAAAATCAGTATAATTAAGTTTGCGATACACAGATTTAATATCATAAATTGATATAAACTTTTGAAATAAGTGATTTAGTGAAATCATTTCATAAATCAAATGAATTTGAAAAAATAATGTGTTATAGGTTTAATTATTATTTTTACGGTTAATTGATCCGAACTGTATCTGTTTAAACAGACACAAATAAAAATAAATGAAATTTTTCGTAGTTATGTATAAATAGTATTTCATAATTTTTAAGAGTTTTGAGTTTAAATTCGAATAACAAAATAACTAAACGGATACAATTATAAATTTGTAAAATTTCACGGATAACTTATTTATTATTATCCTTAGCTATGATCTGTATATTTCAGGGCGATTAAACCTAAATTCAAAGCAAAATACAAGTTGTTTACTGTGATAGGATGTCAACATTAGCATTCCAAGTTGAGGTTAGGTGAATTCTGTGCTATTACACGTACGCAGCCTTTAAGCTGAGCAATAATATATATATATATTGATTAGTCCTTGTTGCTTGCTAAGTCTAGCTATGTGGGATGATTATTCACGATACTCCTTTCATTTTTATAAAGCGTGATATGTGAAATGAGACAGTTCCTATATACCGCTATTACGATGTATTACCTACCGGTTCATCGTGCCAAATTGCAATGCAGTACTTAAATAGCACGTTTTAGATTAGAAAATCATTAAAATAGTTACTTGGTTCCTTAATTAATTCAAAATTATTAATTGCTGTTGTGTACAATGCAATGCACTAGACACAAAACGATTGCTAATTTCTTCAAATTGACAGGCAAGTCAATTAGCAACTAATTAAATATCTGTCGGTTGATTATATATCTAGGTTAGTTAACAAACAACATTGGCAATAGTTTAAATTCAAAGGAAATAGTGGTGTAGCAATTGCTCGGTTACCACCTTTTTTTTTTTAAAATGAAGTCTCGAGTTCAAATTCTTTTATAATCATAAAAAACTCAAACAAAAAAAAATAAGTTATATATCACGTGAAAATTTGCAATTATATAGTGGTAGTCTGATTAAGAGTAAACTAAAAACTTTAAAATGAGTGTCAGTTTATTTGATAAAAACATTTGTTGTTACGTAAAAAACTCGAGATTGAATCTCATTTACACTCGAGATTAAAGGATAAGGGAATGAAGAGGACAATTTCTCTTTGTATAACCCATATTTCCAATAGACCTCAATGAAAAAATAAAATTATACAAAATTACTGCTTAAAATAAATTTTCACAAGCTGATTGAAGAGTCAACTAGTAATTTATTGAAAGTACGTTAGTAATTTTTAGTGTATTTTATCACTTTGAAAATTTAAAAAGAAAATTTCTGATACACAAATCATTTCTCGTAAAGAATGCAGATGGCGAAATTTTCATTTTTGGGGCATAATGGTTGAAGATCTTCACTTAATTTATGCATTAGAAAGGAGAATGCAGCTGTTTTGCAGAATCAAAACGCAAACCAGTGATGGTTTTTGAAGCTTCTATTTGATGATAGAACTAATGGGTTGGGCTTCTCATTAGTCCATAATTAATCCTAGATTTCTCTCTTTTATGCCCATCTGCTACATTAATTTGTTACTGGGCAATGCCTGATTAGGCGGCCCATTTTTAAGTTCTTCGCCTTGTTGGGTCAAATTATACAGAAAATAATTAAGAGTCTCATTCATCGGTAACTTGTTTAATTTAATTTATTTTCTTTTAGTACCTTCCTGTGAGTTCATATTTAGTTCCAAATTCCTTGCTAATTCGAGATTCAATCTTGTAAGTCGGATCTCGTGCATACAAGAGGATGCTAAGCAGCTCCTTCAAGAACTGTCAGTTTATTACGTCGTTGGAAATTGCTGGTTTTGCTATGTCTTTTTCGGCTCAAATTAAACACCATTCCTTCGTGAAAAAAACTCTCATACCAGCACGTTTTCGGTGTTTTTCATTTCTAATTCTCAAGGATTTTACTCCATGCGCACGTACGTCGTATTCACTCAGTAACTTCGTTAACCTCTCGTAAATTCTCTTTCTTCCCTATGGTCCCAGAAAGAGTAGAGGGAGAGGATTTACCTCGTCTCTACAAGAGTCCTTGGACTTGCCTTCCGGGAAGTACTCAGGCCTCCCCTCCAGCCTTCGAGAGTCTCGAAGCCTCCCTTTCTCTACTCTCTCCCGTCTCTTCGGTCCAGTTGAATCTAAGAGCAAGCCCTTTCGAGGAGGCTTTTAGAATTCATAACTTCATTACTTTGCTTGTCTATCCTCCAAGTTTTTTGGGCTCTGCAAAAGGCGTAGGGTCCAGGTCATGCGTGTGTGCGCGTGTAAGTGGAACACGCGTAGGCTCACACCCGCCTACGTACGATTCTCTTTGAAGGCCCCTAAGGGGTCCTCATGAACAATCTCTCGCGAGCTATGTTTGATGCAGATTCTCTGTAGTAAAACCCTTGATAGCGGCGAAATTTCAAGTTCTGCAGGACCTGTTTTGGCCGGATTCAATGTTGGTGTTTTGTGATGTTCTAGCTATGAGATTGTAAAGGCCTTGTTCTATTCTTCTTTAATATGACAACTCTTATATTTTAGGTTTTGTCTCAATTTGCACAACGATTTTTCATTTGTATCTATTTAAATTTTACGTTTTTATATAACTTTTAATAGCCATTTCTAACATGAAATTTATTTTAAAAAAATCAAAATCAAACACATATGTGACACGTGTAAAATCGCACATGATATCATATAATTATTAATCTATTTAAAAATAAAAATTAATAAATATGTTCATAGTTAATAAATTTAATCATTTAAACACAATTAAAAAAAAAAAAAAAAAAAAAAGAGATCTGCAGTTTTCATTTTTTTTCACAGATTATTGGTTTATGTGGTGTCTCATGCATAGAGCGTTTGTATTTTTGAACCCCCAATCCCATCCCAGTCAGGGTACCAAAATTCACTTTTTGATGATTACAATGTTTGTGGTCTAATCTAAGTATCTAATGAAAGTGGTACTTTTTGGTAGCCATTAATGCTCTTGTGCTAAATTTATGCCCAAAGTCCAAATAAGAACTTTGCTCAACTTAATTAATTCCAATTGTTATGTGTTATCAAAGGTTTCTAACTTGAGCATTAAAAAAACAGAAGTATTGTTTGAATTTCAGGCCAGCATAAACTGTGCTGACACAATTCTGACTCCTTAGAATTTACTGTGTCACGCATGCATTCACTCTACCCTGCAAAATGACTAACTCGACAGAACTTGAACAGAATTGCACAATCCCCATCTGTTTTTCGCCTTTCCTTCCTGCATCTTTTCATGATTTCTAATCCATTTTCAATTCTACAACAATTCCACAACTTCTCCTTTCCTTGAAATCCGGAAGTCAAACAAAAAAAAATTTCATTCATCACAACAATTTCTTTCTTGCCACAATAACCCAAACAAATAAACAATTTTGTTTAAGAGTGAGATTTTTCAACCTAACAATGCACCTAAAATCTTGTCGTAGTCTTTGGATCAATCATTTTTTGGAGTACGAGCACAACATAGAAGGAGATAAAGTGTCCAAACAAACCACTCAGATGATTTTTGGGGGAAATTTTATCAGATGGAGATGAAGGAGATGCAGAGAAAGCTAGGGAGAAAAATTAAAAATATATTAAGTGGAGAGAGAGAACTGTGAGAGGGTAGGTGAGTGGGATGGTTAATTAATGGTAATTCAGTCTTTGATTTTTTTTTTGGTAAAGTTAATTAATAGATCAAAAATTATGTACAAAAATATATTGGGCAAACTCAGGAGATAAGACCATGAAGATCAATTACAGGCTTAAATGAAAATAAAGAAATAAAGCATATATAACTCTATACACATGAATCTTAATTTTCCTGATTTTGCAACTTGGGGAAGCTACAATGCCTTCAAACTGTTTAGTGTTCCTAGCCAACCATATGTGATGAACCGTACTGGCCAAGGCAGCACGCTTAGCTTTAGCAGGAGGACCAGTCCCTCTGGCTTCTCTGTGTATCCATTTCATTGCACTTTTGATGGAGCTCAAGTCCCTTCTGATGCCCAACCAGTCTCTGATATCTTTCCAGATGAGCGCACTGATACGGCAAAAGAAAAATAAGTGGTTCACTGACTCATCAGTGACCCGACATAGAGGGTAGGCTCTGTCCATATCAACATAGAGAAGCTTGTCTTTGATGAACAGTTTGTTCTTGACCGTGAGCCAAAGGATTAAGGCATGTTTTGGGGTGGAACAACTACTCCACATAACTAGGGCCATGATGCCTAAGAACCTTTGGGTCTGAAAAAATCATATGCTTTCTTGATACAAATTAAATGCTGATTTTCCCATTGGTGTATCTCAGCCTTAGCCTGCTGAGCGGAGGACTCGGAAGAGAGAAAGCTATTCTTAATGCTAAGAAGTTTTTTCCATAAGGGGGAATCCTCATGCTTAGGAGAGACTTCACATATGGAGGAACCATGTAAGTAGAAGTGGTCCACCCATTTGAACCATGGAGAGTCTTTTTTGTGTTGGATATTCCAAAGCACTTTGGCAAGCAACGCAGAATTCCAGCTTTTAAGGTTTAAGAGCCCCAGACGTCCTTTGGCCTTCGGAAGGCAAACATCCTTCCAAGCAACGAGAGCCTTTTGTGAACCAGTGGTCTTGCCACTCCAAAGAAAAAATCGACAAATCTTGATGATTTTGTCCAAAATATTTGTGGGGGTGGGGAAGATGGAAAGCTAAAAACAATCCACTCCTTGCAGAACAGATTTGATGAGCTCAGCCCTCCCCGCAAATGATAAAGAAGTCTCAACCCAAGCATTGATGTAAGCTGAGATCTTTTCAGTGAGGGGAAGGAAGTGGATTGAATTCAATCTAGAGGAACCCAATGGAACCCTAAGATATCTGAATGGGAGTGAGCCTTCTTCAAAACCAGTGACCTTGCAAATTTCTTGGAACTCTAGACTCGGAATCCCAGCTGTGAACATGCTAGATTTGGCTATGCTAGCTTGGAGACCCGAACATTCGCTGAAACTTCAGACGCAATCCATAATCAAGCTGATTGATCTAATGTCACCTCTAGAAAACAAAATGAGGTCGTCCACAAAAACCAAGGGAGTGATCTTAAGTTGCCCACACTTGGGGTGGAAGTTAAAGTTAGGAGTATCTTCCAACCTTGAGAGAAGTCTTGAAAGATAATCCAAACAGAGGACAAAGAGGAATGGGAAGAGGGGGTCCCCTTGCCTGAGACCTTTCTTGCATTCAAAATGCCCATGAAGACTCCCATTCAGGGCTATAGAATATGAGGCAGAGGAAACACACTCCATAGTCTAGGCAATGAATTTTGCTGGAAAGTAAAAGCTAGTGAGCATACTTTGCAGAAAGTTCCAGTTGACCGAATCAAAGGCCTTCCTCAGGTTTATCTTGAGCATAAATCTCGAAGATATTCTCTTCTTGCTATATTTTTGGAGTAGTTCTTGGACTAAGTAAATGTTTTTAGTCATGCTTCTGTGCTTAATAGAGGCAGCTTGAGAAAGGTGAACAATGCATTCCAGGATGGGAGTCAAATGGGATGTTATAATCTTTATGATAACCTTGTATATGACTTTACAACAGGCGATGGGTCTAAACTCATCAACCCTTGCAACATGCTTAGATTTTGGAATCATAACCAAGGCGATGTGGTTGACCTGCTTGAGGAGTTTACCATTGCTGAAGAACTCCTACATAACCTCTACAATGTCAACTTTAATGGTGTCCCAAGCTTTCTTGAAGAAAGAGGATTTAAACCTATCGGGCCCGGGAGATTTGTCCTCATCGATACTGAATAATGCCTCTTTAATCTCTTTAATCTCTTTTTCAGAAATCTCTTTTCATTATAGCATGAGAAAATTTTGTGCCTCTATCATTGTTCATTAAGAACTTGGATTTTGTCTGCTGGGAATAGAAGCTCTTTTCAGCTTCAGCTAATCTGAAAGTAATTAATCTCTGATCAGCCACTATGACTTGTAGTTAAGCTTCGAATGGGTTATCGTGCAACTCTTGTTGCATACATGACAATACTTCCATTGCCTCAGCCACTCTTGAGAAAATATGGCTAAAGTGTCGGGCCTTTAGCTGCTTGAGGGGCCCTTTTATTGCTTTCAATTTCTTGCAGAGATTGAACATTTTGTAGCCTTCAAAACTGTTGCTCCAACTTGCAGTTATTGTTGCCTAAAATTTTTCATGATCAGTCCACATGTTGAAGAATTTGAAGGGCCTTTTCTCCCCTCTCTTCGTCAAAGAGGGAAACAATATAGTGGGAATGGTCTGATAAGCAACCTGGGAGAGTAAAGTTGGCATGAGCATGCAGTCCCTTTTGAATCCAAGTACTGTTTACCATGGCTCTGTCTAATTTACACTAGGTATGATTATTAGACCTGGTGAAAAAACTTCCTGTTGAGTTTATATCAGTAAGGCCTGTGGCATTGCAACAAGATAGAGGATCCTTTATCTTATACGCTGTGACAGGCAGGCCATTCCTTTTCTCCTCCACAGAGAATAAATTGTTGAAATCTCCCATGACCATCCAGGGGGTGGAACTGCTATTGCTGAAGGCTATAAAATTATCCCAAAGGGGCCTACGAGATACAATAGTATGAAATCCATAGACAAAACTAATAGAGAAGCAAATGATGAAGTTAAGCATTTTACAGCACAATGTATAACTTGTGGTGTGGAATCAAGATGGAAAGGCTAACCTTCGAAGGGTTCCAAAGGATTAGCACTCTGCCAGCAAAATGGGTGTGGAAATTGTTGGTTGGTTCCATAGTCTGAATTTGTTCTTCATGATGTTGAGGAGTTTAGTCTCACTCAACTTTGTCTCCAAAATACTGATGATGTCAATGTTGTTTTTATTCATGAGGTGCAATACCCCATTTTGCTTCAGGGACTTGTGAAAGCCCCTGATGTTTCAGCTAGCAATTTTCATGGGACACCAAGAGGGGCATCCCCCCTTCCATTCTTTTTGAGTCCCAGTGGCAGGGCATTTTATCTTTTTTCTTTTTTGTGATTGATTGAGGGCCAATAATCACAGGAGCCTTTTTATCTGTATCCCTTTTGCCCTCAGTACTAACTGGATGGGTGCTTTGGACAGCCTGTTTGGGGCTGAATCAAAAGTCAATGCCACTTGTTGTTCTTGTGACTAAAATGGAACATGTTCATTTGGAGCTTCTTTTCCAGAGTTGACTAGAGGAGCTATAACTGCAGTTCCTATATTGTCTTGTTTATCCATGCTAGGGGCTGCTATCTGTTCAGCCTGCAGAGCTGTATTCTTCTTAGCTAGAACATGGGCAGCTTTGAACCTACAGTTCTCAACAAAATGCCCAATTACTTTACATCCATTACAGAATTTCGGCAAGTTCTCATATGAGATTCGCTGGTCAATTGTGGTGCCTCCCGGAAGTTTGATGGAGATAGAATGTTTGACTTCTTTCGCTACATCAATTTCAACCAGAATTCTTGCATAAGAAATTCTTTCTTTTTTTGATATGAGCTTGTCAGCAAACATGGGCTTCCCTAAGCGAGACCCAATCATGCTTAGAGCTTTGGAGGACCATAGTTCTAAGGGAAGGTTCCTCATCTGGACCCAAACCGACATGGTACTGATCTCCTCGTTGTCAAACTGGAAGAACCTTAGCATGATCTTAAGGAGGAGTGATCTATCATACATGATGTAGGGGCCTTCTTGCAATACCTTTGTCATGCTATCTTCATTCTCAAACTTGAAAATTATCCACCCACTCTCGTGATATTGAACTAGTACTGAGACTTTCCAAGAATCGGTGATTTTTTTCAAGGCAAGCTTGCCCAGGTATTTGCCTGCAAAATATCCAACCAGGCAGTGCGGCATTTCGTCGAACACCTGGTCTACATCATCCTCGGTTATACATATTTCTTCTTGATCAAACGTAATGGGTGTCAATTGCTTTCCATTGCTGGGTTTCCTAGTCAGCAAAGAGACTGGCCCACGAGGCCTTCTTAGTCCCATCATTTCGAGCCCTATTCCTGTTCAAATCAGCTGGAATTCTAGCTGGAGAGCTAGAACATAATGAACCCTCTGGTTCTGTAAAATCACAGCAGTGACTTTCTAAGCTGACATCTTCAGCTTCCAGTCCAATGGATCTGGTATCCTCCTCACCCAAGGTTCCTCACCCAAGGTGCAAGAGAGATTTTCTGATTCCAGTTGAGCCAATTCTGTGATGGGCTGTTCATCATCTGCTATAGCAGGTTTTTTCCCCAATTTCACTGTAGCTGCTTTCTCTTCGAAATAATTCTTGACGAATTCAATATCTTTTTGTTCTTGAGGATTAACAGCGAACTTGTGACTTGATTTCTTTTTGCCCATGGCATTAAAATGACAGATGAATCAAAAGGGGAAAAGAGCGATTGGAATGGTAGAAGACATGGAAGAGAAGCAAAGACGATTTTTGCTGGAGAGCTTCTCTCTCTAACTCTTGACCGTGACTGTCTGGTAATTCAGTCTTTTAACTTTAGCATGTGTGAGTCCCCCAACTCACTGCTGCATTATTTCACCAGCGCACATCTAACCAGACCTGACCAGCAACCATCTTGTCGGCTAGTCCATTGAGGACCCCAATTTTCCAACTTGTAATCTAGAATTCATGCCATAGCATTTTGGACTCATTATTTGCATAACCCAACGCAAGTCTTTCTTTACAATGAGCACACGTGTGCTCATCCTAAATTGCATTTGAAGATTCTATGCACCCGTTTTTTTCCAACCAGAGATCTGGATCTCGTGTCATACTTTTCTGGACTTATTGTAACTGGTGGAAAATCCAGCGCAAGTCTCCTTTCGCGAAATGTACATCTGTACTCACCCTTAATTCCACTTGAAATCTGTGATTGTTGTGCTCACTGCATACTGCTACATAACTGCACGCACGCTTAAACCTCAATCACGGAAGGATGTAACAGCTATCCATAACAAGTTAAGTTTGGTCGATTACATTCAATTTGGCTAAGAACTGATTCTAACATATAGTAACCACGCCACCCATATGTTATTATTTTTATCATTAAATTAGACCTTCATTGACAACTCACAAAGCAGGGGTGGCCGTGAGTGTAGTAATTGCAAACTTGAACTCGATTCGTGAAACTTAATTGATTAATCGAGTGGATGTGAGTTTGAGTGGATCTTTAACTCATAGCTCGGCTCGAGATTATTTTATTAAGCTTGAACTCGACTCTAGTATAATTCGAGCTTAACCGATTTTAAATTTAATGAATTCATCTATTAACTAAAAAAATATTTAATATAAATAAAATAATTTATAGTATAAATATAAAAATTTAATTAATAAATAATTTATAATTAAAATAAAAAATTATAATCGAGCATGCTTGAGAGTCAAACGAGTATAGCTTCTCATTACTCGAACTCAATCCGTTTAATTAAATGAGTATGACTCAAAACTCAAATTTGATTCGTAATTCAATAACATCGAATCCAATCGAGCCTCTACAAGTCAAGTTTCAAGCTCTATACGTAATGCCAACTCACCATCTAAATGTATTTCTGATTAATGGATATAAACATTATTATTGAAAGAAAAAAAACACTCTTGATTTGGATAAGACAAGGGAATGATGATAAAGACTAGTTAAGAAATTAGTAGTTGCGTATTATTAATGAATGGATCCATTGATCATCCAAAATTTTCAATGCCATATTCCGCGTGTTCTTATCTCATGATTGATGGCACCTATGATTCATTTCACATTTGCATTGCTCAAAGGCCACACTGTCAATGGTTAATGCCCTGTGTTTCTTAATTTGTAAGGGCGTGTATGAAAAGAATAAGCAACAAAAAGAGAAAACCTTTTGAATAGCCTGAAAAACGATGACCAGCCAAACAAATCTTTGACTTTGTCACATTGTTAAAGCATCATGATTCCATAACAGCTCCGATTCCATTCAATTATGTCTGATTCAACGTCACTAAACCACCATGGAAACTTTTGCACCATTTTCAACTATCACCGTACAATTGGCTCTACTGTTTTCACTCACAATTGATGTTTTGAGTTTTATCCAATTTTTTACCACCACCACATTAAAGGCAATTTACGCATCATGGTCATGATGCAGTTTGGTCTGCTGAATATACGGTCAGGATTTGATGATGACAAAAACAATGTTGCTTGTGGTCCACACCATAGGAGCATGACATATTAGTGCTGTCAACACTGACCAACTCCGGTCAGACAAACGCGCAATGCAAAACGAAAGAAATTGCATAGAAAGATAAGGGGAATTTCTTTCTTTATCTTGATGATGAAACTTTAAGAAGTTTCTATTCAAGGAAATATAATTTAAGTAAGTTTCCCAATTCTCATTACTTCCTTAGATTCTAGAAAATTGGATTTTCTTTGGAGTGGTCTTTTTGGCAACTTCTCTGGAAATTGGAATATTGTCCTGTTCAGATTCTTGAATTTGGTTAGTTAAAATGCTCTCAACCATCTAATAATTTTTTCTATTGGTTTTAATCTTTTCCCTATGGTCTGGGTTGCTTATTTTATTTGTTTCTTTATTTTTACCTTCAAGTTCGTGTTTGTTTTTCCTCTTTAGTCTTTTGGTAGTAGTTTGTTGCTTTTCAACCATACCTAACCTCACAATCTAAAGTATTTTAATGTAATTATGCAAAGATACCACTATAAAAATGTTTGTTTGCTTTTGGAATTGTCTTTAATTACTCTTATACAAGGTCAAGCCTAAGGTTTTCTTTCTCCTTCCTTTAAAGTTCAAAGGCAATTCTCAAAATTCATCTCCATCTGGGTGTCTACTGAATTGCAGGATTTTATTGCTGATCTGATCTCTGCTGCTTTCTCTGAGGTCCTTCTCTTTGATCAGGTACTTATTATATCTTGATAAAGCAAAATATTATTTCTTCTATGATGAGCTTAATTGATTGAGGTTGTGATTGAATGATCTATGTATTCTTTTGGTTTGCATGGATCTTAGCATGTTATTAGTAATTCTCAAGCTCTGATTCCTGTGCTGCATATTAATTTTTCTTTTCCTGCTATGTGAAAATAATCTATTCAGGTAGAATCTGACATTTTCCTCTGTCAGAGAGGTAACCTTCTGTTGAAGTTCTCTAAATAATTTATTTTTTACTTACGTTCTTTTGGTCCGAGTATGTTGAACAAGTACACGGTATGTCTTGAGATGAATCCTTCGAAGAAATGTATTAATTTTTGGGTGAACAGAGCTTATTCGGTTGTTTATACATAATTGAAGGACCGATTTCTAAATCGAACCACGCCCACTGAGGGGGATTCTTTTTACTCATCCGGTGGGCACATGGTGCGCATCTGGATAAGGGGTGTTGGGGGGGGGGGGGGGGGGGGGAAGGGAGGGAGGATATGTAGTATGCTTTTAACCATAGAACTGTCTTTCGCACGGAGTAGAAGTGAGCTTGCTTACGTTTACACTCACAAAATGAGTTGCTTATACTGCACTTAGTTGTGTTTACTTCCCTACGCCTTTCTTTCTCTTCGCTGATATATACTAATACAGCAAAAATTCTAATGGGTCCTTGTCCTGCTCTACCTTGTTCAGAAAGATAATTTTCTTCAAATTTCTATTATTTGTCCTTGATTCAATTAGATCCTTAGGTGAAAGAATTTAAGATAACGCCCTCCTCTTAACACATTTAATTATACACTTACATAAAAACATCTGTATGCGTTGAAGCCTCATTCATGCAAATTTGACCATGAGGTTGAATTAAATTTCTTTTAGCTAAATTCACAAGTCCAAATGCAACCTGACCATAATCCTGAATTTCAGTGACACTTCATTGCGTTGCATTCACTTGGATTATACAAAAGGTGGAAGTAAGGCAGACTAGTCTCTTCATTCCTAAATTTACTAAATTGGTGTGAAAATGACGTTTGTAGTCTAGTATGCTAGGGACAAACACAAAAAGAAAATTTATCTTCTCATGCATCTATATCTGTTTCACAATCAACCCAATCTTAAGTTTCATTCTTAAAATGGAAAGCAGTTAACAATAATAGATATGTTGTATCAAGCCCGGAATAATATTCTCTGAGACTTTTCAACAGATGAAATTTATCAGAGGAAAGTGAAAGTAGATTTGTGTAATGAATAGAAAATTCAACATTATTAAGACTCCATTCTCCTCTTCAAATGATTGATTCTTCTGATCAAATTCCAATTTCCATTACCAAGAGATAAAACGAAAAAAGAAATAATTCAGTTTCTTTATCACTTCTCATTCACAAGGCATTTTGCATTTTTAAGCAGAGACTGAGAAATAGAACCGTTTGAGTTTAAATCTAGTTGAAATGTACCGGATATTTTATTTTCTTTGCATCTTCTCACTGTTAGTGCATCTAGTTTATCTCTAACGAGCAACCTGTTTCCAGGATACATCATCTCATTGATTATTCTGTGATTGATTATATACAACAAACAAACAACACTCCACATAAGGTGTTAAAGTTCATAACCACGTTTCCTTTAAAGGGTAAGCTTCATTTTAGATCTTAGGGAAAATTACATTATTCCACCAGATGCTTTTATTCTTATAGAGTGCTGCTTCCTTGGGTATATGGCTAACTATTTGTGAAGCTCACAGTTCACTAGTTTATTATTCTCTCTCTCTCTCTCTCTCTCTCTCTCACACACACACACACACAGAGTTCTTTTAGATGTATTCTTCCTGTTGTTGAGGTTTGCTGAATTATGTCCTCCCATTCTTCTCTCGGCTGAATTTGGGCTTGCTGAAAACCTCTTAAGATATTCCAACAACATCCCCCACACTGACCCCCAAATCCAAGCAGGAAAAAGAAAAAAAAAATTGGTTCGGTAATTCCCTGTGGCTTGCAGAAACTAATTATTTAATGGTCTAACTTTTGAAATTTGTGGCACAGGATTCAAACCCTATGGTCCAACCAGCCTTCCTTGAAAACTGATCGAGCTAAAAGAACTATGTCTTTAGTTAGGAATCCTAAGCTCTACTCGCTAAAGGGCAGCTCTGACAGCACTGGTTTGTCCACTCAAATATTCAGCTCTGACAAGCATAAGAATCTATGCATGGCAGATTCATACTCAAGTGAGAGTTATGAAAAGTACTTCCTTGACTCACCAGCAGAAGAGTTAATAAACCCATCTAGTTCTGGCATCTCAGGGAATTCGTTTCACCAACAAGATGCCTCTTCTTACCAGCTAAGACATGGTCTGTCTTCCTCCATGACTATTCAAAACCCATTTAATACTTCTTTTATCTCCATGAAAAATCATGATAGCTATGAAGCAAATTTTGAACCAGATTACTTGGAAAGTCGAAGCCTGGATTCAGTTGACTATGATGAAGATAAAATGAGATTGAAGCTTCAAGAACTAGAGAGAGCACTGCTTGATGATAATGATGTTGATGAAGATGACATGTTTGGTAATGGTCAAAGCATGGAAATTGATGGTGAATGGTCTGACCCAATCTCGAATGCATTGCTTCATGACTCACCCAAAGAGTCTTCATCATCAGATTCCAACCTCAGTAGCATCAGCAACAACAAAGAAGTATCACAAATATCACCTAGGACTCCAAAGCAATTGCTTATTCATTGTGCTGGTGCACTGTCAGAAGGAAACATAGAGGAAGCTTCAGCTATAATAAATGAACTCCGGCATATGGTCTCCATTCAAGGAGATCCTCCTCAGAGGATTGCAGCCTATATGGTGGAAGGCCTTGCTGCTCGCATGGCTGCCTCTGGCAAGTTCCTCTATAAAGCTCTAAAATGCAAAGAGCCCCCCTCATCTGATAGGCTTGCAGCCATGCAGATCCTCTTTGAGGTGTGCCCTTGTTTTAAATTTGGATTTATGGCAGCAAATGGTGCAATCATTGAGGCATTTAAAGATGAGAAAAGGGTGCATATAATAGACTTTGACATAAATCAAGGTAGCCAATACATAACACTGATACAAACGCTTGCTAATGGGCCCGGTAACCCACCCCACTTGAGGTTAACTGGAGTTGATGACCCCGAGTCTGTTCAACGTGCTGTTGGGGGATTTGAAATGATTGGACTAAGGCTTGAGAAGCTTGCAGAAGTTCTTGGTGTGCCATTTGAGTTTCAAGCAGTGCCCTCAAGAACTTCTATCATCACTCCATCGATGCTGGATTGCAGGCCTGGGGAAGCACTTATAGTTAACTTTGCATTTCAGCTGCATCACATGCCTGATGAGAGCGTTTCAACTGTAAACCAGCGAGACCAGCTTCTTCGGATGGTTAAGAGCTTGAATCCAAAACTTGTGACTGTTGTTGAACAAGATGTCAACACTAACACTGCCCCATTTTTCCCTAGGTTTATTGAAGCCTACAATTACTACTCTGCTGTGTTCGAGTCCCTGGATGCAACTCTCCCAAGGGAGAGTCAAGACAGGATGAATGTTGAAAGGCAGTGCCTGGCGCGGGACATAGTTAACGTTGTTGCATGTGAGGGAGAGGAAAGAATAGAGCGGTATGAGGTTGCTGGAAAGTGGAGAGCAAGGATGATGATGGCTGGGTTCAAATCATGTCCAATGAGTCCAAATGTAATTGATATGATTCGGAAACTTATAAAGCAGTATTGCAACCGGTACAAGCTGAAGGAGGAGGTAGGTGCACTTCATTTTGGATGGGAAGATAAGAATTTGATTGTTGCTTCAGCTTGGAGGTAATAGATGTCATAAGTCATTAGTTTACTTGCTTCTGGCTTTGGCATAACTATGCACCGTGTGGTTGTTGTAACTATAAGTTTACGTGGGATCAAGGATGCATGCTAGTGTATTATCTAAAATGACTTTTCAATATGTTGCGGATTTTAGAACAAGGATGATTAGGAATTTGCTAATTTTCTAACATTTATAAATTATCCCTGGTTCTACTGGCTTTGCCAATCCTTCTCCATATTATTTCATTGAGAAAATTTTCCATTTGCAAAGTTTATTTATTTTTTATTTTTTTGGGGTGCGTAAGTCTCCATGCTGGCTCCCCAAATGTGCTAAGATCTTTTGCCTACGAGATAACTAGGCTATTTGGCAGATAATTTTCGGAGATAGGTCTATTCTTAATTTGTATACATAAAAACCAAATTATGAAGTGTCTTAGGATGTATTCGGTGGATAAGATGAGGAGAAAATAAGATGATTTTTATCTTATGAGTGTGTTAAGTTGATACGATAAGAGGGGATGAGATGTCTGTTTTGGGTAGAATTAAGCATCTCATTTTCCTATTTGTTTATCTCATCCAATTTTTTTATCTTGTTCGTCAAACAGACCCTTAATAGATAGTGTAGTAACTTGTTATTGGGAAGAAATTATTCGATTTTAAAGTTGAGGGCAATTTGTTATCTGATATAAAGCTTAGGGGGCAAAGGTTTTTTTTAATCTAACATTTTACTGGAAGCATTGGCACTGTTTATGTATCTGCTTAATCTATCTATACTCCTTAATAAAAGTGATGGTTCCAACATTTTGTTAAAAGCACAAGTATAGTTTTACCTAAAAAAAAATAAGCCTCAATAGATTGAAGGAAATGATAAGATCCTATCTTTATTTATTTTTCTTGTTCTTTATAGTTACATGTAACTGCTGTTTCACCCCACTTGAGTACAACCAGTTTTATATGTAATTATTTCATTTCTCATTCTTTGTATGTTTTTTTTGATTAAATACTTTAAAAAATATATTTTAATAAAATTAACTATTTAAGTTATATATATATATATATATATATATATATATATATATATATATATATAAAGTACATGACTTCTCCAAATCCTCAATTGATCACAAACCTTAAAAGTAAATATCCTTCTGCTTAGTTTTTTAAATTCTTCATTTAACGACGATGATCACGAATCCTTGTTGCTTCCATCGGCCCCTTAAATTTTTCTCTCTAGATCTGCCACGGGTCACATAAAGCGTTGTGTAAAAAACCATCGGTAAATAGCTATACTGATGGATATCCTAGCGTCAGTATAGATCAAAGTGCTACCACAATCAGAACTCACTTTTAACCACACTATTTTCCCAGTTAACAAAGAATTGATTGATGCTCCATCAAGAAACCTAAAGTACATGCTAAAGCTCTCCCCAGTTGAGGAGAAAAATGGGAAAGCCACAAAGTAAGAGAACTGCATTAAGTTTTTGTAAGATATCTGCACTATAAAATTACCACCTTAAATTTCAAAAACTCAATAGCATTAAAAGAATAATTGCTCATATCAAAATTGTAAAAGCCTGATAGATGAATTAATTCTAGCCTATCCATATCACAAGGTCATATAAATAAGATAAAGATACATTTATAATGTGCAGTTACTGCTTTACACCGGCAAAACACAAAGCTACTTCAGCTTGGGCCTGAAGCTCTTCCAAGACCTTTACCATCTTCTCACGGCACATGGTGGTTTCACTTTGCTCTCTCAGCATTTTCCTTAATCTATGCACGAGAAAAATAGAAGAGAAAAGGTGTTAAATAACCAATTATAATTTCGATAGAAATAAAAGGTTTAATGAATTATTGATTATGTAGTTCCATATGTGCCAATTCAGATCTCCATGGATTTTGAAGTTAAATCCAATTTTAGCAACAGGCGATGGAACACAATCCTATTCATGAATGCATGCTAAATGGAAGCATATAACCAGCCAATGCACAAATAAGTGGTTTCCCCGTCCAGTGCCCTAACTCACTAAAATCTAATCATTTAACCAATGAGGCCCTGGGTCCTAAAAGTCTCAGGTTCGAGTGGTTGGTGTGTGTTTTACCAATAAAAAAAACGTCTAATCATTTAACCAAGAAAGAAAAAAGAACATAGTTCAAATTGACAAATGCACTGACATTTTAGATTTCTCATCAAAATGAATATTGTAAAAACTAGGGTGCAAGAGAATGAGCTTAACTCCATAACAAATAAATAAACCAAAAACTATGGATCCAGTGTGCAGCGAGCTCATTTCTATCAGCTTGGATATTGGCCTTTTTCAGCTTAATTTGAAATACATACTTAAGTATGGAAACCAGATCAAGAAACACTGACTGACAAATGAATAAAATCTATAATAAAAGCGTACCTATGGACAATGGCTGTGTCTCCGTGTCCAGTGCAAATTATAAGCATGGCATTAGTGGGTAATGCAGCATAGAGACTACGAACCCTAGCATCCATGTGTGTTAAGATCTCCTTTAGTTCAGATGGAATGTAACATTTGCTGCTTTTCCTGTTGGCAGGCTTCTTTTGGCATGTAAGTAATGATATCATCTCTGCAAGTTTTGCATTGAACTTCTCTATGTCCTCTGCTTGTTTCTTGAAATAGTAATTCAATTCCGAGAATTGAGTCCACACAAACTGTACCCGGTTATTCGTTACCTAAATTAATCAACAATTTTTTTTATCAAGAATCAATAAATGCAACAAGCTAGCAGGTACAGTCGGTCAAATATGGAACCGAAAGGTAAACATAAATAACCACTTATATAAACTACCTCCTTTTTGGCCTTTGAAAGAGCTTCATCATCAGAAGAGACAGGAATTGCCTGGGTTGACTCAGAAGCATATCGCTTCACAACAGAAACATTGTCAATGAAAGAAGAGATTTTTCCACACTCACTCAAAACTGTGAGTAGTTTTCTTCGCATAAACGATGGAGGTGAACCAAAATCAGGTCCTAACAAAGAGCAAAAGGAAAAGGATTACGAAATACAAATTTAACAACAAATAATATTGAGAAACATAAAAGTCAAGTTCATTCCAACTAATTTGGAATCAAGGATTTATTAATTAAAAGGTGTCATATTGCGTCTTATGCCCATTAGAGGCTATCAATTAATATGACATGCTTGCTATCAGAATAGTATCACAGTAATAGCTCATTTTTCTTTTGTACATGACAGAATCCAGTATTAATCATTTCTACACTCATCTTTTAACAAATCCTCTTTGATAGGGATATAAGGTTTCAGAAAACACAACTCCTAATAATTGAAATGGGGCAAGAAACATATGTTCAAGTATAAAAAAGAACAAAAGGAAGTACCATAATAAAGAAAATCATAGCTTGGTTGTGATTCAGCACCAGAGAAAGAACACTATGTAAGTACCTAACCATATTATTGAAGTAAATGAGGCGACAGGCACAGTGACCATGTCCACCATTAGTGTCAGATGTAGGAACCATGTAAACAACTGCCACACATGGCTATTATAGATAGGGGGAAGATCATTCATATTGCAGTTAAAGGGCGTCGGACTGTCGGAAAAGAAGAGGATAGTATATACTAACATCTCAAAGAAAGCATAAAATATTTAACTTTTAGATACAGTGAGCTAATCAAATTGCAGAAGGACCAGAAAATATCAATTTAACAATTATATGGGAACTTCTAACCCATCAACCGAGTGAACAAATTTCTGGAGGAACAATGAATAACGAGAAGAAAAAAAAAAATGATCACCATACTTCTTGGACTACCAGATTGGCCTACTTGGACTAACTATTTTGCAAAACAAAGATGTGGAATTGGAGAGAAAAGTGATGGGGGTTCTTGCACATCCTTGAAGTTTTCATTCTGGTTTCTTTGGTCGCACCTATCATCATCTATCCCCAAACCTCACTTTCTTTGTGGAGTTTAGTTCTCCATCTAGTGTATTGCTCTATATCTAACTATGTTTCTTTCTAGAAAATTTATTAACTAAAACACAAAAGGTGAATGCTGAAGAAACTGATCTCAACTAAAATCCACTATTTAAAAATGAAAGTGATACAGTATAAATGCCTAGGAAAGAATCACTTGCCATTTCTAATCTTCAACAGTGCCAATTCTAATGCAGCTCTTGCATCTTCAACACTGTCATGCCCAGTCCCTGACTGCTGTATCTCCCTAGAAAGAAATCTCTTTGCCAAAACTCGAAGTGCAGTTTTATAAGACCCCCCACGGGGGTGTTTGTATAATACTGCGGTATCAATCACCAAATCATGAGAGATCTTCAAAGCTAACAAGTCATTCTCCAAGGAATGCCCAACTAGGATGGTCTCTTTGTAAACCAGCTTTAGAAACTCTTCCTGAATATAGGAAGCAACTGTAAATAAATCAGGTAACAACATTACAACATGACATTGAGTCATTTTGCCCAGTGAAGCACTGAAGCAACAGTACACAACCATGGGTGACATCAATGAGCAAAAAAAACGATGTAAATAGGATTTCGGTGAAAAACCTGAATATCTTTGAGACTTGTAGTCACCCCATCCAACATCTCATATGTGATTCCACTAAACCTGAATTGATAATGATGATTGAGAGAGAGAGAGAGAGATTTTCGTGAGTTGGTCAGGCATCCAAAAAAGTATTGAATCAGTCCACACAAAGCATGGGCCAAACAAGTTGACAATGAAAATTGAAACACACACAAAATATCAAATATAAAACCTGATAAAAAAATCAAAGCTAAACATAGACAATGTCAAAATCAATAATAGAACTTCTGTCTCAATCAATCAAAGTGGCAAAGACCCCTCACAACCAAGAATCTCTGTCCCTTAATAAAACACTTCCACTCTAACAAATTGGATTACCTTTGTTCCCATGTCAAAAAGATAAAATCTAACTTGCTTATTCTGAAATTTCTTTTAAATCCCATTTATCCAGTTTGAATGCTATATAATACATAATTATGGCAAAGAGAAGTACATTTTACACAAATGAGAGCAATCCACACAATAGAGTGAAGTTTACCTCAACTCCACCTAAGGAAAGAGGGGGAAAGAGAGCTTTGTCACCCTTAGATGTTCATGACATCGATACAATAACTAAAAAATGCCAAGGCCAGACACATTTAGGCCTAGCCATAGGAGGTTTCACTATCATTCTATCTTGCATTGCAATTTAAGATGTGATGCCGGGAACTGAGAGAACTCCATAAAATTTGTATTTCAATGATCAACAAAATGTTACAATGCAAACAGGAGTCTCACTGTAGCTCAAACAATATTTACCTTGTATTGTAATCAATGATGTTGTTTGATGGTTTAACCAATTTATCTAACACTACCTGTGAAAAGTATTTCAGAGTTAGTTAAAAATAAAGAAAAGGGAGATGTGATAATATTTGTACAAAAAAATACAACTAGTTTCAGAAATCTAACAGTGGTTGAAGATTTAAACAACTACATATATCATCAAAATTTTGGAAGGCAAGAGTACAGAGCAAATATAATCTATACGTCATGTTATGAATCTCAAATACAATAAGACACTGATTATAATGATGATGCTGGTAAAAGTCCACATGTTAGAAAGCACACAAGATAAAAGCATAGCAGATGAACTTAATATGATGCAGTAGCAGGACGAGGAAGGATAAAAATGCAAGGCACCTAAGGAACTTTTCCTTTCCAGAATCATAAACAGTAAAATATGATGAAACAGATTTACCCAAAAAGGTTTCACAATGAATAAAAATTTTCATAAGAATAATAATTAAAAAAAGAGTTACAGATTAAATTGAATATATTGACACGGTAAATGCCAAAACAGAAATCATCCAGATGAACCCGATAAATAATTGATCATACACATGCATACTGACTTTCACTAGACCAACATAAATAGGCAGGAACATAAATTTTTTGTAATAAATCAGAGTGAAAATGAAATCAACAGAAGCTGCACCTTCACACACACACACCCCTTTTTCCAGCCTAAAAATTTAAAAACAAGAAGACAAAAACTGATTCACTGAGCAAAATAAAAGCCAGAACAAAATTATGTTTTACATACCTGTCCTCTAATATCCACCAAGGTCACTCTTGTCAACTCAAAACCCTCGCTTGTGACACACTAACCAAAAGAAGTTCCACAAGTTGATATTAGTATGCAAATGAACTATCTAAGCAGAAAAACTTAATCGAAGACCAAAAGAAATACATTTCAAAAATGAGAAGAGTGCTAAAAGAAGGATGGCAAGCTGTACTACCTTGAAAGCAAGATCTAACAGAAACCTAATCAACTTAAAAAGAACACCTTGACAATGTTTTGCAGAACACGTAAATCAAGAAACTCGTTACAAAGCTCTGAATAAGAGTTCAGAGAAAAGGTAATACTGAACTTATTTAAGCAAATTATCAATATCTTTTTCCAATGAATATTTATGTTGCAATTGAGGGTGAAAATATCACAAAGACACGCAAGCAGAGACCAAATATTCAAATAGAGGATCCTGGAAATTATTCCAGAATAAGATTTTAAGAAACCAGAAGTTAATATAAGATCAAAATGTATAACTCAAACCATGCATAGTGACCTGATTACACCAGTGATGTAAGCTAATTCTGACTCTGAAACAGCAGTCTCCACCCAAAAAACAACGAAACTCGCATCATCTCTCTCTCTCTCTCTCTCTCTCTCTCTCTCTCTCTCTATATATATATATATATATATATATATCACTATTGACTCACTGAAACAGCACTCTCCACCCAAAAAACAACAAAAACTTGCCTCATCAATTTTTAATTCTTCCGTCCCTCCCTCCCTCATATATATACATTCCTGCTAACCTATATATAATTGGCTCGTAGGATCTACATGATAAAATACCACAAATGAGTGATGCTAACGAGTCTCAGTTGATAACAAATGGAAGGAAGCGACAATTTGTCTTTGTATACTTTGCAAATTCAAATATAACATAGTAATATAACCATTTCAATGTCTATTGCCACAGAGTAAACATTTTTTTTTTAAATTTGGGGGTGGGGGATTTGTACTTGGGACCTCCTCTTTAGAGGAGAGATGCGATTAAAAATTGAGCTATGCCCATTGCCCAAGCCATGCAGTAAAACAATTTATCAATTTAAATTCATAATTGATATCTTAATGGACGTACCATCTCACAATCAAGTGCAAATATTTCTTGGGGAGAAGATCCTGAAGGAGCAGGAAGAGTGGAAACAAAACCTGAATAAAATTAATGAAAGAATCAGGGAACTGTTTAACACTTAGACAAAGAAGTCAACAAGATTCATATGGAAAGAGAAATATGAGAATATTACAAAGGAGACTCTTACCTGGTTGATTGTGACAATATCCATTGTCTTCCATTTCCTTTGCTGTAAGTGTGTAATATGTAATGGGGAAAGGTAGATCTTTCATGAGTTCCACAGAGGATGAATTATCTGTAAGGGACTTGCATGTTTCTGCATAACGAAGGTGCCATTTAACTTCAGAGAACACAGTTCTGTAGACTTATTATTGAAGTAGCACTACAGAGAGTTTAGACCCTTTAGTAATGTTAAAAAAAATCACCAGTAAACACCAATGATTGTTTATACAACCTAAACTAAAAGAGCCACTCCTATAAGCTATAGCAAAATAACTGAGAGCAGAAATTACTAAAGCAACAAAAAGGAGAAACGAGGTGCCCAAAAAACATGAGTCATGAGATATAACACAAGACAGATTTCAGTCTGTGGTGAAGATGTCATCAAGACAAAAATATGAAGAAATGAAGATATGGTGAATGCTGAGATAGACTAAGCAAATTGACTGTTAAACCCAAAACCCAAGAATGCAATGGCCTTGTTTGGGTTGGTATTAAAGCCAACTTAAGACAAGTTAGCTTCAATACCATCCCAAACAAGGCCAATGTCTTCCTAATATTTAAAAAAAAGGTCTAGAAGTTACTCTGCCATGCATGATATATTTTCTTTGGGGCTAAAGGTGTAAATAACATACCTATTCTAAATGATTTCTTATCAAATCTACTTATCAATAATTGTCAATTGATGGTGACTGTTAGGCATACCATAGTTTCTCCTAAAAGAATCAAACACCACCCAGCAAACAGTATGCAACAACATATACCTTCTTTTGCCTCATGCAAAGTACCGAAAGACCCAAATAAGTACATAGGGCCATTCAGGAGTGCTTCTAGCTTGCTTTCCTACTCAAACAAGTAGGACCAGCACTCATTCAGTAAAAAATTATTGAACCCATACAACAGCTGATCTTCAACATGCTAGTAAGAATCTCAAGGAACAGAACATGACAACAGGACAATTATATTATACTAAGTTCTTATATAGGTCAAAACCTTGCTTAGATGTCTGGACTGATCTCCTCACCGAATCAATTGTGTTTCTCTTTCTTTTCGTATTGCATGTAAGGAGTGCATCAATTGTTTGCATTCCATCTGCGATACAGCTAGCATAGAGAAAAAACCAAAAGCTGTGACAACTGTGCCGTACAAATAAAACTAAATATTACTACAAGGTAAAAAAATATATATTAAAAAAAAACTAAAACATTACCAACCTAAGAGCTAAAAGTGCCATTGGATTGCCACAGCATTCTTTAAAACCAGCAAGTATTTTAGACTGTGACAAGTACAAAGCTGCATCCAGGCCGGGGACATAAAGCATCACAACTTTTGGTATCAAAGGCTTGTTCTGCAAACCAAACGGATATTACTTCAGTTAATCTACTAATGCAGCATTTTCTTTAAAACCAAACACATACATACATATATATTTTCAAGTTGATAAAAATAATAAAGAGGAAGTTGGGTGACCAATTATCAAAAACGTTAAAGCTAATGGAAAAAGGCCTAACTACATGCCCCCTCATGTGCAAGTGAGTGAAAGTTTACTGGATTTAGCACATGGACCCAAGTGAAAGATGGTGGTGCAGGCCGAAGAAGGATCAACGGGCTTTGCACAAAGACCAAGTGTGGGCAAAGAGACTGAGTGAAGGATTAATGAATAAGCGGTGAAGAAATTGGAGGTTCTCAGGATTCAAACACAAGATCTCTGCTCTGATACCATGTTAAGAGATTGTTGGTGATCAATTATTCTAAAAATTAAGTTGATGGGAAAGGGCCCCAACTATTCCTTTTAATACAAAAATCCATTCATAAGTTGAGAGGACCTAAAAAAACCACATTTCAAGAAGACATAAAGATGTAATAGAAGGCACACAATGCATGCGTGTGATGCGCGCGCTCTCACTCACTCACACACACACACACACACACACACATTGAATTATTCATGGTACTCACTCTAATATGAGTGCCTATAAAACAAAAGCAATAAGGAGAAGATGAAAAGCGAATATGACCTTTACCTTGATAAAAACCCATGAAGGCATGAATCCTTCAGCAAGCACCCAGGTTACAAGTCCTTGAACATCCTATGTCACAATGGAAAATAAAAAATGGATGTTTTTACTACTTTGCAGTAGGTGATTAAGAATTAGGAAATATGGTCCATCAAGGAAACCTACTTGCAAATTCAAAGTTGAATTAGCTTCTGGCATCTTGAAAACCAGCTCCACTTTTGCCTGCAAAGGCAAATTTCAATTACATTACGTAAACTGCAAGTTCAGCATATGTCAAAACCGAAAAGAAAAAAAAACAATATACTACTTTGTAGGAAGATTACTCACTTTCGATTCCCCACAAATACCCCCCCCAGAAAAAAAAAAAAAAAAAAAAAAAAAAAAAAACAGAACTACAGAAGTCATCTAATCAGTTCTCTTTGGCCACAATTGCAAATGCAAGGTTCCTCTGGCAGGCAGATTACTACAATCATGAGTTAAGGCCTACTATGGCTTTAGTTGGGATCATCATCATCAACAAGAGTGATGATAAGATTGGTAACTTGATCCAGAACTGTATTCATGGGGGAATAGAAATGGCAGTGTCTTTTATCCCCTCAATATAGTCTAACACCACAAAGAAAAACATTTGTCGTGCATATTATTCCTAACTTTTTTTTATAAGTAAAATTGTATTAATAAAGCACCAAAAAGGTGCATCTCAAAGCCAAAGGCTATTTACAAGAAAGAAATTTCACCATGTTATTCCAACTTAGATCGTACAACTCTACAAACAAGCACTACTGTATCATTTTACTACCCAAAGATTTTAACTTCATTAATAATATGAGTAATTTCTTATTGTATGTTATATAAATTATTCATTTATTTTTTACATATGTTTAGTATTTATTTTTAGGTCCACATGATACTTCTGTTTTTATTGGAGACCCAATGATGGTTGTATTAAAAAAGGTTATTTAGAGGGTTTTAGTGTCAAAACCGAATAATGCGAAAACCTATTTTTCATTTGTTTTTTCCAATGCAAAGATCAGAGAGGGAGAGAGAGACGAAAAAAACTTTTAGAAAGGGAAGACTGACTCTCAAGAGGAGATTTAGGCACATGGGAATACAAATTCTGGTAATTTTTCACTAAAATAATACTTTATGTTGGAGTATATCATTGCATACAAAATCATTGTACGTGAACCTAAGGTTAGTGTTTTTGATCTTTTCAGTGAGCTTGCCATCATTTGGGCCGGTCACCGGTGATCAAACCTATATCAAGGACTCCTTTCATCATAAGGAGTTCAAGGCTACCACTTTTTGCATAATGTGGTTTAGAGCTTTATAAGCTTGAAAATCTAAGTTACTACAGTATTTGCTGCCGAAAAATGCCCCTCCGGTGGTACTTTCGACTGGAACTTTATTTTATTTTTTATAAGTGACCGGAACTTTATTTTATCAGCACTCATCAAAAAAAAAAAAACTTTGATCTACCAGCTCTTCCTAACTGTGTAAAATTTGCATCCTAATCATTTATGTAGCGAGAGAACCAGTCACAAAGTAGGCAACTTGATAATGTAAAACCTGGAAATCTGGTTTTCCAGTAACGAGTATGGACTTTTTTCCCTTGCTGAAAACCCCCTTTTGTTGGTCCTCTATTGCAAGAAATAAGTACCAATAGAAAGTTTGCTACACAAACAATGAAACTAAGTTTATACACATATGGCATATACTGAGAATTGAAGGAGAACCAGGCCAAAATTTGGCCATTGGAACATTGACGAAACTTGAAAATCCCAGAACATGGTAACCAAGCATTTTGAGCTAACTGTATTTTGTTGGTTTCTTTTGCTCCAACGTGACAGTAGCTTGTAGTATATTACACAAGCTTTTCATTGACATAAAGTTTATGCAAATTGATTACGGAACATGAGAGTTACAAACCCCACAAGTAGGCACCTCGCATAGAGACATTTTATTTTCGATTATTTCTGTTATTTGAAGTCAGTTATCCTTTTATGGATGTTTGCACTATTGTTATGAGTGAAAATTTGGTACATAAGTTTGATGTATTGTGATTAATACTATTTTGAGGAATTAGACTTGCTCAGATGTTTTTTGCCACATATTAAGATAATTGGGGTTTATTATTCTATGATTTTGTTAAGTTAACTTTGTAGATAAGGCCTTCCGTGCTTGTGGGTTTCTTTCCACGGACATGTGGCGTTGTGATGTGCTCAGCCTTGGTTTGGGAGTATAACCCCACAAACAAACAATACTTAATCGAAAACCTTACTACCATCTGCAAACTTTTACAAATTGAATAAACAAGATTAAAAAATTAAGGGAATAGCCTAAATATGCTAGCACACAGCTTACAGACTACTAGATTATTAAGCATAAGAGATAAATCAAAGAATGTTTCTTTTTCCTACCCCATTATTAAATGAACCAAAAAATTATCAGAAAGCACAACAGAAAAATTTCATCTTTTACAGAGAAGAAATTACAATTGGTTTTGATAGTAAAAAATAACTTTGGGCTGTGAGTGAAATTTTGCTTTACTTTAACTGAAGACTCAATAGAATTCATAATTTTGAGTTACAAATAATTAAAACAGAAATTCCATAATTTTTCCATCGAGCATCACCAACAGGATAGAATGGCAAATAAAAACAGGATAAAGATAAAGCAAAGCATAAATAAGCAGAGAGAGAGAGAGAGAGTACGTGAGGTCCATAGATATCGAAGAATTTGGTGTGGCTGTTGTTGTTATTATTACTGTTTCTGTTGTTGTCGTTCAATTTATCCTCCTTGGTAGCTGAATCTTTGCTATTATGCTTTAAAGATGTCATTTTTGTTTCTCTTCGGTTTCTCCACCAAAATAATTCCACTTTCTATTTATCTTCTTTCTGTTTAGCAAAATCAATAAGAGAGAAGTAAGCTACATGGTGCTTTGTTGTTATTTAAGTTATCGTCTCAAATTCTTTATCTTTACATTTCAAATCATCCTTAGTAAACTATCACTTTCCCTTCACAAATTATCATTCAACTTTCACCAAAAGGCTCTTTCTTTATTAGTTCACCATTCTTACCATCAACAAGCTCTAAATCCTTGAAAACTATTTTGCATCTGTAAATACATGCACTATTTTCTTGCAACATTCAAGTTATCAATGTATTATCAAGCGTTAAAACCATATAACGACAACCCAGAAAAACAGAATGATTTTTATTAAGAAATTATAACACTTTCAAGGTTCCTTCTATGAGTCCCTCTACTATCAAGATACAAATGCAATTAGAAGCAACCTATCAATGTAGTAAATAGGTGCATAATCACATGCATTGGGTGATCGTGTGGAATGCAATATGCAAAAGGTTTTTTTTGATAAGTGCAATATGCAAAAGGTTTTTTGATAAGTGCAATATGCCAAAGGTTACAAACAACCAAGAACCATCAAACATAAAAGACCAACATAAACAAACAAAATGAATAAACAGAACCTACTCAAAAAAAAAGAAAAACACCTATAAGATATTGACCCTAAAACCCAGTCGCCAACACAACCCAATGAACAACTATCTTATCACTACTTTGTTTAGATGCTCATAAATCAAATAGTAGCTGAAAGACAAAACAATCCACCCATGAGCAATAAATACAACATAAGACCAATTTTTCCACACTCTTTTCTCGCAATAAGAAAATAACAAATGAAAAGAAAATTCAGAGAAGGCAAAATCAAGCCCCTACTTTTTTAAGATTGCATTATACACCATAATCGTGAATATATTTAGACCTAGAGACAAAATCGTTATAAAAAACTATAAAATTTGGCAAAACATTAAACAAAGAAAAAATTCACAAACGAAAAAGGAAAAAAAAATGTAGTTTGTTATTATCATATGGTTTCACCAAAGGCAAGCACATTCATGAGGTATTGAGCACACTTACAAGAAATCTACCTCTCCATCAACCAACAATGTGTCCAAACATCCTTATACAAGATTAAAAAAACACTTATTTCATATATAATGTAATTAAGCTCAATCATCATTGATTCAATTATTTACCAAAGTTTCAGCAATAATCAAGTGCGAGCCTTTAGCAAAGATAAATAAGCATGCTGATCTTCTAATACACCTAGATAGAATATAGTTTGAGCTAGAAAAACTGATATTCAACTTTGAACCTTTTAGATTGTACACAACTATATCTCTCCAAAGTAGGCAAAGAAATTTCTTCGGAATTTGCAGAGAATGATGCAAATTGCTTGGTTATCTAAGTTAACAAAGAAAATTTCCAATTTCAGGGGACAATACAACAATTTCAACCATCTAAATACAGATCATTAAATAGCCTGCTTCCTACGTTATATGTGATATTAAGAAGAAGAAAAAATCACCCATTTGGGTGTCTCAAGGTATTTCCTACACAGGGTGATTACCCAAAAAGATTGCAACTCATCCCAGGGTGTAGTTAATTTCAGTTCAAGAGATAGTAATTAAAAGAAAAAAAAAAAAAAAAAAAAAACAACTGCTACTACTCCACTGCAAGAGTTGTGATTCAAAGAACTGCCATGAATCATCACATTACCAACCCTAAAGCTGTCATAAAAAAAATAAAAAAAACACAGAAAACGCATCACCGATGTTTATATCCAGTTTTCTTTAGTTTAACTTTCGAGTAACAGAAAGAGAAAAATCTAACAGCAATTCAATTTGTATTCCAGGGTTTCAAACAATGAAATTCTATATTGACAATATATTTTCTTACATTTTTCTGGGTAACCAAACAGAACATCAAAGAAAAATACTACTCAAAAGAAACAAAACCACACATTCTTCTTTAAGGACTCCCATTTACACCGAAATAAAGGAAATTTTCGAAAACTTAATTGAATCATCTTTGACAGTGTTCATGAGCATAATGCATCAGTAAAAAAATTACATAAAATAAAATTGTTATTTTTCTTATGGTAGAGAAACTTACCATTACAGAGAAGAGAGAAAGGGGGAGGAGAGAGCTGACCGGTGAAAACCTTCGGCAGCGACGCAGTGGCCAGGACGCTTTAGCGACTTGCAGACCGTATAGAGAAAAGAGAAGGACGAATAGAATGAAAAGAAAAAATAAGAGGTTTGCAAAAGGGCAGTTCTGTTATTATGAATTACTAAGAGAGGTTAATATGGGAAGCAAAAGTGTAGGAGATAGAAGAAAAAAACGAGAAACGAAACATAAAAGGAGAGAATTACACTCAAATATCGAAGACACTGGTGCGCAGCCAATTGGGCAAAGAGGCTAACAAACGTAGCAGTGGTTCGTCTTAAAAGCATGGAATTCGCTTCGAAATTGCTTGCTAGAAGTACAAGGTCCTCTCTTGGCGCTCTGGCGTGTAAGCAACAAACCACCTTCATTTTCCTTCTCTCTACATATGTGTATACATCTATCTGTTCTTAAAGCATGTCTATTTACCTTCAACTAGGTTCTGTTTTCTGAAATTAGCGTTAATAGGGTCTTAATTTTTCTGTTTTCATTTTTTTTTACTATCCGAGTTTTAATGGAGTATATTGACTGAGGTATTGACATGTGTTGTTATAAGAGGATTAGAGCTAATTTTGGCACTGATATAAAAATAAAATAGTGCTTTGATGAATGGTTTTGTGCACAGCTTGATTGTGGTGGTTCCATGGTATTGAAATATAAATGTGGCAATTAGTGAATGCCCTTTCTTGCCTTGAAACTCAGGTGAATCACAGGCATTATCAGTTTTCTTACTTTATCCTATCATTCTTTAGCAGTGGATGGTTATGGTGCAATAACTCTTTTACTTGTTCATGTGACTATTTTTTCCAGAATCTAGAAGTTTTAGGCTATCTATCTTTGAATCTAGGAAAATTTGAGGGAAAGAAAATAATAATGAGGAAAATCATCTTTTTTCCAGTTTTGATTGTGGTGGAAAACATGAGGGAAAGAAATTTTAATGGTTAAACGTGGAGAAATTTTATTTTAATTTTCCTGTCAAAACTTAAGGATAAGTTAGGAAAATTTTAGGGAAAATATTGTCCGGGACTCCTTCATAGCCTCTTCATTGTGATGATGATGACCCATGTTCTTCCTCAAAATTTTCAACAAAAGTCAACAAATACCTATCAGTAACAACTAAAACGCAAAGCTCTGTGAGAACTGAGAAGGAAGAGAGATTGAGTTTATTGTTGTACAAAGATGAGCAGTGCCTTTTTAGCTGAAAAAAGCAACGGGCAAGGAGTAATTTCTTTGCTCTATTGAGATTTCTTAAGTTTTCTATTTAGAGGGACACCAATTAGATTAGCCTTTTTCTAGGATTCCATTTTTTGGTCATGTATTATCTTAGTTAACAGTTGACACTGTGACCTCCATGAGCTTTCATGAGAGCACAAATAGCTTCCATGTTTTCATTCACATTTTCTTTGTAGATCCAAACAAGAGATTTCAGTTTTCCTTTCTTTCCTTCACTTTTTTCATCCATTTTTTCTTCCCCTTAAAATTTTCAAATTCCAAACAGATCGATAGAGTTTAGAGCACATATGTCAACCAACTTTTTGGTTAGTACACTCTCGGGCCTCGACATTACGGTGGGCTACTTTTCACCATAATTACTTCATATTTCTGTTTGTGTTTGAGACCCTTTTAGTTTGTTAACCAATTTACAGTTAGTAGTAGTACACTCCTACATCGATTTGCTTAGCACTTTGTAAGCAATAATCGCAGGTCATAATCTTGGATCCCTTTGCTTGCAACCTCTCAGGACATATGTAATTGTGGCATCCATAAAAAAATTAAAAGATTATTAGATGCCTCCTCTGCAGTTTCTTCATATGTATGAGTGCTACCTGAAACTTTGGTTTAAATTCATATCTTATGTAGAGTTCATGGACAAACTTATGCACATAGATGCAAACTCATCTGTCTTTGGATGCTGCAATGTATGTTTTCCTAAACATGATGCGTTTTGACTTTTATATCTTTGTCCATGGCTCATAGGCTCACAGCTTTTAGTTGCTAAATTTTGATTTCTTTCATGTTATGAAAGAATCTTATGTTCTCAAAGAATCGTCTTTCTGGTATGTTTATCAATTCAAAATATTATAAAAGTCTACAAGAATTAATCACAAAATGTTTATGCAGAGAAAAGGATCTGGATGAAGTGTTGCAGTCACATGCTGTCTGTTCAAATGTTTCAAAAGGAATTCTTTCCAAGACAAAAGATTTGGTTGCAGCCTTGGGACAGATGATCAGACAAAAATATGTTTGGAGGTCAGTCAAAACCAGGAGCAGAGGCATGTATTACTGTGGGGTCAGTCACTCTCCCAAAGTTGAAAAAATACTCAATAATATTATATGTACAATTCAGACTTTTCAAATAATATATAATAGGTTTGGCCCCCAATTTTTCCCCTTAACCAATAAAAAGTTGACTGCAAAATGAACACAATCATAATTTTTAACTCTTACGTCTTATCTTTTCTTGCAACAAGTAGTCTAAAAATTATATTTTGTTGTTAATTGCTCTAAAACTTAAAGTGTGAACTGTGAAGTGCCATCCACCAGTCCACCACCCGACCCAAATGCCTAGCACTCTATACTCCCAAAGTCTCCTTTAGTTTCTGCTCACACCTCCCAAAGTTTTCTTTAATGTTTAATCTCTAAGTCACCACCCACATGCCTAGCTACTAGTACTCTCTACTTTTATTCTTTAAAGTTAAAAACTTAAAATGTTCTTATATTCTAACGAAAGGGAAAAAAACATTTTAAGTTTTTAATTTTAAAGAATAAAACTAGAAAGTACTAGTAGCTAGTCATGTGGGTGGCGATTTTGGGAGGAGAGACTAAAGATTAAAGAAGACTTTGGGAGACGGGGTCAAAGACTAAAGGAGACTTTGGAAGCAGAGACTAAGTGCTAGGCATGTGGGTCAGGGGGTGGTGGCCTGTGAATGACAGTTCACAGTTCACACTTCACACTTTAGACTTTAGACTTTAGAATAAAATATAATTTTTTGACCACTTGTTGTAGGAGAAGACATGAGCTAAGAGTTAAAAATTATGATTGCATTCATTTTGCTGTCAAAGGGAAAAAAAATTGGGGGCAGACCTATTATATATTATTTAAAAAGTCTAAATTGTACATATATTATTGAGTATTTTTTTAACTTTGGAGTGGTGACTGACCTCATAGTAATACATGCCTCCACCCCAGCATGGTGGTAGATGCCTCGGCCTCTGCATGGTGGTAGATTATGGAGAAAGGAGAGCTTCAAGTTGCTGGAAAGGAGAGGGAATCTCAGTTGTCAAGTTAGCTTCAACTATTGGTGGGGGTTATTGATCTTCATTTTTCTTGAAGGGGTATCAAGCTTTCATTCTATTGCTCAGTGGGTTTAGAATGCATTGATTCGGCTTTGTTTTTGCAACATCATTTTCCTACATTTTCTGCGACTGACCTATTTCAACTTAGTTTCCTTGAGTTATTAGTTGTGGCCTTCTTTCATGATGCAAAATCCAAATCTCATGCATGTTTAAATGGTTTAGCGGGTTTTAGTTATTTGCAATTTACCATTCTTATTGTGGAATATAACTATTTCAAGAAATTGATACACGTCTGCTATGGGCTGTATGTTCTCAGGCTAATTATATATCTTATGCAGGCGCTGGATGTAATTCGTGAGCTTCAAAAGCACTTCCCTATAAAACAGTTTCCAATGAGACTACGTCTCACAGTTCTTGAACAAAAAATTTTCTTCTCTTTTGGAAAAGTTAAATGCCTGGAATTCTAGCATTGTATCGAAAGATGAATCTGGAACTCAGCTATCTGTTGTAAGTCTTTTATTTCAAGAATAACATGATTTAAGTTTTCATTTACTCAATTTTCTCTTCTACAGTAAATTTTTAGCACGACTTCACTTCTATCTTGCTGCTTGCTTGAACTTCAATAATAGGGTTCTTGTGCTTCCTCACATTGTAGTTTGAGCAAAATATCTGTACGTCCAAGGATCAACGCTGGTGTTTCAGGATGCACACCTAACCTACTTGGAGATGAGACTCTGCATAAAATCAGAGACCCAAGTCTGGGATTGCTCGACTTGTGTTGTTGTTTCCATTTCTTTTCTTGAGTTTTGCTGATAGTAGCCAACCATGGGGTTGTAGAACTGGAATAGTATTTCATATACGTGTATGAACATAAACTTTGTCTAGCATTTCGGAAGTGTTTCTGATATTCTGCCTGCTATTGTGCGTAGCTAGGCTCATTTGGGTGAACTCGTGAATCTTAATTTTGTTCTGTATGAATCATATTAAGCACGTTTGTCTTGGTTTAAAAAGGACAATAGGGTAGCAAATAGCTAGCTACATGTGTACTAACGATATGTTTCATTTGAAATTAAAATGAATTTATAATTTTTTTAATTGTACAATTATTGAAAAAATCCGTTTCAATTATAAGCCTTTTCTATGGACTATTTGATTTCTGAAAATTTAACTTTTCAAAATTAAGGATTTTAACTTTTTACAAATGAAAAAATTAATTACTAGAAAAGGATTTTTTTCTTTCAATTTATACCTTAACGACACTTATAAATCTATAGTTTTAAAATATACACATATATCCCTCAATCTTGTCAAGAGGAAAAGTTCGTTAACAAAAATAATTCAGAAGAATTTTTACTCGTTTAATTCATGGTCAATCACTCACCCTTAAACGTATCCAATTCCCTATTACATTCTCTTTATTTAATTTGAAAACTTGTTTTTTTCTTTATTCTTTTAATGTTTTATTTACACACTAATATTAATCTTTATCTCAATCTGTTTTATTGAAAATTTAGTCGTTTTCTCGAAAGAAATTGGGGAGGTTGGAGTTGTAATATTTGATCCACAATGTTTTCATTTTTTTTTTTTTTTTTTCACTTGAAGCACTAAGATCGCTATAAAATAACCTTTGAAACGTGGAGAAAAAAATATTAGAGGAAGTGAGTGTAGGTTACATGTATTTATTTTTTCTTTTTTGTGCAAGCTACTCAATTTAATTAGCTGCCAAAGTTTGTAAATTAACAAACCAAACTGCATTTAATCTTTGCCGCAAGTGAGGAGGGTAGGAAATGAGAGAGTTTTCCTTTGTGTCCAGTGAAAATTTTGAGACTATTTCACTAGAAAATGAATGATTTCAACACTAAAATCCTACCATAGAAACATGACTAAATCTCTTTTGAAACATACATGCAAAATCCATAATCATAACATTGTAATATACCAAATAAACTTAAATAACAGTAACACCTGAAATCATCTAAATCAAGAGTGTCCAAGTTCAGTAAAATGCTAGGTGACTTATTTAAAATTAAAAATCATACCAGCCAGTACCAGTTACAATATCCCAGTTACATAGAACATTTCTAACCATGCCCAACATGAATGGGGTGCCAAAAACAAAGATCCACGACAAGTATTCCGCGTTATCTGACAAAATTAAAAAAAAAAAATTTGTCATCCAAAAAAACAAATGTTTGTCAGAGACTGGAGTGCTTTCTATAACACTACATTAACACGTGATTGTGAGGACCAAAGGGTGTTCTTGGCATTTAGAAAGTATTTCTAATGTGTAAGTAAACTTTTGTCTAGTTTGACCAACTTTATTTTTCTCAGATCAATTTCCGACGAGATTGTTAAGGTATAAACTAAAGGGTATTTTTAAAATTTTACTCTTAAAGGTATATTTTCATGTAACTTTTATAGTGGTGTTTTTGTATTTTATGTTTCACGTTAGAATGTGGATAATCATTTTCAAAATAAATGATGATATTTATTAGATTGAGAGAGTAATATTTATTTTGTGAAAAAATCATTCAATTAAAAAAGTAAATAAACTTTAAACGACGGATGAATGATTGTATGAAAAAAAGTTTAGACAATGAAAAAAAATTATTGAGAATCCCATATATTAATTCTACCAAAAAATCATGTTGCCGATACACCCACCGAATTTGTTTCTCTTTATAACGTGACAAGTTGAATTTCATGACAATCATTCAACTAGAGGGTGCGTGATAAAGAGTTCAAATCATCCAAAAATATTTTTTTTTTTTGTTCTCACAAGCTTCACTTATAAGAATTATCATTGAGATTAACTCTTTTATTGTAAAATTTGTGTTATAAAACATGCAATACACATAAATTTTATATATAAACTGATTTTCACTAAATCTCAAAATTTAATGAATTCAAATCTACATATAAAATCAATATATTGTATGTTTTCTAATATAATTTTTATAGCAAATGAGCCAATCCCTTTACCACGATCGTTGTAGTTGCTTTTGATTTTATCTCACTCAATCATATATTATTTTAATCTGATATTATAAGCTAATCTATATTTAATCCAGGAGAGTCCAAACATTTCAAATTTTGAAGTATTTAACTTGCTGTAACTTCACTTGGAGTCTTTATTGCTTCTTGTCTTTTATCTGTAGAATTATAAGGTTCAACAGCAGCCCATCTGGGTCTTTGTCTTTATTTGTAGTACATAGTCTTTCGCATTGCAGCCCACCTTAGCCCTTCGAACTTTCTCTCTCCAATCTCAGCACATGGACAACTATGTTGACTGACCTCTTCATTCAAAAAACAAAATCTAACTAATGTTGGCCGACTCAATTTGAGAAACTTGGCTTTTGCAATAATTTCCAATATTTTAATTATTTAGCATTTGAAAAATGCATTAATTAATATTCCAACGAAGAGCAACATGAATACTCAAAACCCAAAAAAGAAACATGAGCAACAAGGCAAGATCCAACACCTACAAATTAAATATGTAGTGATATATGGAATAATAAGTTTTATCTAATTTCAAATAAAAATAAATAAGAATAAAAGCGAAATTTACCCGTTTAACAATATCATTTTCCATTGGTCAAATTAGTTAATGGATAAAATAAAAGGACAAAAAGATGGCCATAAGTCATTCCTCATTTTTTTGTTCCTGGGAAGTTCCTTGCCACTGCCAGGTAGTTGGATCAGACGATTTGTTGATAATAATTAATAAACAACATTTTTTTCTTTTTTTATTCTTTTCTTGACTGACGGTCACTCCATGGCATTTACCCTCACGAAAATGAAGGGAATATAAAGAATTAATTAATTATATATACTTGAATCTGCCTTTGAAAATATCAATAGAAAGCCGCCTCCCGATACTTTGAAACGTCAACAAAGCATGCCTACTTCTCTCCTCCTTTGTTTTTGCAGACAAAAGGGGAAACAAACAAGAGTCAATATATGGTGCTCACTTTACAGTACCGGAGAAAATGGAGAGGTAGAGAGAACTGTTGATGCTCCATGCTTGGACTGATGAAAAATCTTTTTATAGTTGATGCTCCATGCTTGGACTGATGAGTACAGCGTGAAGCTTCTGAAGAACTGTTGGAAAGCTCTTCCCAGTTCTGGAAAAGTGATCATTGTTGAATCTATTCTTCCAGAGATTCCTGAGAATAATGTATCATCACACATTGTGTTCGAGCAAGACATGCACGGTTTGGTTCAAACAATGGGAGGGAGAGAGAGGACCAAAAAACAGTACGAGACCTTAGCAATCAAGTCTGGTTTTTCTGGCTTTGAAGTCATTTGCTCTGCCTACAACAGCTGGGTCATGGAGTTCCACAAAACAACAGATCTCTGAATATTTTTCACAAATTCCTTGTATTCTGATCACGTTCTCTTCCTAGCTCGAGTTTGCAGTGTTGCACCCAGCAAATTTGTTTTTTTTTAACATCAACAGAAAATATTACTCCATTGTAAAACTCACGCGGCATCAATAAAATTAATTGTGAGAACAAAGGGTAAATCTTTGTCCATTGTGTGTGAGTACTTTTCATAAACATCTCGTGGCCAATACTTATGGAAGTAGCAAAACTTTGGTGAAGCTATCATCAAATGGCATCACACACCCAACTAAATTAATTGTCTGTCTTTTGTAGACTGGATGTTGGGGTTTGCTTTTCGAATCACAGCAAGTCCAATAATCAAATTTTTTTATGGTCAACAAAAGAAGGTTGTTTCTTCTTTATAGTTAATATGATCAAGCAATGAATTCTTCACCTTATATATGCTCTAGCCTTCTTATACATGTACTGACCTTCTAACATGTATGTGATGGATCCTTGCAGGAGAACAATGCAAACTTCTACCCCTTAGTAGGTTTTTTTTTGCTTTCCAAATAGTAAACAATCTTACAAAAGATTTTTCTCGAACTCCCAATTTTTACTTTCTTACTTTTTAAAACTCTATTAAAATAGTAAACAATTAAAATTTAAATTTATGTGTAAAGCTGAGATTTATTTTTTTTTTCTTGTTCTCGCACTGAAATCTTTCCAACAAATTTTGATTTATTGTTTTAACTAAGCTTTCACAAAAAGTAACTTCTAAAACTTTTCTTTTTATACTGATATCTCTTTAATTGTAGATCTCTTGATCTCCAATGATCACCATTTAATGAATGTCACGTCATTCATAACGTTAACGTGTCATTCATCAAATGATGCATCTCTCAAGTTATTGAAAAAGATCTTAATAGAGTGACAAATTGTCTCATTCATTAAATTTATTAATTAAATTTAATAGATTTTTCACACACGTATACGCATGTGAGCCAATTCACTATATTACCCTCATATGATTGCATGCTTTTACTACACATGTGAAAAATCTGTTAGGTTTACCTAGATATGGGACAATTTGTTACAACTCTAAACTTGAGGGGTAAAATGCTTGATTTTAAAGGTCCAAGAGGCAAAAATAACATTTACCCTTTATAAATTATAATTACTTAAAGACAATAAACAAACGCTTGACCATATTCAAAGGTGCTGCAGAAAATTTATAGACTGCTGATGTAAGTGGTGACAACCTGAAATACAGAGGTCAAACATGGTTGGCAGTGGCATTCACTAATTGAAGAAAAAATTGCAGTAAATTCATAGTGGCAATATTTGGGCAGTCATCTGTGTTGACCTTGAAACAAGAAATTTTGCCAGAATACTCTTTTGCCAATTCATCAATCACTGGTGCAATCATCCTACATGGTCCACACCATGGTGCCCAAAAATCAACTAGAACTTGCCTTTCACTTGCTATCTCTTAGCTTGAATCTGTCACCACTTGAACTGCATGCCCATTTCAAAGCTATATGCTCTTAACTAGTTACTCGATAGGTTTATAATTGAATCTTAATTTTGTTCTGTATGAATCATATTAAGCACGTTTGTCTTGGTTTAAGAAGGACAACAGGGTAGCAAATGGCTACATGTGTACTAACGATATGTTTAATTTGAAATTAAAATAAATTTATAATTTTTTTAATTGTACAATTATTGAAAAAATTCATTCCAATTATAAGCCTTTAACGTAGGCTATTTGATTTTAACATTTTACAGATAAAAAAATTAATTACTAGAAAATGATTTTTTTCTTCCAATTTATACTTTAACGACACTTACATATTTGTAGTTTTAAAATATACACATATATCCCTCAATCTTGTTGAGAGGAGTTCTTTGACTAAAATAATTAAAAAGACTTTTTTACTCCCATTTAATGCATGGCCAATGATGTAGGACATAATAATTAGTATTTTATTTTGTTTTCATTTCCTTATTATGATTAACTTTAATTTTTCTAAATCCTATTTTCTTTATTAGGATTAGATATGTTTACTTTTCTACTATAACTCTATTTTTACTTTTCTACTAGGACTCTATATTTATGTTTCTACTATGACTAGATTTATTTCTTTTATAAGGAATATGATTTTTCTATCACTATAAATAGGTGATCCGATTATTGTATTTTTCAAAACTTTGATCAATAGAATTATTAAGAGAATTTCTCTCAAAACTTTGTGAAGTGTTATATTTGCAACCTGTGGGTTTGTGCTCTATCTTTGGATAAGAAATGCTGTTTTCTTCTCCATTCTAGGGTGCGCTCAGAAGAAAAGAGTTGAAGACGTTCTTCTTTCCTACTTAGTGCGCTAAGGTTAAACACAAGTCTTCTGCTACGTCAATTGGTATCAGAGCAGGTATTATCCTAATCATGGCCGGCCAACATAACGGAGACAACCTGCGTAACAACAATATCCTTGACAGGGAGGCTCCTTCAAGAGTCAAGTTCCAGAATCTTCAGCAGTCCGTTCAACAGTTGCAAGAGACTTTGGAGCAGATACAGCTTTGGTTCAATCAATATCACCAGGACTATGACGCCCGAAATAACGATGGAATCCGGGTAAGGCCAGCCCACTGCTTTCAGCCTAGGCCCCGAGGCAATTCAGTCCATGATGACAACAGTGATGATGAAGATTACGCTGATGGAGTCTTTGGTATCAGAGCCAGAGGTAGCACAGGGTATGGAGGTCATGGGCGCAAAGGCGCTAGTTAAGGGTAAAAAAGTAATTTAATAAATATGACATGAAATTAAAATAATATATGTATATATACACGAAGGATTTAGTATTGAATAAAATAATTCTTTTGAAAAAAAAAATCTGTGTCGTCTAGAAGAAGAAAAAAAATTGGGGCAACAGGTGGAAACATCTGTTGCTAAGAGATTAAGACCAAGCTGCATGAAAGGCAACAAGGCGTTTGCGTAGAACAATTTGGGGAGAGGGCTGCTAAGTGTTAAAACGAATTTTTGCATATAAATAGTTTAGTTTTGCTTTTATGTTAATTCTTACCAAATCCTCTTTGGTTTTCTTTTAACTATAATTCAAATTACTCTCTTTCTTTAAACACTTGGGGACCAAAAAAAAGGTTGAAAGAGCAAAATTTTGAAGGAGTTACAAATTTTTTTTATAGAGAGTCACAGGAAGCTCTAAGAAAAAGAGAAGGTAATAACGTGAAGTTTATTTATGAATTTTAGCATACACGAAATTTCTCAGAATTCAAAGTGAGAATTTTCAAAGGGTGTGAATTATGAAGAATTGAAGAATAAATTAAAATTTTAATATAAATATTATGTCAGGTGTTGATGATCAGCAACCGGGGGAAATTGCTGAGAGGAGCAGGAAAGGCAAGGAGGTGATCCACTGGTAGCTCTAAGTGCTACATAGTGAGTTAGATTTACTTTAAGTAATCAAGATAAATAGGAAATATCTAGTGATAATATTAGAATAAATTATTAACTTATGCTTTGACGATAGATGAAAGTTGGTTGATAGATGTGATAGGAATAGTGGATGTGTAGAGAATTATCTTATGAGAAATAATATTATTGGAATAATGAGTCGATTTAATAATAAAAGCGATAAGTGAAATTCTTGATGAGCTATGGTTGATGATTTAATACGATTTATGAGGAGAAGAAATTTAGCGGATCTTGACAAGCTATGATTGATGATTTGATGTGATTTATGATGAGAGGAATTTAGTGAATTTTTTCCAATAATAAGTTGAGAATAATCAGGATAGCTAATTTAAATATTTGAATTCATGTTTGTTTTTATATTGTTCACATACATATTTCATATCATTGTTCATATGCATATACATGAAATAAAATAACCGGGAGAAGGCCGGTCTAAGATAAAAACATGTCGACATGTGGGAAGACGTTCCTTAATAATAATTCATGCATTGCATTTGTTTTAAATATTGATTATATTACTGAAATGCTGAAGCGTTGTTTGTTATTATAAATTTATTTATAGATGAATGAGTCTCACAGAGAGAAAGTTATAGTGAGAAAGAAACATAGAAGTATAATATGATAAGAACTATCTAATTGTTAGACTATACGCTATTATCAAGTTATATGAGATATAACTGATTAAATATTTAAGAACTATTTATACAAATTGAATACTTCTAGTAAACGTAATTCACTGAGCTTGTGAAGCTTATCCCTTATTGTATAATGATTTCAGGTAACAGGCAGGACAAGCAGCTTGGTGGGTTGAGATTCAGATTAAATAATTTTCGGTAAGCCACGTACGTGTCCACATCCTCAGACTAATGAGAAAATAAAATAAAAATTTATTTTTAAATATTCATGCATTTTACGTTGTATAAAATGTTTAAGTCTAGATAAGAATGTTGTATATCCTCTGTTGAGGGTTGAGGAGTGATGTAAAAACTTCTGTGAGTATTATTTTTATTGTTGTATATATGTGTCGTACTGGGATTTTCAAAATGTGACAACACCGTCTCGGGGGTGGCCAACCTGGGATGGGTCGTTACACATACCCCCTTCTAAAAACCCTTATGCACGACCCGGGCTATACAAATGTTTCAAGTGTAACCAACCGGGACATAGATCCAGTCAATACTCGAGAAGGAAAATGGTAAAATACATTGACACCGACATTGGTGAGGTGGCAGAGAATGAGGAGTTTGAAGAGGAAGATGCTCTCGGGGAAAAGACATTCAAGTACCAGGAAACAGCAGCCAACGCCGATAAAGGAGCTCTCCTTTCCCCATCCTTGGTTATCCAATGAGTACTCCTATCCCCAAGACACGAAGACCAATCACAGAGGCACAATATCTTTCGCACAAGATGCACCGTCAACCAGCGAGTATGTGATGTGATCATTGATGGGGGCAGTGGAGAGAATATAGTGTCCTGAGTGATGGTGATGAAGTTAGGCCTAAAGACCGAGAAGTACCCAGCTCCTTACAAGATTGGATAGATCAAGCAGGGTACCGAGACATCAGTTACCGAGCAGTGTTGATTCACCTTCTCAATCGGTAAACACTATTCAGACTCCATTCTTTGTGATATTGTTGAGATAGATGCTTGTCACATAATTTTAGGGAGACCATGGAAATTCGACATGGATTCCCAATACAAAGTCTGTGACAATGTCTATATTGTCTTCCAAAAGGATCGAAAGATAATATTTAGATCTTTGAAAGAAGACTCGGTTGGGGTACCTACCCGAATTGAGAGGAAGAAGGTTTTGTTGATCAAGGGGGCTGAGTTCCAAGAAGAGGTCAAGGAAGCCTGATAGATCATTGCATTGGAAGCTGAGGGAGCCACTGTGCCTATGTCACAAACAATTCTTGAGCCAGTACAAAAGATGCTAGAAGAGTTTTGGGACATCATCCCCGTGGAGATGCCCGATAGACTCTCGCCCATGAGAGATATCCAGCATTGTTTTGACCTAGTGCCTAGAGCTAGTCTACCCAACCTTCCACACTATTGGATGAGCCTTAAGGAGAATGAGATCCTACAAGAAGAGGTAGAGGGACTAATATGGAAAGGACACTTACGGGAGAGTATGAGTCCATGTGTCATACTAGCTTTGCTTGTACCAAAGAAAGATGGTAGTTGGCGGATGTGTGGATAGCCGAGCTATCAACAAAATCACAGTGAAGTACAGGTTCCCTATTCCATGGATAGGTGATATGCTTGATATGCTAGCAGGAGCTAAGATCTTTTCGAAGATTGATTTGAGGAATTGTTATCATCAGATACGTATCTGACCGGGAGATAAATGGAAGACTGCATTCAAGACTAAAGAAAGACTCTACGAGTGGATGGTGATGCCATTCGGACTTTCTACTGTATAGATTACAATCATGCGAGTTATGCACCAGGTATTGAAACCCTTCATTGGTAAATTCGTTATAGTTTATTTCGATGACTTTCTTATCTACAGTCGCAACCTGGGAGACCATATGAGTCATGTAAGACAGGTAATAGAGACCATTCATGAACACAATATCTTTATTAACTTGAAGAAGTGCACCTTTATGATGGGCCAGCTACTCTTTCTCAGATTTGTAGCTAGTTCATATGGGATTTGGGTTGATGAGGACAAGGTGAGAGCAATCCGAGAGTGGTCCACACCAAGGACTATTAGGGAGGTCAGAAGCTTTCACGGGTTAGCAACCTTCTATCAGAGGTTCATTCGAAATTTCAGTAGCATAGTAGCCCTTATCATCGAGTGTATAAAGAAAAGTGGTTTCTATTGGGGTGAAGAAGCCGAGAAGAGTTTCAAACTAATCAAAGAGAATCTATGTATAGCATCGATACTAGCTCTACCCGACTTCGACAAATTGTTTGAGGTTGAGTGTGATATATCAATTGTAGGGATTAGAGCCGTATTGACTCAAGAAGGAAATCCCATTGAATTTTTTACTGAGAAGCTTGAAAAGACGAGACAAAAATGGTTAACATACGAGCAAGAACTCTATGCTATTATGAGAGCATTAAAGGTATGGAAGCACTACCTTATTTAACAAGAGTTCATCCTTTACACTGACCATCAAGCTTTGAAGTTTATCAACAGTTAGAAGAATCTGAATCAAATGCACACCCGGTGGATATCTTACGTTCAGCGATTCACTTTCTCCCTTAAGCATAAATCAGGGAAGTTGAACCGAGTAGCTGATGCATTGAGCCGCTGAGCTACACTATTGGTAAGTTTACAAACTGCAATAACAGGATTCAAGTGCCTCAAAGAGTTATATGAAACAGATAAGGATTTTAGAGAGCATTGGGATCGTTGCAAATCTGGGACACCTATACCCGAAAGGCATTCCGAGAAGTTCTCTTCGGGAGTAAGTCATTCGAGAGCTACATAATGGAGGTTTAGGGGGACATCTCGAGAGAGACAAGACTATTGCATTGGTGGAGGATCGGTATTATTGGCCGCAACTGAAGAAAGACATTGGAAACATTGTGAGGAGATGCCAAGTATGTCAAGTAGCTAAGGGGCAAACGCAAAACACTGGCCTTTACATGCCTTTACTGATACCCAAGGCACCATGGGATAATGTGTCCATGGATTTTGTGTTGGGACTTCCAAGAACCCAACGAGAAGCTGACTCTATTATTGTGGTAGTGGACAGGTTTTCAAAGATAGCTCATTTTATTTCATGCAGGAAAACTTCTAATGCAGTCCAGGTAACCAACCTATTCTTCCGAGACGTGGTAAGATTGCATGGGGTGCCAAAGTTGATTACTTCTGACCAAGACACCAAGTTTTTATCCCACTTTTGGAGAACTTTATGGAGGAGGTTTGACACAGCTTTAAATTTCAGCAACACTAGCCATCCGCAGACGGAGGGACAAACTGAGGTTCTGAACCGGACATTAGGCAACTTGCTTTGTTGTATTGCAGGAGATAAGCCGAAGCAGTGGGACCTTTCTCTAGCTAAGGCCGAGTTTTCCTATAATAATATGGTGAACAAGTCTATTGGAAATACACCATTCGAGGTCGTGTATAGAAGAACTCTAAAGCTTTTTGTACACTTAGCAAATCTGCCCAAGTTACCCAGGGCTAGTATAGCAGCTGAGCACTTGACCGAGCGGGTGAAGACAACTCATGAAGAGGTTCGTCAGCATCTCGATGATACTTATGCTAAGCATAAAGAGAAGGCAGATAAGGGTCAGAGATCAAAGGTGTTCCGAGAGAGAGATCTTGTGATGGTGTATCTACGCAAGGGGCGACTACCGACTGGAACATCGAGAAAACTACGAAACAAGAAGTTTGGACCTTGCAAAGTTCTCAAGAAGATAAATGATAATGCCTATGTTGTTGATCTTCCAGAGGACCTAGCAATTTCTTCTACGTTCAATGTGGAGGACATTTTTGAATATTTTCCACAAAAAAGGAGACAGAACCTAACTCGAGAACGAGTGTGTTTTCAAGAAGGGGAGACTGATGTAGGACAGAATAATTAGTATTTTATTTTGTTTTCCTTTCCTTATTAGGATTAATTTTAATTTCTCTAAAAAATATTTTCTTTCTTTGAATTAGATATGTTTACTTTTCTACTATGACTATATGTTTACTTTTCTACTAGGACTAGATTTATTTCTTTTACAAGGAATAAAATTTTCCTATCACTATAAATAGGTGATCCCATTATTGTATTTTTTAGAACTTTGATCAATAGAATTATTAAGAGAATTTCTCTCAAAACTCTGCGAAGTGGTTATATTTTCAACCTGCGAGTTGGTGTTCTATATTTGGGTAAGAAACGTTGTTTTCTTCTCCATTCTAGGGTGTGCCCAGAAGAAAAAAGGTTGAAGATATTGTTCTTCTTTCCTCCTTGGTGCGCTAAAGTTAAACTCAAGTCTTCCGCTACGTCAGCCAACCACTCACCCCTAAACGTATCCAATACACTGTTGCATTCTCTTTGTTCAATTTCAAAACTTGTTTTTTTCTTCATTCTTTTAATGTTTCATTTTCACACTAATATTAATCTTTATCTCAATTCGTTTTATTGAAAATTTAGTCGTTTTCTCGAAGGAAATTGTGGATATTGGAGTTGCAATCTTTGATCCACAACATTTGCATTTCCTTTTTTTTCACTTGAAGCACTAAGATCGCTATAAAAGAACATTTGAAACGTGGAGAAAAAAGTATTAGAGGAAGTGAGTTGTAGGTTACATGTATTTATTTTTTCTTCTTTGTGCAAGCTTCTCAATTTAATTAGCTGCCAAAGTTTGTAAATTAACAAACCAAACTGCCTTTAATCTTTGCCACAAGTGAGGAGGGTGGGAAATGAGAGAGTTTTCCTTTGTGTCCAATGAAAATTTTGAGACTATTTCACTAGAAAATGAATGATCTCAACAGTAAAATCCTACTATAGAAACATGACTAAATCTCTTTTGAAACATACATGCAAAATCCATAATCATAACATTTTAATATATCAAATAAACTTATATAATAGTAACACCTGAAATCATCCAAATCAAGAGTTTCCAAGCTCAGTAAAATGATAGGTGACTTATTAGAATTAATCATAACATTGTAATCCCATTTAACGCATGGCCAATGATGTAGGACGTAATAATAATTATTTTTTTGTTTTCTTTTTTTTATTAAGATTAACTTTAATTTCTCTAAAAACTATTTTCTTTATTAGGATTAGGTATGTTTACTTTTCTACTAGGACTCTATGTTTACTTTTCTACTAGAACTAGATTTACTTCTTTTACAAGGAATATGATTTTCTTATCACTATAAATAAGTGATCCCATTATTGTATTTTCAGAACTTTGATCAATAGAATTATTAAGAGAATTTCTCTCAAAACTCTGCAAAGTGTTATCTTTACAACCTATGGGTTGGTGGTCTATCTTTGGGTAAGAAACGATGTTTTCTTTTTCATTCTAGGGTGCCCAGAAGAAAAGGGTTGAAAATGATGTTCTTCTTTCCTCCTTGGTGCGCTAAGGTTAAATTCAATTCTTTCACTACATCAGTCGGAATCAGAGCAGATTTTATCCTAATCATGGCCGGCAAACATGACGTGGACAACCCATGTAACAATGATGTTCGTGAAAGGGACACTCATTTGAGTCAGAATCTCCAACAGTCCGTTCAACAGTTGCAAGAGACTTTGGAGCAGATGCATCTTGTGTTCGATCAGCATCACCGGGACTATGACACCCGGGATAACGATAGAATCCGGGTAAGCCCAGCCCACCGCTTTCAGCCTAGGCCCCGAGGCAATCCAGTCCATGACGACAATAGTGATGATGAAGATTACGCTGATGGAGTCTTTGGTATCAGAGCCAGAAGTGGCACAGGGTATGGAGGTCATGGACGCAGAGGCGCTGGTTATATGGGTAACACCTATAGGGATGCTCATGAAGAGCACCCTAGGTGTCAGGATTATGGTAGGGATGATTCCAGGGAATACTGGATGAGGATAGACCTGCTTTCGTTCAATGGACATCTTCACATTGAAGATTTCTTAGATTGGGTAATGGAGGTAGAGAGGTTCTTTGAATACATGAGTATTCCTGAGGAACGAAAGGTCAAGTTGGTGGCGTATAAATTCAAGGCAAGAGCATCTGCTTGGTGGGAACAGTTGCAAGTTTCTCGACCCGGCAAGGGAAGGAACCCGTGACTTCATGGCAGAAGATGAAGTGGCTTCTTAAAGCTCGGTTTCTACCACCCAACTTTGAGTAACGATTGTTCCAGTAGTATCAATAGTGTCTCCAAGGGATCCGTATAGTCTAAGTATATGTTGATGAGTTTTATAGACTGTTAGCCAGGAATAATCTTATGGAGACCGAAGCCCAACAAGTGGGTAGGTTTATTGGTGGGTTGCGTATGGCAATCCAAGACAAGGTGTCTATGCAACATGTCTTCACTCTTACTGAAGCTGTTAACCTAGCCACCAGAGCAGAGAAACAGTTGGAGCGTCCAAGAGCTTCAACCTGGGAGCGAAACCCTAGTGATTCGATGCGATCTACCTAGTCTCAAGGAAAGCAACCAATGGTCATTTCGAGACCACCACTCAGTCCATAGTCCCGGGAAGGAAAGCAGCCGGTGACAGCATTAGTGGACCGAGACAATCAGGGACCATACCTTCTTCTAACAACCCTTATGAACGATTGTCTTGCAAATATCTACCCAAATTAATAAGCAAATAATTGAACAGTTTTACTTGCAAGTACACAAGGTCAACATAGTAGTATATTGTGCAAATGTGAGATCATCTCCACAAGGATTGGTAAATTTTGATTTAGAATTAATTTCGCAATATAAAACGAGAGAAATAAATATTTGAGTTTGAACTAATAATGATAAAAGCGTCGGGACTTGATATCCACTACTAATCATGCTTTCATAATAAAACAATATGTCAATGCTTTAATCACGTCATGAATACCTAATGCTTGTCAACCTAAGGGCATCGTGTATACTCCTTAAGCTATTGATTTCCCTAAGCAAAGAATTAAGCATGGTGTATACTCTAACTCTTTTCTTTCTCAAGGGATTTAGCATGGTGTATACTAAGTTGTTCCTTAAGAAAGCATAGTATCTGTGGAAATCGACAAACACACGAGACCTAAGGCATGGTATATACTTCCAGTTTCGCATGTTGATTAACCCAAGAACCCGGTACAGATTTCTTTTGTTACTATTGTTAAACCCAGGACTCGGTCATCCAAATTGATTTAACTAACTAGTCCATACCACATGCATATGTTGATCAGGCAAACACGTATGAGGAATTCAAGAAAATAGGCATTAATCAAGTTAAGCATCATAATGTAAATATCGCAAAGGCACCAATACTGAATTATTGAGCAAACATAATCAAGGCTTCAATCAAGCCCTTACTAAGAGTTTAGTTACATATGAGTTTGATGCTAAACATCTTCACAAAATAAAATAAATGAAAGAAGAAACCTGAAAATACTATGGACAAGAGTCGTCAATTCGTCTCCAAAATCTCTCTCCGAATTCCCCCATTTCTATGTTTTACAGGCCTATTTATAGGATTTAGGAATATGTAAAAACCCTAAACTCGTAAAACAAAACCCTAACCTACTTTCCAAATTAGGTTCTGTCATTTTACTATTCATTGATGCGCAGATGCGCTCAATCCTGGCATGAGCATGTTGTGCAATTATCTACCTAATATTTTTAAGAAAATAGTCGAACTTGTTTTACTTGTAAGTGCACAAGGTCAACAATAGCATAGTGTGCAAATGCGAGATCATTTCCACAGGGATTGATAATGATAAGAACATAGGGCTTTGATATCCACCACTAATCATATTTTCCTAATAAGTAATGTACCAATGCTCTAATGGTTGTCAACCTAAGGGCTTGGTCCGCTCCTTAAGCTATTGATCTCCCTAAGCAACAAGTTAGGCATGGTGTATACTCTAACTATTTTCTTTCTTAAAGGATTCAGCATGGTGTATACTGAGTTGTTCCTTATAGGAGCATAAGGTTTGTGGAAATCGACAACCACACGAGACCTAGGGCATGTTATATACTCTCGGTTTCCAATGTTGATTAACCCAAGAATCCGGCGTGGATTTCTTTTGTTACTATTGTCAGACCCACGACTAGGTCATCCAAATTGATCTAACTAACTAATTCATACCACATGCATACGTTGATCAAACAAACACATATGAGGAATTCAAAAAAACAAGCACTAATCAATTAAAGCATCATAACATGGCTATTTGCAAAGGCAACAATACTTATATATAGAAAAGCATAATTAGGGCTTCAATCGAGCCATATTAAGAAGTTAGTTACACATGCTGATTATGCTAAACATCATCATAACATAAACTAAGTAGAATAGAATAAACTCGAAAAATACTGTGGAGAAGAGTCGTCAATTCCTCTCCAAAGCTTACAATTCAAAGCCAAAATCAAAAGTGAAGTTTCTGTATTTCAAGCCTATATATAGGGTTCTAAGGATGCCTCGAAACCCTAATTTCCAAAATAAGACTTGAAGAAATCTTTCCAAAACTGGCTCTGCCGCCTCTCTGTGCGTGTGCGCTCGATCTCATGCTTTTGCACTCAAGTGCATGGTTGCGCTTGAGCCTTCTAGGTGTGCACTCGTGCGCTCGATCGCACTTATCTGGTTCCAGATCTTTAGTTTTCTTCCTTAGAGCTTAAAAATGCTATCTTTTCTTCAAGAACCTATAAAAAAACACATAAAACACAAAAATGAAGTAGAATATACCAAAATACATAAACAAAAAGCCTAACAACTGTAAATTAAAGGGCTTGAATATGAATATTTAAGCACTTATCAGGGCACTTCAGCGCTATTACACTCGATCGCGGGTCTTCTTGCGCTCGATCACACTATGTAGACACCAGTTTTTCCTATATTTGATCTTTAAGCCAAAAATTTCCATAATGCTCTCTTTTCTCCATAAACCTATAAAAACACAAAAAACACAGAAAGAAAATAAAATATATTGAAATAACACAAACTAAAAGCTTAACAAATGTAAATTAAGGGACTTAAATATCAATATTTAAGCACTTATCACACCCCCAAACTTACATATTGCTAGCCCCTTAGCAATACGAAACTAAAAACTAAATGAAAAGTAAAGAACACAAAGATAAATCCATCATTCATGGTATCCAGGAATTTAAGTCACACACAAAACCATGATATTCATTCATGAGCAAGCTTAAAATACAAACCCATCTTCATAATGAATAGGAATTTTAAAATCTAATTACTTACAAAAGGCAGGCTAAGGTCTCACAAGTCCGAATCAGTGTAAAGTGAATAATCACATAAAAATGAAGCTTCCAAATAACTCCAATGTGTAATGTCTCTATGTCTCAAGATTCACTGAATTTCCCATCAGAATGAACAATGATGGCATAGTTTTTATTTCTTTCTTTTATTATGAGATTTTACCATATTTAGTTCCCTTAAGCTTTCTAATTGACCCATGTAGCGAGTGTTAGGTCAATGACTCCCAAACCAGATGGTTTTAAGGTATTAGGTGTAAAGACACCCCTAAAGACTTACTAACTCGAGTCAAAAAGGCTACGAAACTAAACTGGCCTTAATACTACCAAGCAAAATTCCCACCTTTTGACGTGAACACTCACTGCTTACTGAGGCAAGAGGTCCAGTTACTCAGTGGAAAGTTTATTAATGATCATCATGAGCATTTTTCTCTTTTTGTGCAAATTTTTTTTTTAATTTTCTATGCCAAAGTGTCCATCCAACACGTCATCCGGTTTCAGTTAAGCCATAGAAACATACACATTAAAATCATATGTCATACTTCACACAATTATGTGCTAATGTGCTCGTGTCAAATTAGATCAAACATGTGAATTCTTAAATGCCTAATGTAAGTAACTAAAGTTTAAAACTCTATCATCAGATCATGTGTTAAAAATTTAATATCTACCCAAATTAATAATCAAATAATTGAACAGTTTTACTTGCAAGTGCACAAGGTCAGCAATGTAGTATAGTGTGCAAATGCAAGATCATCTCCATAGGAATTAGTAAATTTTGATTTAGAATTAATTTCGCAATATAAAACGAGAGAAATAAATATTTGAGTTTGAATTAATAACGATAAAAGCGTAGGGACTTGATATCCACCACTAATCATGCTTCCACAATAAAACAATATGCCAATACTTCAATCACGTCATGAATACCTAATGTTTTTCAACCTAAGGGCATCGTGTATATTCCTTAAGCTATTGATTTCCCTAAGCAACGAATTAGGTATGGTGTATACTCTAACCCTTTTCTTTCTCAAGGGATTTAGCATGGTGTATACTAAGTTGTTCCTTAAGAAAGCATAGTATCTGTGGAAATCGAAAAACACACAAGACCTAGGGCATGGTATATACTCCCGGTTTTCCATGTTGATTAACCCAAGAACCTGGTGTGGATTTCTTTTGTTACTATTGTTAAACCCATGACCTGGTCATCCAAATTGATTTAACTAACTAGTCCATACCACATGCATATGTTGATCAGGAAAACACATATGAGGAATTCAAGAAAACAGGCATTAATCAAGTTAAGCATCACAATGTAAATATCACAAAGGCACCAATACTGAATTATTGAGCAAACATAATCAAGGCTTCAATCAAGCCCTTACTAAGAGTTTAGTTACACATTAGTTTGATGTTAAACATCTTCACAAAATAAAATAAAATAAAGGAAAGAAGAAACCTGAAAATACTATAGAGAAGAGTCGTCTATTCGTCTCCAAAATCTCTCTCCGAATCCCCCTATTTCTATGTTTTACAGACCCATTTATAGAGTTTAGGAATATGTGAAAGCCCTAAACTCGTAAAACAAAACCCTAACCTACTTTCCAAATTAGGTTCTGCCATTTTACTATTCACTGATACGCTTATGCACTCCATCACAGACCGATGCGTTTGAGCATTCTTCTTGCGCGCGCGAGTGCAGGTGCGCTCGATCCTGGCATGGGCACTTGAGTGCTGTTGCGCTCGATCGCAGGTCTTCTTGCACTCGATCTCACTAGGCAGACACCAGCTTTTCCGAGATTTGTTCTTTAAGCCAGAAGTTTCCATACTGCTCTCTTTTCTCCAAAAACCTATAAAAACACAGAAAACATAGAAAGGAAATAAAATATAATTAAATAACACAAACTAAACGCTTAATAAATATAAATTAAGGGGCTTAAATATGAATATTTAAGCACTTATCACACCCCCAAACTTACATATTGCTAGTCCCTTAGCAATACGAAACTAAAAACTAAATGAAAAGCAAAGAACACAAAGATAAATACATCATCCAAGAATTTAAGTCACACACAAAACCATGATATTCATTCATGAGCAAGCTTAAAATACAAACACATCTTTGCAATGAATAGGAATTTTAAAATCTAATTACTTACAAGAGGCAAGCTAAGGCATCAAAAATTTGAATCAGTGTAAAGTGAATTAGCACATAAACATGAAACTTCCAAATAACTCCAATATGTAATGTCTCCATGTCTTAAGATTCATCAAATTTCCCATCAGAATCCCATCAGAATGAAAAATGATGGCATAGTTTTTATTTCTTTCTTTTATTATTAGATTTTGCCATGTTTAGTTCCCTTAAGCTTTTTAATTGACCCATATAGCAAGTGTTGAGTCAATGACTCCCAAACCAGATGGTTTTAGAGTATTAGGTGCCCCTAAGGACTTACTGACTCGAGTCAAAAAGACTACGAAACTCAACTGGCCTTAATGCTGCCAAGCAAAATTCCCATTTTTTGACGTGAACACTCACTGCTTACTGAGGCAAGAGGTCCAGTTACTAAGCAGAAAGTTTATCAATGATCATGATGAACAAAATTCCCACCTTTTGACATGAACACTCACTGCTTACTGAGGCACGATGTCCAGTTACTCAGTGGAAAGTTTATTAATGATCATCATGAGCATTTTTCCCTTTTTGTGCGGAAAAAAAATTTCTTTTTTAATTTTCTATGCCAAAGTGTCCATCCAACAAATCATCCGGTTTCAGTTAAGCCATGGAAACATACACATTAAAATCATATGTCATACATCACACAATTATGTGCTAATGTGCTCATGTCAGATTAGATCAAACATGTGAATTCTTAAATGCCTAAAGTAAGTAACTAAAGTTTAAAACTCTATCATCATATCATGTGTTAAAAATTTAATACCTACCCAAATTAATAAGCAAATAATTGCACAGTTTTACTTACAAGTGCACAAGGTCAACATAGTAGTATAGTGTGCAAATGCGAGATCATCTCCACAGGGATTGGTAAATTTTGATTTAGAATTAATTTTGCAATATAAAATGAGAGAAATAAATATTTGAGTTTGAATTAATAATGATAAAAGCATGGATACTTGATATCCACCACTAATCATGCTTCCACAACAAAACAATATGCCAATACTTTAATCACGTCATGAATACCTAATGTTTGTCAACCTAAGGGCATCGTGTATACTCCTTAAGGTATTGATTTCCTTAAGCAACGAATTCGGCATGGTGTATACTCTAACTCTTTTCTTTCTCAATGGATTTAGCATGGTGTATATTAAGTTGTTTCTTAAGAAAGCATAGTATTTGTGGAAATCGACAAACACACGAGACCTTGGGCATGGTATATACTTCTGGTTTCCTATGTTGATTAACCCAAGAACCAAGTGTGGATTTTTTTTGTTACTATTGTTAAACCCACAAATCGGTCATCCAAATTGATTTAACTAATTGGTCCATACCACATGTATATATTGATCAGACAAACACATATGAGGCATTCAAGAAAAAAGGCATTAATCAAGTTAAGCATCACAATATAAATATCGCAAAGGCACCAATACTGAATTATTGAGTAAAGATAATCAGGGCTTCAATCAAGCCCTTACTAAAAGTTTAGTTACACATAAGTTTAATGCTAAACATCTTCATAAAATAAAATAACGGGAAGAAAAAACCCGAAAATACTATGGAGAATAGTCGTCAATTCGTCTCCAAAATCTCTCTCTAAATCCCCCCCCCCCCCTTTTATGTGTTTTACAGACCTATTTATAGGGTTTAGGAACATCTAGAACCTTAAACTCGTAAAACAAAACCCTAACCTACTTTCTAAATTAGGTTCTGCCAGTTTACTATTCACTGATGCGCGTGTGTGCTCGATCATAGACTGGTGTGCTCTATCTTGGCATGGGCTCTTGAGCGCTGTTGCGCTCGATCGCAGGTCTTCTTGCACTCGATCACACTAGGCAGACACCAACTTTTCCCAGATTTGCTCTTTAAGCTAGAAATTTCCATAATGCTCATTTTTTCTCCAAAAACCTATAAAAACACAGAAAACACATAAAGGAAATAAAATATAATGAAATAACACAAACTAAGAGCTTAACAAATGTAAATTAAGATGATATGGGGTGCCTCCAATGAGCACTAAGTTTTACGTCTTCAGCCAGACTGTCTAGTCCAATTTGGTACTTGGATGCTTTGGAGAGGCCTCAAAGAGGTGCACAGCTTTAATGATGTCATTAGTAACATCTTCATATTCTGGCTTAATATTCGATGTTGTGAAACAATGGATGAGGGTGGTCTCCATTGGATCAATGTAATGGACCTGAAAAGCTTGCTCAACAACACCTTGCGTCATACATGCATTATGATATTCCATATCATCTTGGGGTAATTTCAATGCATCAAATATTTGGAATTCTATCTTCTCACCATTTACCTCCATACTTATAATACCCTTTTTCACACAAATTTTTATATTAGCAATTCTCATAAAGGGTTTTCTTAAGATGATGGGCAAAGGCAATGGCATAGGAGATTCTTCCATATCTAATACAATAAAATCAGTAGATAAAATAAATTCACCTACCTTTACCAAGATATCCTCAAGAATATCTCTTGGTCTTTTGAGGCTTCTGTCTACTAATTGCAGGGTGATGGAAGTTGGCTGAAGCTCTCTCCAAACCTAATGTCTCAAATACAGTGTATGGCAGCAAATTGACACCCGCTTCTAGATCCAGTAATGCATGCTCAAAAAGCTGGTCACCTATCCTGCAAGGAATGGTAAAACTACCTGGGTGTTTTAGCTTTGGTGGTAGTTTCCCTAACAATACCGCACTTACCTCTTTAGTTAAAGTCATTGTTTCATGCTCCTGAAACTTTCTTTTATTAGTGCAACAATCTTTCAAAAATTTAACATATGCAGGAATTTGTTGAATCGCATCTAATAAACGAATGTTTATCTCTACTTTTCTCAAAATTTCAAAAATATCAAGCAATTTATTTTCTTTCTTTGGCTTTACTAACCTTTGAGGGAATGGTGGTGCATTCACCTTCTCCATTTCACTTACCTTAGATATGGACGCTTTATCTGGATATGCTTATGCAGCCTCATCAGCTCCTATGATCTTACCATTTCTGAGAGTTGTCATGGCATTCAGTTGTTGATGTCCTCTTGGATTATGCAGTGTTTGGGCTGAAAGTTCGCCCAGCTTTCTTCCACTTAGCTCTTTAGCTAATTGCACCACTTTTACTTCCAGTCTTTGAATAGCTTGCTCATGCTTTGCATTTATTTGTCTTTGTTCAGTCCGAAATTGTCTTTCCTCTGCCATGAACTGTTCTTGTGAAGTCATCAGTTATTGTTGTTGAGTAGCCAATTGCCTCACAATACTCTCTAGGTCAGTCTTCTTTGATTTTGGAACTAATTGGGCTACTGGTTAGGAGTTCATTTGCTGCCCTTGAAGGTTCAAAACATTCTAATTGTTATTCCATGAGAAGTTAGGGTGGTTTCGCCATCCAGGATTGTTGGTACTTGTATATGGATTATTCTTGGGAGGATAGTTGTTTGGTCTCACATAGTTTGCTTGCTCTGGATCTGTAGATGAATACAAAGGGAAAGTTTTAGTAGTGTGATCAAAATGAGAACATATAGCACATACCTGGAGTTGTGTAGCCTGTGGACTAGGTGGAATATTCTGAGCAGTCATGGCTTTTACGAGCATATCTAGCTTTCTATCCACAGTAGCTATCTGATTTAAAAATCCACCATTTAAGGTCACCTCATACATACCCTTGCTCTTAAGTTCTTGTCTACCTCAGGATGAGAATTGTTGGGTGTGCTCACTTAATGTCTCAAAAAGTTCCATGGCTTCTTCACTGCTCTTTTCCATTAGCACACCTCCATAACCTGAATCAATAATACTTTTATCCATGTCACTCAAACCTTCATAGAAAGCTTGTACCAGCTCATCCTGAGGTAGATCGTGATGTGGACACTTGAGAAGCAGCTCATTGAAATGTCCTCATGCTTTAAAGAAAAGGTCTCTATCCCTTTGTTGGAAAGATTGAATCTCCTTCCTCATCTGTCTTGTCTTTTGGGCTGGGAAAAACTTCTTTAGGAACCTACTGGATAGCTCTTCCCAAGTATGGATAGAAACTGCAGGCAATAAATTATACCACAACTTAGCTTTATCTTATAATGAAAAAGGAAAAAGAATTAACTTGATTCCCTCTTAATTTAGGCCCTTAATGTGCTGAAACTTGCAGAGATCAAAGAATTCCCGAAGATGCACGTATAGATCCTCAGTAGGTGTACCCCTGAAGTAAGTCAAAGTACTGAGTATCTGTCGGGATATGTAATAATTACCTTTTGCCTCAGGTTGATAAGCAATGCATGAGGGCTGGTTGAGGTTCCGTGGGATGAAGGATTGCTTCATGGGTTTTCGCTCTGGTGGCAGTTGGTTGTCAAGCTGTTCCACCATTGATGATTCTCCCCCAAATTCTTTTTCTTCCTCATCAACATTGTCTCTAGGCCTCTATCAAATGGTCCACTCAATCTTAGTATCGAAAGGAAAGATGATTGGATTCTTATATCGAAGCCCTTGCATGAATCAACTGAAACTCTCTAGTGCAGCAGCTTCAGTACTGTTGTTCGGGTAGTTTCTGGACCCTTTGCTCTCGATCACAATTCCAAAAATTACTCTGCCGCAGACTTGAAACAGAAAAACAAAAAACAAAAAGAAGAAATAAATTAGATATTTGATAAAACAAAATAAAATTGAACATAAAAATAAAACTGAACGAAAATAATTCTAAACAGAATTTAACGCAATCCATGGCTACAGCGCCAAAAACTTGTCGTGCAAATATCTACCCAAATTAATTAGCAAATAATTGAACAGTTTTACTTGCAAGTGCACAAGGTCAACATAGTAGTATAGTGTGCAAATACGAGATCATCTCCACAAGGATTGGTAAATTTTGATTTAGAATTAATTTTGCAATATAAAACGAGAGAAATAATTATTTGAGTTTGAATTAATAATGATAAAAGCATAGAGACTTGATATCCAGCACTAATCATGCTTCCACAATAAAACAATATGCCAATATTTTAATTACGTCATGAATACCTAATGTTTGTCAACCTAAGGGCATCATGTATACTTCTTAAGCTATTGATTTCCCTAAGCAATGAATTAGGCATAGTGTATACTCTAACTCTTTTCTTTCTCAAGGGATTTAGCATTGTGTATACTAAGTTGCTCCTTAAGAAATCATAGTATCTGTGGAAATCGACAAACACACGAGACCTAAGGCATGGTATATACTCCCGGTTTTCCATGTTGATTAACCCAAGAACCCGGCGTGGATTTCTTTTGTTACTATTGTTAAACCCAGGACTCGGTCATCCAAATTGATTTAACTAACTAGTCCATACCACATGCATATGTTGATCAGGCAAACACATATGAGGAATTCAAGAAAACAAGCATTAATCAAGTTAAGCATCACAATGTAAATATCACAAAGGCACCAATACTGAATTATTGAGCAAACATAATCAGGTCTTCAATCAAGCCCTTACTAAGAGTTTAGTTACACATGAGTTTGATGCTAAACATCTTCATAAAATAAAATAAAAGGAAAAAGAAACCTGAAAATACTATGGAGAAGAGTCGCCAATTCGACTCCAAAATCTCTCTCTGAATCCCCCCTTTCTGTGTTTTACAAGCCTATTTATAAGGTTTAGGAACATCTAAAAACCCTAAACTCGTAAAATAAAACCCTAACCGACTTTCCAAATTAGGTTCTGCCATTTTACTATTCACCGATGCGCGTGTGCGCTCGATCACAGACTGGTGCGCTCGAGCCTTCTTCTTGCGCGCACGAGTGCAGGTGCGCTCGATCCTGGCATAGGCGCTTGAGCACTGTTGTGCTCGATCACAGGTCTTTTTGCGCTCGATCGCACTAGGTAGACACCAGATTTTCCCATATTTGCTCTTTAAGCCAGAAATTTTCGTAATGCTCTTTTTTCTCCAAAAACCTATAAAAAAACAGAAAACACATAAAGGAAATAAAATATAATGAAATAACACAAACTAAGAGCTTGACAAATGTAAATTAAGGGGCTTAAATATGAATATTTAAGCACTTATCAAGGACCTCGGTCAGACAAGTGTTTCAAGTGTTACCAACCGGGGCATAGATCCAGTCAATGCCTAAGAAAAAAGATGGTGAATTACATTGACACCGAAACTAGTGAGGTGGCAGAGTATAATGAGTTTAAAGAGGAAGATGCTCTCAGGGAAGAGACATCCGAGTACCAAAAATGCTGATGAATAAGCTCTCCTTTTGCGGTCCTAGGTTATCCAACAAGTACTCCAATCCCCGAGACATGAAGACCAATCACAGAGGCACAATATCTTTCACACAAGATGCACCGTCAATCAGCGAGTATATGATGTGATCATTGATGGGGGCAGTGGAGAGAATATAATGTCCCGAGTGACGGTGACGAAGTTTGACCTAAAGACCGATAAGCACCCAACACCTTACAAGATTGGATAGATCAAGTAGGGTACCGAGACACCAGTTACCGAGCAGTGTCGGTTCACTTTCTCAATCAGTAAACACTATTCAGACTCCATTCTTTTTTATATTGTTGAGATGGATGCTTGTCACATAATTTTAGGGAGACCATGGCAATTGGATGTAGACACCCAACACAAAGGCCGTGACAATGTCTATATTGTCTTTCGGCAGAATCAGAAGATAATATTTAGACCACTAAAAGAAGATTCGGTTGGGGCACTTACCCGAACTGAAAGGAGTTAGGTTTTATTGACCGAGGGGCTGAGTTCCTTAAGAAGGTTAAGAAAGCCCGAGAGATCATTGCATTGGTAGTTGTGGGAGCCACTGTGCCTATGTCATAAACCATTCCCGAGCCAGTGCAAGAGAAGTTAGAAGAGTTTCGGGACATTAGCCCTAAAGAGATGCTTGATGGACTCCCGCCCATGAGAGACGTCCAGTATTGTATAGACCTAGTGCCTGGAGCTAGTCTATCTAACCTTCCACACTACCAGATGAGCCCTTAGGAGAATGAGATCCAACAAGAACAGGTAGAGGGACTAATGTGGAAGGGACACTTATGGGAGATTATGAGTCCATGTGTCATACCAGCTTTGCTTGTACCAAAGAAAGATGATAGTTGGTGGATGTGTATGGATAGCCGAGCTATCAACAAGATCACAGTGAAATACAGGTTCCCTATTCCTCGGATAGGTGATATGTTTGATATGCTAGCAAGAGCTAAGATCTTTTTGAAGATCGATTTGAGGAGCAGTTATCATCAAATACGTATCCGACCGGGAGTTGAATAGAATACTGCATTCAAGACTAAAGAGAGACTCTATGAGTGGATTGTGATGCCATTCGGACTTTCTAATTGATTACACTCAAACTAACATGCGGTTATTGTGTATAACTGAGGTGTTGATCCCACAAGGAAAAGCGAACTACAAGAGAAAGTGTAAACTTTAATACGAAACAATAAAATCCAAATGAGAGAATCTGAGTTTTGATAATGAAATAGTGTGAAAGAGTTGTGTAAATATAATGAAGAATATAATAGAGAAATAACAAAGTTCCAGGAATCTTTCTTAAGTTCGTTGCCTTATTTCAATCTCGATTCAGTTGGTTTTATCTCGATTGCTAGTTTCACATCCCAAACAAGTAATCGGTAAATATTCAATTACAGCACATTAACACTCTAATGTAATTGCTACAAATCACTCATTGATTTCGATTCAAACACACATGACCTATCTTATAGATTTATCAAGAAACGACAATATATTTCAATAACAATATCGCAGTAATGGACAAACCTAAAAGATAAATCTACCGGAATCAATCATATCCAAACAACTTGACATAAGAAGAGCTTGACTAGACTTATATGGAGGAGAAGTATGCAATCACCGGATTAAGAGAAATTCTAAGATAAGAAGAACATAAATTGCAGCTGTCATATGAACCTAAATTCTTCTTGTTTAATCAAAGAGTAAATCATAACAATGTTTAACAATAAATCCTTACAACTAAACTAAGAATGGAAATAAGAACAACTACACCTAGGGATTCATCCCTTCGCCTTGCTTGGAGATTAGTTGGCCATGGGGCTCACACTTGAACACCGTAATAAAGAATAATGTGGCAGCTTTCTTAAGTTTTATAGCCTCCAAAACCCACCCTCAATGTCTTATATATAGCTCATAAGGTCTAGGGGTATTTTCAGCTGAAAAAGTGTCATTAAAAGGCCTAATTAGGTCTGAAACGAAACAGGAGATCGCGTGTGCGCCACACCTCAGCCTTTCCAGGCCATGGTGCATAGCTTTGGGTCAAGTTTGTGGTGGTTCTAGAGGTCGTGGCTCAGCTGGTCCAGGCTGCAGTGCACATTGGTCTAGGCTGTGGCGCAAGGTGGTGGGCTTCTTTCTCAAAAGGTCATGGTTCTGGAGGCCGCGGCTCAGCTGGTCTAGGTCACGGCACACAGCCTTTGTTCTCTTCATTTTGTCCTTTTTCAATCATGTCTTCACTCCGGTATACATTGAATCATCATGCTTTAAGCAACGATAGCTTTTCCATCTCTTTTAGACTCAAAATACCTAAAAATGCACCGAAATAGATCAATGATCCAAGAATGACACTTTAGAATTATTAAGGCATAAATGTATAATTCAACCCTAGATTAACTCTAAAATGCTAACAAATAAGTACTGTTAAGATGCATTTTATGACTCTCATCATAACTCACAACTAGCTTATTGTTAGTCCCTAGCAATTCAAGCAAAAAATAAGACAATATGAAATGAATTCTATAGTAGAAGTCTAAACAAAATAAAACAATGCTAGTGTTAAACCAAGAGTAATTCAACTTTTGTCTCAAAAATTGCACAAAATACACAATATATAGAATCATTAAATACCACTCAAGTCCAAAAATAATCCAAACATCAATCTAAAAATCGTTATTGACTCTTAACATCCATCTTACCACAAACATTAATCCAAACACCCGGATGATTTTATGCACTTTTTAGTTTGTTTTTGTTTTGTTTTTCGGTATTCTTTTAGTTTTTGTTTTTCAAGAATAACGTGTACTTCAGTTTAAGTTTGGGGGTGTGCTATGAGCCATGCCAATCCAGCCAGTTCTCCATCTCCCAGGTTAGCTCTTTCCACGTTATTCACACATTGGAGACAATGTGTAATTTAAGTTTAGGGGTATGGGAGACACATTTACACACACTTTGTCCCAGTTTATTGTTATATTTTGTTATAAACTAGGCTATAGAATATAATAAATACATGTTCATGTTCGTCTTGAATTTTGGTTAATCTGAAAAATTGTGATGTGATTTCATTGGTGAGCTTTATATTTTTAACACATGATCTGATGATAGAGTTTTAAACTTTAATTACTTACTTTAGGCATTTAAGAATTCACATGTTTGATCTAATCTGACACGAGCACATTAGCACATAATTGTGTGAGGTATGATATACGATTTTACTGTATATGTTTCCATGGCTTAACTGAAACCGGATGACTTGTTGGATGGACAATTTGGCATAGAAAAAAAAATTGCACAAAAAGAGAAAAATGCTTATGATGATCATTAATAAACTTTCCACTGAGTAACTGGACATCTTGCCTCAGTAAGCAGTGAGTGTTTACATCAAAAGGTGGGAATTTTGCTCATAATGATCATTGATAAACTTTTCACTGAGTAACTGGACCTCTTGCCTTAGTAAGCAGTGAGTGTTCACGTCAAAAGGTGGGAATTTTTCTTGGTAGCATTAAGGCCAGTTTAGTTTCGTAGCCTTTTTGACTCGAGTTAGTAAGTCCTTAGGGGTGTCTTTATACCTAATACCCTAAAACCATCTGGTTTGGGAGTCATTGACTCAACACTCGCTACACGGGTTAATTAGAAAGCTTAAAGGAACTAAACATGGCAAAATCTCATAATAAAAGAAAGAAATAAAAACTATACCGTCATTGTTCATTCTGATAGGAAATTCGGTGAATCTTGAGACATGGAGACATTACACATTGGAGTTATTTGGAAGCTTCATTTTTATGTGCTAATTCACGTTACACTGATTCAAACTTGTGGTGCCTTAGCCTGCCTTTTGTAAGTAATTAAATTTTAAAATTCCTATTCATTGCGAAGATGGGTTTGTATTTTAAGCTTGCACATGAATGAATATCATAGTTTTGTGTGCGACTTAAATTCTTGGATACCATATATGATGTATTTATCTTTGTGTTCTTTCCTTTCATTTAGTTTTTAGTTTTGTATTGCTAAGGGACTATCAATATGTAAGTTTGGGGGTGTGATAAATGCTTAAATATTCATATTTAAGCCATAAAAACAAAAGGTAATAATGTGAATTTTATTTTTGAAATTTAGCATACATGAAATTTCTCGAAATTCAATGTGAAAATTTTCAAAGAGTGTGAATTATGCAGTAATTGAAGAATAAATTAGAATTTTAATATAAATATTATGTCAGGTGTTGACGATCAGTAATTAGAGAAAATTGCTAAAAAGAGCAGGAAAGGCAAGGAGGTGATCCACGGGTAGCTCTAAGTGCTATGTGGTGAGTTAGATTTACTTTAAGTAATCAAGATAAATATGAAATATATAGTGAAAATATTTGAATAAATTATTAACTTATGATTTGAGGATAGACGAAAGTTGGTTGATGGATATGACAAGAATAATTGATATGTAGAGAATTATTATATGAGAATTAATATTATTAGAATGATGAGTCGAATTAATAATGAAGGTGATGAATGAAATTCGATGATTTGGTATGATATATGAGGAGAATAATTTAGTGAAATTGATCAAATAATAATTTGAGAATGAAAGAACCGAGAAGGCAGCCGGTCTAAGCTAAAACATGTCAACATGTGGGAAGACGTTCCCAATAATAATAATATTTAAATTCACGCATTGCATTTGCTTTAAATATTTATTGTTATTGCTTGAGATGTTAAAGTGCTATTCATGATTATAAATTTATTGATAGATGAATGAGTCTCACAGAGAGACAAATATGCTAAGAAAGAAATATGGAAATATTATATGATGAGAATTGTTTGAGTGATTTATTATATGTTGTGAACCTTACAACGAGGTAAATGATAATGTTGAATTGAGAATTTAGAGATGATTAAATATATGATTGAAAGATTGATATATCTGATGAACGACTTAAGAAGAGATTGTGTAATAGGGGAATTATGAAATTGAGTAGTGATTACAGAATATTGTTATTGAATTATTTGAGGAAAAAGATGAATGAATATCAGAAGATTTTTAGAAGTAATTGAATTATAAGATGTAACTAGGAGTATATAATCGAATACTTCTAGTAAATTTAATTCATTGAGCTTATGAAGCTCACTCCTCATTGTACAATGATTTCAGGTAGCAGGCAAGACAAATAGTTTGGTGAGTTGAGATTCAGACGAAGTCATTATCTGTAAGCCACACGGTTCACATCCTCAGACTAATGGAAAACAAAAAAAAATTATTATTTGTAAACATTCATGCATATATGTCGTATAAAATATTTTAGTTGAGATCTGAATGATATATCTCCCCTATTAAGGGTTTAGGATTGATGTAAATAATTGCAGTAACTATATTTTTATTGTTGCATATATGTGTCGTGCTAGGATTTTCAAAATGTGACAACACCGTCTCGAGGGTGGCCAATCAGGGATGGGTCGTTACAAGTAGCCCCTATCATCGAATGCATGAAGAAAGGTGGTTTCTATTGGGGTGAAGAAGTCAAGAAGAGTTTCAAACTAATCAAAGAGAAGCTATGTACAACACCGGTACTAGCTCTACCCGACTTCGATAAATTGTTTGAGGTTGAGTGTGATGCGTCAATTGTAGGGATTGGAGCCATATTGATTCAAGAAGGAAAACCCATTGAATTTTTTAGTGAGAAGCTCGGAGAGACAAGACAGAAATGGTTAACATATGAGCAGGAACTCTATGCTATTCTGAGAACATTGAAGGTATGGGAGCACTACCATGAGTTCATCCTTTTACACTGACCATCAAGCTTTGAAGTTTATCAATAGTCAGAAAAATCTGAATCGAATGCACGCCCAGTGGATATCTTACATTCAGCGATTCACTTTCTCCCTTAAGCATAAATCAGGGAAGCTGAACCGAGTAGCTGATCCATTGAGCTGCCAAGCTATACTATTGGTAAGTTTACAAACTGCAGTAACAGGATTCAAGTGCCTCAAGAAGTTATATAAAACAGATGAGGATTTTGGAGAGCATTGGGATCGTTGCAAATCCGGGACACCTATACCCAAGATGCATATCCAGGGGGGATATCTCTTCCAGGAAATCAGTTTTGCATTCCGAGAAGTTATCTTCGGGTGCAAGTCATCCGAGAGCTGCATGGTGGAGGTTTAGGTGGACATCTCGGGAGAGGCAAGACCATTGCATTAATGGAGGATCGGTATTATTGGCCGCAACTGAAGAAGGACGTTGAAAACGTTATGAGGAGATGCAAGTATGTCAAGTAACTAAGGGGCAAACGCAAACTACTAGCCTTTACATGCCTTTACCGATACCTGAGGCATCATGGGATGATGTGTCCATGGATTTTGTGTTGGGACTTCCAAGAACCCAACGAGGAGCTGACTCTATTATTGTGGTAGTGGACAGGTTTTCCAAGATGGCTTATTTTATTTCTTGCAGGAAAACTTTTGATGCTGTCCAGGTAGCCAACCTATTCTTCCGAGAAGTGGTAAGATTGCATAGGGTGCCAAAGTTGATTACTTCTGACTGAGACACCAAGTTTTTATCCTACTTTTGGAGAACTTTATGGAGGAGGTTTGACACAACCTTAAATTTTAGTAGCACTAGCCATCCACAGACGGACGGACAGATAAACTAAGGTTGTGAACGGCACATTAGGCAACTTGCTTTGTTGTATTGCAGGAGATAAGCTGAAGCAGTGGGACCTGGCTCTAGCTTAGGCCGAATTTACCTATAATAATATTGTGAACAGGTCTACTGGAAAGACACCGTTCTAGGTCGTGTATGAAAGAACTCTGAAGCTTGTTGTAGACTTAGCAAATCTGTCCAAGTTACCCGGGGCCAGTATAGCAGCCGAGTACTTTTCCGAGCGGGTGAAAACAACTCATGAAGAGGTTCGTCAGCATCTCGAGGATACTTATGCTAAGTATAAGGATAAGACATATAAGGGTGGGAGATCAAAGGTTTTCTGAGAGGGAGATCTTGTGATGGTGTATCTACGCAAGGGGTGACTGCCGACTGGAACATCGGGAATACTACGAAACAAGAAGTTTGGACCTTGCAAAATTCTCAAGAAGATAAATGATAATGCCTATGTTGTTGATCTTCCGAAAGACCTAGCAATTTTTTTGACATTCAATGTGGTGAACATTTTTGAATATTTTCCACCAAAAAGTTACAGAACCTAACTCGATCGGATATAAATTAGTACTTGTGTATACCCACATAAATAACCCTTCAAGGCTTCAAAAACAATCCAAATCTACATGCATAATCAATATATTGCATGTTTTCCAACATAATTTTTATAGCAAATGAGTCAATCCTTTTACCACAACCACTATAGTTGCTTTTGATTTTATCTCACTCAATCAAATATTATTTTAATCCGATATTATAAGCTAATCTCTATTTAATCCAGGAGAGTCCAAACATTTCAAATTTTGTAGTTTATATAAAGTTGATGCACACAACTTTTACTTGAAATATGTATGAATTTGGTTTTGGATTTAGTATAATATTTTATTGTTATGTAATATATATGATTTAATTTTTTAGTAGAAAAAATATATCAATCCAGTGACCCAAACCGATTAGAATGGGTTGGATTGAGTTGAGGTTGAATGGGTTCATGGGTTGGGTTGGGTTGAGATTTTTTCAACTTGGTATGAATGGATTGGGTTGAATTTTTAAGCTAAACCGACCCAAACCAACTCATGCTCACCCCTAATTACATGCCTCTGTCACCCAAAAATAGTGAGACCAGATAAAGAAAAAATTCTGCCTCATAACATAGTAAATTTCTTTTGCCTTTTCATGACGGTGGCAAGAATTTATAAACCGGTTAAATTGTTTTTGCCCTAGTTTTACTATTGGTAATAAATTGTTCCTTTAAAATCAAATAATTTTTCTCTTAAACTTTAAAGCAGTAACAAAAGATGAAGATATTTTTCAGTAAATAACTTAAAAAAATTTATCATGAAAAATTTATCTTTAGGTACACCATTTGATGAATGTTACGTCATTCATAGTGTTGATATGTCATTCATCAAACGGTGCATCTCCCAAGTTATTGGAGAAGATCTTAATCGAGTAACAAATTGTCTTATTCATTAAATTTATTAATTAAATTTAATAAATTTTTCACACGCGTACATGCATGTGAGACAATTCACTATATTACTCTCATATGATTGCATGCTTTTACCACACATATGAAAAATCTATTATGTTTAACTAGAAAAATGGACATATGAGATAATTTGTTACAATCCTAAAATTGAGGGGGAAAATGCTTGATTTTAAAGGTCCAAGAGGCAAAAATAACATTTACCCTATATAAATTATAATTACTTAAAACACAATAAACAAACGCTTCATCATATTCAAAGGTGCTGCAGAAAATTTATAGACTGCTGATGTAAGTGGTGACAACCTGAAATACAGAGGTCAAACATGGTTGGCAGTGACATTCACTAATTGAAGAAAAAATTGCAGTAAATTCATAGTGGCAATATTTGGGCAGTCATCTGTGTTGACCTCGAAACATGAAATTTTGCCAGAATAATCTTTTGCCAATTCATCAATCACTGGTGCAATCATCCTACACGGTCCACACCATGGTGCCCAAAAATCAACTTGAACTTGCCTTTCACTTGCTATCACAAGGTTCTCCCAGCTTGAATTTGTCACCGCTTGAACTTCATGCCCATTTCAAAGCCATATGCTCTTAACTAGTGATAAGGTAGCAAGTGGCTACATATGTACTAACGATATGTTTCATTTGAAATTAAAATGAATTTATAATTTTTTTAATTGTACAATTATTGAAAAAATCCATTCCAATTATAAATAAGAATTCCATACATTAATTTTATCAAAAAGAGTTGCTGATACATCCACTTAGCTCGTTTTTCTTTATAACGTTATAAGTTGAATCTCATGCCAACCATTCAACTAGAGAATGCTTGACAAAAAGTCCAAATCATCTAAAAAAAAAAAAATTTGTTCTCAAAAGCTTCACATATAAGTATTATCACTGAGATTAATTCATTTATTATAAAATTTGTGTCGTAAAACATGCAATACACATTTTTTACATATAAACTGATTTTCATTCAATCTCAAAATTTAATAAATCCAACTTTATATACAAAATCAATGTATTACATATTTTACAACACAATTTTATAAGAGATGAGTGAATCCCTTTAGCACTTTAGTCTGCTTTTAATTTTATATCACTCAATCTAATATTATTTTAATCCGATATTATACGCTAATCTCTATTGCTTCTTGTCTTTTATCTGTTTTACTACAAATTCAAACCATCACAAATGCTGTAGAATTATAATTTTCAATAGCAGCCCCTATGAAAGTTTCTTTGGGCTGTTTTTCTAACATCTTGGTCTTTGTCTTTATTTGTAGTACATATTCTTTCGCATTGTAGCCCATCTTAGATTTGGAATTTGGTTTTAACGAAACCAAGATCATAGCTTAATTATGGTACATATTTTTTTTGGTGCTTATAGGGGTAGAGCATGTGGGTGGAGATATGTTTGCAAGCGTTCCAAAAGGAGATGCCATTTTCTTAAAGGTTAGCCTCTAGTGTTCTCTTTTTCTTTTTCCATTTTTTGATTTTATGCTCATGAAAATTCTTAATCTTTCCAACGGAACATTTTACATATTTTTTCCCAGATATTAGGAAATATAAGAGTAATTGATTGTATTACTATTATTAATTTGTTTATACTTAATTTTATCTTTTTATAGTTGATGCTCCATGCTTGGACTGATGAGTACAGCGTGAAGCTTCTGAAGAACTGTTGGAAAGCTCTTCCCAGTTCTGGAAAAGTGATCATTGTTGAATCTATTCTACCAGAGATTCCTGAGAATAATGTATCATCACACATTGTGTTCGAGCAAGACATGCACGGTTTGGTTCAAACAATGGGAGGGAGAGAGAGGACCAAAAAACAGTACGAGACCTTAGCAATCATGTCTGGTTTTTCTGGCTTTGAAGTCGTTTGCCCTGCCTACAACAGCTGGGTCATGGAGTTCCACAAAACAACAGATCTCTGAATACTTTTCACAAATTCCTTGTATTCTGCTCATGTTCTCTTCCTAGCTCAAGTTTGCAGTGTTGCACCCAGCAAATTTGTTTTTTTTTTTTTTTTAACATCAACAGAAAATATTACTCCATTGTAAAACTCACGCGGCATCAATAAAATTAATTGTTAGTACTTTTCACAAACTTCTCGTGGGCAATACTTATGGAAGTAGCAAAACTTTGGTTAAGCTATCATCAAATGGTATCACACACCCAAGTAAATTAATTCTGTCTTTTGTAGACTGGATGTTGGGTTTTGCTTTTCGAATCACAACAAGTCCAATAATCAAATTTTTTTATGGTCAACAAAAGAAGGTTGTTTCTTCTTTATAGTTAATATGATCAAGCAATGAATTCTTCGCCTTATATATGCTCTAGCCTTCTTATACATGTACTGACCTTCTAACATCTATGTGATGGATCCTTGCAGGAGAACAATTCAAACTTCTACCCCTTAGTAGATTTTTTTTGCTTTCCAAATAGTAAACAATCATACAAAATATTTTTTTTTAAGTTTGTTCATGAATGCACGTTATGGTTTTGTGGATACCTTAACTTTTGTGGACACCATGAACAGTGGATTTATCTATGTACCTTTATTTTTCATTTAGTTTTTAGTTTTGTATTGCTAAGGGACTAGCAATATGTAAGTTTGGGGGTGTGATAGGTGTTTAAATATTCATATTTGAGCCCCTTAATTTACATTTGTTAAGCTCTTTGTCTATATGTTTTAGTCTATTTTACTTCACTTTTGTGTTTTACACGTTTTTATAGGGTCTTGGAGAAAAAGAAGCATTTTTGGCACTTAAAGAAAGAAATCTGGAAATCCTGGAGCAGCTACTGGCTAGAGTGTGATCGAGCGCACTTCTCTGTGTGATCGAGCGCAGATTGGCGATCGAGCGCACCACGAATGCGATCGAGCGCACATGTACGGGCGTGAACAGTAAAGTGGCAGAACCAGTTTTGGAAATAAATGAGTTTTTATGTTTTAGGAAATTGAGGGTTTCTTGAGCCTTCTATGATTATTCAACCCCTATAAATACACTTGTAAAAACACAAATTGTGGGGGGGGCTCTCTTTTACCTTTCAATCTTCTTTTAGTTTTAGTTTAGGTCGGGAGGCCGAAGGCCAGAAGGAGACCGTGGAGAGGAATTGACGACTCTTCTCTCGGGTTTCTTCTTTCCTTTATTTTTATTATGTGTACTTAACTTTTAGTAAGGGCTTGGTTGAAGCCTTAATTATGTTTATTCAATAAATTTAGTATTGGTGCTTTTGCGATATTTATGTTGTGTTGCTTAACTTTATTAATACCTGCTTTTGTTTAAATTCCTCATATGTATATGTCTGATCAATATGTGCATGTGGTATGGACTTGTTAGTCAGATGAATTTGGATGACCGAGTCCTGGGTCTGACATTAGTAACAAAAGATATCCACACCGGATTCTTGGGTTAATCAACATGGGAAACCAGGAATAGATACCATGCCCTACGTCCCGTGTGGTTGTCGATTTCCACAGATCCTATGTTCTCTTAAGGAACAACTCAACATACACCATGTTGAATCCCTCGAGAGAGAAAAGAGTTAGAGTAGATACCATGCCTAACTCGTTGCTTAGGGAGATCAATAGCTTAAGGAGTAGATATCATGTCCTTAGGTTGACAAACATTAGGTATTCATGACATGAGTAAAGCATTGGCATACTGTTTTGTTGTGGTAGCATAATTAGTGGTGGATGTCAAGTCCCTACGTTTTTATCTTTATTATTTTATCTTTATCAAAATCAATTCTTTTATTATTTATATCTTTTTACATTGCGAATATAATTCTAAAACGAAATTCACCAATCCCTGTGGAAATAATCTTGCTTTCGCACACTATACTACTAAGTTGACCTTGTGCACTTGCAAGTAAAACGAGTGCGATTATTTACTTTTTTATTTAGGTAAATAAACGCGCAACAAATACTTGTATTCGTAAAGTAAAGGTAAAGAAGTAATTTAATAAATATGACATGAAATTAAAATAATATATATACACGAAAAATTTAGTATTAAATAAAATAATTCTTTTGAAGAAAAAAATCTGAATAGTCCAAAAGAACAAAAAAAGAAAAAAATATCTGGCCTTCTTATACATGTATTGACCTTCTAACATCTATATGATGGATCCTTGTAGGAGAACAATTCAAACTTCTACACCTTGGTAAATCTTACCAAAGATTTTTCTCAAACTCTCAAATTTTACATTCTTAATTATTAAAATTCTATTAAAATAATAAACAACTAAATTTTAAGTTAAGACTTATTTTTTTTCTTATTGTTTTTGTACTAAAATCTCTCGAGCAAATTTTAATTTATAATTTCAATTAAATTTTCACAAAAAGTAATTTCTAAAAATTTTTTTTCATACTAAAATCTCCTTAATTATATATCTTTTAATTTTCAACCACCTTCAGTCGGCTGATCTCCGTAATAGATAAAATTTTCTGATTAATCTTTATAAAACTCTTGAAACCTCCATCAGTGGACTCATCGATCAACGGACTTTTCTTGGTATTCGACCACCTAATCAATTGACTTTTCTTGATACTCGACTCACTAATCGTATGCTGCGTGTTGCATGTTGCTTCTTTAGCAACTGGTCCGTTCTAGTGCGTCCACGTCACACCTGGACTGGTACATGGCAAATGTTTCCATTTGCGTCAGGCTACCAGCACCAATATAAATTCATGTTACATTATAGTGGACCCTACTACACCAATGGATGAAAGCAATATCATTGCAGCACATATGCATTTTGTTGACCACACAAACATGAAACCATTATTTAAATTGTTCTCCTCTTCGTTATACCCATCTAAAAAGTAGTCTTATCTTGATTTTTGAGGGTAATTACAATTTATTTATATCTAAAATATCTATTTCGATGAGATTGAAGAATGTATATATATATTTTAAAACTAATGGGATGTAAATGTTGTTAAAGTATAAATTAAGGGTCATTTTAAAAATTGTACTTTTAAAGTTATACTTTTATGTAATTTTTATAGTTGTTTTTTTGAAAAATGAGTATTTTATATTCCGCTTTAGAACGTGGATAATTATTTTGAAAATAAGTGATGATATTTATTAGATAGAGAGAGTAATATTTATTTTGTGAAAAAATAATTCGATTAAAAAAGTTAAATAAACTTTAAGCGACGGATGAATGATTGTCTCAAAAAAATTACAATAAACTATTGAGACAATGAAAAAAAATAATTGAAAATCTCGTACGTTAATTCTACAAATTGAATCTCATACCAACCATTCAACTAGAGGGTGCGTGACAAAGAATCTAAATTTTGTTTTTGTTCACAAGGACAACAATGTTGACTGACCTCTTCATTCAAAAAACAAAATCTAACTAATGTTGGCCGACTCAATTTGAGAATCTTGGCTCTTGCAATAATTTTCAGTATTTTAATTATTTAGCATTGGAAAAATGCATTAATTAATATTCCAACAAAGAGCAACATGAATACTCAAAACCCAAAAAGAAACATGAAAAACAAGGCAAGATCCAACACCTACAAATTAAATATGCAGTGACATATGGAATAATTATTTTTATCCAATTTCGAATAATAATTAAAAAAACCTTAAATAAGAATAAAAGTGAAATTTACTTGTTTTTCATTGGTCAAATTTGTTAATGGATAAAATAAAAAGACAAAAAAATTTACATAAGTCATTCCTCATTTTATTTTTTCTTCTGTGAACCAAGAGAAAAGAAAAACAAAAGATACCACCTAGCTAGCCTGGGAAGTTCCTTGTTACTGCCAGGTAGTTGGATGACACGATTTGTTGATAATAATTAATAAACAAAACTTTTTTTCCTTTTTTTATTCTTTTCTTGACTGACGGTCACTCCATGGCATTTACCTTCACGAAAATGAAGGGAAAATAAAGAATTAATTAATTATAAATAATAAAATAATTGCTAGGATACATGCATATAATCTACCTTTGAAAATGTCAATAGAACGCCTTTTCCCGATACTTTGAAACGTCAACAAAGCACACCTACTTCTTTCCTCTCTGTTTTGGCAGACAAAAGGGAAACAAACAAAACCCAACCATCACTGTTCTTTCTGCGCACTGGGATATAAATTAGTACTTGTGTATACCCACATAAATCACCCTTCAAGGCTTCAAAAACATTCTCTTAATTAATAACATAAATCATCACAGTTATATCTATCCTCCAAAATGACTATCTCCGAGCGTGTTAATGTATGTACTCCTAATCAAAGTAATATTGGAAAGCATAAACAAATCTCCACAGCTGATCATGAAGAAGAAGAGCTAGGGAAGCAAGCCATCCGGTTGGCAAATGCTGCAGTTCTTCCGATGGTGCTAAAATCAGCCATTGAGCTAAATCTCATCGATATCATATCAGGGGACGGTGGCTCCCTCTCAGCTAGCGAGATTGCAACTAAGATACCAACAAAAAATCCAGATGCAGGGACCCATCTGGATCGGATGTTGCGTCTTTTGGCAAGCTATGATATACTCAAATGCTCACTTTACAGTACTGGAGAAAATGGAGAGGTAGAGAGACGATATGGTGCTGCACCCATATGCAAGTTCCTGACTAAGAGTCAAGATATCGATGGAGCTGGCTCTGTTGCCCCTCTGTTTGTCATGCACCATGATAAAATCAGCATGGAGAGCTGGTAATTAATTGCTAACTTCTAATTTGATTAACACATGGTACCCTTTGGCCTAATTGCAGTTTCTGCTGTGAGGAGTCAAAAAGGGTTTTTCAAACAAGTTTTGTGCAATTGAAAGTTGTTTAGTGTGTTTGGTAAAACAGTCTTGGATGACATAAATTGGGTGATTTTTGTTTTGAAAAATCTGTCTAAAGATTAAATATGTAATTTGTTTTCAGGTACCATTTGAATGATGTAATACTGGAAGGGGGAGTTCCATTCTGCAAGGCTCATGGAAAGAAATTATTTGAGTATATAGGAACTGATCAAAGGTTCAACAGAGTGTTCAACGTGGCCATGTCAAATCAAACTAGTTTGATTATGAAGAAAATACTTGATGTTTACACAGGGTTTGATGATGTCAAAGTGTTGGTTGATGTGGGAGGTGGAACTGGAGATACTCTTAACATTATCATTTCTAAGTATCCTCACATTAGAGGCATTAATTATGATCTGCCTCATGTTTTAGCCGATGCACCTTCTTTTCCAGGTACTATAATTATATATGAATGAAATGATTTTCCTTCTCTTTTCATCTTAGGGTTTAGATTTGGATAGAGATTGATTTGGAATTTGGTTTTAACGAAACCAAGATCATAGCTTAATTATGGTACATATTTTTTTTGGTGCTTATAGGGGTAGAGCATGTGGGTGGAGATATGTTCGCAAGCGTTCCAAAAGGAGATGCCATTTTCTTAAAGGTAAGCCTCTAGTGTTCTCTTTTTCTTTTTCCATTTTTTGATTTTATGCTCATGAAAATTCTTAATCTTTCCAACGGAACATTTTACATATTTTTTCCCAGATATTAGGAAATATAAGAGTAATTGATTGTATTACTATTATTAATTTGTTTATACTTAATTTTATCTTTTTATAGTTGATGCTCCATGCTTGGACTGATGAGTACAGCGTGAAGCTTCTGAAGAACTGTTGGAAAGCTCTTCCCAGTTCTGGAAAAGTGATCATTGTTGAATCTATTCTACCAGAGATTCCTGAGAATAATGTATCATCACACATTGTGTTCGAGCAAGACATGCACGGTTTGGTTCAAACAATGGGAGGGAGAGAGAGGACCAAAAAACAGTACGAGACCTTAGCAATCAAGTCTGGTTTTTCTGGCTTTGAAGTCGTTTGCTCTGCCTATAACAGCTGGGTCATGGAGTTCCACAAAACAACAGATCTCTGAATACTTTTCACAAATTCCTTGTATTCTGCTCATGTTCTCTTCCTAGCTCAAGTTTGCAGTGTTGCACCCAGCAAATTTGTTTTTTTTTTTTTTAACATCAACAGAAAATATTACTCCATTGTAAAACTCACGCGGCATCAATAAAATTAATTGTTAGTACTTTTCACAAACTTCTCGTGGGCAATACTTATGGAAGTAGCAAAACTTTGGTTAAGCTATCATCAAATGGTATCACACACCCAAGTAAATTAATTCTGTCTTTTGTAGACTGGATGTTGGGTTTTGCTTTTCGAATCACAACAAGTCCAATAATCAAATTTTTTTATGGTCAACAAAAGAAGGTTGTTTCTTCTTTGTAGTTAATATGATCAAGCAATGAATTCTTCGCCTTATATATGCTCTAGCCTTCTTAGACATGTACTGACCTTCTAACATCTATGTGATGGATCCTTGCAGGAGAACAATTCAAACTTCTACCCCTTCATAAATTATAATTACTCAAAGACAATAAACAAACGGTTGATCATATTCAAAGGTGCTGCAGAAAATTTATAGACTGCTGATGTAAGTGGTGACAACCTGACATACAGAAGTCAAACATGGTTGGCAATGGCATTCACGAATTGAAGAAAAATTTGCAGTAAATTCATAGTGATATTTACATATTGAACCAAGAGAGAGAAGTCATGAATCATAATAATAGTACTCCATTAAACTTGGCATGAATCGCAATTACATATATCCTTGCTGCTATAATTGCAACAGTTACATGTATTTTAAATTCAGCTATCTAAATATTTCTCTATAGTTGCTGACAAGGTAGATTTGGGCACAGCACCAATAACACTCTCTTTCTTCTCTCCATTCTTGAAAACCAGCACAGTTGGTATGCTTCTGATCCCATATTTTGTGGCAATATTTGGGCAGTCATCTGTGTTGACCTTGAAACAAGCAATTTTGCCAGAATACTCTTTTGCCAATTCATCAATCACTGGTGCAATCATCCTACATGGTCCACACCATGGTGCCCAAAAATCAACTAGAACTGGCCTTTCACTTGCTATCACAAGGTTCTCCCAGCTTGAATCTGTCACCACTTGAACTGCATGCCCATTTCAGAGCCATATGCTCTTAACTAGTTACTCAATATTGACTAACTTTTATTTAATAAACGAAAGGAAAAACAAATATTTGGGATAAAAAGGCATAACCCGAGGGGTATATAAACTTTACCGTAGATGTGACTTTAAACTTAACATGTTATATTATATAAATAAACTATTATCTTTCGCAAAACAAAACAATTACGCCATCAAACAGTTACATTGAAAATACAACTATTAAGAATAAATATTTAATATCAATAAATAGCTGCTCCTTTTTTTAATTTTAATTCCACTTTTCTTTATTCTTTTTTTTTTTTAGCTTTGTCGCAAATTCTTTAAGACCAGCAGCAGGAAATATCAACAGTTACTCAATATTGCACTCTAGGTGAAATATTAATGAAATTTGGGTTTCTTCGAACTCGATATTAGGACCCAAACCGTATAGTTGGTTTAGGTTTTACAAATAAAAATAAAGATAAACACCGTTAAAGAATATTCTTGAAATGATTTTTGTTTCTAAAAACTGAATTTGAAACAGAAAAATTGACTATTTTGCTCAACACTAAAAATGGTCCAAATTTTTCTTTATACTCTTAGCAATGAGTAACAAAGAAATTAACCTCTTGCTAATTAACGGTGAAATAAATCTAAAAAAAATTTAATATACAGCTTAATTACCTTCATCTACAGCTTCGCGAGCCTTGCAGACGATCCGGGATTTTTGGGTTTTGGTGTTGAAAGAATGAGCAGAAGAAGTGAATGATAAATTGTGTCTACTCAAACTTTTACACATGGGCAAAGGAAGCTTTTCTACATAAGAAAATGGATGGTAACATTGTGGAACTCCTCCAGCTCTAGCAGTATACATTGTGCTTACTTGAAAGCAGATTTCCAGAGCCATTCTTCCTTCTCTCTCTGTCTCTCTGTCTCAGTGTATATTACTGTTTTAGAGTTGAAGGATGATGAAACGGAAGATATGGTCTAGCTAGGTCTGTTAGGCAAAGGGTATTTTCTTCTCTTTTTTCTCTTTTGAAACTTTTATCCTTTAGTGTTTCTGATTTTTTTTGGATGTAGATATTCTTAGAAAATTGTGAGGTGCTGAAAGGGAACAAATTCATGTGGATAACATTTTATACAGAGTTACCTCCCAATTGAAATTTAAAAAAAAAAACAAGGGGATAGTTGCTTGTATTTAGTGTTTCAGTGTAGGGCCTATATTAAGTGAACAAGTGGTTGGCGTTAAACGAATAGAAGACCTCAGAAAAAAATTGTCTTAGGACTGGTGAGGATTTTTGGCTGTGAAGGCATATGCTTCATTGAGAATCTAATTTTCCCAAACAAAATTTGTTTCTGGTTATCTCTGAATTCTTTAAGAAACCCGAGTTCAATTCTCCCATTACAAATAAAAAAATTTAAAAAAACATAATTTGTGATGTTATAAAATGAGGGTAGTGAAGGAAAAATAATGTGACTTCGTTTTCTGCTGACATTTTATGTTCTTTTTTTGGAAACCTTAAACAAGCCGAATCTGTGACAATTCAAACCCGAAATGGACAACACAAAAAATGACTCAAATTAACCTAATCTCGACCCGGTCCACCCAATTGCGGCATCAAACTTTATTTAAGTGCAGACAAGTTTGTTAAAGAACATAAATTTTCCTGATTCCTTCAATATTAGTGACCATAATTTCAATGCCTAAATCTTCTGTCCCTGTTCCATTGCAGCATTCAGTCTCAGCTTTCTGATTCCATCTCTGCTTTTATTTGTTCCTCTCCACCTTATGTAGTTTTCTTCTGACTTGTGGGCCTACTTGTACTTAGTTATCAATCTTACAATTGATCCAGGGAAGATGATATATCCACGCCGGTTTTGGCTGGACATACGACATATTGTTGTAGAAAATGAAGACATTCATGTCCCGAGTTGCTGATTTAGAAAATTTATTTATCAGGTGAGGCTAAAAATGCCGTGTTTTCAACCAAAACTGGCGTGTATATAGCATCTCCCTTGGTCCAGCTTGCCTATAATTACAATAATCATTTTCAGAAGTACTTAGACTGAGCAAAATAGAAGTGGTAGGAAAGAGCATCATTATATCACTCTACCAAAACAGTGTTGAAGTCCACATAGATACTGCTTCTAAACAAGCCATAAATATATACACTCCATGAGAGAGGCAAATACATTTGCTGGTTTACAGATGGCTCTAAAAAAGAGAGGAAATACACATGAAAAGAGCTCCGACCAGGTATTTGACCCACCCTTAATGTCCATTTCCAACACTATTAGTAGGGTAAGCTGCCGTCTTAAAATCAAAAATCAAGGGAAACAATTAGAAAAAAATGAAGCAACTCAAAGATGACTTAGAATTTCATTGATAAAACACTATGCTATATGTTTTACTTTCCGGGAAATAGTACAAAGTGGGAGGCATGCCCTGAAACTATTATACTGTTTACCGCTCTGTGCACAGGGCCACAGGCAACTCTGCCTATTCTCATGCTGCACAAGCAGCAGCTATAATCAAACGAAAACACCATTGTAAGACATTTAGCCTTTCATGGAGATGGTTTCCAGTCAAATTGAAGATTATTAAAACCATTAACACCACCTGGCCCAATAAGCAGCTGGTTTCCCAAATCTTGTTGTTGAGTCATGCTTTGTTCTCGAGCCATTGATGTCATGCCTACCCTTCCATTCAAAATGGAATTATTACCCATTGCAGCTCTGATTCCATTTACTGTAGCAGAATGGCCAAGCCCACCGGCCATTGTGCCAAACCCACTGCCCCCAATAACTGGATTACTGTTGACTGCCCCATTCCCCACCAAACTATTGCCACCATTGAGAACCGTGTTGTTATTTGCTGGCAACAACCCATTAACATTTTTCACGTCATTCCCAAATCCAACACCAACCATGCCTCCTGTGCCATTAAGTTGGTTGTTAACTTGGTTGAACATCATCATTTCCTGCAATATTTTCTGGACAGAGCTTTGAGACTCACTCGGGTCACCCTCACCAGAAGGAGCTGGCTGTTGCAGGGACATGTTTGCTGGAGAATTTGCAGAACTCATGTGACTGGCAGATGTTAAACCACCGTGAGATGTCTGGGGGGGATTATTAGAAGAAGCGAGAGTTGGTGACTGAAATGGGGACGGATTAGGTTGTGCCTGCGGAATAGTATTGGAAGAACCAGGAGATGGTATCTGAACAGAATTTCCTCCATAGGGACTGCTTGCATTATTGACAGAATTTTGCTGCCTGGAATTCATGGAATTCTGGTGGAGAAGCCCTGCAATAGTGCTGGCAGAGGTAGTTGTGGATGCTGTGTTAAGGGGATTATTTACACTAGCCACACCATTGGTAGTTGCGAGCTGCATTGCAGCAGAATGGACAGAGCTATGATCGCTGTTGGAATTCTGGGCCATTGTCTGCCGTTGCTGCTGTTCATCATGTTGTTGAGCTTGTCCCTGAAAACCAGATGCAGCACTTGTCCTCCTTGGGAAGTTGGACAAACTCTCTGAGACGAAATAAAAGAATTGTCATAAGACACTGGTCACGTGCAACAATATATTCTGAAATGGACATGAGAACAAAAAAATTGTAGCTAAGACTTGCACAACCACAAGGACATTGGAAAGTCCAGTCATGTGCATTTAACATTAAATATAATGAGGTAGCTCTTTATCATTCAACCATGGAAGAAAACTCGTTACTTGCACAACCACAAGGACATGGGAAAGTCCAGTCATGTACGTTTAACATTAAATATAATGAGGTAACTCTTTATCATGCAACCATGGATGAAAACACGTTATTCCTCCTCTCTATCATCTTTCCTCTCATTTTTGTCTCACACCAAGCACAGTCATAGGCGTTGTTTGGGCGTGACTTAAGTACAACTTAAATTACCAAAACTTTTAAGGCCTTGTTTGGGATTTGATTAAATCACCAAAACTTAAGTTTTTAACTCTAAAAACATTAAGTTTTGGTGATTTAAGCTTAATTTAATCAAGTACCCAAACAACGCCCAAGTGGTTTAGAGATTTAAGCTCATTTGGTTGTTTGGGTAATGTGCTTAAATGAGATTCTTGGTTGTCAAAAGACCAAAAAGGACACACTTACTTAAAGGTGGGGTATCAAGCATATATTGGGTGTGTAATTATCCCAAAAGATAAGGGGTAAATGTGTCTTTTCCATTTCAGGCACCTTCTCCAGCTTAAAAGAATAAGCTGACCAACTTAAAGTTTTGGTGATTTAAGTTGTACTTAAATCCTTACAAACAAGGCCGTAATCCCAAACCAGTTATGGTCGAATATATGGATCCCTTTTCGCCAATTTACCCTATCAAAAACTATATCCTCGGGATTTTTTTTTAGATTACATCATTTCTACCTATTCCAAACCAACCCTTATCCCTCTTTGGATCAAGTCACTCTAGCAGAGCGATGCATCCTTAGGCCTACATTGCACATCTACAAACCATCTAAGGTGCCCTTCACTCAGTTTATCTTCTATTGGTGTCATTTCCACTTTCTAACGAATGAACTCGTTTCTTATTAAGTAAACATCAACCTCAACAACCAAACCACCTTACTCCATCACCATCCCAGCAACTATTTAAGGCTGGAGGGAGCATCCCTGTCATAATTATGAAGTAGATCAATGATTTAACAAGTTTACAATGGAAGATAAGGATAGGGAACAGAACAAGGAGAAAAGGACTTTGTGAGATAAAACGGGCAAAGAATGAAGAGGTGGAGAAAGACATCCAGTGCTTTGACTCAAGATGTCTCTTTAGTTTTGCAACAGTACATGCCTCTAGAGTTGCCCAACACTGGGATATAATAGAAAATAGAATCCATAAAATTAAAAATATTCATTAGATTTATTAAAAAGTGGAAGACAAATTCCATGGGCTTCTTAAACAGACATTAGTGATAATATTACTATCAACCAAGCAAGATCTTCCAAATCCTGAATTTCTATCCCCTAGACAAAGCAGAGCTACAATCTGTGCTTATCTGCCTTCCCCTTTTTCCAGTGCAAGGAATAGAGGAATGTACATCATGTCAATCCATATGTCCTCCGAAGCTCAAGAAAGCGTCCATCAAAGTTATGCTTACTGAAATCCACAGAAGGATAATGAAGATGCACTACTACAATGCAAAAGCCAGTTGTGATTCTACATTTTAACTAACCAGGTAAGTCGCTTAGAATAAAGACCTCGAGAGGTTATCTTTCACTTAAAATACAAGAGTTAATGTATAAACTCCTAACAATAAAATCCTTACCCTTTTTTATACAAGTACAATTAAATCCTTATCAAACAATAGTCTATTTCCTTAATATGAGTCAGGAGATTACGTACCTTATTTCACTTCCATTACCAATTTCTAGGGGAAAGTGTGCCAATGTTACCTTTTTTCATCAACTAAGTTTAGAACATCAATCCTTTATCCACTACGAGATATAGCATGTAATTCATCATTAGCATCTTCAATTGCCTAACTTATCCATTCTTTAATCCCTACATATATTTGCCTTAACAATCCTGTTAATGATTAGTTACCAATTTCTTCGTGCTTTTTCATGCATTTGTCATCATCCAGTTACGATCCATTTCCTAACCTGATAAGAAAGGCATGGGAATTTTTGGCATTGCTTGGGCCAGGTTAAGTGTAGAGTGACTACAAAGATCCCTCACATCATCACTGCCCACTATCCTGGGTACTAACACTCTTTAACACCTCCTTACTCGGCCCCAATTATTGCTAAAAATAGTGAGACTACATCTTGATGCACATGATGAGTTCTATTTTCGGAAAATGCCATAGGACACAAAGACAAATGTTATGACCTCCAACACACAATTCACAATGTCATAAGAATAACATATCAATAAACTGAGGAACAGGATACTTACAGGAAAAAAAGGAAAAGCCAAAATTCTTGCTATAGAATTATGATCAGTAGCAGATCTAAATATCCATGGCCATTATCTCATCACCAACATATGAATATGGTCCAAGTGACGTCAACAAATTGAATGATTCTCTCACTACCTTCCCACCCCTATCTAAGCAAAATAAGACAAAACACCAAATGACAGTAAAATTTCCCACCGTCAATAAAGTTGAAAAACAACATCCATATCATGTAAGGAAGATCACATGAACGTTTTATACACCTCATTAGTCTCAATTGTACATTACTCTGACAGTATAACTAAACAAACATAAAGACAGCGAACATTCATTCCCTGCCTACAAAGCAACAGACTTTTTCCATGGTCTAAAAAGAAGAAAGCGTCTTCCTGCCTTATCCAAGGGAAATCATGTTTTGAAGACTATAAAGTGGCTACACGCCCCATCAAACTCATATTGCACAGTTGTTTCATGGTAAGTGACACAAACATGAACACAGTAGCAATTTTTCAGAACCATTTTCAATGACAACAAAAATGATAAATAATGTTTTCTTAGTGAAGAAAAAAATCTTATTAGAACTTACCAATAGGTCCAGTCCCTGTTTCTCTGCTGTAGTCAATCAAGTCCTTCATACTATTGACCACTTCTGATATCTGCAAAATACCCCAAAATATAATTAATAAAATAAATAGAGTGATCAATCAGGCTGTTATAAACAGAAGTATAGTTCTCTAGAAAGGGCACCCAAAATAACCATCATTTGCCTTATGTTTCTCATAGTGTTAAGTCATTTGCAAAACTCCAATCGTGATGAGGAAAAAGGAATATATAATAAAAATGTGAACTTTATTAAAATTCTTTGTTATCAGATAAATGCAGAGACAAATTGCAGGCATGAGCACTCCAACTAGAAAGCATATGTTAAAGATACATTACATAGCTCAGGCCTGCAGAAAAATCCAAACCAAAGTTTAAATAAACCAAAGTTGAGATTTTGAGTATATTATGGGATTTAAGCTGCTGGATTTAACAAAAGTTAAGTGTAAATGCCAGCTACTCAGTAAATTATCAAAGCTAAATGGAGAGGACTTCTAGCCATGATGCCATTGAATGCTGAGAAAACCTCACTTAACAAAACATTGGGAAAAAAACTGATATAGAAGAAATAGCGAAATAGGAACCAAGCTCCCTGGGGGTTGGAAGAGAAGCCAAGCTAGCTTGAAGATTGAGAGGAAATTCATACCCAACATCAATATGATTTTATTTCATTCAAAGCTATTCAAAAAAGTAGCATTGGGATCCCTTATATAGAGATTTTTAGGAATCCTAACCCTAAGCTAACACTGTAAATAAAGAAATTAAAAAATGATCAAATACTATATTCTAAAACTTCATCAATTTACAAATTGTGGTAAAAGGCTAATTCCATATCACTTGTCGACACATAATCCACATTATAAATTACACTAGCAGACAGAGAAGTAGCACAAAAATACTGAATGATCTTCTCCATGAAAGCAGAGTGGAAGAAGAAAATATATCCCCCTAATTGATTAAATAGAGCAAAAATCCTAAAGCACCCTATATACGCTGTATATTATACAGTATAATATACCAATACACATGTATAGTCTCAAAAATTAGCAACGACCCCAAACACTGACCTAACTATCACTGAATGAAGAAAATACCCTCAAGGGCCAACATGTGAATCATAATGTGACTTTGACCACAAGAGGATATAGCACATCACCTGAAGGCAGCGTACATATCTTTTTGTATATCCCAAATCATTTACCAATGGTACTTCCAGAGCTTTTGCCAATTGCCTAGCTGATGCAACAAACCTGAAGTATAACATCTAATCAGAAATAATAGAAGCATTACCAGTCAAACATTACAAAGAAAAAGAAAGTCAATCACCCATATTGCAGATATATGGTACCTATGTAAATATATCCTAATTCCTAAATTAAAAATTTTCTTAGCATACAAAAAAGGAGTCAGAAGAAACGCTGCACAAAGCACAGACCCAGCAGCGACTACAGAGCAAAGGTAGGTGCAGTTTATTCACTCTGGTATCAAATTAAGTATTCATCCCTTGCATGATATGGATATTTGTATGAATTCAAAGCACAGCTCCCATCTAGTATGATTACAGATATTACTAAAAAAAATATCCTGGCTGCCTCTCCGGACTAAAGTAATGGAGAAACAATATGCCCCTAAAGAAAGAGAAATTAACAAAGCAATCTCACATACCTTTAATACAAGCTCAACAAAGTTAAGAAGAAATGTAGCAAATATTTATGGTCTGCCAAAAATGTAGATTGGTTGCTTTGTTTCAAGATCATTTATCCCTGAGGAGATAAGAAGTGTATGCTATACACGTTAAATGGAAATATTAAAGAAGTTTCCTTTCACAAAATAGTTCCGATATACGTAAATGACAGCAGCTCTATCATTATCAGCATCAACAGTAGGAATGCGTAAACATCAAAGCACATATGCTTGTGAAGAAGGGAAAAACACAGATGTATGCATGAAAGAAAGAAAATGGGGTATAATAACATAGAGAGATGTATTTATGTTTGCATGAGATGGATATACATGTAAGCATACATTAGTAAAGAATGTCTACCTCATCCAGAAAATTCAAACATTCAAAAGACACATGAAAGCACCAACTTAAATTTTGAGAAGAAAAGTAAAAGCATCACTTAAAGACTATGAAGTATAATGAGTATAGAAAACATAATGAAAAAGGACTTACATATTACAATTATTTTGTAGCTCGGGAACAGATAAATTAGATGCTGCATTTTGAGTAGCTGCCTGGTATTTTTGAGCTGCAGCGCCAAGCTGACTAACCTGCAGAACACAAATTACAACAGTCAGTCAAACATGACTGGTGCCACAGAAATAACGAATTAATAATTAGATCAATACCCTATCAACTGGATACTAAATGCTAGTAAATAATAAAAACTAGATTTATTTTGCCATGCAATATACCCTTCAACTATATCACATAAATATTAAAAAGCCAATAAATAATTAACAAGTTGAAGGTTTAAGGGGGGGGAGTAAAATAGGACTATAGAACGTCAAGTTATTCCAATATAACATGATGCATACGGAAAACTTCTCATGGCTCTCACAGACTGGAGAGTGAATATCAATATACCTCAGAGCAATACATTTTTTTACCACGAGATATATTGGCAGCTGCAGATCATTTAGTTGGAATGGCCACTTGGCAATATGAATCATTTTAAAAATAAACGTATTTGTTCTGTAATGGATCTCTTACATGACAATTCGGATTGGCTCTGGTTTGTTTATAAAATGTAGTTAAGGGAACTATATGCAGAGCAATGAGCCATAAATTGATACCGACTCCTCAAAATTTGGTACCGTCAACTTCCTTAAAAAACATTATGAAAGTACAAAAGCTAAGTAGCTCCCACAACCTCTAAATGATGGAATATTAGTAGGTATCCATAAAGGTAAAGCCCTGAACATAACTTTTATTTTCCCATTTCTCACGTAGAAATAGGAATTCCAGAAGCAAATCTAGTACAAAGAATATCATAATCTCTATGCATATTTATAATAATACACGACTTTACCTCCTTTTCTGTGAAAATATTTTATTTTGAAAAGAGTTAACTGTTGCTAAACAAGATAAAACAATCAAAGTATCAACTCAGCCAACTAAGTTGGTTTGGTTTAACAGAAGTTCCAATCAAAACAGATTGTGATCAGGAATCAAAAGCACCACAGAAGAACTTCTCATAATACAAAGTGGAATTGTTTGATCAATTACCTGAGGTATCAATAATCTTCGAGGGATAAGCTCTTCGTGTCTCCGAGCACAAAATTCCCAAGAGCATATCTGAAAGGGGTGGAAATAAAAGATTGGAAGGATAAGAGACATGATAAATAAATAACAGTGCCTCAAGAGAAAAAGCCTTTTGTTATGTATAACCTTGAGATCTGGAGAGAAAACTATCCGAAGTTGACCATCACGAACAACTCGAAGTTGCTCAAAAACACTTTCTTGTATTGCTTTTGCATAGTCCAGAACAATTTGACCAGATGAATTCTGATACTCTCGAGGCATATCAACGTAGAGAAGTTCTTCCAAAGTACCACTTTCATACTTGATTTTGAAAAGCCTGGGAAGAACCTCCGCAGTTGCTTCTGGAAGAACAGTACCAAAAAATAATCAAATAAATGTATAAATAAAGATAACCAATAGTGTGATGGAAATATTAAAAGCAAGAACCTGTTTACACCAATTCAAACTTAGCAATAAATAGAAATCTAACCCATGCACTACAGCAAGAAAGAGTGAACAATAAAATTTTGATAATGTAGCAACGTACCAAAACCACGTCCTGGCTTTCGATTACATATCTCACAGTGCCACACGTCCTGCAATATTTACAAAAAAAACTAAAGCTGAAACAAAGAACTTGAAACATAACATTAAGATAACAGCAAAGATGAAAGACTAAGAAACATACAGAAATCCTCAAATGATTGATCTCATTTATTATACTAAAGATACCAAGAAAAATGAGATTAAGAGGATTTCGGACATTTTTGTAATCATTTAACGTGCAGCAAGTTCTCTCAAGCAGCAGACCTGAGGAAAAACACCGGTTGTTTGCCGACCGCTTCCATACATCGAAACACACCATTTCTTTTTGGCATTAGGAGCAAAGTACTCGGCAACAAATTTTCTCCAGAATTCAATGTTGTTGCCCTACATTAAAAGAAGGAAATTAGTAATGCTATTGTACTACATACGCTAACATAGATTATCCATACTAAGAAAATCTTACTTCAGGTCTGTGTTGTTGCTGATACATGTAATGTGTCAGACGCCGGGCACACGTCCCAGGTTCATATACTGGTTTCACAGGTGGTCTCAAAGCCAAATTCTGCTGTTGAAACTGCTGCGGCAATTGGGGGCGTTGCTGAGGCATTGCTTTCCAGAGTTGCTGTTGCTGATGTTGTTGTTGTAGTTGCAGTAGTCTTTGTTGCTGCAAAAGATTGATTTGCGCAGCAGTAGCAGCTTGGGAGGGCTGCCGCGACATGTGGAGGAACTGTTGTTGCTGCTGCTGTTGCTGCTGTTGATGGAGAAACAAAGATTGTTCTGAATGCTGGGGTTCCATCTTCACTGGTGCCAAGCTTCTCATAGTCTGTATTTGCTGTGGTTCCAATTTTACTGGACCAAGATTTCTCACTGATTGCAACTGCTGTTGTGGCTGTTGTTGTCCATGTTGATCATTGGTTACCTGTGGCTCCAACTTGATGGGTCCAACACCAGCTAACCCTCCTCGAATCGATTGAAATTGTTGATGCTGTTGCACCTGCTGGGTGTTGTGAGGGGCAGAGAACTGTTGCATTTGCTGCTGACCATGCTGGAAGTTGTGAGATTCAAGTTGTTGGGACTGTTGTGGTTCTGGCAATAGCTGGTTACCAGAAGGATTAGAAAATTGCTGACCCTGAATTTGACCAGATGAAGCAGGGTTCACCATGTTTGATGGTACATAAGATGATGGAGCGTTAAAACCCATTCCATTGCCAACAGAAAGATGATCTGACTCAGCCCCAGAATCAATCCCTGCGCGCTGGCTATTTCCAGGACCAGAAAGCCCCGAATTGGGACCCCCCATTTCCAAAAGACTGATTAAGGAGGGAAGAGACATTGGGTACATTACCGAGCATATTCATGTTATTAAACTGGGTACGGGGTGATACAAGTGAAGGGAAAGCTGGTTGGGAAGGCAGAGGACCCCCTTGGCCTCCTAACATTCCTGAATTTGATCGCAAAAGTGAGGGTGAAACAGACTGGGCACCACCAATAGGGGTGGGCGGCCCCGACGGTACCATATTTCAAGAATCACAATCTATAAATCAATCTCCAAAGTACAATTATCTAAAACAACATAAATAGAATTCAATAAACTACAGTTATACAAAAAAGCATGAAAAGGCGGGCATAGAGCTCAAGACAGTTAGCATTTCAGCTCCATATCCAACAGCAAAGGCTTCATTGTCCTTATTGTGCACCAATAGAAATGGGCAAGTTTTGTGCCTGAGCATATGGTGTTGAGTTCTACCATACACAAGACACATACCAAAGACAACCAAAAGCAAGGAACAACCTTTGATTCTGAACATTCTACAATTGCGGTGTCTCCGCAAGAGGAGCAATACTCGAACGGCTTTTGCATGGATCTCTGTGTAATACAAGAATTTTTAGATCGGCAGCAATTTTAACCATTTTAAAGAAACTTGTAATTAACAAAGGAAAATTGAACTTAAATTGCAAATTAGAGCTTAAAAAACCCAATACTGTGACATAAACCAGCCAAAAACCCTAATCGAAACAGCCTAAAATCAACTTCAACCAAATACTAAAACAAACCGAAATCTCCAAAACCCACAAAATAATAGAAATTTCATCAATAAAAGAAACACATCAAAAACAACTTATACATCCAAGCTCAAATTTCAAGTTTCAACCTCAAAACCCACAAAAGCATATTACAAAAGCCCTAAAAATTATGGCTTTATAAAAGCAAAATAGACTAATGGTCAAAATATCACCCAAAAAGTTAAGAAATGCTAAAGAAAACAACTAAAAGCACCTTGATCAATGCCTAAACGCCATAAATCAATCATCCTCAGGTTGATACGAGTGAAAATAAAATTAGTGGGTTTGGAAGAAAATGAAAGTAAGAGAAAAGGGTCGAAGCGAAAGAGTTAAATGACTTACCAGAGTTGAAATTGGACGAGTCTTTACAAATCTTCCAGAGATTTTAATCAAAACTCAAAACACAAAAACAGAAGCAAAGAATTCAACAGCAATCAGGACTTTTATCTTCTCTTTTTTTCTGCTGCTTCTTCGTCAATATATTGCACAATGAATATTATCCGTCAAAGAGAAGTTTTTCTAGGGTTCTCTTGCTCTGCTCTTCGATCGAATCTTCTTCACTGTGGTTTATGTTTTTGTTTACTTTTTATTATTTTTCTGTACTCAGTTTGCTCCGTTCTTCGCTGTATTCAGAGAGAGAGTGTGTAGAGTGAGAAAGAGAGTATGTCCTTGCGGACGTCAAATTTGCATTCGATGGTATTGAATTTTCTTCATTCCTTCTTTACCTTTTCTCTTTCTCTCTCTTCTCCCTCCCCTTGAAATGAAGTCAAATGCTATTCTCTCTCTTTCCTTATGTTGATGTTATGTTGTTATGAGTACTACATATGTGACATGCAGACATAAGATATATCATCATCATCATGTATGATGCTTCATGGATTATTTGAAATGACACTTAATTGGAGTTTTTTTACCAAATTGCCCAATAGCTTGGTGTTGGAGCTCCTTCTGTGTTACTACTCACACCATGGTAAGGTACACAATTATTTAGCCACTATCGTGCAAAATATTTCCATATTATTTATTTTTTTATTTTATACAAAATTTCATGAACTCTGTACAAAAAAATTAGTTACGATTTTTTTTATTTATAATTCATTCATCTTTCTATTTGAGTGTAAGGTATTTGAGATACCAAGTTGAAATTAACATTTGTATTTCGGTTTGGTTCACAAGTTCTTACAATAATTAAAATATTGAATTAAGAAAGATTAACTGAATTAATTGGTTTTTCTTGAGATTAATATAGCTAAATTTAATTAAATTGCATTTATACTAAAAAAATAACTTCTTTACATGTAAAATGAATTATATTGCATGTTTAATGCTATAATTATATATTTTTCCAAAAAAAATATTTTTAATATATATCAATATTATAAATAAAAGCATACCAACTCAACACTCGTAATTATAATTGTTATCGTTCTTATATTTAAATTATATTTCATATAAATGATAAAATGAACATATATAAAACATGATTTGAAATAAGCATATTAAGTCAAGTTTTGAGGGATATAAGAATGAAGAGGGTAATCAATAATCATGTATGATTGTGTAGACCAACTTTTGGACAAAACATTTATGTTCAATCGTTTAAATAAGTCTTTCTCCAAAGTTTTAATTTGTTATGTGCGGCTATACTTATTCTATCGATAAATTCATCTATCTTTTCACTTGTTAGGGGGATACTATTTAAAATCAAATCCGATTTGATGTTATTTGGGGTTTTGTCCATATATCCCATCAAATATCAAATTATATCCCATGCGTTTGATTGCTACAATATACAATGCATTTCACACTATATCCAATGTCACCTTATCATATCCAATACCTGTTGTACAAGTCATTGACAAAAATTTACAAAAAAAAATATTACTATAACACCACCATCTCATTATTTAAAAATGTAAATTGAAGTTACTTTTAAGATTATTAGGTTTTATATATAAATTATGATTTTTTTTATTAAATGTGAGACATGGGTTTTCGTAATTATAATTATTTACAATTTTTTGTTTATTTTTTATTAAAATATCAACCCTTAAAAGAATGTGCAACGCATATAAGGTCACATGTGATACAAGTCCAAACAATTACATCAAATTTAATTTCAATGTAAATGATAAGGTGATGTTGGATATTATAATAAATACAAGTGAAAATTATAGTATTTAAAAATACAATGTCGAATTGATATTTCAGTACTGAAAATGTAATGCATTTGTACCATAAAATTCTGATTACATAATAAAAGAGATATGATTTATTTTATTTTATTTTTTTGTAAAATCCCAAATTGAGTTCCATCCAAACTAGAAATCTTTTAAGTTTGTGAAATCTTAATAAATAAACTTGTAGCACTTTTTTCTTCTTCTTTTTTAAATCCCAAGATTGAGTTCCATCCAAACCATGAATCTTTTAAGTTTGTAAATTCTTAATAAATCCTTATCAAAATTAGACTTACAAATGAACCTATTTCAAACTAATATCATGATTAATTTTATAATAAATTAGATTAACTTATCTGAGATTAGTCTATAATTACACTTACCTCGTTTAATTTTTAAATTATACATTTACTTCATCATCGTTGATCTTTTGTTAGTCATCTGTTAATCAATTGATCAAAATCCAGTTAAACTTTTACCACCTCATCAAAAATTTATTGAAAACCTGATTTTATCTTTAATAATTTCAAAATTTAGTCGAAGTTTTGATACTACTTGGGTAAAAAGTTTGACTGGATTTTGAAATTATCAATGGTAAAGTCAAGTTTTTAATCAATTTTGATGAGTTGGCATAATATTTGACTAGATTTTGAACAATTGACTAATAAAAAAGTAATATATTTTGAAATAAATAATTATATATTTTAAAAAATAATTGAGATAAATACAATCATAGACTAAAAGTAAGTAATATATAAAAAGTAAAACTCATAGGACAATTTATAGGATATATCCAAAAAAAAGTAACTGGTCATATCCATTCCATCAATTAAATGATTAATATCTTATTTTAATTTGGAGCAATGAAATATCATACTGATAATTCATAAATGTGGATAAGAGAGGGATATTGGAATTTGAAGTTTATTTTCCTCTTCTGGGAAAAAAGTCAAAAAGATAAATCCAAAATAAGTAACAGATCATACCCATTCCATTAGTGAAGCACGTGCAAAGATTACTTCCGAATTTCCAATAAGAAGTGCACGAGGATGTACTGGATCAGTGCCTTTCCGTGTACACACACTATTGGTTCGTTTAAGTGTCTCAATCATAGCCGTTGAGTAGTTTATACGTTATTGCCATAATGAGATTGTTTTTTTTTTCTTCTTTTAATTTTATCATTTTCCCCTTGGCTCTATTGCCACGTAAAGAAAGGTCTTTTCAACGACATTTTATCGTTTGCCATTAATACCTTTAAATGAAAAAAAATTATTAATAATAATAATTATATCAAAATTAAAAAAATTAAATATCAAAATTATTGTTTAATTTATCTATATTTATTAGTGAATTTTTTTGATTTAATGATAATTTCCACGAACCTGATTCTATGGCATCACACTCAAAATAACAATTACAGTAGAAACGATTCTATTTATAAGGCTCTATTTTCTTATATGGAATACATGTAAAAATAAAATGGTATATTTATCTGTAATTTTAGTTATATTTAATAATAAATTATAACATGGTAACACGAGGGAAAAAAAATTCTCAATATAAAATGTAGGAAGTGACTTCTTACATTGCTAAACATTTTTCATAAAAACCACGTTTCTTTGGGATTCTAAAATTCCAAAGTCACATTTTTTAATTTCATTCAATGATGTGTGCATCACTGAAAAAAAAATATATCAAATCTAAATATCTTGTATGGAGAATTCGAAAATAACCACTAAATTAAAAGATTTGATTACGATGTGTTTAATCCAATTTATTTGTTATTTTTCTTATTTTAAACGCGTATGGTGAAAATATTGTAAATTAAACGATAGAATTGTTTGTGATCAAATCATTGTATTATTATAAATATATTATAACATTGCTTCAAATAAAAAAATAATGCACTATCTCACACAAAGCTGCAAGCTTGACATATCCATCATCCTACAAACTGCTCGTCATACAATCATGTCTGCGAAGACAAAGACGTTGTGTCATCCTCTTCTTCGTTGAATAATGTGAAGATTTCCGCTAAGCATAATTTGATCCATAAACTTAGAGAGTTGTTATAGTTTGATCCCTAATAAAAGTCCAAATTGAATCTTACAGGGCAAGTCAATGTATTGTTAACTCTTATACACTGATTTGTCATTTATGTGTTGAACATTGAAGTTATTTCATCATTCTCACCCAAACAAAACATGTGTAGAATACTGTTTAAATTTTCGTTAAATTCTAATGGTACTTTTAAAATATGATCTCCATTAATAATTTTAAGGAAGTGTTGAACGTTGATTGTAAAAATTAAAACTTGGAGGCTAGAGTTGAGAACATGGTAAAAGTAAGTACAGGACCCAACTTTGCAACCAAAAAAAACCCCAAAAGTGAAAAAAAAAATATCTAGTAGTCATAAATAATGTTTGGGATTCTCCTATTTTTGCACTTTTCACCAGATTGACGGTCGAAAATGAACTTCTTCCGGTCTGTTTCGTGCCAACCCTAAAAGCATGATTTTGGGACAGGGGGACAGAAGACTGACTTTAGCCATTCCGTTAATTGTTTGTTTCGTTCTCTGTTTTTTTTAAGATATGTGTACAAGGTTAAAATTGAATCAAATTTTTATAGAATTATTTGAGATCGAATTTAATTAAAGTTCGAGTTCGAGTTCGAACTCAGACTCGATAAGCAGCTCAGGGTCGAATACTTTAAAGTTCGATTCGAGATGCTCTCAAACAATTCGATAAAGTATTATTGAGTTCAAACTTAAACCAATATTGATTTAATAATTTTATTTATTAAAATTAAAATTAAAATTTAGACTCGAGCTTTAGCTCGAATGGATAATCCAAAGTTCAGGTTCAAGTTTGAATAGATTCGTTTGTTATCGAGTTTGAGCCTTCATAAAATATATCGAACTCGAGTTTGAGTCCAATTTTTATACTCGATTTGAAGTCGAGCCTGTTTACTTAAACTCGAATTAAACACAAATACTTTAACATTTAAACTCGAGTCCATTCTTACTTACATGGCTGCATGTCCACGTGTAACTATATACATATTCGTTTACTCACAACGTTGGGCCTAGCACACATGAGTTTTGCCTAAATGACCCATAGGTCCATTTTCTATTTATGTACTACTTCCTTTTCTTTTCATTTTTTTCTACTCTTTTTTTATTTTACCACTCTCCTTTTTTTTCCTCATTTTAATCTCTATTATTTCTATATTTTTCTTTTTTTTAACCAAAGATAACAATATTTCATTATTTTTCTTAAACAAAATAATATTGAAAGGTCACACAAAATATACATGACATAATATTTTATTACAATATTTTTATTAAATGTAGCATGCAAAAAATTAGTCATATAAGCCACCAATATATTATTATTAGCCAATTTTCAGTTTTGACAAATTATATCTATCAAATTGGATAAACATAAAGTTATATATTCAATCAAAAGTAAAAACGATCAAAATGGCAAAAAAGAAAAAGAAAAAGATAAGTACATCACTATATATTCAAAATTATTTCGAGTTATTCTTCACAAATTACTTTGAAAAAAGCTTAAACAATAACACAAAAGCTTGTAAAAAAAGATAAAAAAAAAAAGATGACACCAAACAAAATAACAAACTATGATAACGTGTTATTGCTATTATAAAGTTTCAGATTTAATTTCAATTATAATATAAATTATTTATTTAATTTATATATTATTTTTAATATAAATAAATTATATTAATATTATAAATTTTTATTGTGATCACCTAAATCATCCTATGCCCTCCGAGATGGGACTAATGGGATAAGCTAGGCCAAAAGATTTTACAGTGATATGAAAAGACAAAAATGCCATATTAGCACACAGACAGGTGAAGTCGCAGTGTACAATGTGCTGCTGTCAACTGAATCATTTCCAATGATGAATATATAGCCCACATATTCCCATATCTTTACTGAATGTATCAAATAACGTATGTACCCCACCCTATGAATCAGACAAAGTAAATACTTTCAAACTTAAAATATAGAAAGGGGTAGACTGAACAAGTAAGAACCCTACAGGATCATGCGCAAGGCAATCTTACTGATTTTACTGTATCCCCACTGGTCGGCCACCATTAAAAAATATGGACAATGATTAATTAAAAATGGTTTATATTATTGTTTTTGACTAATAATTAATAATATTAAAATTAAAATATTGATTTGAAGATTGACATCAAAACCAATTTTACAAGCTAGAGTCAACAAAGATTTATCACGTGTCAGTCAAGGTCACGCATTGGCTGGCTTTGAGTAGAATTACTAGACGGATTCTTTGGATTGGTTTGATCTGTTTTAGTATTTTAAATTTATTCAAAATTTTATTAGTAGTTTTAAAAAAAATTATTGATGGTATTATTTTAAATTCTACGTTTATTTAAAAGTAGAAAGAATTTGAGTTTGAATACGATAGATTGATTCTAAAGTTGATGAAATTATTTTATGTTAACACGAAGATTCTCATTTTTTTTATATATCAATTTGTTCATCAAAATATTAAATAGGTCATAAATTAAGATGATTTTTGTTTTTACGTGCAAATTAAATATAAGTTCACTAGCTAAGTACATCCATATATACTAGTGTTATGTATTCATATTAGTTTTTAATATTTACATTTAGTTTTTTTTTCTATTTTCTACTTTTTCTCCAATAGATAGTTCTTCTATACATGTTGTTTTTGGATTTACACATAATACATATTTTAGAAAAAAAACATGTTTAACTTTTTTCTAAATGATAATTAAATTTTCCTTCTTTTTTTATTCAGTGAAAATTTGTTGGGTTTATAGCTACACAAAAAGATGTATTAATCATCTCTCTTTTCATATCATTCAATCTTTGATATAAGCGAGATTAGAATTCAAATTTCGTGTGTGACAACAAGCGAAGTAGACAAATGATTTTATTAAGTTAGGTTGACACCAACAAAATTTTCCGTGTAACTTATACTGCATCTTTAACTTCTCTTCGCATGCACTTGCCGTCTTATATAATATTGTTGAGTATCGATACTTGTTGCTGTCTTACAAAACATACAATTTTTTGTCTTTGGAACTCCACTCTTAGAACTTCGTTAATAATATAAAGGGACTCAAAATAATTTTTTTATTTCACAACTATCTAACACCATTTTATTGACTAAAGATCTAAAATGAATGAATCGATATCAGTTCTTCCCAACGCTTGTAGTTAATACTATAAACAAAGTTATTTAAAGTTAAAACCAAAATGTAAACAACATATGGTACACGGGTTTAGCTTATATCATTTAGCCCACTCTTATTAAAAGATAAGAACATCTCATTTACTTTTAATTACAAAAAAGACGTATCTTTATTTTAAATAATTAGCGGTTAAGATTTATCGATAAATATTGTTTGGATCAAAATATCACTTTACCACATAGCAAAGTGGGAGTATTTTTGAAAAATTATATTTTTCAAAATTTAATAATAAAAATAAAAAATCAAGCATATATTATTCATCGGACTCATCCCTCACTGGCATGAACTTTCCAATGGTACTAAAGCTTCTTTTTTTTTTATCTTCGATTGTCTTGGTACCATAAAAAAACTCTGAAAGCAAGAAAATTAAATCAATAATTTTGTTCATTTACCAAATTATCCTATTATTTGTATATACTTCAACAATTGAATGTATCTTCTGTAGTAAAAGAGAAAGAGATGTCAACCTCAACAGATTAGCTCAACTAGTAAATTGGCTTCAAGATTCTCTTTAAGGTTACTGATTCGAGTCCCCTGGTGATTAAATCGCAAGGTTTTTTTTATAAATTTTTTAGATTAAGCGTGGATAATATGCTTTTAATCTACCCAAAGAAATGGACTTAGAACGATACGTACAAAAGTAACCCCTTGAAAAAAAAAGTCATTTGATAAAAAGGGTAAATGATAAATGCAAACAATATGTTACTCGTTCCTTAATTGCAATATTGAAGTTTATTTTGGAAACAAAGAACACATTATCCACAGACAGAATTTGTGATAGTGATCTATCAAACCCACTAAATAATAATGTCCAAAAGACCCCCCAACCTTTGTCCCAATTCCCACACCTTTTGACAAAACCCAAACAAGCATGAGCTATATAGTCTTCTGTCCTCGTAAAAAGATCATACTTTAGTTGCCATGTAAATAAAGCCACGCTTATCTAAAATTTACTTCAGGTTTCTATACAATTTTATTTATCCACCTAATTAGTGAAATTGTAGTTTCCCTTTTCTAACATAAATATTTAATAATATTTTATTAAAAATTATATTTCGATTACTCAAAAACAGTTTTTTATGTCCACAAATTTTAACTATTAAAATATATTCTTTCTATAATTATAGTAGTATAAAAAATATCAAAACGTTTTTTTTCAAAAACTATTTTAGCTAGAAATTGGCTAAATTGGTACCTACTCCAAATAGTCTTTTAAGGCAACAAAATTAATAGAGTAACTAATTTTCACTGCATTAGGTATATTACTCATTTAATGTGAAATTCAATAGTTTCATGTACCCATATAAATGTTTAATGCATAGGAAAATCGAATAGTTTCACCAATAAATCCCAATACAACGGCTTACGCGTACAACAGTACAAAAATTAAAGGAGGCTTTTAAGTTCTTCGCATTTAGTTTCTTTAGATTCCCATTTTTTTTATAAAAAAATTATTCTGTAATTTGTTTCTTTGAATTTGTAATAAAACAAATATAGATTGAATCGCAATATTTATCCAAGGATAGAGAAACAAATATATAATAATTTTGTTAAAGAAAATTGTTAATGTCAAAAATCTATCATGCAATCGAAAAGTTGGGTTAAGATACCTAGGCGTGCAAAGACAAAAGAAACTTTAAAGAATCACCGGATGAGGGTTTAAAGAGTAAGAAAAATCGAGAGTTTTGAAAATGAATTGAACGTATACCTTTGATAATGAAATTCATTTTATATAGTGTTTAAAAATAGAGTTTGATTAAGAAAGTGATTGATATCAAGTATCATAATAGGATCAAAATTTCTATAGATTGAAGTGTTCTGATAAGACTAGAGTTTTCATAAGCTAGAGCGTCCATAGTAGGATTAGGATTCTTGTGTGAAATTATTTTTATGCCATTTGCCACATATAACTATTCGATCGGTTGCTCTGTTTTGTTTATAAAATTATTTTTTTGCCCTTCAAAAAAGTGTTACGTGTCATTATGTTTTCTCTTATATTAAAAATCAAAAAGAGATCTTGCTTTTATTATAAAAATGTTAATTATATTCTTAATTAAATGCAATATCCAATGTAATTCATTACATATATTGTACATTTATTATTGGAGGTAATTATATGCAAATCAAATGCAACTCTCCAATTAATCACTCTGATGTTGTGTGTAATTTTATTGACGGTTCAAGCATGCAAAATAATTAATTAAATTAATATTATATGGACTGCCCCGGCCGCCAAAAGCAATTTTATCCATGCCCTTTGACAAAATTCAATTTTTATAACTTACTATTGGCAAACAAACATGATTTTTTCATGTGTCATATAGAGGGTGACCCGTGACCACATTACTATATAGATTTGGCATATTAAAATAATTACATTCTTTTTGAACTTTGGAGACATTTTGTTGGCCTAAACTTTCTGTATCTATAGATTTATGTTGGTCTTTTTTCTGCATTTTTTTATATTATGTTCATTATTAATAAAAAAATATGATCAACGTAAGTATCATTATGTAGTTCTAAAAATTTGGTATTTTTTTAAAACTGAAGTGTGTAATCAATCTTGTATATAATCATTTTTTTCTTTTTTTTCTGTGTATATATTTATCGATTAAACCTCTCCCTCCCAAAAGACCAAAGGGTGGCTACTCCAATGTATTTGCAAAAGAAAAAAGACAATTTACCTTATATGGTATAAATATACTTTTAGTAATAAAATTTGTACAACACATATTTTTAGTGATAAAATTTTGTTTTTACCATAAAAACATGTATAGGTAAGGCAAATTATTTATTTTTCTCCAAAAACGCTGTAGACTCCACCTTAATAAAGTCATTGCCTTTAACATTAAAAAAAAACACTCTAATCACCGATGAAATCATCTTTAAATGCACCATAAACTTCACCTTAATAAAATCTTTATTTGTTTTCAATTAAAAAAAACACTATAATCAACAACAAACTAATCGATCCTGTGCTTTGGCATGCATGCGCAAAATTATTAAATAAAAACCTTAGAACGTTACATGGCCTAAATAAATAATAATAATATTGATACCACTGAAATAACCACCCTTAAACAATGTCGTATAAATCGGGACACATGTCAGACAAGAAAATTTTAAAATTTAAGATCATGAAATTAATATTTGACAATAACAAGTGTCGAATTGCTAATAGACTTTCGTTGTTACCATTTTGGTGTTTTGTTCTTGTGGTAAGATGTTTTTGTCTATATCTAGTCCGCAATTTGTTTTTTATAAGAAAGATGGGAAACAAAAGACTAGCCCCTAGGAACCGAATGCCTATAACATCATCTACCAACAATTGACCCAGACCAAAGGGAGACTTACAAAGGTTTGCAACCCCTCTTGATTATAACCAAACCTGGCCAAAATGTCGGCACAACGATTCCTTTCACGCAGAGTGTGAACTATTGAACAGTAAAGAAAGTTAGAGGCTAACGATTTATAATCTTTAATGATCAAATAAAAAAATTAATATTTTTTATTTAATGATAAAAATAATTTTGATTCAAGAAAATTCCATAAACCAAAGTTTAGATAATATATTTTTTTTAATATCTTGCCAGTAGCATTGATCTAAATGGAGTAGATTATACAAAAGGGCAAAAATGGAAGAGAAAAAGGTTATGAAGGTAAATTCACGTAGCTTCCTAAATTTGACGCAAGTGACCCCACATGGAGAAGAACTCCAACAAAAAAACCCTAACCACTGCAAAAACAAACATAAAACATCCCGTCGCAAATGATACACACATGCATACACATATGCATGTGACACATAAATCCAAATACACGATAATAGAATTGGCATGACATGACATATATGACATGATGTATCATGTGTGTTTGATATGTACATGTATTGGGTCACTTGTTACGTGGAATTTAACGGAAAGAGCACCGTTATTGAGAGAAAAAGGCATAACGGCCGTTTAAAAGCTTAATATATCAGCTCAGATGACAGTTGGACCCTGACCTTCAGTGCTTCAAAAGAAGATTCTTTCTCTCTGTGAAATATAATATATTTTTGAGGTCCGATTCAGTATATCCCAAGCTACGATATTATATTGCAACTATAGTGCATCTGTGCTGCTTTTTGTATGTGATAACAAATCAACAAGTGATTAGCGTAGTGTTTAGTGCAATCCTGTGGGCTGGGTAGAGGAGTGAGTGTATGGTGAGACTTAAGAGGAGGACGCTGTATAAAATTTGGGGATTAATTAATTGTGTGGCTCGCGATGCACTGGAGATAAAGTACAAAATTTTCCTGGGATTAGTGTGAGGTGTTAGCATGGAAAGGGATCTACGTTATTAACTTGCGTTTGCAAAATGGATATTTTAAACGGTGGTGATGCAACGGCGGAATATAACGACTAATCAGTCTATCTTAATATTAAGAGAGATTGTACAGTGAATCGATCTCTAAATATCACAGGTTGCATTTCAACTTTTTTAAAAAAACAAAAAAATAAAAATTCATACGGAGCCCAACCAATACGTGGATCCATCACTTGTTTGATTGGAAGGAAAATATCCTATCAATTCCATTGATGGAGAAACATTATTATTAAAATATTTTGAGTAAATTTTATTTTGTCATTTTATTTTTCTTTTTTCTCATCTTCCTATTCCTATTCTTTTTCTCTCTCCTACCATATTTGTCTCGCAGCACCATACCGCGCACTGTTATGAAAGATCTACAGTGCCACGTCACAGATCTATCACTCACAGCAATTTTATTAACCGATCTACTCTCAACCTTTTGCGCACTGCCATGAAATTAAGGTTTTAAAAATAAAATTGAGTAAAATTATAATTTTTTTCAACCGTAAAATTATAATAAAATTTATTTTCATCCAATTTCACTTCAAGGCATTACTAGCATGTGTTCAAATTACATGTAAATTCTAACTGACAAGATTTTTATTAATTATTTTGAAAAAAATGTAGGACGTTGATTAAAAATATTAAAAATTAAAAACTCAAATTGAAAATATGATAAAAGTTATAGTATAATACAATAATATAATAAGACCAAGGCAAAACTTATGGAAGCCCAAAATTAGGGCCCATTTTAAGGCGGTCTATTTTGGTGAATTATTCATGTGTAGAAAGTTTACTCAAGATTAACATCCACTGGGCCTAAGTTGCATTTAGGAGTCTAAAACCTAATGCTGAATACTTTATGGCAAAGGCAGTTGGTAGTTCTAACTTTTGGATCATGTTTGGAAGAAATGAATTTTTTAAATTTTATAGAATTTATTTGTAATTTTAAAATTATTTTATTTGAAAAAAAATGAAATTTATTTTGAGATGGATTTACTATCGAATTTTAATTAGCTTGTTATAAATTCTATAAAAATTGATAGAATTTACAAATAAATTCCACAAAATAAAAAAGAAAGTTATATTAACTCAAATACTCTATTCCCTCCGCCCCTCTCATTTTTTGAGTTTATTTATTTATTTATTTCAAACATTTTAAGCATGAGAATTCAAATGAATTCTACAATTTAACGTAAGAAAATCAAACATAAAAATTCATTCCAATTTATTTATATATATATTTTTAATTCATTTGAATTTTTTTTTTATTTGGTTCCAAACGGAAGCTTATTCTCATTTCCTACTTCATATATATATATATATATACTTTGTGAATAAATACTAATGATAATTTTGAAATAAATCAATACAATTTGACGAAGGAAAACTATATGATTGTATTCGGGAAAAATTCTTATGTACTTGATCTGTAGAATTTTCCTGGACCGTACTCTCCATCATCATATAGAAAGAGAGGTCAAAGATAATTTTTCTTTTTCTCTCTCCGTTTAATGGTAATAACTATCTATGGTCTAAGAAAATCTCATTAACCTAGTCTAAAAAAAAAATCTCTCATTTTTTAGCAGTTACGTATGAATTTTTTATTTGCTTCTTTATTGATCATCTTGCAACCTCAGAAACTGAACAATTTCAAAACTTAATTGATTGATCGTAAAAGTTACATGGAACCATGATCAGTAAAGGATAGGTGCGTAGATATATAGATTTTCCATGTAACAGACAACTGCCTAGCTAGCAAGCTATAACAACCGGAGAAAAAGAGAAACATTTTGGAGAATACACCATAATCATAATTTCCTGCAGCATTCCTAATTGGCTCTCTCAGTCTTCATCAGTATCCAACATCAGATCCCAACTTGGCTTCACTGCATTCCTAACTGGTTCCAAACCCTAAAATTAACCACCAAAATTCGATCATTAATTAGTTTTTATATATATATATATATATGGTCCTATCTTTGATTATAACAAAGTTATCAATGATATTATGTTATGATCAATGACCAACAAAGTAGTGTTAGCGGAATCTCAAAATAACCTTTCACTTAAACAACTAATTAAAACTGACAATTTCATTTTTTTACTGTGCCTATTCAACAATGTTTTTTAAATATCAAAACGATCATTTATCAATCATGATCTTACAGATGATATCACTCGGTTATTATCCACTGACTATTGTTTACAAATAAATGGTTATTTTGGGATTCCTTTATCTTTGCTCGTGATCAATATCATCAAAATTTTACTCGAGGAGGTGCAAGATGAACGACTATATTACTACAACTTGTGCTACTCTTTGAAAGAACAGCTCTTTAATAGGCTAAATGTACATAAGTAATTAATTATATTTGTCAAGCTAATAGCAAAGAACATAAATAAAAAAATTATATACCTTTAGAAAAATCTGCAATGCTTCCTCTGCGGTGTTATTCTTGATAACTTCTAGAGCTGCCTCCTATAACTAATTTTACCTCTATTAGTATATAAAATAACAAATCATGACATTAATCGAGATATTTACTTGAAATTAACAAGCAAATTAATTAGAAAGATAAAAGGAGAAAAGTATATATATATATATATATATATATATATATATATATATATATATATATATATATATATATATATATAGGAACTGGTGAACTACTGGTTCTCTTACCAGAGTGAGGTTGTTTTAAGATAATTATGTTGAGTTTTATTATTGTTTCTATTTTTCTAATAATGTCTGATTATTCAATTGGTTTATTATTGGTGTAGAAATATTCTACTATCGGGACAGTGGCACATGAAAGACAACAATGTCCTCACACATCTGGTTCAAAGAGTTTTGCTAGAAGATGAGATGAATATGTGAGTTAATTTGCTTCATTCATCCAATCTGTTATTTGAGATGTAGTGTATTGAGTCACAATTCGATCTTTTTTTCATACATGGTAGGAGATGACACATGGGAATGAGCCCGGGCGTGTAGAGTTTATTGCTGAAACTCATAAACGCAAGGATGTGACTTTAATTGATGATGCATCACGACAATTTATGGTATGTTTATTGTACACGAGCATGTCATTGACAACAGTCAGTGCTCTTTTAAGTTTAAAATACTATAGAATCACTTATAAAAAAAATGCTAAAGAATGACTTATTGGTTGGGAAACCTTGCTTGAGACACATAAAGAGTTACTATACTGTTTGAGTTGCAGTTTTATGTTTTGAGCGTTGGTTGTTTACTGGGAATAAAAGTATATCCATGAGCATCTAGGACGATGATAAATTTGCTTTCATATAGTATTTTATTGAATGAAGGAAATCAGTGCACTTGTTCGAAGGTTAGTTGTTTGTTAATGTGTATTGGCAGCACTCTATTGTTATGGTCTCCTTTAGGCCAGCCTTACCGTAGTTTGATACGATAGATGTTGTAATCAAGGAACATAGGTGGCTAAGACACTAACATTATGCTTATTGTTTCCATAGCATGCGCATATCTATCTATTTAATTTTTGCTAGTGTCTTGCTGCATTTATTTGGCTTCGTGTGTTTAATTCCTTTGTTTTTTTAAAGAGATTAGTTCTGTTGTGTTGTTCCTCTTGATTGGAGATTTGCTACAATGTTCTTCTCACTAGTTTTTTGTTGCATTTTGTCAGCTGTGTGTAAGTGTTGCAGTTGATTGAGTCTTCATTGTTTGCAAGCATTGTATTGGCAAATTCCACAAGTTTAAATTCATTTTTTATTGAGGGTGAAAGAGTCTCTGTTTTGGTGTGGCATCTGGTTGATTATTAAGTTGATTGATTATCACTGTTGATATTATTGGTGATTTAAATGCGATATACTTAATACTAGTTGTGGGATGCTCATTTGTTCTATCTTGGGATGGATCACGGTTATGGTTAGACAGTAGCTAGTGCTTAAGATTGTAGGAATTTGGGATACAAGTGTGTTCTGTTGCTAATGTTCGTCTTCTGGCATGGGTGCTTAATCTAGAATGGCTTTGATCTTTGCTCCTGGTTTCTGTAACCAAAGGGAAGTCTAAATCTGTACTCAATTTTAATTCAAAAATAAATTTATATTTATGATTTAAAAAAAAACCTGCAATTAAAATCTTTTTTTTCTGATATATTCATTTTTTTCAAATATATTCTTCTTTAGAATGTATTACTTGATTGATTGTATGCTCTGTTTTTTTTTTATATGAAAGAAATGCAAAATTTTAATTGTAGAGTTGCATTTAAAAAGAATACACGTGGAATGCATACATCTATAGCTTACGCATGCAAAGAGATAAGAATCTATTAAACTTTAAAATCTTGTCTGGAAGCTTGTCAATGCTAACTATGTTGCCTTTTAGGCTTTAAAATGGTATTTTACTGTTAGGTTTGGTGAAACAACATAAATATAAGTGGCTGGCACTTCCTGGTTTAGTGAAAAAAACCTCTTATGTTCCCCAAAATAATATATGGAACAAAAGCAACATGCTAGTGCAATTTTGGATTAAATTTTTTGTTGCACCATGACTGACCTTTTGTTTTCATTTTTTCGTATATGAAGTGAATTTATTAATGTCTTTCCTAATTTAAGCTTTAGTGATTAGTTCATTCCACATAAATGTTCTACAATTAAAACTCAGAAGTTGAAAAAGGAGAGGATCAATATCAAGAGTGGTTTGGCATTTGACAAGAAATGTTGAAGTTAGTGCTACAGGGGGTGCACGAAATGTTGCATCTGCTTTGAAACATTTATCACCATGTTCACTACTTGAAACTTCTTTTGAAAACCATTATAGTTAGAAGACCATGGTTTTGAAACATTTCCCTTTTCCATCCCTTTGTATTTCTGGTTGACTACTGATTGAATGAAAGCAGTTACAACTTGGTTGTGAATTGGCTACATTGTTTGGATTGTATATTAGTTTTTCTTGCAGGAGGTTTTATGGAAAAATAGGAGAGATTCTACCCGTTTTTCTATAAAATATGATAAGCATTTTTTGTTTGATGTATATTTCGCTGTAATAAGTTATTAAATATTCGGAGGAGTTTAATCTTTATTGTTTTCTAATTGTAGATGTCAGCTGAAGCTTGTGTTGCTAAACTTGTTGCAGCTTCAGGATCCTCTAATGCTAGCAATAATTTAGCAATACAAAATGAAGTCTTCATCGAGCTTATGGGTGAAGAGAGTTCCGGTCGTGTCCGAAGTCAGGGTTTTGGAGTTACACCCTCTGCTGTGTTTGGACTTTCAGCTCAAATGAGGAATGAAATGGGATACCATGGGGCTTATGTTGAAGAGATAAATAGTCTGAGAGCACAAATAGAAAAAACCAATCAACAGCATGCGCATCAGATTAAACAGTATGCGCATCAGATTGAGCAGCAGTCGCATCAGATTCAAGAAATTACAGCTAAGCACAATGATTAAATGAACAGTATGCAATCCCAAATGGATGAGCTGAAGTCTTTACTAAAACAATTGGTTAGTAGAAGACCTCAAAATTGATGTCAAGTGTGATGCCCTATGATTGTTTTTTTTTTTTGTACATGAGATGACTTTTGTACCGAGTAAAAGAATTTTTATGGATGATGATATATTTTATATATTGAAGAACATTTTTAAATTTTATGTTACATTTTATTTATTGAAGGGTTTATTTTATTGTACAATATTAAACCAAAATAATGCGAAAAAATAAAATTAAAACAGTTATATATAGCGGCACTTGTAAGCGCCAGTAAACCCAAAATACGTGAATTAAACTGTTATATATACTGGCGCTTGTAAGCGCCACAATATACCGGCGCTTACAAGCGCCGAAACAATAGACACATTGCGGAGCTTACAGAAAACGCCGGTATTTGCGCTTCGACACCATACATATCAGCGCTTACAAAAAGCGCCGAAAATTCATATTTCGGCGCTTCAAAGCGCCAGAATAAGAAAAAAAAACGCTGGCGTTAACCTTTTTTCTTGTAGTGTGCAATACACTATTTTTGCACATGAATTTGAACTCTTTAAATTTTGAGATTTAATTAAACTATTTTACAATCAAAATTTATGTATACTGTAAGTTTTATTTCACAATTATTTAATAAACATGAGTTGATCTCCAAAAGATGTTGATTGATGCAGTTGTATTTGCAGCGGTTTTAGAGGACGAAAAACCATGTATGTAAGTCTGTGGGTAGTTTTGTCAGTATTGTACCTAAAATTTCTTGGCCATATTAGAAAAGTAATCATTTTTGTTAAAGGATAATTAATCTTTCATTAATTCATCTTAAAAAAATTAAATCGAAGTTCAAAGTTGCTCAGCTAAATCTAAATGCCATGCAGTTTCTCATTTTGCTTATTGGCTACAAACTTTGAAACGGTTACAATTGAGAAGAAGGGTATACGTGGTTGTTTTTTAAGACCATGGCTGCCACGTTTTTGTCAAAAGCCATGCAAAGCAACTCTCTATCTCTCCTAATTACCATTATATATAGCGATACCATGGAGGAAAGCACTCATCACAAAAACACTCTCTGTCTCTTTCTCTTTAATTAGCTTTTGTTCATTAAGCAATGGAAAAGCAGACGCCTGCTGAGCATGAACACGAAGAGCTGTCTTGGTTGGATGAGCCCAAAACCCTAACTAAGCAGGAATATGCAAAAGCTCTTGTATGTCTAATGTACATATTTCTGTTTCCAATTTATTTCATTCGATACCGAACCACATTGTTTATTTGATCCTTAATTATTTATTTACAGGCTGCTGCCATCAATGCATTCAAGCATAGGATCAACGAGAATGCTGTGTCTGTGAGTATTTTCATCAGAAAGCTTCTGTAAATTCAAATAGAAATTCGAGATTCTTGCTCAGACTTGTTGATCCATGAAATTTTCTTTTTACCATTGTTAGATGGAGAGAATTTATTTTCGGAAGAATTTCTCAAATTCAACCTGACAAGAATAAGAAAAATATACGAAAAGAAATTATAATTATAACATTTTTATTATTTTGAATTTGTGATCATGATTATAGTAAATATGTTTTTTTTTCCTGATTAATTCAGGGAATAGCAAAGAAAGAGGAAGCTTCCATCTCAAAACCGGCCAGTGAGGAAGCTGAAGGTGAAATGAAACTCTCCGTTTAATGGAGCAGTAGTACTGTCACTCGTACGGACGTAACGTACACGCTTGGCGGCCAGTTGTGTGATGCAGTTGTTGTATTCGGCATGAGTAGCATGCCTACTTTCGTGTGACATAGCTAGCTAGCTAGCTAGTATAATAATAATAAAATAAGAGAAATGTGTGTTTGTAAGATGTAATATCTATAATAAATAAATAAATAAATAAAGAATAAACATTTGGATGTGAAATCTGTTGATATAATAGTGGTGATGTGTGTTTGTTTATGTAATGATGATTACAGGAAATCCTTTAATGGATAACTAACTCTTTCAATGTGCTTAATTATTTCAAAATGCAAACAAAAAGAAAATAATAATATTGGAGCTCCAAAATTAGTACACATCAAAAAGTATTAGCTAGAGCAAAAAAAAAAAAAAAAAAAATTTAAACATTACAAATTAAAGGCTGCTTAAATGATTCTTGAAGAATTAGTTAATTGTTATCTATTTTAAGTAATTGATTATATTTTTATTGGATAATAAATTTATCAATATATTTGTTTACATTAACAACAATATTAAATGTTTCTTGATATTTCCAATGTGAATTTTGGAGTTTTAATTTCTTTTATTTCATTCTTATTGAAATCAAATCATAATATTCTTTAATTTTGTTTTTCTATAGTGATAAAACAATTAATCACTTGCAAATATTTTTCATATGTAACACAAATAATGTAAAATTATTGATAATCATTAATTAAAGACTAAATGACTTCATTAGCATATTTGTCGTACGGTTGGAATTAAGTCCTTTTTTCAACACATTGACCATAATTTAAACTAATTAACAATATCCATTATTATTGTGAAACTATATACCTAACAAATATTTTGTTGTATACTTAAAAAGAAAATTGTCGTACTCTATTGCTTTTAATTTTTATTTATAATCATTTGACGTCAAAATATGTACTCCTCTAATTATTGTCACTTTCATTAGCAATGACAAAATTAATAGTTATTGTAAGTCTGTCGTGATAATTATAGTCAAACAACATACATAACGAGTATTTTGTCGTATATGTAAACATAAAATTAATTTTCAGCATATTGACCATAACATAACTAACGATACCCATTAATACTGTCATAAAACTGCATAACAAATATTTTGTCATATGCATAAAAAAAAAATTATGTCGTATTTTGTCGCTTTTTCTTTTTATTTATGACCAATATACTAACCTAATCATTGTCATCTTTATTAGAAACGATAAAATCAATGATTATTGTGCGTTGTCGAACCTAGCTAATTTTCTATTTTTTTTGTTATTTTAACAAATTTAATTATTATCTGTATTGTGTAACACTTTGTGATTTAATTATTGAAAAAGAAATTTAAGTATCACCAAAAATAACATGAGGATTAATATTTGCTACTAGATGCTCTTAAAACTTTAATTTCAAAGCATTTTCATTATAAATGGTCTATTAATGTTCAATTTTTTTTTTTTGTTAAGTAAACTTAAAACAAATATAAAATCCTCTCTCTCGTAAATTTCACTACCTCTCCATTCCATTGTGGAAAATGGCAATGATGAATTCTTCTGAGAATAAGCCATTCATAGCAGAAAAAGCAAGTATACGTTATTTATAAGATAATGCCAAAAAGCCACGCGTGAATGGTGTGAGCGAGATTGGCTGAATCCTACTCACCATTTTGGCTATATTTGAAGGCCTAATTTTGCAGTAATAATATTGTAGTTGACTGTTAATCTCTTTTAACTCTTAAGTTTTTTATTAACGATGTGTTTGGTGAATAAGATGAAAAAATAATATGATGATTTTTATAAGATATGTTCAGTAAAAAAGATTTTTTTGATAACTTAGAATCCTCCAAAGATAGAGAACCTGGTCCTACAGGTTCAAACTGGAGAGATAGATAGCATGCCAACTCCTTGACGCGACCTCACATTTAAATCATGAGTATGATCTCATGGAGAATCGAACTTAGGACTGTGTGCTACCACACAACCCCAAATTTGCCTTTACAATTGGGCTATTCCAATAGTTAATAAAAAAAGGATTTTTATCCGGTATTGATCGATGTCAAAATAAAATTATCCAGTTTAATTTGGGATTGGATGAAACATATATCTCATCCTATTATCTCATAATAAATAAGGTTTGTAACTTTATTGTATGCTATGCTATGTGGACCTAGCAAGATCATGTTTTGTGTTCATTTTAAGAAAACGATCAGGATCACTTACTGAAGCAAATTCAAATTATTATCTAGCTTCAGTTAGATAGGGTTAATTTTAGAAGCTTATTATAGCTAAAACACAAAAGAGAAACAACTCAGATCAATTGTGGACGACGGTTACATGCAAGACAAAGCTAGCTCGTTGGAGAAATTCTTGGTTGTATCTATTACAAGTAAAAGAAACTCTTGAAAGAATACAACACTGAGCAAAAGTAAACAAGGAAGAGGAAATATTGATTTACTGCACATCTTCATTCATTAACCAACAGCCTTTAAATAGGCAGTACACCAACAAATAGATCCAAACTAATAACACTAAACTCGGCACTACACATCGTGTAAGCGCCACACATCATGCAAAACATGCTATCCTATAGACTATGTAAAACAAAAGACCATGACCATAAAAATTGAAAACTATCCTATAGACTAGGTAAAACAAAAGACCATGACCATAAGAACTGGACTCGTACAATAACCATAAAGCCACTATTTGAAAATATCCTATGACCTGGACAAACTAAAAGACACAAATACTTGAGTAAATAAATTATTTCCAACATTCCCTCCCTTAAACTGAAAGTTGTCAAACATTCAGTTTAAAGAATATCAATTGCGAACTTCAAGCTGAACTTTCCAAAGTGCAGACCCCGAGCAACTCCTTTAGCTTCTGAAACAAAGGCATTTTGAGAGGTTTGGTAAATATGTTAGCGATTTGGTCTTCACTTCTGCAAAAGAAGCGATTTGGTCGATGAAGTGATTAATCTTATCTTTTGCATAAGTGAAGACCAAATCACTAACATATTTACCAAACCTCTCAAAATGCCTTTGTTTCAAAAGCTAAAAGAGTTGCTCGGGGTCTGCACTTTGGAAAGTTTAGTTTGAAGTTCGCAATTGATATTCCTTAAATTGAATGTTTGACAACTTTCAGTTTAAGGGAGGGAATGTTGGAAATAATTTATTTACTCAAGTATTTGTGTCTTTTAGTTTGTCCAGGTCATAGGATATTTTCAATTAGTGGCTTTATGGTTATTGTACATGTCCAGTTCTTATGGTCATGGTCTTTTGTTTTACCTAATCTATAGGATAGCTTGCTTTGCATGATGTGTGGCGCTTACACGATTTGTAGTGCCAAGTTTGGTGTTATTAGTTTGGATCTATTCGTTGGTGTACTGCTTATTTAAAGGCTATTGGTTAATGAATGAAGATGTGCAGTAAATCAATATTTCCTATTCCTTATTTACTTTTGCTCAGTGTTGTATTCTTTCAAGAGTTTCTTTTTACTTGTAATAGTCCTTGGCATGCTAAGTTCAAGGCCGAAAATTTGTTGCTAGTTGTGACCTACAACGCTTGCTGCTCATTCTCTTGCTATTTAAATTTTTGTTCATGAACCAACAATGAACCTTGCAGCTCATCAATTGAAAGATCATCTAGATCTTTTGATTCTTCAGTTGAACAAACCGCATAATTAAATTTTGGTGTCATTCACTACAAGATAAATGGCTATCGCTGACACTTTTTTTTGCATATTCCAGCGCTTAAAAGCGCCGCAATATGAATTTTCGGTGCTTTTCACAAGCGTCGGATCAAGCGTCGGAATGTGTGGTGTCGAAACACAAATACTGGCGCTTTGAAAAAACGCCGCAATATGCATATTTTTTCGGCGCTTTGAAGCACCGGTATATAGTGGGGCTTCAAAGCGCCGGTATATAGCGGCACTTAGAAGCGCTGGTATATAAGCGCCCCGAAAGTACAGTTTCTAAACCCCTGTTTATACCAAACATTTTATGCATATTATAGCCCTTTAAAGCGCCGCTAAAAATACGGTTTTAAGTGTGTTTTTACATTATTTTGACTTAAATATCAACATTCACCCTTCAATAAATAAAATATACCATAAAATACAAAAAATTTCAAATGTTCTTCGATATATAAAATGCATTAAACATCCATAAAAATTCCTTCAGTCAACATAAATGTCTTATTTACACCAAAAAACAATCATAGTTCATATATAAAATACATACAAAAACAAGAGAGTATGGAAATTTAGTATGAGAAATTATTTTAGCATCGCGAAATCAATCATGAGGTCTTCTATTAGCCAAATGCTGTAGTAAAGACTTCTGCTCATCTATTTGGGATTGTATATTATTTATTTGATCATCGTGTCTCACCGTTATTTGTTGAATTTGTTGCGCATGCTGTTGATTGTTTTCTTCTATTTGTGCTCTCAGACTATTTATCTCTTCAGCATAGGTACCATGGTATCCCATATCATTCCTCATTTGAGCTGAAAGTCCAAACACAGCAGATGGTGTAACTCCAAAACCTTGACCTCGGACACGACCAGAACTCTCTTCACCCATAAGTTTGGTGAAGACTTCATTTTGTATTGTTAGCATCAGAAGATCCTGAAGCTGCAACAAGTTCAGCAACACGAGCTTCAGCTGTCACCTACAATTAAGAAACAATAAAGATTAAACTCCTCTAAATATTTAGTAGCTAATTACAGCGAAATATACATAAAACAAAATGTGTTTATCATATTTTATAGAAAAAACGGGCAGAGTGTAACGACCCATCCCGGGTTGGCCACCCCCGAAACGGTGTCATCACATTTTGAGAATCCTAGCACGACACATATATGCAACCATAAAAATAATACTAACAAAAGTTTCATTATCAACCTCAACAGGGGAGGTATATAAATATGATATTAATTTACATATAATTTATAACATAAGATGCATGAATATTTACAAATATTTATTTTCTTTTCTCACTAGTATGAGGATATTGACACATACAAGGCTTATAGAAATTTATTTCGTCTGGCTTTGGACCCACCAAACTACTTGTACTGTTTGCTACCTGAAATCATTGTACAATGAGGGGTGAGCTTCACAAGCTCAGTGAATTTAATTTACTAAAAGTATTCCAAATTCCATAAATAGTCATTTAATATTTAATCATTTATTTTTCCCATAACTTGATGACAACTTTCTACTATCATTACACATGTCATACAATTCATTCTCTATTAATATCTTTTTCTCAATCATTGATGCACCTTAAGACCATCAATTATCTCATAATTACCTAGTAATGAGGTTCACATCATAAAGTCCATCATTTAGATGGTTCTTATCATTCTCTACTTCTTTCTTACATAATTGTCTCTCTCTGTGAGACCAAATCATCTATAAACATTTTCATAATAACATACCACATATCAGCATTTAAGAAAATGCAGCAATAATTAAAACAAATGCAAATACATGAATGGTTATGATGGGAACGTCTTCCCACCTGTCGACAGGTTGTTATTATCTCAGACCGACCCTCTTTCGGTTCTTTACTTTGCAACTTAGTCCCGGTTACCACGGAATTTTCTCAGCATATACCGGCAGGCACGGTGTCTCTTTTTATTCCAGCATATACCGGTTGTGACGGTTATTTTATTAGATCGGTCATTTCCCAGTTCTTTTCTTTCTCATTTAATACACATGCATATGAACAATGATATGAAATATGCACACAAACAGTAATATAGCAACTTATAAATTCAAAATAATTAAATTTGCTATTCTGACTATTCTCAAATTTATATAACAACAATTCCTTTAATTTCCTCTCATCCCAAATCACATCAAATAATCCATTATAGTTTGTCAAGATTCACTAAATTTTATCTCCCCAAAATTGGTATAAAAACATTTATTTATCTCATCATTAATTTATTTATCACTTTTATTCTCCAATAAACTTATTATTCCCAAAAATATCACTTCTCATCGAAAAGTATTTCTAAATGTCCAAATTTCCTATCATACCCATAATTCAATTTTCCATCTATCACCCAAGCATATATCAATAATTTATTTTAATATTATCACTAGATATTTCATTTTTATTTAGACTACTTAAAGTAACTTCAACTCACCACGTAGCACTTAAAGCTACCCGTGGATCACCTCCTTGCCTTTCCCGTTCTTCTCTGAAACTTCCCCCGATTGTTGACTACCAACACTTGACAAAATATTTGTATTTAATTTTTAATTATTCATTCATTTCTTTATAAACCATTCACTTTGAAAATTCCCACTTTGAATTGGGAGAAATTTCATAAATGCTTAAAAATCCAAAAATAAACACTATATTATTACCTTATGCTTTTCTGATAGCTATTCCAAATTTTTTTATGAAATTCCGCAGTAAATGCCTTCAAAATCTTACTCTTTAAACTTCATTTTGAGTTCCCAAGTATTTAAAGAAACAAACAAATTTGAAAAAGAAACGAACGAAATTTTGTGAGTAAAAATTTTTACTCTCACACCACATATATATACAACATTTGGGCTGAAATTTTAGCAGCCCCCCCTCTAAAGGTCTCCACACTTTGGAGATGTGTAAGGTAATTTGCAATTACCTTCTTAAATTTACAACTGCCATCTCCCCAACTTATTTTGCTGCCACGAACAGACTAAATGACATTTATACCAAATGCATTTCTTTCTTTCTTTTTCCTTACTTTAGCAGCAGGTCTGCTGCCACAATTTTTAACTTTTAAATTTTTTTTATTCAATACTAATCCTTCGCATAAATATATTATTTAAATTTCATGACATATTTCTCAAATTACTTCTTTACAATTTTTTAACGAATACGGGTATTACAATTCTACCCACCTTACAAAAATTTCGTCATCGAAATTTCATTACTGAAATCAAGTAAAGAGTTGGGGGAAATCCTTTCTCATTCTTGCTTTATGTTCCCATATGACTTCTTCAACATCTTTATTTCGCCATAATACTTGAATAAAAAAAATAACTTTATTGCGCAAAACTTGATTCTTTTTGTCTAGGATTCTAACTGGTACTAGCATAAAAGTCAAATCTTTCTGAATTTCTATTGCCTGATTCGAGACGCAATGAGACTCATCATGCAAGCACTTCCTCAGTATAGACACATGAAAAACACTATGTAATTGCTTTAATTTCGAAGGTAAATCCAAACGATATGCTACGGGCCCAATTCTCTCAATCACCTCATAGGGCCCTATAAATCTTGGGCTCAACTTTCCCTTCTTTTTAAACCTCAACACTCCCTTCCACGAAGATATCTTCAAATATACCCAATCACCAACTTGGAACTCGAGAGGTCATCTTCTTTTATCAGCATATCCTTTCTGTCTGTTCTGAGCTGCTCTGAGGTTCTCCGTAACCTGTTTGATCCTTTCAGTAGTTAAGTCTATCATTTCTGGGCCATATATCTTTCTCCCTCCCACTCCTTCCCAGTATACTGGAGTTCTACACCTTCTACCATATAAAGCCTCGAAAGGTGCCATCTCAATACTAGTTTGATACTGATTATTGGATGCAAACTCGATTAAAGGTAAATAAGCATCTCAGCTTACTGAGAAACTTAATACACTTGCCCTCAGCATATCTTCTAGTATTATAATAATCCTCTATGTCTGCCGATCTGTTTGCGAATAAAAAGCAGTACTAAACTGTAATTGCATACCCATCGCTTCTTAGAAACCCCTCTAAAATCTAGAGGTAAATCTAGAATCTCTATCTGATATGATACTCAAGGGTACTCCATATAATTTTACTATTTCAGCTACATACAACTCAGCCAAATTTTCTGGACTTCAAGTAGCTTTTATAGGAAGAAAATGTGAAGACTTAGAATGTCTATCCACTATGGCCCACACGGCGTCATGTCCTCTCTGGGTATGGGGAAAACCAGAGACAAAACCCATACTCACATTTTCCCATGGCCACTCAGGTACTGGAAGAGGTTGTAATAAACTTGCGGGATGTCTATTCTCAGACTTTACCTGTTGACAGGTCAAACATCTAGAGATATATTCTATTACATCCTTTTTTCATCCCTGACCACCAATAATTCTGTTTAAGTCCCTTATACATCTTATTATTACCTGGGTGCATGGAATATACAGAATCATGAGCCTCCCTTAATATCTCATTTCTCATCTCCACATCGTTGGGAACACAAACTCTATGCCCCAATACTACCATTCCATCTTCTCTAATTCTGAATTCAGTTGACTTCCCACTCAACACTTCCTGCATGATCTTCTCTATTCCCTTATCTCCACTCTACATCTGTAATAAACGATCAATAATAGGAGATTGTATCACCATATTTACCATTAATACTCCTCTATCATTGACACTCAATTGCATCCTCATTTTTCTTAATTTTATCATCAGGCTAGTATTATGACTCCCAATAACAGCTAATCTCCCGGTAGCCTTTTTACTCAATGCATCAGCTACTACATTAGCTTTTCCTGGATGATAATGAATTGTACAGTCATAATCACAAATCAATTTCATCCACCTCCTCTGCCTCAAATTCAACTCCTTCTGGGTTGGTAAATGCGTCAAGTTTTTATGATTAGTAAAAATTTCACACTTGGCTCTATATAAATGGTGTCTCTAAATCCTTAAAGCAAAAACTATGGCAGCCAATTCTAAATCATGGGTCGGGTAATTCCTCTTATGGTTCTTTAGTTGCCTAGATGCACAAGCTATAACTCTCCCAAGTTGCATCAACACACATCCCAACCCTGATGTGACGCATCATTATAAACCACAAATCCTTCATCACCAAAGGGAAGCACTAATACTGGGGCAGTAGTCAGTTTTTCTTTCAACAGCTGGAAGCTGTTCTCGCAATCCTCTGACCACCTAAACTTCACATCCTTCCTGGTCAATTTAGTCAAAGGTCCAACAATTATAGAAAAGTTCTGGATAAATCTTCTATAATAACAAACCAACCCCAAAAAGCTTCTAATTTCAGTTACACTTGTGGGTCTTTCCCAATTCAATACTGCTTCAACTTTTTGTGGGTCAACTGCTATCCCTTCTCCCGACACAACATGCCCCAAGAAAGATATCTCATTCAACCAAAACTCATATTTAGAGAACTTCGCATATAATTTCTCTTTCCTCAGAATTTCTAACACTATCTCCAAATGTCTTATATGCTCCTATTCATTCTTGGAATATACCAAAATATCATCAATAAACACAATCACAAATCTATCCAAGAATAGCTTAAACACCCGATTCATAAGGTCCATAAATGCCGCAAGAGCATCGGTCAACCCAAAAGGCATTACTAAGAACTCATGATGGCCATAACGTGTCCCAAAAGCAGTTTTAGGCACGTCCTCCTCTTTTATCCTCAATTGATAATAACCTGACCTCAAGTCTATCTTAGAGAACACTCTAGCTCCCTGTAGCTGTTCGAATAAGTCATCTATTCTGGGCAAAAGATATTTATTCTTGATTGTGATTTTATTCAATTGTCTATAATCAATACATAGCCTCAATGTCACATCATTCTTTTTGACAAATAACACAGGGGCTCCCCAAGGTGACATACTAGGTCGGATAAATTGTTTATCTAGCAACTCCTGAAACTGAACTTTCAACTCTCTCAATTCAGCTGGGGCCATTCTATAAGTGCTATGGATATGGGTGCTGATCTTGGAATCACTTCAATAGAAAATTCAATCTCCTTATTGGGAGGCAATCCAATCAACTCTTCAAAGAATACATCAGAAAAATCTTTTACTACCAAAATATCTTCTAACTTCCTACCCTCCTTGCTAGAATCCACCACATATGCTAAATACCCCTCACAACCCTTCCTCAACCATTTACTAGTAGTTAAGGTAGAAATCAGACAATTAGCAAGTATCTTACATTCTCCCTGAAAATTAAACTCCTTTTGTTCGGGTATCCTGAACACCACATTTTTCCTAAAACAATCTACCCAAGCATGATATGCAGACAACCAATTCATCTATAGAATTATATCAAAATCTGTCATATCTAAAGGTAATAAATCAACCTCAAATTCCCTATCAACAATACTAATCACACAACCTTGATAGATTATTCTGATAATAACTCTATCTCCAGTAGGAATCTCAACAATAATTGCATGCATCAAAGGACTAGCACTAGCATCAATAGATTTCATATAACTATTAGATGCAAAAGAATGAGTTGCACATGGATCAATCAATAATCTACTAGGCCTACCAAGGATAGATATCACACCCATAACAACATCAGGAGTGGCTTGTGCATCCTGCTGGGTCAATGCATAGACTCTACCATCTCCGGACTGAATCTGACTGCCACGTCCTCACTCTGTTACAGATCCTCGACCTCTGCCCCGCACACTCCCTGATCCACCACCTCTCTCCATTGGTCTTCTCCCGACACTTCCAATGTCTTTGTCAGCAGACTTCCCCGCTGGATAATCTGTAGCCATATGTCATCCCCTACCACATACAAAACATATCTGCAAAGGACAATTTCGAACCAAATGTCCCGTCTGATTACATGTGAAAAAAACCCTTGCCTCTTGATCAAATATCCGGTTACCCCTTTCCCTTGGTGGCACACTTAATCTTCTACCATAACTCTCACTTCTCATAGCCTGTCTCCCAAATCTAAGGGACCCATCAGTATTACTCTGAGCCACCGAAGCAACAGATTCTACTTGCCTCTGACTTTGTACTTCAGTTCCTTGTGACAAGGAACACCCCCTCTGGGGTGGTCTCTCACCCTGTACATCCGTACTATCACCTCCTCTAGATCCCTCAAATCTAGACCTCTTCAGCCAATCCCTCATCCCTCTCAGTTCCATCGGATATTTCTCAATCTGCAATGCTTTATCAACCAATATAGCATAATCCCCTATGCCCATATAAGAGAGTTTAGTCCGAATCTCATAGTGTAATCCGTCTAAAAATCTCTTACATTTCTTTTGCTCCGTATTCACGAACTCAGGTACAAATCTTGACAGGGCTATAAATTTACTATCATATTCAACCACCGATAAATTTTCTTGCCTTAGGTGGATAAAATCTCTTTCTTGTTGTGCCCGAAAAGTATCTAGAAAGTACTTTGAAAAAAACTCATCCTTAAATTTATTCCAAGTCAAAGGTTGCTCTATTCTTGAACTCATCCTAGGCAAAATATTCTTCTACCATTAAGAAGCTTCACCCTCCAGCATAAACGAAGCAAAAGCAACCTTCTGTTTATTAGACACCGGTAAGACCTCAAAATATTTCTCTACATGCTCAATCTACTGTTCAGCTTCCACCGGATTTATAGATCCTCTAAAAGACTGAGGTTTAAACTTAAGAAACCTAACAAAATAATCCCCTTGCATTTCATTTGTAAATACCCCTCCCTCAGGAACCTCTTGCCTTACCACATCCAATTCTTTTCTATCCCTTTCCTCTAATCTTCTCTGTAAATTATCAGCCCTTTCTTCAGCTATATTCCTTCTTTTTTTCAGCTATATTCTTTCTTTCTTCAGCTACATTCATCATTTCTATAGCACGATTAAGGGCTTCTCTCAATTCATCATTCCTACCCTCAGATATTCTCCCACCTCTACCATCAACATGTTCCCTCACAGGAACCACAGACTCTACTTCCTCCTCTATTTCAGCTCTCCTAAAAATTGGGGGTCTACCTCATCCTCTCTGATTCAAAACTCTACCTCTAGCTCTAGCACGACCACGTGTCATCCTCAGACTCTGCATTTAAAATATAATTTATTTAAATCTTCCAGTTTTAAATTCTCATGCAGTCTACAGAATCCTAAAACCTAAGGCTCTGATACCAAAATTGTAACGACCCATCCTAAAACTTATAAATTCAAAATAATTAAATTTGCTATCCTGACTATTCTCAAATTTATATAACAACAATTCCTTTAATTTCTTCTCATCCCAAATCACATCAAATAATCCATTATAGCTTGTCAAGATTCACTAAATTTTATCTCCTCAAAATTGGTATAAAAACATTTATTTATCTCATCAATAATTTATTTATCGCTTTTATTCTCCAATAAACTTATTATTCCCAAAAATATCACTTCTCATCGAAAAGTATTTCTACATGTCCAAATTTCCTATCATACCCATAATTCAATTTTCCATCTATCACCCAAGCATACATCAATAATTTATTTTAATATTATCACTAGATATTTTATTTTTATTTAGACTACTTAAAGTAACTTCAACTCACCACGTAGCACTTAAAGCTACCCGTGGATCACCTCCTTGCCTTTCCCGTTCTTCTCTGAAACTTCCCTCGATTGTTGACTACCAACACCTGACAAAATATTTATATTTGATTTTTAATTATTCATTCATTTCTTTATAAACCACTCACTTTGAAAATTCACACTTTGAATTGGAAGAAATTTCATAAATGCTTAAAAATCCAAAAATAAACACTATATTATTACCTTCTGCTTTTCTGATAGCTATTCCAATTTTTTTTTATGAAATTCCGCAGTAAATGCCTTCAAAATCTTGCTCTTTAAACTTTATTTTGGGTTCCCAAGTATTTAAAGAAACAAACAAATTTGAAAGAGAAACGAACGAAATTCTGTGAGTAAATTTTTTTACTCTCGCATCACATATATATACAACGTTTGGGCTTAAATTTTAGCAGCCCCCCCTCTAAAGGTCTCCACACTTTGGAGACATGTAAGGCAATTTTCAATTGCCTTCTTAAATTTGCAACTGTCATCTCAAACTTATTTTGCTGCCACGAACAGACTAAATGGCATTTATACCGAATGCCTTTCTTTCTTTCTTTTTCCTTACTTTAGCAGCAGGTCTGTTGCCACAATTTTTGACTTTTAATTTTTTTTTATTCAATACTAATCCTTCACATAAATACATTATTTAAATATCATGACATATTTATCAAATTACTTCTTTACAATTTCTTTACGAATACGGGTATTACACAGAGTTTCCCCTATTTTTTCATAAAACCTCCTGCAAAAGAAAAACAAATATACAATCCAAGCAATGTAGCTAATTCACAACTTAACAAGGAAACAACAAAAAAGAAACAGAGGATAAAACAAATTTATCTAAGAGAAAAGACTATCTCTAACTTTCACAAAAATCTCTGTGACCATGGCCAGAATATCAATTAAAAAAATGTTGTCTCACTGCTACCATATATCTCATTGTAACCTTGCTTTACCACCATAAATTTATATCTATACATAAAATAAAATTGGTGCAAAATCTATAGAGCACTAAAACTAATTTAGACAAAATATGCGAAGTAATAGAGTATCATCTATGCTCGTCGGTGGTCACCACCATACAAAATCATCCCACTTTTATCAGCACAACTCCAATAGTATAACTAGAATATCATTTTTACCTTCAAAGCATAAAATCTTCACCATACATTCAACTTCCTTTGTTTAGTACATAAAATCTTCACCATACATAAAATTTGTTTAGTACAAACTAGTTCGAAAAAAAAAGAAAAGTATGATCAAGTTCCCAACCTCACCTGCTGCAAATCAAACGCATTTACTGATCTAAGATTCAGATCTATATCTAATCAGTAATTAAAGAAAGAACTATTGATCATTAAGACTATGCAGAAAATGGATCATATTTCGAACACAGCTCTAATATATACGCTAGGATCACATTGCCAAAGAGATTAATCCTAAAGGCACCAGAACCAGACAGATTTATTCCAAAGGCACCAGGGGAGTACTATATGTGTACAGAACAAAAGAACCATTTACAAAAACAAGAGAGTATGTCAATGAAGTATATGTAGTCATCCTCATTTAAAAAAAAATAATAACATCAAACTTTTGGGTCAAAAATATTTTATCACCCTTCCTTGATGAAAGCTATAGATTTCTTTACTTAATTGAAGGCTCTCTTATTTCTTTCATTCCACATCAATTGAAAATAGGAAGGAATAAAAAAATAATTAGGCTTTTTCCCTATTTTTAAAGATGTTCAACTTACCATAAATTGTCGTGATGCATCATCAATAAAAGTCTCATTCTTGAGTTTATGAGTTTCAGCAAAAAACTCTACGTGCCCGGGCTCATTCCCATGTGTCATCTCCTACCATGTATGGAAAGAGTTCAAATTGTGACTCAATACACTACATCTTAAATGAAAGATTGGATTAATGAAGCAAATTAACTCACATATTCATCCCGTCGTTTAGCAAAACTCTTTGAACCAGATGTGTGAGGACATTGTTGTCTTTCACGTGCCGCTGTCCCTATAGTCGAATATTTCTATACCAATAATAAAGCAATTGAATAATCAGTCATTATTAGAAAAATAGAAACAATGAGAATCCAAATGAACATTATTATCTTAAAACAACCTCACTCTGGTCAGAGAACCAGTAGTTCACTAGTTGCTTCCACTAGTATTGATCTACGCCTTTTGGAACATCATTGCTCAAAACTTGTTGTTTTGTTTTGTTCCTCACGTAGTCCATTTTCAGCATATATCGATAGTCCCTCAATTTTTTCCCTATCATTCTCAACAAAATGTTGTCTATCGCCTCTATCGTAGGGTAATGGAACTTCCTTTACCACACATAAAGGAAATTGATGTCAAATAAGCATTATTGGTGTTAGGGATTATGCATGTACAACACCACGAATAAACAAAAAACAAAAAGAGGGATTGGAGGCAATCAATAGTTATTAAGTTGTTACTTACCCGAATCAATATAACAAGGTCCTTATTGTAGTTAGAAGGGACCTTCTTCCAATATGTGTAATTAAGCGGACAAAGGTTCCCTCTCTTCGCTACCTTGCCCAACCGGTTACTTAACATTTGGCCACATTTCTTAATAGGTTGATGACGTGCATTAAAGTGGACCACAATTTTTTCCCCACGTTCAAGGGACCACACTTGTGATGTTCTTAGGACACTTTTCTGCTTCCTCACCCTCCCTTCTGAATCTATACATTGAAAACATAAATTATATAATTAGTATATAACAATGTGGTATCAAATTAGTTATACAGAGAATGTATTCTAATACAAAAATTACCAATTATCTAGTATTCCTCACCCTCTTCTTAGAAGGCTTCGAGGTTTTACCATAGCTATAGTTTCCACCCTCAAGTTGTCTTAAAACATCGTGCCCAAATGGTGGAATAGAAGCAGATCCCAACTCTATGGTGCCATCAAACTGATCCTTCTGAAAATGAAACTCATGGTTTTCTGCTAACCATCGACGATGACCTATATAGCAAAACTTTCCCATTATTAGTTTTCTGCTAACAAACGAAACTCATGGTAAATGGATGAACTGAAATTGATAACAACAAATTGAGTTAAAACTATATTTAATATTATATACAAATCCCAATAAAAAAACAAACTATTCATGTAACTACATTACTTGAACACATTATTAGTTCTCTTTTAAAAAAAAAGAAAACTATTCATTGTATATTTAATATTATATAAAAAGTATCCCAATAAAAAAAACAAACTATTCCCAATAAAAAATTCTTTTAAAAAAACATTATTTATTTTCCATAATATTACAATATACTAGTAACATGTATTAAACATGCAGAGTATACACACACAAAGAGGCAGATAACAATGCAGAGAGATAGATTTTATTTTGGGTGGTTCGTTTTTCACAAGCGATATATTTTTTTTTTCAAAGAATTTATCATGAAAACAGATTTATCTACTGTAAAAATAAACCCGCTTTCCTTTTTTCTTTTGAAGTCATTGACTTCATTTCATATTAATGGAACAAATGTGAAATCACATAATTTGGATGTCAAAAATCTGTTTTATGTTTCGGAAATTAGGAAACTATTTCCAAAAAATACTATTAAACATGTAAGTGTATCAACTCTTATGGCATTAGGCATGCCTATAACCTTCATGCAACCATCGACAAAAAAACTGATTATAAATATATTGCCAAGAAACCTAAATAGAACTTCTTTTAAAATCAACTAAAAAATTTTATTGACTCTCATGCTTATCTCAGAAAAATTGAGCTACCAGTTTTATTGATATATAACTTTGCACAATTTTTCCAGAAAGTTCAAATGACAATAATGTACTCAAATATCAGCAACCAACATTGTAGCATATAATGAATTTAAAAAATAATACTCTAAAAGAAACCCAAAAGCTTCTCCTAGATTGAAACACGCCTTTATCAAAATAACATGCAGACATATATCAAAAAATTTATCAGATGAATATGCAAGCCCAGAAAACAGAATAACTTATGAAGCATTTAACATGGGCATTTATCATTGAAACGGATGAAAAGAAATTGTCATGCATGCGCTTGCTCTCCTTATAGTTTTGTTCATTTAGGTTGTGAATAATGAAGTACATTGTCAAACACTCAGTATTGGTGAAAATAACTAGAGAAATAGCATAAACAATCAATTTCTTAATCAGAAGCTGAAGAGCTTTTCATATGTATGTATCTGCATTCATATGCATGCATGTATTATTATAAATGATAAAATTGGAGTAGATATTAATGGGAAGTGATCTGCTTTGTCAACAAAATGTTTCAGGGGCAGGTCCTTATTGGTTGCAGGTTGTGAAGTGACAGGAACATAAATTTTCAGGGAGGAGATGTGAATGCTACTCAGGTTGCTGACTGATCTAGATATATGTCTATTTTTTGTTTGTTTAATTTGTTTTCTAGCTACCACTTTAGTCCTGGTTAAAGAGTGCAAACCTTTGAAGAAAGAAACAACTAGGAAAAAAAATCACAAATCGAATTGGAACAGTGGTGGGCATAGTTCTAACATTAATCAGTTACCACATAGAAAGACAAAACAAATGTGCAAGCATATTAATTAACAATTTTTTTTTGCGTTTTTCCTGTCTAGGTTAATACACCACATTAACTCAAGGTTATTGCATTAATCAGTTACCACATAGAAAGCTAAAACAAATATGCAGGGCTTGTTAATTTACGGGCATTATTCTTTTTCTTCTTTAAAAAATAAAGCCTTATTCAAGTTGCACCCCTGTTAAGCCATTAATAATTCTTGACTGAGCCGGAAAAAAAAAGACCAATGAAGAGTATTTTTGACATGACCCTAATACTCAGAAGACTAAATCCAAGAACAATTATTTATCAAGTTTGTCTTTATATTCTATTGATAATGTTGTTGTTGATAAACTAATATTTTTTTCACTTTGCTTTTGTGGAAACTACTATCAAAATCTACTATATCTCTAAAAAGCAAACACTAGTAAGAACACTTAAAAATTTAAAAAATTAAATGCTAAACAAATCAAAAGTTTATTGTTACAGTTCAAACCATGAGGGTTACCCGATGGTATCATTTTTTTTAATATCAATATACAAAGAAGCACACATAAAATTAAAGAGAATGAACAAGAAATTCACGGTGCGTAGTAAATGGGGTTTGGGATTTTCAATATTAGTACTTCGAAAATCATATATATATATACACACACACACACATATACCTTTTGTTCAATTTACATTCTACTTAGAAATCCAACAAAAGAAATACATTTAAATGTGTATAAATAGGGAGTTAACACTTGAGAGGTACATAAGAATTTACCAAAAAATTGAGGAGGAAACAGTATTGGCTGATGGTGGACTCTTCCTTCACGCCAACAATGAGAAAAATAGAACTAAATTTTCCAAGAGAGAGAGAGGGAAGCGAGAGAGTGAAACCGAGAGAGAATAGAGGAGGGGGAGGAAATCGGAGAGAGAGATCGGTTTTCTGGAAGCTTTTTAGGGAGAACGGCGCGGGCAGCAGAAAAATTTTGGGGGAAAATTCTGGTGCTATATAATATATAGTGGAAATTACCGGCGCTTAAAAGCGCTGGAATATGCCCACTCCCATATTTCGGCGCTTTGAAGCGCCATTATATGTTCTTTGTATATTGCGACGCTTCCTTGAAGCACCACAAAACAAGCACCGGCAGTAGTTATATTGCGGCAGTTTTGGGAAGCGCTGGAATTGAAGTGTCGGCATATATCAATTCTGTTGTAGTGATAGATCGAAGAATTTTTTCAATTACAGTCATGTCCTCCATCTTGTCGCCATGAATACATATCTTGTTGACGATTGCCATTGTTCTTGAAAAATAATCTATGACCAACTCTTTCGATTTCATCCGAAGCATTTCAAACTCCGTATGAAGTGCTTGAAGCTGCTGCCTCTTTGCCTTTACTGATCCCTGATATTTCTTCTTCATGGAATCCCAAATTTGCTTGGAAGTTTCTTTGCAAAGAGTTCTTTCCAAGATTGGCCGATCAATGGCTTGAAACAAGTAGTTCTTGGCTTTGAGATCCTTCAACCGTTGGCCTTCTATCTCCATTCTCTGCGCAGCCATCATTGCTATGCCTGCTGTTGGTTTTGTTATTCCATCTGAAACTATTTGCCAATACTCCTTAGATCTTAAGAAGTTCTCCATTAGCATGCTTCAATGGTCATAGTGAGCATCAAAGCGTGGAATTGCAGGTTGCACAAAATTATTTTCGGAGGCCATTGCTGCTGCTACAAAACTTTGATGAAATAGAAATGATGCTACTGCTATTCTATCTCATGAACACTCTTTTTGACACTCTCAACTTTTCTTTTCTTACACTCTCAAGCTCGCTCTGATACCACTATTAAAAGTAAAACTTGAAAGAATACAACACCGAGCAATACTGCACATCTTCATTCATTAACCAATAACCTTTAAATATGCAGTACACCAACGAATAGATCCAAACTAATAACACCAAACTCGGCACTACACATCATGCAAGCGCCACACATCATGCAAAACAAACTATCCTATAGACTAGGTAAACCAAAAGACCATGACCATAAAAACTGGAAACTATCCTATAGACTAGGTAAAACAAAAGAACATGACCATAAAAACTGGACACGTACAATAACCATAAAGCCACTAATTGAAAATATCCTATGACTTGGACAAACTAAAAGACACAGATACTTGAGTAAATAAATTATTTCCAATGGTATCGGTCGCAAATCTTTTGATCTCTTGATTTGCATCGATTGGAAACTTAACTGATAATTTTTGAAAATTTTATTAGTAATGTCTAACATACATAATTATTATTATTAATGAAATTCTAAAAAATTACCAGTTAAATTTTCTTTGATGCAAATCTCTTGCCGTCAAGAATTTTTCCGTTTGCCAAATGTGCAAAATCTATATACCATAATACGCCCATGGTTGCCACGTAGTCCAGACATGGAAAGCTTAATTGGGTAATTTGCACATTAAATCAGAGCTCTCTCATTCTCCTTAATTTTCTATTAAATCCCATTATAAATAGAAAGCATGGACACTCTTTTCTCCATAAAAAAAAAAACTGTCTAAACTTCTGCCTAAATTTGTGCTAATGGAGAAGCAGCTTGCTCGTACTTCCTTTTTAGAGGCTGAACCAAAAACTTTGACGAAGAAGCAATTTGAATTAGCTTTGTTATTTTTAATTACGTACATATGTGTTTCTATATCTATACTTGCTCTTCTTACAGGCTAATAATAATAAATTTATATGATGGATCGATTTAAGCCAATCAGGTGCAGCCGGAGAAAGATCCAATCGGAAACCGGCGCCTAAAGCTTGTAGTACGTAGTATACAAAACTCGAGCAACTTCCAAGCTTAATAATGTTGGGTGGGGAAAGAATCGAGTCGAATCTAAGTTAAGTTTTACTTAAAATGGACATGATTAAATTTGAAAATTAGATTTGAATTTCAGCTAAATAATAAATGAATTTATTTGAATTCGAATTTTATTTTTGAATTCTTCAATCGAATTTAAATTTAAATTATAATTTTAATAAATAAAAATATTAAATTAAAAGTATTAAGAATATTTAATCTGTAAGAATAGTTGCGATTCCTCTTATATATATTGTACTAATAAAATATACTCTTACTTTTTATTGCTTTTCCAACAAATAGATTAAATATTTCTTTCTCATTGACCAAAACCAAACAACAGTAGATTAAATCAAAATTCTTAGGAAAGAAATAAATTTACGTGTGATATCTTACGATTAGGTCAAGATCTTAGGTTTTGAAAGAGTATCAATTTATCTCTTAATTTTATTTTTCAAATCAATTGGATTTTCCTTTCAATTAGACCGTCAAGAGGAACTCGTTAGGCCTTCAAAACAAATGCAAATTAACCTGAAAAACAAAAACTTGACATGTCTTTCACGTGCCTCTTGACAGTTCAGTTGGACGTAAGGACTAATTAACTTGAAAAATAAAACTCAAATACAAATTGATACTATCTCAAAATTTAAAATCAATTTGATCCAATTGTAAAATATCGAAGATAAATTTATTTATTATTTAATTTTTTTTAACCCGAAGCTATTGTTGGGTAAATGAGAAGATTAAAAAAAATGTCCAAAAAAGGGATTACTCAAGTTCAGCACACAATGGAAATGATTGAGAATGCGATTTTGAGAGGCCTGGGCTCGGCTCCTTCAGTTCAGGCCCCTTCATGGTCTGACTCATTTCTTTGTTAGATCTCACAACATTGTAGCCCCCGATGTTGGGCTTTGGCCCGTAAGCTTGTTTTCCTTTGCTATTTAAATTTTAAAAAATTATATTATAGTATTGATATATTAGAAGCAATTTGATCTCACTAACTAAGGGTGTTTTGGTCTTAAGTCTTTTTTAGATGAGTGTTTAATGTAACATGTGGGGTTTTCTCTCTGGACGCTTTGGTCACTTTTAATTGCACTTTCATCCTTTTGCCTTTGCCCCCTAAAATACCCCTTTTTGGGGTTTATTTACACTTGCATTTTACCTCGTATTTTATTATGAGAGAAAATATATTACACGTGTGATCTATGAATTTTAAATGTAAATAAAGTTACGAAGATGTTAGAACTAAATAAATCTATTTTTTTGTTGTACGATAAACAGGTAGAACCTTGACTATCTTCAAAACAAAGGCGTGTAATTAGTGGGCCAAGGCAACTAAACTATCTGCTGGACGATTTCTTACTAGTGAATTATGTACAAAATCTTTCAGGGTAGATTTCCTTCTCTGTAAAATGTGCACACTAATTTTTTGGAGTGGAATGTTTGAGTTGAGAGTGAGCTGTCTCGTTGTCAGTGTTGGCTCAATGGAGAAAAATGGTGAAAAGTGGTTTTGAGTTGGTGTAGTGATGAGAGATGGCTGAGGGTTTTGCTCTAAGTTTGCAATCAATTTGCTGTCCCAATGGGAGGAGGAGAGAAAAAAATGCTGCAGTTTCTTTTCTTTTCTTATGTTTTTAAAAATATAATGCCCATAGTCAACTTATTCATGTTCATTGTGGTTTAGCCCAAATACCACTAAACAAATTCAAAGGGTTACTACAAAATGTGGTCTCATTTTGCACAATGAGAGGTCCCCTTTTAGACCATGACAATCACATGATCATGCACTGTCCAATGCCCTTTCCACGTTGGGGAAAAGACACCTTTATAGACAGTATCAGACACTTGGACTAGTAATAGAATTGACAAAAAACAATGGATTTTGATCTTCAAAACAGCTACAACACACACCAGATTTTGTTCTTACGCTATATATCCATCCCATCATCTAAATTTGCAATTTGGCATTAATTGCAATCAAAGGGAAATAAAAAACGCTACAAGCGAAATTCTCCTAACAGGATGTGAACTGGGCTGGCTGCTGCAAATGAAAGGTGCCTAAACTTGCTCATCTTGAGTACCATTTGCGTTAGATTGCTGCTTCTTCTGATGGGGTTTTTCAGTTCCCATCTCCAAGGATTTTTCACCAGTTTCTTTCTTTGATTCACCCTTGTTACCGCGGTAAATGAAGTATAAGATGAGTTGCATTGTCCCTAGTCCACACCCAAAACCATTGGGGACCTGTTAATTAACACCAACAATATACCATTTTCTCCCATCAGGAGTCTGTTTGCCAATTTAAACCAGACAAGGGTAAAAAGGAAGAGAACAGCTTACCGCAATAAAAGGATCGCGACCAAGAAGACCATAAACAAACCAGGAAGTGCCACATAAGAACACGAACAGTGACAAGAAGAATGGCATGAACTCCACACTCTTTGTTTTAATCACCATCCTCTGCACAAAGGCAAGTAAATAAATTATATTGTAGCAATATTTACATTTTCCCAACTGTAAATTTACCCAAAAATATACTCCAGAGCTAGAGAATCCCTAAGGATATGATTTTCATTTCTTAGCTGGAGATTGTCTTGCCAATTAGAGTAGGCATGCAATTAAGCATATATCCCTAAGTCTCCTAATAAAATTATCAAAATTTACCCTTTTAAGTAGTCTATAAAAGCACCTTTCCTACTAATATACCTTACAACCTGAATAGTGCAGGGGGATAGAATTTTGTCTCATGAATTAGGCTATTTATGGCATAAAAGACAGTCGTCATCTTACATGGGTAGCCATTACTAATTCAAAAAGACAAAGAAACCTGAATTATTTGCTAGAAAAAGACCACAATCACAAAATAATTGAGCTTACCATGACTGATAGAGGAGAGGCATACATGACAATAGAGAAAATGGTGGCAGCAAAGCCACAGAAGAGCTTCCTTGTGTTTCCATGGAGGGCTAAGATTGATACCAAGGCCACGACAGAGAACACAGTCAGCACAAACATAAAAAGTCCAAAAATTTTGGCTTTCCCCTTTTTTGGTGCGAACACGAGGAAGATCAACACGTAAATAAACTCAATTGCTGCTCCTGTGCCATTGATTGTTGATACTAAAATGTTGTTTGGAGACACAAAAGGAAGCCCATACCTGTTCAATATTGTTTCATTTTGCAAATTTAATCAGTAACTAGACATAAAATTCAATTTAATTCCGACAAAAAAAAGAGACATAATTTAATCAGTAGCTAGGCATAAATTTAAAACAATAGTAAATATGTTTAACATGTAGGTTGAATGATACTGAAAATACAAAAATTCAAGATTTTCTTTTTTCTTTTTTATCTCTTGGGAGAGATTTTTAGAAGAAAATTTTTTGACAGGTTTGGTTGTCCATGCTTATGCTGTTTCCATTATTTAATTTTGATTTTTGACACTTTCAAAACCCAGGAGGTAAATAATTAAAAATCTCAAAGAAAACTGAAGAATTTATTTTGGTGAAAAACAATTAAAAATTCATTTGTAAATCAAAAACAGTAGCATGCAGAACAATACGAACAGAACACAGAACAACTATTTCCTATGTGCTTCTCCAATCCATCATCAACAGAGCCCAAAATTAACCATAAACTGACAAAATTGACTTTGCAGGAATACCCCCATAAAAAAAGTAAAAAATAAAGAGGGGGCGAAAAAACAGTAAAATTTGGAGGAGTAAAAGGGGGATGGGGGAAATTAAGTGGGTTTTTCTTTTCTGAGTGGTGATCCGGATTTGGTTTTGGTAGCCATAAAATGGAAAAAAATCTATTACGAAAAAATTAAATAGTAATTATTTCAAAAAAAATTAAATATTAAAGTTATTTCTCAATACAGGACAGTGCAATTTCCAATCTCTTTTTTTTTTCCTTTCTCTTTTGTTAAAAAAGTAAGTAGTTGAATCAACAAGAAGCTGCTACTTACCAAGCGGAAAGTAGGCAGTTGAGCAAAGTCATTACGTACGGAATGCCAGAGAATTGCTCGGTAGATCTGCTCCTTATGATCCTCTTAAAAGTGATCCTATAATTCAAAATCATATTTTTTTCACATGATTAAACGGAAAATAAGCAAAGCAATTATGCACGAATAATGTTTGGTTAATCTTTCTCTTTTGCTCTTGAGTACCCTTTGGGAAAAAATCCAAGGAAGTGTTAAAATTGTCAACATACCAAAAATATAAAGATAAGAGCAAAAATTCAAAGGCCAAACGGTTAATTGATTAAAACCATTTGCGAGAAAAGAGTTTTCCTCAATTTTTTGACACAGAAAATTCTTTCACATGGAATTAGAGAAAGTGAGAACTTTCTTCTTAATTTCTTAGTGTAAACAAGAAACCATTTTGCAAATTCCTCTTGTAGAGACCAAAATAACTGAAAATTAGAGATAGATACTTGTTCATTCTTATAAAAAACGAAAAACTGAGAAGTTAATCTGAATCAGTATGTCTGTGCATTTCTCAGAGAGAAAGAGAGAGATGGAGATATTTTGTGCAGTGCATACGTTGGAGCCAAGAAGAGGAACAAAGCAGTGGCATTTCCTGCGGCATAGACAATAGAAGAAGAGAGAAAAAATAAATTAAAAAAAAAACCAAAGAAAAACAGAGCACCATGGAGAAACTACAGCAAAGAATCATACAAGAACCGATAAATCCAAAGAAGTTGAAAAAGTACTCACCAAAAATACCGAACAAGAAATGCGCAATATCCATAATCTTCGAATCTTATCCACCGAATGACCTTCTTGTTTGAAACAAAAGAGAGAGAAACCCAGATAAGAAACACTCACGAGTCTCTTCACAAAATGGGAATGAGATATGAGAAACAAACAATAAACAAATGGGTTTATATAGACAGAACAAGGAAAAACCAAATGGGAATTGAATATTTTTTAGAAAAAAAGAAAAAGCAGTAACTACCAACCAATCAATAGTAAAAAAATTGATTTCGTATTTTTGCTCTTATCTCCAAGGAGAACTGTCCGCTCCTCTCTCTCTCTCCCTCTTTCTGTGTTGTGAAACTGTAGTAACTGACATGTATGGGGATACTACGTATGGGAGTGAAAATGACGTGGGATGGGTTAAAAAAGGGTAAGAAATACTAAAATAATAAAATAAATTTGTGATATTTTAGGGTTTGATGTATTATATGTTTTTTTTAATTGTTACTTGGAGGTATCCGTCTTGAGAAATTTTCGTTAGTTCTAATCACAAGTTTTGTGCAGGTTGTTTGCCAGTAAGAACAAGGGCGTCAGACGCCTCAAACACATTTTTACGAGGGTGTTTTAGAACATGATGTGCCAAGTTAAGACAAATGTAATCAAAATATAAAAGTGCCAATCTTTGATTCTGCAGGAGTAGGTTACTTTTTGATTTATCAGAGAGTCACATTGGATTTCTTTCCAAGTTGGATTCATATTTCATTAAATACGTATATTGAATAGTTAAGATGGATCGTATTCGCAATTAAATTGTGTTAAAATCGTTAAGTTTGTTCAGGGGTGTTCATTAATTAATAAATATTTTTAATAATTGATAATTTAATTATATTTCATAGATACTAAAAAAAATCATCGTATTTACGGGTGTTAATTAATCGATTAAAACCGATTAATCGAATCATTTACGTAAAATAATTCGGTTAATTCATCGGTTGACGGTTATAATTTTTTAACAGTTTCGACTATTTAATCAATTAAAAAATTAATTAATATTAATATTAATAATTTATTAAATATAAATATAATATAATAAATTAAAAAAATTAAGTATAAATTAAATATATAAGATATAATAAACTAAAAAACTTTAATATATAAATAACGTCGATTAATCGATTAAAATTAATTTAATTAGTTAATATAAAAATATTTAAATTAATTCAATCGAAATGATTAAAAATTTAATCAATTTAAATTTTTTTTTCCGATCAGACTTTTTGAACACCCATGTTAGCATTAACAATAAAATACGTATCAAACAAGATACGATACTATGGCCATCGACCAAGTTCAAGCCTATCATGACTCCATGATTGTGGCCAAATTTTTAATGGAAGTTTGCTTCGCGGTCCTAACAGAAACCATGGCAAGCAAAAAGTTGTAGCTAACCATGTGTAAACAAAAATAATGTCTCTATTCTAAACCTTCATTACAGAAATTAAATAATTCACTAAAAAAATCAATTTCTATGGAAGGTAGATTATAAAATTTAATGTTACAAATATCTGATATTTATTTTTTTTAAGAAAGAGGGACATGCTTTATTTGTGTGAGTTTTTTCACATGTGAATCAGACATAAATGTTAATTGATTTATATTATATCATCGAACAAGATTTGTCTTCTCATGAGAATGACTAGAACTCAAACACTTTTGATGGATAGAGTGAGTCTCAACCACTTGCTAAAATTTTCGTTATTGTCTATTTAAATACTGAAAATATGAGTTACTTAAATATTTTTACAGTGATGATCTAATCTATTTTCTACTCACACAGTACATAACTTTTTTTTTATCCATACAATTATTATAAAAAGAGTTGTTGGTTCAAAAATCGACCTCAATACTTCAAAATTTCTAAGAACATTTGACACCAATAAACCAACGGTTGTTAGTTAGGGCTTATTTGGTTCGTGGACATGATTAGTGTGAGATTAAAGTGGGAGTAGATTGAGACAAGATTAAGGGGATATTAAAGTGGTATTACTTGTCTCATTATTTGGTTCAAAGGATTGATTAACTTTTGTTGGAATTTTTCTGTGAACTACCACTAATTAAAGTGGTTTTGGTATTATAAAATTGGGTCAGTGGATTTGGTCCACTGAGAAAAGCATAAGAGCCCATATGTAGTTAATTGACGATCATGTGGTTTGGGCTTTACACATTTTAATATTATTAATATGGGTCAGCAGCTAGTGTTAACTTTAGTCCAATATGACCCGCAATGAAATGACTTATTTGGATTCTCAATAACTAAAGTTGGTAGATCCCTTCTTTGGATCCCAGTACGTTTGAGTATTCATTTTTTTATCCATATGAGAAAACTGTTGTTGTGAGAGTATAAAGAGAAAGACCTAATCCTAAATAATCCTGAATCCCTGATCAAGCTTTCGCTGTGAATATTACTCAATCAGATATGTGATTTACTTATGTAATTATATGTGTTCTAAGTTTTATTATTTATGTTTACTTAACCAACAATTTTATCACTGAAATTTTTGATTGACATGATTGGCATTGATATTAAAGTAAGATAATGAATAAGATGATAAAGTTGAATTTAAGTTAATCTTACCTTAAATATCACTTAAACATAAAACTAAGGAATAAAGTGAAATTAAACTAATCCGTCTGATTTCAATCAATCAAATCCAATCCAATGAATTAAACATGCCCTTGTTGTAGGAGTACCATATAATTTACTTATGTAAGAGGGAAAAGAAGAAAATAATAATTAATAACGGTCCCATAAGGGAAGTTCAACAAAGTAATAAAAGATCCAACTACTACTATAACGCCATGGATGGTAAGTAAGCAACGGTGTTCAGCTATGTATGATGTGTACTAGACGGTCCCACTTACAGATGTCCAGAGAGACATAAATCTTGAACTGAAAGTATCTTAAAAATGTTTATCCATCGTGGATAAAATGCATCAACTCAAACATCTCAATTATGCATGAGACTGAGTATAACTAAGTTGTTGGAATTGCATCAAACTGCCGTCATTAATAGTACTTGAGCATGATTTTGTAGCATACAAATATACAGTAACTAGCCGGGATCCAAGCATAATGCTACAATAATGTGATTTCTTTATTAAATTAAAGATTTGATTGACAAAATTACATTTGGTTAGAGTTTTTAAAAATAATTTTGGTTTTTTTAAAAGCTAAAAATAAATTTTAAATTATAAAACATATTTGAGTATTAGTTTTCAAACATAATTTTTGAAAATTATTTTCAAAATAGATATATTTGAAAACTGGATTTAGAAAACTCTTAAAAGAGTTTTTAGTTTTTATTGTTTTCATAAATTTTCCAAGACACTAAACAATGCTTTCTTTTTCATTTTCTTGCTATTCAAACAAAAAAAGTTACAAATCCAGTGCTTCTCTTTATCTCATTAAGCTTCTGTTCATTTTTTTCTTCTTCTCAAAATCGATTATGATTTAAACAAAGAAAACAATATCGAAAAAAAATTGAAATTGCAAAGCAAGATCTGCTGCGGTGCTGCAATCACGAGCCCAAATCCGGATCTGCTAAAATGAGAAAAAGAAAGAAGAACGATGATGAGAACAAGAAAATGAGGAGAAAAAAAAAACAAAATCGAAGTATAATCAGATTATTGAAGAGAAGAAGAAAAGGAAGAGAAGATAAAAAATGAGGATGAGGCTTGAGAGCAGCTACTGTCCTTGCTTGCCTTTTACTGTTACGGATTTTTTTATTAAGTTTTTAGTTTTTTATATCCAAATAAATTTTTTTATTGTTTTTTAGATTTTGAAAACTGTTTTCAAATTATAATTATTCAATTATGTTTTTTTTCATAAAACACTAAAAAATTATTTTATACTTTCATTTTTTAAAACAACTTTCAAAAATTGAAAATTAAATCAAAACATGCTTTACATTTGTGCAAAGTTTTTCTTTCTGGATCACAAAAGATCATCTTGGGAAGCCTCGGAATACAATTAGGCAAACAGTTTGTCTTTCGTAGTTTTGTTTTCTTTCGTAGACATCTTTTTTTTTAAAAAAGAAAGAAAGAAAGATAAAATGGTATCCTTTATTGAAATTGAATCCAATTAAGATGGTTGGGAAAAAACATTTCAAATCAACTATATTTTGTGTGTTATCTTCTATAGGAATAGTTGAGATGGTATCCACTAAATTTGTGGAGTGCAAATCAATCCATGAAATTAAAAGAAAATCTTTCAGCGAAATCATATGGTTGGAATGCTGTTCCCCACTATTAAAGATGCATTGTCCTACTAATCAAGCTATTTTAACCTTTTTTTTAATATAAATTTTAAGAAAATAAAATTATTTAATGAAGGGAAATGAATAAAGGAAAAAAGGGAAAAAATCTTGCACATGTTGAATATAGTAATTATAGTTATATTTGTTTTAGTAAAATATTTATTACATAAAGAATGCAAATTATATAAGAAAAGGAAAACATGGGAAGTCACATTCTAGTTGGTTAGTTGCCATAATAATTAAGATAATTTTATCCACTTTGTGTCACATTTTATTTTATACAATGAGGCAATCAATGTCGTATGTCAAAAGGATAATTTTATTTTAGTTTAAGAACTGACTTCTCGTGTTAATTGGGTATGGTAAAAAAAATAAAAAAAAATCATTTTTTTATCGTCATGAAAGAAAATTGAATCTAAATATTTTAAGAGAGTTTTAAAGGATTGAATTAAAATGAAGATTATGTCCTCACGACATTTCCTTAATTTAATAAAATTTAGTTTTCTATAAAAAAAAAGGGATCCTCTGTTAATGCTATTTTCTTGATTACCAATACGAGGTGTGAGATCTCTAGCTATCTTTGATTTAAAACTCAAGATATTTGTGTCCAAAATGTAAAAGCTCACTTCTAAAATGGAGAAGAAAACAAAATGCTTAGCTTATTGAGTTGGTAGACAAAGTTAAACGTTCCATAAATTTGACAATTTTGACTCCTCAAGTTAAAAATGTTCCAATTAGAACATGCTGAATCAAGATATTTGTTGATGAAAAGTGACGTTCCAATTAGAATGAAAAAACAGTGCCTAGGAATAAAAAGATTAGGAATCTAAAATCCATCTCGAATGAGGCTAAGTCAGAAGAACGTTCCTTAAAGCCTTGAAAAAGAAGACTACGATATTTTGTTCTCACATTCATTGAATACTTTTTGATGCAAAAGTAAACGGTGGGAGAGAGTTTTATCTTTCCCCTGATGAGATTAAAAAAAAAACGTGTCCTTATTAATCATAGCTAGCCTATAAATAAGGATGATAGGATGTTGATTAACGAGCATGGGGTCTATGGATTTTTATATTTTTTTATTTAAAAATTAAAATTTATTTAAATTTAAAATAAAATTGATTATCACATTGAAAAATATTTAAATTTAATTTATTATGATAATATTTAATTTCATAATAAATTTGATATTCATTTCAATTCTCAAATGAAAATGATTAAATCCATCACCTACATGTTTCTTCCTAATGTTTTTTCATCACTTTATATGTGTATTTATATTTGGATAATAATATTAATACTTCACAAATGATTATTGATATTTTATTTGTTTTTTTAATTGTTAAAACTTACAATAATACTTTTAATTAAAATTAAATTCTCTTTTAATTTTTAAAATATAAAATATTACCACTTATTTATTTAAAAAAATTTCATATATTTGCATTCACAGGACAAAGAAATTACAGTTTAAATTTAGCACTTAAGCCATCAACCACTTATGTTCAATTAGCTTCCCTGTTAGGAAATTGATCTCACAATTTTGGTTTTGGTGTGGCCATATATTGTGTAAAAAATAGTTTCATAATTTTTTTTAAAAAAATAATGATACCATTGTTATTATTCTACCTCCTTAATGGATTTTCACGGTAACTACAACATAACCGGTCCTGTGAGATCAACACCCTCATCATACTAAGTTAATTAATCCACATTTCAATATAAACAATTAGTGATATAAACCCAAAACAAATTTAACATGCCATCTTTAGGGTCATTAAATCAATGTGATATATTGGCATTCAATATATTTGGATAGTACATAAGTCATTTTTAATTTCGTTCAAGTAAAAGATGACACATCAATCATACGCAACTCTAAATTAATCAATCATATGTAACTTTGAAGCAATAAATCACGTTGATGAGAGAGAAAAAAATCATATGATTAATATATTATATTATGATTGGATAAATTAAAAAATAACGTGTTATGTTACCAAATAATTTCTGGGTCAAGCTTGTTTTGGAGCCTAATTTAATGGATTGTGTTGAAAGAGAATGAGATGCCCTTTTGAATGGGTAATATGTTTGCAGGTGAGATATTTGGCCATGTGGGAATGAAAAAGAGGGACAATCTAGTTTGTCTAGAATGAAATGAATCCAGCTTTAGACGGAGTTGACAGCTTAAACGGCTACGTTTTGGATAATTTAGCAAACATGGAATGAACACGTACGAAATTGGGATGGCTAAAAAACATAAGTGGGCCTAAGTAATGTCTTGTCACGCAAGAGGTTGTTGGTAGGTGCGTGTCAGGAGTGGGGGTAGGGCTTGTACGAGATTTTATCATACATACATGCACCTTACAATTTTTAATCAAATAAATGTCAATTTGCATCTTACAAATTATTTTTTAGTCAATTTTCAATTGCTACAATTTCATTTTACCTTTACCTTTTACAGCCAATAGCATCATGTTATTGACATTGAAATTAAACTTTTTTTTTTCTTGCACGTTAGATTTTTTGAGTTTAAATACAACGCATGTAAAAACTCAAATGTGTTATTCGTGTAACTTAATGATAGATTTATAAAAAAACTTTAAATTACCTTTATATGATAGTTTTATACCCTTTTTTTTTTTAGTTTTTCTTTTACTTTTTGGCAAATATTTTTTTAACTCTGAAAAATCATGAAACTTACTTTACACGTGTGGAAATTCAAATAATTTTGATTTGGATTAGGCATTGCAGGGTGCTATATATAAGGTAATATTGTTAAAAAATGTTGAATATATAGATATAAAAACAATTAAAAATATGAGATGTAAATTGTTTTTTTGATTTAAAATATGGTGCGTGTTTGACAATATATATCTTGTATCTTTGTGAAATACTTACTAAAATTATAACCAAAATTATTTCATATTATAAAATAAATATATTTCCTTAGCTTAAGTGTGGTTTAGTTGCGGAGGAAATGAAAAATTAATAATTTAGGTTTGCTAGTCTGATTATCACTTTTGAGTCTTTCGTATGTGTATATATACATAAAAATTTGAATTTGACTTTTCATTCCGTTAACGTACTAAAAAAGTAGTCAAACTTGTTTTTCGGAAAATAATATCAACCACATTAATTTTTTTCTTGACAAAAATAGGAAAAAATAAAGTATATAGTCTTTCTTTTTGTTATAAAGGATAAATCAAAACAGAAAAGAAACTAAAGGAAAGAAAACCAATAAAGCATCCTTGTTCCTTTTTGGAACGTTACTCCCATGGCATCAGCAAGAAGAAGGGAATCAGTGTAAGTCTTTTTGCCATTAAAAAGATAAAAATTGGAGCTGAACTCAACTAACTCTTTTTGCTGTGCGTATATTTAGCATTTCCAAAAAAAAACATATCTATTTATAAACTCGATTTTTATCTCAATTTCTTTTGAATACTTAGCTATTTAATGCATGAAAGTCAAAGGGAAAATTAAACTGAATAAATTATAAAATAGAGTAGTAAATACATGGGGACCATTGCAGCTAACATGCATCAACACTTAGATTTGGACAGATGAGGATCAAAGTATAATTGAGAAGCTACACTTCCCTCGAAGGAAGGATTCTTATCAAATTGCTTATGGTTCAAAAGGCACCGCAAAGGTTTTGGCCACATATAGAAACCCCAACAATATTTCATAATTCTAATAAGGGATAAGACACAAAATTTATTGCCAAAACCAATCAATGGTTATCTTATTTGTACAGTACTCATGAAGCAAGAAACTAGGTCGTAGACGCAAGCTTATCACATAGCATTAATGAGGATTTCTTGATGATTTCGTGGTATATAAGTTAGGGATGCATTTGAATCGAGCTTTTATCGAGTTATTCGAATTTGAGTTCAGTCAAGACTAAGCTCGATCGAATTCAAGTCTGAAAATTAGATTCGATTAGCTTATTGAGCTGAGCTCAAAAAACTTAAAATTCGACTTGAAATGTTCTCAAACAGTTCGATAAAGTATTATCGAGCTCGAATCAAATCGAGCTCGAGCTAATATTTATTTTAATATTAATTTTTTTATTTATTAAAATTTGAGTTTATTAGATTAGAGCTCGAATGAACAATTCAAAGTTCAAGCTCGAACTCGAATAGACTTGTTTGTCATTGAGCTTGAGCCTGTTCCAAAATTATTTTCGGATCCGTGCATGTGAAGAAGAAGGGAGAACTTATATTTTCCACATGTTACATTCAGATATCATGTCAGCTAGCTACGATAAGAGTATAGCACGAGCCAAGACAAACTTGCCAACCTTCACCCAGCAGAAATCCTTTTGTTTTTTGCCTCCTCCTGTTGTTACTTTGAAATAATTCGCCGAAAGGGAGTTAATCAATAAGAGTATGGCATGAGCCAAGACAAACTTGCCAACCTTCACCCACCCAGCAGAAATCTATTCCATGGACGAAAAAGATATTTAACGGGTAGTGAGAATGTCACTTCAATATAGGATAAGGCCAACTTACATGAATAATTGAAAAATGGAGACATGCCATTTTTCATGTGAAATGTAGGTAGAAAATACTGGAGACGTGCCATTTGGATTCATGAAACAAAAATACTGGAAAGACAGCTCAAAGATGCATGCAGTTTAGAAAGTTAAACTAGTTAGCCTCAGAACATTTATCAGTACTCACTATCGAGGAATTATCCATAGCATCCATTCACATGACACTGTCCAGGCATTAACTTTGGATTTTATAATAAGCAATGATAACCTTGAATTATGGTACATTGTTTCTAACACAATGGAAAAGTACATGGCATGCATCATGGGAGCAAACAAAATATTTCCAAACTGAAGAAGCAAGTGAAGAAATAAACAGAATTTACACATCAATTACCATATTATAACAAGATAATTAGAAGGCTTTTTTGTACGGATAACAAAACCAAATTCATCATGCAGAGTAATTAATAGCATGGATCAAGCATATCAAGTTTGTCTTGCCATTTGGACATTAGATGGTCTGAGACCCTGAGTTGCAAAGGGCAAAACTAGAGGCATATTATCAGCATATTTGAGCAAGAAAAAAAAACCCTCACAAGCATTAAAAATTATGATTCCAAATTTTCAGTCCTAGACACCAATTATGGCAACATCTGAATACTTGATTACACATTTGATCAATTATCACAACTCCACTGGCATACTTGGTTGTCAAAAGTTACAGAGACAATAGTCTTTGAAACTCTGGATGAATGCATGGTTATGAAAGCAAGTAAAAGATCTCCACACTAAAATAACATCAAATACATGACATTAGCACAAAAAAGCAAGTTGAGACAATAAACAGAAGGTGCCATATGATTTACTAAACTAAACTAGACAGGAAAGGAAGTATGAGCAAAGTAAACAAGCCAAAAAAATACTCAATTAATTTTTTTTTAGCATAGATCAGCTCTACCAAATTCGCAGCATTCTCGTTTGGAAAACAGAGGGTTGTAGATCTCAAGCATGCAAATAATGACACAGTCAGTATATTCAGGAAAGAGTAGAAAATCCTAACAACCTTTAAGGGAAGGGCAACCGAACCATTAACTTACATGTTCAAATCTTAAGTCTGGGCTGCCAAATGTGCTGACGTCTAAATTTTGATTTTATTACTTCATCCTTGTCAGGATTTCACTGTATGTAGATAATGAAATTACCCTTCTAATTCTGGGGAACAAATTAAATGGATTTCATCTCCAACAATGTTCTTTGGCTCTATATATTCCAACTCTGTAAGACCACTACAGCAATACCACATCACAGTTTTTATAACTAATTTACATAAAGCACCCAACATCTTAAGGTCCCATTGAACACGTACAGCATGCCTCAAAGCTCTTTGGTTTTGCCCAAAGCTGCAGACATGTCATTTACATCAGTTGTTTCTAAAACTACAAGTGCTGTGGCAGTTTGTTAACATTAGGGTTCTGGAGGTGAAGAAAACAAGATGAAATAGAAAGCAGCCACCCAAGAACATAGAGCAATGTATGTGCTCAGGCAAAGACAGTCTAGAGTGTCAGTAGCATGAAAAAATCACAAAGTGATGATCAAAAGCCATGCTCTCAAACCTTAACTTTCTCAAAATAGAATGACTTTCTTAAACTGTGGCATATTGAGGACGCCATCTCATTTCATGGGACTGTAAATAAAGTATGATTTTCTCCCACTTAAGAGCATGCAATGGATAAAGTTTTCATACTGAAATTTGCTCAAGAGTAGTGAATCAGCCTATCTTCATCTCTCATGTCCCACATTCTATACAAACCATTCTCTGATGGACATTCTTGGTTCAACAGACCACTGTAAAATTGTGATTCTAGCTGGACATTACATACTGGTTTTAAGTGTCCATTTACACTGTGCAAAACACAGTAGATTTCATTTCTTTGCTCATGTCTGGTGTCTTTGGCGATAAACTCATGGACCCTGTCACCTAGTTGAATTGAGCTACAACCAGGAACTTTTTCCATCCCCTGCTGTCTCATTGTGACCCGATAGCTCAAAGAATTTTCCCAGTGTCCAATTGAAGCACTCAAGTTTGAAATCAGCATCAAATAACCTGGATTTGAAGGATCCAGATCCAGAATCTTTCTTGTCACCTGTTCTAACAACTCTCCATTTCCATGGATCTTACAAGAACTAAGCAAAGTGGCCCAAATCACAGCATTTGGCTTCAAATGCATACTTTCTATAAACCTGACCGCTTCTTCTAGCCTCCCTGCTCGGCCAAGAAGATCAACTATGCAACCATAATGCTCAATTCGTGGTTTGATGTTAAACTCCTGCACCATCCGGTGAAATACGCTCTTAGCCTCTTCTACCAACCCTCCATGAGTGCATGCTGACAGAACAGCAATGAAAATAACATCATCTGGTTTAGTTCCTTCTAGACACATCCTATCAAAGAGATTCATAGCTTCTATACACTGCCCATTAACAGCTAGCCCAGAAACCATTGTTGTCCATGTAATTATACATTTATTAGCCATCCTATTAAAAACTGTTTTCGCGTTATCCACATCTCCACATTTTGCAAACATGTCTGTCAAAGCATTGCCTAAAGGAATCGACAAGTCAATCTTGTTCTTTTTAATATAAGAATCAATCCACTTGCCATGTTCAAGAGACCCCAAATGAGAACATGCAGAGAGTACGCTGATTAAGGTAGTTTGATCAGGCCTGCACCTGCCATCTATTAACATTCTATGAAATACAGTAAGAGCTTGATCAAACAAGTGGTTATGAACATAACCTGCAATCAAGGCATTCCAGGAGACTGCATTTTTAACTGGCATCTGATCAAAAATGCTGCTCGCAGATTCAAGATCACCAACCATGTTGTATCCTGATATCAAGGCTGTCCAAGAAACCACAGTTTTCTCAGGCATTCTATCAAAAAAAGACTCTGCAGCTTTCATTTCACCTACCCTAACATATCCCGAAATCATGGAATTCCATGAAACCTCATTTCTCTCTGGCATCCTCTCAAAGACTAAACGAGCCAAATCCATATTCCCAGCTTTAGAAAGCCCTGAAACAACAGAATTCCACGTCACGATGTTTCTCTGAGGCATGGACTCAAACAACCCAACTGCAGAATCAATCTCACCACGAGACATATACGCACCAATCATCGAATTCCACGAAACCACATCTTTCTCTGGCATTTCCTCAAACACCCGACATGCAAAATCCAAATTTCCGCCACATTTCGCATAGAAATCAAGAAGGGTATTTTGTACAAAAACACTAGAACCAAAACCCAACTTCACAATCTCACCATGAATCACCATACCATCTTTCAACGCTTCAAACGATTCAAAACACCTCAAGAGAGAAGTGAAGGTAAAGCTATTAGGCATGACCATAAGCGCCTTCATTTGATAATAAAGGCGCAATGCACCTTTATGGGTCTTCTCAAAAAAGCATTTTATCATCGTATTGTAAGCAATAACATTAGGATACTGGGAATTTTGGAATATTTTAATGGCATGATCAAGCGAAATGAACTCTGCAGAGAGAGAGAGGAGCTTTGGCAGTACAAAAGTGCTGTCTTGTAAACCGTGAATGAGAATGTGAAGATGGGTTTGCTTCAATTCTCTGATACTTTTACAGTTTTCCAATAATTTGAGCAGTTTCCGTTCCATTGGGTCACTCGAAAAAAGTGAAAGCAGTTATTCTCGTTGCTTCTTTATAAGCGTAAAAACTAAGAGGGGCATTTACGTTATTATGTAGACTTCCATGGGAATTTTTTACACTACCTTAAATTTAATGATTACAGTCTAACACCACCACAGTCCACGAGATCTTCTTGCGATTTATTAAAACACAATTATTCCTCTGATTCTTCTATTTCTGTTGAGTTACCCTCCAAGTTTACAGTTGAAACTGTGAGAACAAAAGAGATTCTAAGGGATGAGAATAACAAGATTGCTCCAAAGCCCACAAGAACTCACAAGCTACCCTCAACAAGAAAACCACAATAGACAACAAAATCACCAAAACCAGAGCCTAACACATCCAAATTTCCACGAACAAAACTCTGAATTTTGCCCAAATAAATCATACCCAAATGAACTAAATTGGTCTAACCTTATACGGAAACACGTCTCTCAAGGATCACCAAGAAAAGCCCTTGTTGTATACAACCAAATTCGCCAGAAAGGATCCTACATTTTAGGTTCAATCCCTTTGATTTTCAAGGCTTGTGCTTCTATTTCAAGTCTTAATTATGGAAAAGCATTGCACGCTGAATCGATCAAAACCGGAGTTGACTTTGATGTGATGATAGGTACCTCATTGGTTGATATGTATGCTAAATGTGGTGATATCGTTGCTTCTAGCAAAGTGTTTGATCATATGCCTGAAAGAAATGCAGTAACGTGGAATGCGATGATTGGTGGGTACTTGAGGAATGGAGATACAAAATCTGCATCGGTTTTATTTGAAAAGATGCCGACGAGAACTGCAGTGACTTGGATTGAGATGATTGATGGGCTTGCAAGGAGAGGAGATACTGTTGAAGCCAGGGGTTTGTTCAACAGAACTCCTGCTGAGTTGAAAAATGTAGTGACATGGACTGTGATGGTTGAGGGATACACAAGCAATGGGGAGATGGAGGCGGCAAGGGAACTTTTTGAGGAGATGCCGGAAAGGAATTTCTTCGTATGGTCATCTATGATTTCTGGCTATTGCAAGAGAGGTGATGTGAAGGAGGCCAGGGCTATTTTCCACCGAATTCCTATTCGGAATTTTGTGAATTGGAATTCATTGATTTCTGGGTACTCGCAAAATGGATTCTGTGAGGAAGCTCTGGAAGCATTTGAAAAAATGCAAGCTGAAGGGTTTGAGCCGGATGAAGTTACAGTTGTTAGCGTTTTATCTGCTTGTGCCCAGTTGGGTCAGTTGGATGCTGGTAAAAAGATCCACTGTTTGATAAATAACAGGGGGATAAAGCTTAACCAGTTCGTTATGAGTTCATTAGTTGACATGTATGCTAAGTGTGGAGATTTAACCAATGCGAGATTGATTTTCGATGGAATGTTCCAGAGGAACCATGCCTGTTGGAATGCTATGATTTTAGGTTTCGCCATTCATGGACAAAGCGAAGAGGCTTTTGAGTTTTTTAAAAGAATGGAAGATTCAAATGAGCAGCCTGATGAAATCACATTTCTCTCTGTTTTATTAGCTTGTACACATGGAGGTTTTGTAGATGAAGGTTTAGAAATTTTCTCCAGGATAGAGAAATATGGTTTGACACCAGGCGTCAAGCATTATGGATGCCTGGTTGACCTGTTGGGACGTTCAGGGAGACTAAAAGAGGCTTATGATTTGGTAAAAAAAATGCCAATGAAACCAAATGAAACAGTTTGGGGCGCTCTTCTTGGAGCCTGCCGGATTCATTCCGACACAGTTATGGTAGAACAGGTGATGGAAGAGGTTGGCACACTGGATCATTTCATGAATTCTGGCAATGATTCTCATTATGTGCTAGTGTCGAGTTTATATGCTGCTTCTGATAGATGGGAAAAGGCTGAAAAGATGAGGATGGTCATGGTGAATAAGGGACTTCAAAAGACTCCAGGGTACAGTTCAGTTATAATCAGCGAAACTGAGCAACAGTTCAGTACCAGTATTAGCTAATTGTCAGATGTTCATTGAGTGAGGCTTATGATTTGGTAAAGAAAATGCAAATGAAACCAAATGAAACAGTTTGGGGCGCTCTTCTTGGAGCCTGCTGGATTCATTCCGACACAGTTATGGTAGAACAGGTGATGGAAGAGGTTGGCACACTGGATCATTTCATGAATTCTGGCGATGATTCTCATTATGTGCTGGTGTCGAGTTTATATGCTGCTTCTGATAGATGGGAAAAGGCTGAAAAGATGAGGATGGTCATGGTGAATAAGGGACTTCAAAAGACTCTAGGGTGCAGTACAGTTATAGTCAGCGAAACTGAGCAACAGTTCAGTACCAGTATTAGCTAATTGTCAGCTGTTCATTGAGTGACACAAAAGATTACAGAAGGATGTCTTGTGCCACCATTTCACCAGAAATAAAGAGAAATATTTCTTGATCCACCAGCTCTGATTTTCAATCCAGTAAGGGCACCATTTCCTCTGGACCATGATGAACTGTAGAGAAATGTGTCCGACAGAATCTGTTGTAATGGTTGTTAAGAATGCAAATGCAGAGCAGTTGAACCCTAGAAGATTTCTTCTTACATTGATTAAACTAATTGGAGGTAACTCTGAGAGAACATATCCTTAAAATTTGATCTGAGCAAAAGTTACACTGTAAATACAATCCTCTCTTGTAGATGCTCAAGGTATACATACTTTTGAATTGAACTTGATTGCGCTGTAAAAGCTGTTGTTGCAAAATACAATATAGCAAAGAAGAAAAATTGCATACTATTTCTGTTCTACCTCAATTTGTATAAGTTCTCAACTAGACAACACGAAAGGACTCCGCTATCCTCTTCAAATCCTTGTAGTGCCTCTTCCATTGAAGACCTAAAAAAATCACAGCAAAATATTATTTATAGATATTAGTTATAGCTTGGATTCTTCTTAGTGTATTATATGAAACATTTTAAGATAGAAAAAAAAATATATCCATACCACTTCCAGTTACACTGAACAAGTAAAAGCGATTTCCTGCTGCAGTTGCAGTGATCAGTACATGAGGTGGCTCTAGCTCATACTGGTAATATTTTCTGCCGGAGTACTCTGCAACATTAATGCTCATAACCTTCCCTTCTACATTTTCACCTATGACTTCTGGTCCAAATGCACTAATCACCTTCTCCGGCGGTCCAATCTTTTCAATTGTAGCATTGTCACCAAGATCTACATATCATAACACAACCATGATTAAAATGCGAATGACTAAATAAAGACTTCTAAATTATGTGAAGATTGAGAGTGTGGAAATTGTGCCGCTAGAGAGCAAAGAATCAGTAAGGGCCAAATCTATGGTAACTTGCCTTAAAACAAGTCACTTCAGAAATTGTTGCATTTTGCCGAAATTTGGGTTATGTTTGGTGACACTCTTACATTTGGTGGTAAACTGGTTATACCACTAAATATAATCCCAAAAAAATGTTTTTTAAACCATAAATGGAAACTCAAGCTAGGCCAAACAATACCTAATCAGAGGGAGAAAAGAAAGAGAGCGGTGGGGGGGGGGGGGGGGGGGGGGGGGCGCTTACTGTCTGCAAATCTGAGGACAGGAGCAACAATGATAGACAAACGTCCTTCCTTTTGACTAGCAAATCTCAAGTCGATCTCTGTGCCACCTAGATCTGCAATTGATACTGGAACCTGGTACACATACAAGTAAAATAATTAGAAAATTTTATTAAGGTGAAATTCATGGGAGAAGACGATATTTAAAGATATTCATACAATATTCAAATCTTTCATGTGATTAAGCAGCCTCTAAATAGCTTAAGAAGAGTATGAAGTTCAGGCTGAGTAAATAAAATTTACCTCCTCCCAATCTTGAGGCACAGAAAAGAGATAAGGGATGATTGGACTCCATCCAACACCATGCCCTCCAGATTTCTCATCTGGTCTACGATAAGTCCTCCAACCTGTCTGAGCATATCTTCCCCAATTTAACGATGATGGAGAGAAGAAAAACAGATCATTTCCTATTTTTAGTTTCAGATGCTTAGCATCTTTAAGCTCCTCTAATAGTAAATGGAAGAATTAATGATATTGAAATAGCTTTTCTTTGTGAATTATAAATCAAATATTAAGCTTCAATTCAAGACCCATCTTCTCATTTCAATAAAATCATTGATTAATTACAGAGAAAAAGATAGTTAAAACTAAAAGAGCTAATTAATATAAGAACCAACCTTGTTCATCAGGTTCAGAGAGACCAGGAATTCTCCCTGCAAGAGGGCCTTGTTTGACAACAGACAATCCTTCCCCTGAAAATCCCAGAAGAGTAGTGGATGAAGCTAATGAAATCCCAGAAACTAGAACTGACCTTCTATTAATCAAAACCCGAGAGGATTCCTCAATTTCTCTATCAACCAAACCACTTGCTGATCTTGAACATGCTACGAAAGTTTTTACTCTTGAAATACCATTTTCTAGTTGCAAACTGTGACAACGAACTATTTGCTGGTGATGATATATCCCAGAAAAGCTACTGCAGCAAGTGATTAATCCCATTTTCTATAAAACCTAAAAAATGGTAGAGAAATGCGTCTGAAAATACTAAGTAGTAACAAGAGTTGAGAGCAGAAATTCAACCAGAAAAAAATTTGGTTCCTCCAAGAAATAAAAGACCAACAAGAGCTTATGTATTTCTCTTACACTATAATAAATCAAATGAATTTTCTTTTACTGAAGAAGGTTATAGAAGTAGTGGACGTGGCGTCATAGCTGTTCATGGTTCAGATTCTTTCTGATAGAATATCATCATTTTGTCAAACACGTGGCATAATTTTTTTATTTAAAAAGTTTAGGTCGTGTTTTATTATAGAAAATGTTTTATTTTTATAATTTTTTTAATAATTTACATATATTTAACATAATTTCAAAACATTTTTTACTTTTCATCTGTTTAATATAATTTTAAAAATACATTCTTTCTTTTTGTTTTTTAATTTTTTAATATTATGTTAAAAGTATATATAAAAAATATTGTTTTAAATTTTTTATAAAAGGTATACTTGAAAAAAAAAAAAAATTTCGCAATCAAGCATATTTTATGCTTTTTGATAACCAATTTCATATATGTATCCAAATTAAATAATTGAGTACATTAATTGATCTCAATTGAATTTATAATTTAACATAAACATTCTAAATATAAAAATTCATTTGTAAATGATTTTTTTTTATTTATTTTTTTCTAATTTCATTTGATTTGTAAACGGAGTGTAATAAAGTGTAGAGTTTATTTACAAATGAATTGACCACGTATTGATTTGCTAACAAAAGTGTTGAACAAGTAAAATTGAATAAAAGTTAAGGTTTTATAAAACTAAAATGACAAAATTATTTGTCTTTAATTATTACTATTTCTTTATTTATAATGCTTTCTATTATATTTGGTTTTCTCGATCTCTGTTTTTTTTAAAGTCTCTTCTCCATCTAGATTATAAATTAAATAAATAAAAACATAATACTTTTAGATTTTAACCTTTTAATCTCATCACCAGAGGTGATCAAACATCGGACCAAATTGGGTTTGAGCTGACCTTTATATCAAAATCTAAGCCCACGAGTTATGTAGAATCGAGTCTATTTTAAATCAGGTTTTATTTCATTTCAAAAGCTTCTTGATATATTTCTTTTAAAAAATATATCTTATCATTTTTATCATTAAAACTTAAATAAATACTTTTACACATATTTTATTTAAAAAGATAAATTATTTAAATTTACATATTTATGGAAATAATTTTATTATTATAATGTTACAATTTTTACTTTATGTATTAAAATATAAATACATATTATCTTCGGGTCAAACCGAACTTAAGTTTAATGCACAATTTAAAATTTTGTTTTCTTCAAATCTACAAAATTTAAATTGGATCGAATCAAGCTCATGTCATCGAATCGTGATCACCTCTACCCATGTTTAAGATTATAAATTTGTAAAAAAGAAAAATTATCAATCACTCATCCGTTATTGTTACTAAACCTAAATTAATGATATCAGAAAGCTTTGATTTTTTACTAACCAATTTGCTATCAAACAGTTAGATGCCTGTGAAGAATTAACTTAAATTTGAAAAATCAGTCACAGTTCAGTTAGATTTTACAAAAACAAAATAAACTAAGGATGTTTGGCATCTTAAGTTCTTAACCACTATACAACTTGATTTTGGATTATCTCCCAACAACTCTCCCATTTCCTCGAGAGATTATTGTTTAGATGTTGTCCATAAAATTCTTCTAATCAAATATATTTTTCATTGTCATATATCTTTTAAAATTTAACAGCAAAGAGTTGCTTCGATCTCAAAAATTACGTGAATAACGTATAGGAAGGATTTCTTTCCAATTCTTTTTGCTTTACTTGTTTTTTTAATGGTTTTTTCCTTGTTTTTAAATAAAATAATAAAATACAAATATCATAAATAAACCATTATTTTGAACCACTTGTCACTTTTCATTCGTTATATTAGTAAAATAAAAAATATATTAATTTAACTTCTAACGAGTAATAATTTAGTTAGTTTCTGCCAATTTAAATTATATATAATATTTTTTAATGCTTAAGATAGCACCGAATATTAACGTATTTAATTCTACCGTGAACTTAATATTCATTTCAATTTATTTTTATAAATAAACGAAACCAAAAAAAACAACAAAAGAAAGGGAAAAAAAATTCAGAGACTAAGCCCCCCCTTGGGAAAGAAACACCCATGGCATATGCTAGCATCAGAGAATGAAGCTCCGGTAGAAGGGATGATAGAATATGAGCATCCAAAGTATCAACACCTGTCTTTAACAGTAGATCAGCACAACCATTGCCCTCACGAAGAACATATTGCATCTTGCAAGACCAGTCCCTAGCTAGCAAATCTCAGCAGTCTTGAATGAGGGCACTGTTGATGCCGCATACTGTTGGTGCTGACGTGACATGAGCTCGGACGTTGGTGCGGCTTTGGTGAGGACATGGCCTGGACGTTGGTGACGTGGCCTGGGTGAGGACTCGACCTGGACCCTGCACAAGTGACAGGGATGAACTGAAGACCCTCGGAAGGAAGGGAGGCGGAGACCTCCGAGGACGCTCCGAAGCTTAAGTTAGCAAGGATTTGAAGGTGAAGCCGGGGGTTCGAAAAAGGAACCGAGGGCTTAAGTAAATCAAGTATAAGTGTGTGTGTATCAATCTGTCTGGCGAAGTCCATACCGCAGGGCGACCGTAGGGTGGCTGCAGGGCTAGGAGGTCGTAGGGTAGCTGCTGGAAGGCAGTAGGGTGGCTGGTGGCTGCAGGGTGTCAAGTCATAGGGGGGAATCCGGGCGCAGGTTTGTCGGGTCATCCTTCATGGGCTTGGAGATTTTGCGGGGCCAAAGGGGATGTTGGCAGCTTGTCTGGGCTGGAGGGTCATTGGATCAGAACGCTACTTGGGCTGGGGAGTTTAGTTGGGTTTCTTATTGGGTTGGAGCATCTTGTCGGGCCTGAGGCTTATTTGGACTGGACCGCTTTGGTGGATCTGGTGCTTATTTGGGCTGGAGTATTTTGGGCCATATTAGGCACCATTCGGATTCAATACTGTATCCCCTGAGTGCAGAATGTGGAGGACCATCAACGCATCTAGTTCACAAATGAGTTGTTTATAGCCCAGCGACCAAGCTGGCAGTAAACTCGGCGAAGGGCTTCTAACTCAGCAACCAGATTATTAGAGAACCCAAAACTTGCAGCCAACAGCCTGAAGAGCTTCTAATAGCTCTGCCCGGATTGCCTCGACACGCAACCATCCGTATTTAATTTAACCCCATCCTTCAGGAGGAGGAGTCCAAGAGATAAATTGTGATTTACCTTGATCAACAGATGCAGAAGCTGACCGAAATGCTAACTTATTTAAGTGTAAATCTGACCAAATCACCATGTTCGGACACGAATCAGAGATAGACTCATAAAACAGTCGTTTGCATCGTCAGACCCATATGTGCCAAAGCCCTGCAAGAAACTCCTCTTTCCAGTCATACTCGCCATTTTTTATCTTAGTCTTTTCTGTCAGATTGCCCTAATATATTTCTCAGTAATTCTCTCACCAATCAAATATGATATCATTGATAAAAATTTGCAAGATACACAATTCCTGAAGGTTGGACAATTATGTTGTTCCTGCTGCAACTCACTTAAACTCTGGAACGTATAAAGACCCTCTTGCCTTCAATCTATGGAGATGGAACACACATGAATATAAATTTTTACATGTTGACTTATTTTCGATATTGCATGTCCTCCATTGACTCGAAGTGAAATTTGCAACAGGATCTCGCAGCAATGGTCGTGGATAAAAATTTCATGCCTTTTGGCGAGAGTTGAGTTTAGTAAAGTATTAATGACAGTATTTCTTAATGTCTTGGTCACTAAATACAGATAATTCTAGGAACACATCTTTGTTTAACACGTGCTATACATGGTGATTGATCATCTTTGAAATTTGGATTTATTTTAGGTGGACGAAAAAGGAGAAATTGTTCAAGCATCAATTGTTGGGTTTGGAAATGGTTACTATGTTAACGTCTCAAAGAGGTTGAAATGAGAAAGGAATCGCTATGTGCTTTTGGTTTTACCGTTGTCCCTCGAGTCTGTTTTGCGGCATGAATATCATCCCAAACTTGGTGTTGATGTAGCTTTGCAGAATGCAGCGGACAATATTTGAATTGCTAATCGATTGTTAGTAATTCAAAAGCATATCAAAGCGCCTCAAAGGTTTAAACAATTAATTAGGGAAAATCATATGCCCACAAGAGTCATTAGGTTGATGCAGAATGGGAAAGCAAGCATTTATTATGTTAAAGACTTTTATGTATTTGTGACTTTATTTTATAATTATGTTTTCTAACTTTCAAATCATTTCGAGTTTCCCGAATCATTTTAAGTTTTGAATAACTGAGTTCTACACTTTCAGGTTCAAGAGGGCCGGTTCGCGTTTCCTGGTGAGTAAGACGTTGCTGCCTTTTACTGAAAAGTGACAGGCACGTGGAGAGGATAATAAAATCCGAGAAAAGGGATAAAGTATGCAACTTTCAGCACTTCTATCAAAATAAAATCAATCATATAGAGTAATATATTATCATTAACAATTTCTCTTTTGATAAGGTACAACAAATCATTTCACGTTAATGCTGTCTGTACAACATTCAACGCAACTCAGCTGATAGCCAGAAACTCAATAGCTGGTAAAAAAAAATAGCTTTTCTAAAAATTGGAGATACAGGTGAACTGGAGCAATATGCATAGTAAAGGTTAAAGGGCAAACTTAAGGTCCCAACTCCCAAGTATAATCAAGGCAGTGGTACGGGAGGCTTCCACTTAGTAAATTCAACAAAGTTTCTATTTACAATAGTGCTATTATGCAGCCAGAATGTCTCAGCTGACTGGTGGAATTGCCTCACTTTCCGTTGAAGTTCCCACAGTATCCCTTGCATTGCCGAACATGGCTCTGATTCTGCAGCATATGCAAATAAGCACCTTACTTTTCTACCACGGGCTATAATCTCTTCTATATCTTTATCTGAAAAGCAGGCCCAATGTTAAGTTGTAAGATGCCATAGAGTACAGCAAACAAGAAAGAAACAAAGAGTAGTGAATCTAACCCGGTATTGAAGCCAGGTACTCCAAAAGTTGGGGGCCTATTTCGGTCGAAGGCCATTTGATTGATATCTGGGCATAGTCAATGACATTCTGAAAAGGTAATTCTACTTTATCTGATAAGATAACCGGGACACACTCCTGTTCAGCAAATACAATTTACACAATTTAATTGGCCTATCATGCACATGAAACTAGAGGAAAGTGTGTGTGTGTGTGAGAGAGAGAGAGACCACAAAAAACGACTCATAAAAACGAAGAGTCCAGGATGACTCTCCACGTGGAGCAAGGCAGAACTTGGCATTGTGCAGATGTTCAAAATATTCTGTCCTCCCCAATTTGTCAGGCCCACTGAACTTCAGCTCTGGAGATTCCAACTGTTCACATTATCAATATGCAGAAAGAAAGTAACCATAATTTGACATTTGAAAGAATTCACTCCCAGAAAGACAAAGATGCAAAGTCACACAGGCGTGTGCGCTCACATTCAAAAATTATCCAAACAAATAAAACATCAAGAATTGTAATCTGACTCACCCCACCAAATCAGAAATAATAAATACACACACAAGAGGATGTCGCCTAATGAAGGGGACACCCTTTAAAACCAAGAAAAATTTAAGTCCATGCCAACAAGAACACAATAATCAATAGAAAATTAGAAGGCAAACCCATAAAAAGACAATAACCAAGAGAACAAGAATATAAAGAACAAAAACTCCCAAGAATATTCTTCAATCTAAGATTATGTTTCTTATAGTTTATATTTTTCATCATTTTAATTTCTAAGGTTAAACAACTTTGACATGGTTGAATAATGTTATCATGGTCTGAACAAGATAACAACCATACTGACTCATAACAATCAAATGATAACTCTTGATGGATATTTTGTTTTTTTCCTTGATTTATTAGTGCTTTTATCTAAGAGAAAAATCTATTAATTTGCAAATTTATGACATTATCTTATTAGGTATGTGACCGAAAGTATGAAAATATATTTTCATTTAGGTTTTTTTGAGATAGATAAATAATTTGATGTGTATTTTGGATTGAATAATATTCTTGAGGCAATCTGGCATAATATTATCTATATATTTTTCCCTTGACAAAATGAAGTTGCTATAATTTCTATACCTGCACAAACTGACATTCGCAATTTGACATCACCATTAAACCTATTAGTTCTTCCAATTAGTCATGTACATTTGATAAGGCTCATTAACCAATACATCTGCTCTGTGACATCAAAACAATAAATACCCCTCCTTAGAGCAGGAAAGGGGCAAAAGTGAAAAGAAAAAAGAAAAACTGATGAGCATAGAATCCTGTGTAAATGGAACTTAAAGTTCCAATAGAAGTCCAAATTGAAGCCAAAATGAAATTAACAGTACATAGTTCTTTTTGTCAGTAAAAGATTTATGTAACAGCACCAAAGCCATAGGGGTGGACCCAATTACAAAAGAACCTATCTACAATATAAAAATTCGAAGAACTAAAGAAGACAACATACCTTGTCTGGATATTGCTTTGCAAGATCTATCAATTTAAGACGACCAACTTTCCCTTGTGCACGACCTAAGTAGTTTGCCAGATACTCCCTCTTCGATAGAGGCAAAGGCTGGACCAGCGTAGCCCCATTTTTAGTCATACCATCATCAACATTTCCAGGAATGATGATATCTTTCCATGTATTGAAGGCACTGGTGTCTTTTTTATCGGTACGGTCACCCTGCACCCACAAACAAATTAACACTCTTTTGAGATAAAATAAGCTTTCAGTAAAGTTTCAGTTTTATCAGTGGTAAAAGCAGGCATTTCAGCACATAAGACAAGAATCTGGAACCAATATTACCAATTTCAAGGCCTCCTGCTCAAACTACCGATTTGATTTTTCTCAGTCTATATGAAGACCTTTTCCAATTGATTATGCCCCTAAGAGATGTACTTTTTCTACTAAGCAGCTAATTTACCACGAATTTTCAACCTAAATTCCAAACTCCAGGATTTCCCACATAAGGGTAGTTCGAGAAATGGAAAGTACCAAACCTTGATCTATAAATCAATTATAGAGCTATTACTAGAAGCTTATGCGCTACTGTCTCTAAAAATACAGATATGCTTTATGACGTAATCAAAAACCAAATGCTGCCAATTAAGAAAAGACTTCTTCTATTGGCCCATCATTTTAAGCACTATTAGCAGTGTAAATGCCCCAATTCACATCACACACACGCGCACACAACTCTCATATATTGACCACTCCCTGAGCCATCTAGGAATAAATCCGTATTAGTGATTCATGCAGATACACCCTAAATCCGAATTAGTGAGCCATCTAGGAGTAAATCCGTATCAGTGATTCATGCAGATACACCTTATGCCTCAACACATACGATGACCAAATGCTTAGCCTCCACTTTTTATAATAAAGTTTAGGATCAGTATGCATATAGAAGCAAAATCTGAGGCCCTAAAAACCCATAGTTCAATCATTAGATGGAAATAATTAATCATTCGGTAGCAAAATTAAATGCATAAACTAAATTAAGCGTATAAAATGTGCTGGAAAGTGAGTACAGTACCTCAGGAGTAAGAATTATGGAACGATTTATGTACGTTGCCCAAGACTTAAACAAGTGAGCTCCAATACCACTACAATGAGATAAGAACAAGCACATTTGAATCAATGAACTTGAGCTATAATTATCCATCCATGTACGTCTATCGCATCAATTTTCCACACGCAAAATCACACGATAAATACCTAGGGAAGACAAATATGTGGTTGCGGCCACCAGATTGCCTAAAATATGGCATTTGACTCAAGACCTATAAAAAACAATGAACCGTAATAAATATAATCAAAACAAATTATGTCTGCTATTCCAAGGAATGAAATGAAGATATTTTACCTTGACATAGGTCCGGTTAATCTCTTCATCATTGAGGCCCCCTATCATGCGAACGCATTTAACATAGGATGGCACAAAGAACAGATCAGCTTCCTCTTTCTTTTTTGTCCTGAATCTTGATTGTAGAAGCAACTTATGTATTTTAACCTACAATTGCCAGATAAATACAAGCACTAAACACAACTAAACCAAGTATCTAAATTACACTAAGGTCAAAAAAATATCTAAATTACAATCAACTTAGCAAATAGTGTTATTATTAGGCTTAATTTATAAAATAAATAACACCTTGCCCTGCCCCCGTGGGCAAGGCTGGCCACAACCGGCAGCCCTACCCTCACGGGCGAGGCTGTGACCAGCTTCGGCCTGATCTGAACCAGATCTTCAGATCAGATCTTTCCCTTCAATATCCTCACATGTGGAAAGTAACAGTCATAACCCTCGATGCCAACATCCACAAACACAAGTGTTATTTCCACGAAAAAAATAGGGACTAGTCCAAAATCAAGCCAAACCACAAGGTGTTTTTTGAAACTAAGCCTTATTAGTTATTACTAATAGTCATATTATACATATAAGTCTCACAAAGCTCAGAGCTCAAATGGTACAGTTTCCAATGATAATTAGATAAAAGGGGCCGTTTAATTTCTGGAAAGTTGAATTCTCATACTTTAAAGAATTTTACTTTCCAGAAATTAAGAAACCTGATTACTAAATGTATGTGATTTTTTTTTTTTTTGATAGTTATAGAATGTGATATTTATGTCTTTGATTTTTGAGAGAAAGTAATATCTAAATTGTGAGAAAATTAGACTTTCATGTTTGATTTTCACTTGGAAAATTATTTTTTTCGGTTTAGATTACAAACTTATACTTAGCCTACGCAATGTTTTTTCTTTTGATATTTTTTTGTTGTTAAAAAGCAAAGCCCTAATATTTTATTCGACCACAAATATTTTAACATCATATAGCATCTGTTGAAAAACTTAATTTTTTTATAATACAGAATCAAAAGTTGTACCTGGTGGAAGTTGCCTATGTTAGGTGTCCAACAAGGCTATATGTCCAAGTGTCGGACTCGTCAATTTTTGTAATTTTTATAATTTTTAGTACTTTTTCCTTTAATTTAGAATATCAAGTGCCATACCCATAGCCTTGTCCGGAGTGTCCATGTTCGGGAGTGTCTGACATGCGTATGGCAAGATAAAGCGATGATAAAGTAAAGAGTTCATGTAACATTGGAAGTTACACAAATTAATGGCTGAGAAGTACATAAATTGGTAAAAATGAAAGAAAATTAACAAAATAAATGTTTTGATTAAATTATATACTGTAAATGAGTATCATCTTAACTCACACAATCGCATAAAGTTATATTTCCTAGGGGTGGGAGGGTAAGTGCCTGCTTCGAAAATATATATAAAGATTGAGGGAAAGTGGAACGAAAAATTCAAACGAAGAAAAATGAGCGACCTAAAGCTAAAAACTTAATCAAACCAAATCAAATAATCTATTAATTGAAGATTTAATTGTTATTTGATGAAATTTAATAAGATTTGATTAAGTTCTGGGCAAATTTTAAAAAAACTAAAGTTTGGATTTAAGCTTCAAACTTTGCCAGGAAAGTTCGACCTAACAAAAATGAAACAGCCCCTAAAGCTAATATTACCAAATTTTTAATCAAATCTACAGATACATGGAGTAATAGTTTAAGTTCGATGAGAATTCACATTACACCTTGCTCAAAATTTTGAATATAAATTACCTGAGTGCCCCACTGGCCTTTGAGGCAAGCGTGGGTTTTTATACCCCCGTCTCTACCGTACATCAGCGCTTTTAGTCCGTCGATCTCGCTCTCATCGTAGACGTAGATTTTGAGGGAGAGGTGGGTCCCGTAGCCTCTCTGGGGCCACGGGAAGGACCTTCCATCACCGTCGCCGGCTAGTCGGGCTAGGTTTTGTGATATGCGGTCGTTATTGATAGATTCGGTGGCGCATGGAGAGAATGATTGGCCGAATAGCCTGGTGAGCAAAAAAGTGGCGGAAATGAGGACGAAGGCTCCGATCTGGTGGATGCGGGTGCAGGGAGTGGTATAGTGATGGTGAGGAGTGAAGCTTCTGGGTTTGTTGTTTATGGTTGCCATTTTTTTTTTTTTTTCCCTGCCTGTATTGTATGTGCTGTTGCTTCAGTGAAGCTTCAATGAATAGAGGTTTTGTTGAAGATTGCCATGATGAGCAAGAAAACGACTGCGTTTGTTTCACATGCTTTTAAGAACATTAAGAAAACACTTTTGATGAAAAAAACAATTAAAAAGAAAATTATAGACTCGATTTGAAAAAGTTATTCCACTAAAAAAAGTTATATCTCGTCATTTTAAATTAATTAAAATAAATTTAATTTCTTATTTGATGAAAAATAAATAGTATAAAAGTTCATCCACTGTTAAATTGTATGAAAAAAATTATATTTTATTTTAAATCATTGCGTCATATATCTCATGGTAATGTGCTACATAAAAATTCTTTCTTGAATTGATAGATTTCGGTTAATAAATGATTTTAAAACACTTATAAAAAAAATTAAATTAATATATTTATGTTTGTTTGTTCGGTATTATAAATTCAAATACGTTTACAATAATATTTTATTAGTGTTTGGGTTTTACGATATTTTTTTATGTAAATTGTTTTGGAAGTGATTGAAAAACGAATTTTTAAAAAAAATATAACCTCACTTTCTTAAAATTTCGCTCACATATTACACCACTAATTTTCTCTCTTTATTTATTTTTTATATTTTTCATAATTTATTTCATATTTCGACCAAACAAAAAAAATTTAACTGAAAATTTACAATTTTACATAAAATTTAGTTTGCGTATGTGAAAACAAACTGATCATAATGTATAAAGATGCTAGTTAGGCATCTAATGGCATGTTTGGAAGCCCTTTAAAACTAAAATCAGTTTTCAAAAACCTAAAAACATGTTTGGAAAACTTTTTTCAGAAGTAATTTTTTAAAACACTTTTCAAAAATAGCTTTTAGAAAACTCCAAATTGGTTTTTTCATAACTAATTTCCTAAAATTACCATCTGCAACTATTTTTCCTTATCTGTTCTATTTCTCACACGACATTCTTCTCTAAAACAGATTACGATTTTCCCTCTCTCTCTCTCTTTGCAACTCCGCCCACCCTTTTCTCTCTCCCTATTTTCTTTTTTCACTTCTCTGTCCATTCATTTTTTTTCTTCTCTCACCCTCCTCGCAATATCTTCCTCTCCACCACCCGTACAACTAAAACCCTGAAGTTATGACCGTCAACCCGCCGCCGTCACTTCGCCAAGCACGAATTCTTTAGTAAATTTCCTCAAGTTTTCATTTTCTCTTTTTAAATTATGTTTTCTCTTATTTCATTTATTGATGGTGTTTTGGGCTTTTAAATTCCTAAATTTGTTGTAATTGGATAATGATTGTGGATTTTATGGTTTTGTATAGGTGATTGAATTATGTGGGGAAGTGATCTTATTAGTTTCAATGCAACTCTTTTAGATTTGGTTTGGGAATATATGAAGTTGGGATTGGGGTTGTTTTGTTGCTGGTAAAAGGAAGAATGAATTTGTCGAAAAATTTTCCATGCTTTATTTCTCCTTTTTTCATAGTTGTTTGTTGATTCTTTTGTGAAAATTGGAAACCCTATATGGAAATATGTGTATGGACTCAATTTAATTCAGCTTTATTGTTTACTTAGGTCTTTAATGAGCTGGAATATTGGGTCTCAATAATTATATTGCTAAGGTTTTGTTTTCAATTTCACTACAATTTTGATTTTTTTAAGCTACCAAACAGATATTTGGAATGATTTAATCTATATGAGAAAATGTTGTTGTTATATTTGGTAGTTTAGGTGTCTTTTTGCTCTCTGAGTAAAATGAAGGTTATTGTACATATTTGTGGGAAGAGAAATGAAAAAGAAGATTTATCAGGTTTGTGGTTTAAGTTTGAGAGTGTAAACCGAGGTGCAAATCTAAGAGGGGTGAACTGGGTTTTAAGAACTTTTTGTTAATTAATACGCAAGTTTTTAACAATTTAATCAAGCAAGACACACAACAAATAAGATTCTTGAAATTAAAGGAGTAAAGGAAGAGAATATACAAACTCCGTTTATAGTGATTCGACAATATCGGAATCTGTCCGACCCTACGTTCACTCTCTTCAAGGAACCTCCTTGAAGTAATCCACTAAATGTAGTCGAGCAACTTCACGAATATTGCGCAAATCTTACAAGCACTCTCTTCCACAAGGAAGCTACAAAGAAGTGTTTTATCCTAAATACTCTAAGAGTTACACCAACTCTTTCTCTTTGCAATGAATGATATTAAATGTAAAAGAAATCGAGAGAGATAACAATGAATGCTTTACAAGACGAAGATTATATCTCTTTTAATAACAAGCTTAAAGAATGCCTCACAATAAATTTTTCAAAGCTTTTGAGAGTATTAATGAGCTATAAATCAAATTGAGTGTTCTTTCTTGTTGTTTAAATGCTCATTGATGTTTTATAGCCTTGGTCTTATATGACCGTTAGACACTGATTTGGTAGGTTTGGAGCATTAAATGCTCAAGTCCCGCGTCTCAATCGGTTATATTTTCGAATTACCAGTTGACTGGGTTAAGTAAAAAAATTCATTTTTAGGCTTAGGACAAGTACCAGTCGACTGGGTCATGTTACCAGTCGATTGGGAACTTACTATCCCTTTTATCATTCGACTGGTTCAGAGACTTAGTCGATTGAGTTGTCCCAAAACCTCGTTTTTATGTTTAAAAACATTTTTTGACCTAAAAGACATTTTTTAGATTATTTTTGTCAAAACCTTTTGCAAAGTGAGCCATAGTTTAAAATAGGTAACTGAAATTAGATATTTACAACGTGAATCAATTACCTTAGAGCCTATCCTAGATCTTCTGTCTTATTTTGGTATTTGAATGTGTTGTATTCTTGCATCTTGTTTTTGTATTGAATGCTTTTACTGCTTAAACATTTAGATAAAACTGTTAGTGCAATTTAAGTAGTGTTTTGTCATTATTAAAATCAAATACGGGTCAACAAAGGGAAATTATGGGTGGTTTCTCAAGACACCACTGTGCACCATCTATTCGTGAAGCATGTTATGCCATTGCAAAACCATCTACCATGGTGCAGAAGATGCAAAATGTTAAGAGGCTACATGGACACCGAAATGTTGTCCATTATGGTATTGATTATATCCATTAGAATATACAGTTCAAATATAGATTGAAATTGGAGTTGATAATCGGTTATAATGACATGTATTTATAGATATATAAGACTTGGCTTTGAGTTAATAAGATTAACGTGTAACATAGGCTACTTTCTTGCTATTTTTCAGATTTTTCTTTTGAACTAATTTAGTGTTTTACTCTCATTTTGGAAATAAGCTTTTCAATAGATCTATCATGCTTGCCTTTTACTCGTGCAATAGATACAAGAGCACATTGGATACCTGCTTCGAAATTTCAATCCTGCTAGAAACGAGCCCTTTCGTGTCAACTCTGTTGGTTTTATCAGCTTCCTCCCAATATGTGCTTTGGCATGCTAGTTTCATAACCAATGTCATGGCATGCATTTTGACTTGGCACAAAGTTCAGCAATGAGCTCACATACAAGCCAGGTATGGCTCCAAGATTAGCAAATTGTGCAGCTTTTGAGAAAGAAGGAATGCAAGTAAAATTGGAGAATGATGGATCAAAAAGAAAGTTTATAATATGGTGCTAATGTTTTGCAACATATTTTTTTAGTTATCTGTCACCCCAAAAGCTAAAATTGATAAAAAGTGGACCAACAATACATATCAAGTTCACTCTAGCAATAACAAAATGATTCATTCAAGCCGATCCTTCAAAAAGCCTTGTCATTTGTCCTAACAAGCGTATTAATATTGCTCGATTTGTTAATGGCATCAACAATCACACCCTATAAGTTCATCTTTGTTGTTGGATATATACCTTTGATTTCCTAATATCTAGTTTATGTCTCCCGTTTAACAGCCTCTAAAAAAATCTTTCAAATGCAGTTGTCCATATTTGAGAGTTAGCCTATTCTATCAAGATGTTTGTAAACTAAGACATGTTAGGTGGATAAGTTGTTTATTATTGACATTTTTTCGTGTTGGATGCTTAAGCCCTTTAGAATTGAGTTTTTGGCTAGTATAAAGGATCAATAAAATATTTGTTAGTTTCATCACTGTTAACAATGGAATTGCAGACTAGGTAAACGGCTGGAGCATCCTCGTGTTAAACATGTTAAACAAAAATTAGTAGGCTCATTTGAATGCACCAAGAATAAATACTTTGCCTTATATTTGTTCCTCTCATGTGAAAAATGTTGCATGAAGCTTTCCTTTTTGTTTCAATAAATAATCTGATTTTGCATTCTGATTTACATATGAGAAACTTTTACGAGAGAAAACATTAATTTGACACTTTTACTACTTCTGTCCTTTGGGAAAATTTGATGTATATGATATTGCTGTATCTCCTAAATATCAGAAGGAAAGGTGTCGCTGCATAGTGGCAAGAAATTAAATAGGAAAAAGAGAAAAACTATCTTGGTTGATATTTTATGTGTACCATTGAGAATGTTATTTGTTTGTCACTTGAGCTTAGCTAAACGATATATACCAAAAATTAAAGTCCTGTCATTCATATTTTCACTTGAGAAACGTTTGTTAATCATTAAGGCAGTATTGAAGTATTAAAGAATTATCTCACAGTTGGTTGGAATATTTATTAGATGTAAAAAAAAAAATTTGACATATAAAAAATATTAAAATTTTAGAAATAAAATAATATTAATTATTTTTAAGTATTTTGTGTGCGTTAAAAAATATGTAGTAAATATGATAAATAAAATCAATATAGATTTTAAATTTAAACTCAAAATTAAAAATAATTACAATAAAGTGTATCCAAACAGTTTTCAATTTTTAAAGCAGTTTTCAAAATAAGATTATACAAATAACATTTTACTGTTTTGAAAACAGTTTTTAAGTTACAATTATCCAAACATGTTTTCTTCATAAAATATCATAAAATCGTTTTCAGTTTTTATTTTCGAAAACTGAAGACAGAAAACTGTCACCCAAACATGTCCTAAGCCTTTGAGCCACTTTTGATTAGATCAAATCTTTTTTTTTTTTTTTCGTTTCGGGCTTGGGTTGAATAAACCCATTAGGTGCTCTCTCGTTGCTTTTTCTTTTTTTGAACTTTTTGCTATTTTAGATTGGGCTTAATTTGGATTTTGATTTTTTAAATGTAATCAATTTGGTCTCTTTTCTATTTTTAAAAGGGCCATTGGCCCTAATGTTTTGTGCAAAATGCTATTACCTCTTAGAAAGGAGAGAAACACTTTATTAGTTCGGATCTATAATTTATAATTTAGATCTGTTAAAAATTTTATTTATAAATTTAAATTTTTTTATTTATAATATTATTTTTTGATTTCACATTTATGTTAATGATATTAATAAATTTTTTTAAAATTATCAATAAAATTTTTAATTAATTTAAAACAAAAAGCAAACCATGAGATTTTTTAAAAAATCAATGCCTGCAGTTGAGTGGAGTTTGAGCTCGTTAAGATACATCTATACATTTCATTTTACTGTTCGTACATAACTACTGAATCTTTGTGCTTTTTTTATTTAAAAAAAAAAACTAAAACTAAACCTATAGGATACCACACCACGTATGTGCCTTTCAATCAAAGAAAAAAATTTGTTTAATTGAAGAAAAAAGGGATTTTTTTTTTTTTGGGGGAAGGGGGGGTGTTGAGGAGGAGTAGATAGAAAAGGAACAAGTTTTTTGTGCTAACTAGTCGGTGCTAATTTCATACTCTGTTTACATTGAAGACACAACTTACCCTGTTAAAAAAAAACTAATATTGCTAAGCTTCACAAGACTCACTGGTTAAAACTCAGTTAACAGCGCTACAGACACGTCTAATCTCTCCTTGTGAACCTGTTTTGACATCAATTTGGCCCATCTTCACTATTGCTTCAGCAAAATCAACCTCAAAAGATGGCCCAGAACCAGATCTCATGCCATTGATATAGGACTCGAGTATTTGCTTTGTGTTTATGTCATCATAGAGCCTAGCGTCGGATGCTATCACAGCAAACCCATTCTTGATGTTGCCAAAGATGTGATTATCAAATTCGAATTCACTTCCCCAATCAAGAGGTATTTTTTCATTAAACTCGTTAGGAGGGCATTTGGCCTTGAGTTGTGGTAGAAACTGAGGATCGATTGTTGGATCAGAGCCACCACCTGGAGTGAAATTGTAGAGTCTTTTTTGTATGAAGAAACAAGCAGTTCGCCCAATGGTATGTGCACCTGAAAAAATTGCATCAATGGGTTCTCATTTCTCAATGTCAAGTTAATTTTGGAAGAAAAAGAAGCGATTGTGAGAAGGAAAGAAAGGTATCAAATGGAGGGAAAGGAAAGAATCCCTCAATTAGCCTCAATCCAAACACACTATATGACTCAACATACCACCACTGAGAAGGACAAGATCTTGATCTGAAAGACCCTTTTCCTTGAATTTAGATTTGAGAAGCTGAATTGAGTCATCAGCCTCTGGCAAGTTGGATGCTAGTGACGCGCTTGAAATCCGTCCGTCTTTTCTACCAGTTGGGACCTTATAGAATGGTCCCTTAGCCTGCAAAATTACCATAGATTTTGTTCAATTAATTATAGAGTATAAACTAATTAAAACTAAGAATATTAATTTTGCAGTAAAGATGTGTTAATTGTTACCAAGGACACAGCATCTCTAGCAGCTAAAGCCACAATGTCTGCACAAGAAACTACTCCAGGACAAACACCTTCCAACTCTGTTTTGGCTTTGCCTATTGTATCAAAACCTTCAACTCCTTGGTTACCGCCCGCATGTATTTCATCATTACTGCCATTGACTATCAATATTGATGCATCACAACCCTGAAATTAAATTTTAACAACCAATTAGTCAGTAAATTGTTGTATGCCCAAAATTTACTCTGTGAGAGAGAGAGAGAGAGAGTACTTCGACAAAGCAATCGTGGAATTGGAGCCTAAGCAATACGGCAGCGTTTCTGGGGTCATCAGCAATGGCTTGTTGAACGACCTTGCGGACAACAGATTCAGCAGTGGGGCATGTTTTGGAGTAGAAACCGACTTGAAGTTGGGCTAGTGAAGCACCTAGGAGATTATGGGTAACAATGATGGCAAAAGCTAAGGCCTTTAAATTGTAGTGATTGAGCATTTTGAAAGATGAGAAATGCAATGAACAAAGAAGAGAAACAGATGGAATAGAAAGCAGACGAGAGAGAAGAAATTAAGGTTTGTTTAACATTTGGATGTGGTATTGATGGGAGCCTATATATATATATAATAGCAGTTAATTAGTGCCGCTGTGTCTAAAGGTGGATGCTCTTTGTTTTGTTGCATCTTACAACCTTAATTTTGGACTATTTTCTTCTTTAATTTAATAAAAAAAATATGTTGCTTTTTTTTAAATTTCTCGATTTTATGAATCGATTCCATTAGAGTTACCACAAAATCAAAAAAATTCACGAATAATTATAAGAAAATTAGTAATTGTATCAAAAAAATTAAATATCAATATTACTATTCTATTTTCTTGTGATTACTAGTATACTTTTTCAATTCTTTGATAACTCTCATGGTTCCAACTTTGTGATATCACCACTCTTCTTTTAATTATCACCTTACAAACCAAAAATAGTTTTAAAATTAAGATGATAATTCCTGACATTATCTCCAAAATTGTCTTATACTATTTCTCCAAGTACACATTATATACACACAATATTTTTAAAAAAAAAATTCAAAAAAACCAGAAATAAATAAAGAACAATATATAATTATATATAAGATTGACTAAACATGTTAATTCAAATATATATATATATATATATATCAAACTTTGGAGTAAAAAATTAATACCCATCTTTTATCACTCAAAAATAAATAAATTAAAAATTATTTTTAAAAATAAAATAACCAATCACCGTTTAGAGTGTTAAAAATGTGTATAAATGGCTAAATTATTTTTGCCCTTGCCCTTTTAACTGACATTATGTTGTCCAACATCATCCAATATTATAAGTTTATAACTTTTGTCCAATGGAATATGGAACCTAGCTAGCTAGCCAGAACACACGCTGCATTTTTTATTTTTTTTTTGACAGAAATTCTGGCTGCTTTTTATAAAGTAGGCAATGGATGATTTTCTGTAACTTAAATTAAATATATATTGCTTTATTAAAATGAGATAGTAGCATCTTCTGATTCAGCAACCTGCTAATTTTATCATGCAATTAAGTGTCACATGCAGTGAAAATGACGAGGTCATGTTACCATCCAAATCGGGGCATGGCCTTATAGTGGCACATACCGTCTTTAGAATTAGAAGGTATCAGCTGGCGGGAACTCCAGATCGTAACGTCTTTTCTTCTATCTGCAAATGTCGATGAAACCTCGTTTTCTTAAGGAAAGTGACACATTTATTTTAAAAAGTTCTCTTAACTTTATTTGGTCAGTTTGAGAGGATAATATCAGTATGCATGGAAAGCTTGAACAAGCGCATGAAAAGCAAGCAATTTTTTGTCTTCGTGTAAACCATTTTGCCTGTACCCAACTGTGAAATAATGATTTATTTGCAGTTTTTTAATACAAAGCCAATATATTTTATGAAAAATTATTACCTAGTTCGAATCTACGAAAAAAAAATTCATCTAATTCGTGTTCATGAAAGATAGATGACATAAGAGTCTATCATACTATTAAATTAAAAAAAAAAGTTTATTTGTTTCTCTCTTCTTATGTCATTAAACGATGAAATGAATCTTTGTACCATGTTCATGAACTTGTGCTAGACAAAAACTTTTCTCATAAAAGAAACATGACACAAGAGTTTATTTCATCCTTAAATGAAAATAAAATATTTTTTTCTCTATCTTTTCATGTCATTTAATGGTGAGATGGATTCTTATATCATGTATATTTTATGGACATGAAGTAGGCAAAAACTTCTCACATTTTATACCAAAATAGTGATGAAGGAATTTACTGTCCAGTTGTAAAATCATACTATAAATTTTCAAAATTTGAAAGATCATTTTGGTTTGGCAAAGCATTTCTCCAAATTTAATTAGATGCTTATTTTCTAAATTTATAAACATAGTTTTACCAAACCATTTCAAGCCACCTATTATAATGCTTTTTTTATTTATAAATAAACAGTAACGAGGTCTTGGATTAGTTTTAAAAAAATCTAAGATTGAGGCTCTATGATTACAAGATCTCACATTAAACTATCATCGATGTATGAATTATTTGTCTGATTTATAAATTAATTATTTCTCAACTTCTCTTATCATACATATATAACGTCAATAAACACTAACGAAGACACAATCAACAATTGATAAATCAAATCAGTTTCAAACACACACTTCGGTATTACTTTGGACTGTAATATATATATATATATATACACACACTCGTAGTATGCACAGAATAAAAGCCAACATAAAGCTAAAGTTAATAGAAAGTAACAAAATAAAATAAATATAATCACAATGAGATCTAAAGTTCTTGATTGTGATAAAGTTTGTTAGACAAAACACATGACAAAAGATAATGAAATCAGTCTCCACGCAAATTAATTTGAAGTTCTTTTGCCTATGACTCCCCTTTCTTGATAGCCATTAAATTTGAAATAGAGTTGGCTCAAATGCAAGCAAATTTTCAGAATCCAAAAATAGACCTCCCTTATGAAATCCTTATAATGTTGCCAATACCTGCAAGACCAGCATTGTCCAAAAAAGAGCCATCTTGTATCAAGTTCATAAATGCAGGGAGGCATTTATTTAATAATAATAAGCTGCAGTGCCAAAGCAGGAGAGTGCAACCTATATCTTGAATAAATTACATTCGCGATCAAGATCAACTCTTCTGCAGTAAAATTTATGAAATAAAATTTACAATATTTTATTTTTATATATGAATTTAAATTTATTAAATTTTAAAATTTGGTAAGATTCTTTTATATACCGCATGTTTTACTTTATAATTTTTATTACGCTCTCTCAAAAACAGATTGAATGCAAAGCAAGCTTAAAAAAGATGGAATACAAATCGAGCAAGCCAACTTTGTCCATGCCTACGTCCTATTAACTCCATAAAAAGAGAAATCAATTTTTCATAGTAGATCGTCCAATGCTTTAGCTCATTGGACGGACATTTTTACTCTCTGCTCCTTGAGTAGGGTTCAATTCCGCCCTCCCGACTATAATATCGAGAAAAAAAATATCTATGACAGATTGACAGAAGCAAGTATTCATAGGGAAAAAAAGAGAGAAAAAAGAGTACACAGTACATCTTGATAGTAACATTCAACTTCTTTTTTTAGCAACACAAAATTTTACTAAATAGTAGAGCTAAGAGCCTCAAAGTCAAGATCATCTTAGATACCTTTTTAATTTAACGTATTGAAAAACCTTAAAATAGTAAGACTTCATTCAGAGGCTATTTAAGTAAAAAAAAAAACTTGTCTTAATTGCAAATTTCTTCTAAATTTATACGATCTTTACTCTCTTTCAAATTCAATTTGATTTTCATTAAGATCTCTATCATATACAGCTAAGGTGATTGAGCTTTTTGGTGCCAAAATTCTTTACACATCAATACTGATCAACCCTGCATATGAGAAATTAAAAAAACCAAGAAAAAAAACATAAGGGCCATTAATCTTATTTGTTAAAGAACAAAAATACAACAAAACCCTGATATAAATCCCTACATCTCTGCATTCTTTATTTTTGTTTAGTTGGTTTCGAAATTTGGGGATTAAAGGCTTGGTTTCTATTGTATTTTTGTTTTTTTTAATAGTTGGATTCAATTGTTCTTTCTCTTTTTTTTTTTTTAATTTCTCATGTGCAAGGTTGATCAGTGTTGATGCGATAAGAATTTTAGCACCAAAGAGCAAGCGCGAGTTGCATGTAATGCTGATTTTGACGAAAATCAAACGGAATCGGACAGAAGGTTTTATTTCACCATTTTGTTAAAGTTGGAGGTTAACTTGCTCATTTTCAAAACTGAGGTCGAAATGTGCTAGTTAACTTTATATTGGGAGGAATTTCGCAACTAACACTATATTTGGTATGAACTCAAGTATAGAATTTAATTTATTTTCAAATGAATTGAAACTAGAATTCATTCGTAAATGAAATGAAATAAGAATTTATTTGTAAATGAACTTACATTTCATTTTCAAATGAAATGAAACTAAAATTTATTTACAAATGAACTCAAATGAATTTTTATGTTTGGTGTTCGTATAATTGAAATGAACTTTGCATTTGAGATCAACTAAGAATTTAATTCATTTTTTTTTTAAATTTTGCTTAATATCCTTAATTACATCACTTTTAATTCATTTAACATATAAATTTTAAGTTTTTTTTGATATTATTCAACAAAATTAACACTATTTACCTTTTCAATTCACAAGATGAATTTATAATTCAAAAATAGAATCCAAATTTTTTGCTGGATAACATATGGAAATTAAATGTTAATTTAACCATTTTTTGAAGAAAAAAAAATGTTAGTTTTACTTTAGTGTACATCAATTTGAATATAGTTACATATTCATTTTATTTTTATAACCTATTCTTTCATATTTTTTCTTATTTTATTCTAAAATAATAAATAAACTAAAAGTTCGGTGTTTTTAACTAAATATAGATCAGGCAACCATGAAAGATATAAATAAATGATGAACATAAATAAAAGAGAGAAAGGATGAAGAGAAAGAGAGAGAAGTAGAAAAGAGAAATGTAATTTTATCCATCTAATTTTATAAAAACTCATGTCTGGAATTCATTTGCAAATTTTATCAATTTTGTTAGAATTTGTCCATAACTAATTAAATTCTACTACAATTCATTTGAAAATGAATTCCACACGTTTATTAACAAACCAACACGTGATCAATTCATTTGTAAATGAATTGCACACTTTATTAACAAACCAAACACAACAACCTGTAGAATTCAAATGAATTTCATAAAAACTATGGAATTCATTTAAACCAAACGAATTGTAAATCTAATAAAAATTAGCTTATTTTAATTTTCACCTAGGTTTTTTTTTTTTATAAAGGTGAAAATTTTTATTTATCCAAAAATACCAAAAAACAATCAGCAGCAATTGCTAAAAGAGAGAACAGAACTGAGCTAATCAAGCAATTTGGAAGAATTGTGATTTATAAATTTAAAAAAAAAATTAATCATCTAAATTTAATTTCATCTCAAACTAAAAAAGAAAGAAAAAGAAAGTGTTATCTACTCCAGTTACTTCGTTTTTCCTTAATAGGGAGTGTATATCATAACCTTAAGCTCGGCACAACTACAAGTCTACAAGAAAAAGTTATTGAACCCTGAACCCTTGAATAAGAAACTCCAACTAATTTTTGCCTCTCTTTTACTGATCATGACACCCAAAACCTCCCTCAGAACCTCCAAACAGAACAGCTGGCTATGATGATGTGGTGGAGATAGAGAGATGGTGTCCATTTGACATTCATGAGCACGAGTCCCAGATCGAACAAACTAAGAGATGATGCATTTTGTTGCATTCTATGACGTATCAGAAGAAAGAAATAAGATGAAATAGGTTACAAACTACAGCTTGCAGCTATAATTAACATCCAGCAGTCAACAAGTCCAACAAATTTTCCCAAGCTTGTGCCTCATTGGTGACTAAGCTTGCACAAAGGCCGGGAGATATACTTGGGTGAAGTCTTTATCTACTGAAAGAAAAGAAAAGAAAAAGTAAAAAAAGCATAGTTCAGTGTTGACTCGTTGCAAAAACTTCTTGTCCAGCCATTGATGCTGAGATCTCATGTGATAGAAATTCATGCTTTAAATGGTGTCTTTGAAATTGGTGTTCTTCTCTCTCTCTCTCTCTATATATATATATATATATATTAAGCTCAAAAATACTTTACACGGCGGGAAATAACACGAACACAGACTTGATATATATGAATGGGTATTATGATTCAAAAACTTACATTCATGAGTCTTGGGTCCAAAAACAACATCGTGAGAGTTACACGATCGTGATCACTTCGAATCAAGTTATGATATCACTTGTTAAAGTCGAGAGTACTTTATATAACGAAAGATCACACGAACACATACTTGATATATATGAATAAACATCAATATGATTAAAAAAACAGTTTATAAGATTTGGATCAAAACCATATATATAACCCACTTTCAATTTTTTTTAAATGTAAGATAATTCTTTTTATACAAATCTCTTCTTTCTTGCTTCCATCAGTTAGCCTCTTGCATGTAAATCTCTTCTTTCTTTTCATGTCCTTTCACACGTACCAGCCGTTCACTGGAAATTATACAAATCTTTTTGCTAAAGTGATGCCAATTTTAGTTATCTCACTTCATTAATTATCACCCTGGCTTGCAAAAATAAAAACACCAAATAAAGAAGACTTTTGCGAGGTCGAATCTTCTTTAATTTAAATGGTGTAATTTTTGCTGTGATGTGTATTTAATTGGTAAAAGAAAAGAAAATAAGTGTTAATGACATCTTTGTTCAGGGCTTTAATGCGATATTTGAGAACCATTTTATTTGTTTAAAGTGGTTCTCAAAAGTCACTTTTATTTTATCGATATTTTTTTGTCTGCGTTCATAATCTAAGTAACACAAATTTTTTTATTTATTTAGTAAAACTCACATGTTATAAGTTTTTTGATTGATAAAAACTTGAGAAAAACTCTCACCCAATGAATTCACTTTAATCCATTGCCCCAATACACTCAAATCCTATTCTCTCCCCTCTAAAATAGAAAATCTAGATTTAGAGTCACTTCTTTGGTTAGAATAAGAGAGTCTCTCAAACCATTTAGGTAACTCTCCAGATTTAAAGAATATTGAGATTGTCTTTTAGAATCCCTAAAGATCTTCACCGATTTGGAAACAGACAAATCAATTCAAAATAAAATCTTTTTCATTTCCTTTTTTTTTTATCCTCAAATATTATTTTCATGATTCAAGGCAATACCCAACATAATTTTATGTTATAGATATAAATATATGATTATACACATGAAATATAAATATTTTTTAAATTTTATTTTGTTAAGTGATTAAAAAATAGATGAAATTACGGATTTGTGGCTTAGGTTAAATCAAATTAAATAGGTGAATCCATGTGATTTGAAAAGTTACAATTGAATATGTTTTTCTTCTTCCAATATAAAAATAGTTTTATTCCGTTAACATCTCACACTTAATGTCAAATTTACCTCTCTTTATATATATAAAACTTAAGTCGTACGTAATCTCAGTACAAAACGCTAATCTATTCAACACAAAAAGAATCTCATATCTTGAAGAAAATTAATTTAAAAATTAAAAAAAAAAAAACTTACCCAATTCCCCTTTTTTTTTTGAAGAGTAGATTGTCGATTTTAAATCCTAACAAGTGTAATTAAGTATCCTATTAAGTCTATTATTGCACTCGCCCCCTTCCTCCACCTGTGTTTTGAGCCATCATACTTCATAAGCACATCTCTCTCCGTTTGCAACAGTGGTAGCCTCGGGAAATATTGAAAGAATTTGCTCCACAAAAATTACCTTCCCTTTGTCTGTAAGTGCACTGTAGCAGTTCAATTTCAAGCACTGACCATTATCCAGATTTATTTAGTGATTATAATGGGCCCGATGGCCTGTAAACCCAATTCGATCCAACACCTACTTATTGCGAGCTTAAGAAAAATAGTCACGGAAAAAATATTCGAGCTGGAGGAGAGATCTCTGTCTGTGTGTGTGTGTTTGTGTGAGAATTTTGGTGTAATCAACCAATACTATTTAATTGGTAATGCAACATTTTTAGTTGAAGTCTTGGACTATATTATAATTGTTGGTGTCATTAAAAGTGTGTTTGGGTAGAAGATAATCTAGGTTTTAAAATCCGTTTAAAAATTACTTGTATTCAATCCGACCTGTGAAATCACGAATCAAGTCAAGCCAGCCATTGAAACCCACAAATGCTTAATTAAAACTAAATATAACCCACAAAAATGAACTTTGATTCTACTAGGTTCATCTTTTTTTTATAAAATATTTTTCACACAAAATGTTTGCAATCGGTGAATTTTTTCGTTGTCAATATGTAAATTGATTAATCGTGGTTTTAATGTATCTCGATAAAAAAAAAATAAAGCAATGTAATTTATTCAAATACATATTCTTGTGGTAAATTCACACTTCTAAATTTTATCTTTATGATGTTTTTATTCTTCAATTAGACATAAACTTAATCACCTTAATTAACAGAGTTTATCTTCTTAAGTTTTATTTGACTTGGATTTATTGTCGTATTTTTTCTATAACTTGAATTTGATCATGTATTACCTTTTGAAGGTGTAAATTACGCCTCATTAATTACTTTTTTTTTTGTCATTTTATAAGTGAATTGCGAGAAATCTTTCCATTATGTAATATTTTCTCAAGTCTAATTTAATGGTTTGGTTGGAGTGTTGATAATTTAATATATTATTTCAATTTTTCACAATGTATTGTTGTTCTTCTAAAATATTAATCATTAAAATTATTATTTTTATTTGATTTATAAAATTTTAATAAAAAATTATTAATTTTCCGACCCTTATTTTTTCAAGCCTAACCTTAGTAAATTAGATCCATCAAGTCCGAATTTATTATTTTTATCTACTTTAAGTTGCCTCAAAATACAATATTATTCATAAATTTTCTATTCTAAATTATTGTATTTTCTTTTTTTTATGGCATGACCGTAAATAAATTTCAATAATAACATTACATATTTTTAATATAGAAATAATTAAATATATATATATATATATATATATATTTTCAAACCGAATTTATTGATTAATTTTCATTATTCAAACCCTCATAATTTTTTGGGCTGGGCTATGCGGACGGACCAGCGGGCCGTTTATCAACTCTACTATAAGATAACCACTCGTCAGAACAACAATTTTCTCTCCTCTTCTCTTTTACATCTCTTATTCATCGCGAGAGGTACGCTGCCACTGCGTCTCCGTCTAACTCGGAGATCCTAAGGTATATGACGGTGAATGTCAGGGTTTTTATTTATTTTCTTGCTCAAGTTAGGGTTTTTATTTTTATTATTTTGGTTAAGTCGTTCAGGTTTTGTGCGAGTTTGGCTATAATTCTCGACTCTCCAGTTGATTAATTGTTTCTTCTGAATTTTCAGTGAAAGTTGAGATGTGCTGGCTTTGTTTTCATACTACTTTGTTCAATCGCTAATTTGAGTGTCGGTTTGGTTGCTTCGAGGTGTAAGGAACTTAGCTGTTTGGCGAGGAGAGAGAGCAGAGAGGAAGGAGCAGTTGTGGGGATTGGGTCTTTCGTGTTTTGTGCGATTTTTTTTTATAGATACGGTGCCGTTTATAGGAAACAACTCCACATTTAGTGGCTTTTAATCAAAATCCCAAGCCCTAACCCTAAACATAGGGATGCCTCGTCGCAGAGTCGACGAAGACGAGATGGAGCCTGACGAGGAGGATTACGAGGAGCAAGCTCTTTACGAAGAAGAGGAAGAAGGGGAAGATGAACAGGAGGAGATAGGAGGGGCCTCGAGGAGGAAGAGGAGGAGATCGGAGTTCATTGACGATGTCGCTGAGGAGGACGATGAAGAGGAAGAAGAAGAGGACGACGATGATGAAGATTATGGAGGGGGAAGAAAAGGAAGGCAAAAGGCGAAGAAGAGGGGCAGAGAAAACTTTTTCGATTTGGAGGCTCAGGTGGACAGCGATGACGAAGAGGAGGAAGAAGATGGAGACGATGGTAAGGATTTATTGCTTTTTTTTAATAAATATTTTGGTATTGTGGTTATTTTTTTGATAGCTTGGTTGGGTTGTATCTTCTTAGGTAATTCTCTGAAAATTCTGTGATTTTTATTTAAAATTCTGGGAAAGTTGGTTTCTCATATTTCATCTTAGCAGTCGTACAAATTTGATGCCTCATGTGATATCAATGGCATTAGTCGAATTCGTTATACCCTCATAGCGTCTATCTACATGATTTACTGTTCTATGCTCTCGTTTCCTTCTACCTGGAGGTAAGGTGGTGCCTGATTGAGTGAATGCCCTGTTGGACATACTAATTGTTTAAGTTTCTAGGGTTTTAGGTCTAAGAAATGGGGGCAGGATTTTGTGCAAATTTTGGCTTAATTGTTTGCTCTGGTGGTCTTAGATTAAAAATATATTTTTTTTGAATTTTTTTAAATGATTACAGTTAACAATGAAACTGGAGTCACGAAAACTTCTCTGAAGATCTTTGTAGCTTGCATTTATAAGCCATCATACTGGCCTGATACATGTGATTTGGTAGCCATAGGAATAGTATCCTGATCATCTGTTGAGTCTCTTGGGGCATTTTTTTCTTCTTGTAAATAGAGGATGCTTCATTTCCTGAGAAAAGCATATATAGAAATCCATGAGTATTATCATTGTTAATGGTATCTACTTTTTGATCTTTTACCTCATTTGCTCAAGACATTTTTCATGCTCTTGCCTAGATTAGCTCCCCTCCCAGTGAAAGAACTTTATGTCTGTAAGTGGGGGAAACTTTATTGTGGTTCTCCTGTCAGCTACTTGGCAATTAGCATGTGTCACATGGTGTGATTATTGCTGTTTCTATTGGATCTTATGATCTTATTTGATTTCTGATGAGCCCATTTTTCCACAGAATGGTGCTGATAAAATAATTCAATGTTATTGAATTTGCAGACTTCATAGTAGATGCTAGAGCTGACCTACCTGATGAAGATAGTAGAAGGATTCATCGCCGCCCTCTGCTGCCTCGAGAGGATGAACAAGAAGATTATGAGGCTATTGAGAGAAGTATTATAGATAGGTATAGTAGGCCAGAACCTACAGAATATGATGAAGAGGCCACAGATGTAGAGCAACAAGCCCTTTTGCCATCTGTGAGGGATCCAAAGCTGTGGATGGTTAAATGTGCGGTATGATTGTGTTTCTTTGGTGATTGTCATTTATGAATCTTTTGGTGATTTAAGTTAATTATATTGTTCACATTTATTCTTTTCCTGATGGGGGTTGCTGGACATAAAAGGTTAACTGAACTTTTGTTGGATGTATGTCAGATTGGCCGTGAAAGAGAGGTAGCTGTTTGTCTGATGCAAAAGTATATTGATAAAGGATCTGAGTTACAGATCAGGTCTGTTATTGCGCTTGATCACCTCAAAAACTACATATATGTTGAGGCAGACAAGGAAGCCCATGTGAGGGAGGTAAGTTTTGATGATGTTTGCATAATTTAGCATGACTTACTGAATTAGGCTTAGCACTTCTATTTGAGTTTTATGGTTGCTTATGTGCACATATATTTGTGTTGATTCCAAATTTTGAGGACTGATGCATTTATAATTCAGGCTATCAAGGGTATGCGAAATATATACTCTGGTCAGAAAATATCTCTTGTTCCGATAAAAGAAATGACCGATGTCCTTTCGGTTGAAAGCAAAGCAATTGATATTTCTAGGAATACCTGGGTTAAAATGAAGATTGGGACATATAAGGGTGACCTTGCTATGGTATGATGCATTTCCTCTGTATTATTCGTGATACTATTTCTCAGATTTCATCATCTGAACTTCAAGTTTTCCACTGACAGGTAGTTGACGTGGACAATGTGCGGCAGAGAGTTACAGTGAAACTAATCCCCAGGATTGACTTGCAAGCTCTTGCAAATAAGTTGGTATGACATTTGTTTCCTATTTATCAAGGTCTTACGTCTTGATTAGTATAATAGTGGACCTAATGATCATTACGATCTTATAAAAAAAAATAGTATACCTAATGATATTTCTATAGAAAAGTAGTAGAACTAAAGATAGAAATGTATATTTTCTTGGAATTTATACGAATTAGCATTTATTTTATCCTAATAATGGTCACAGATAATGAATGGGCATAGTTCCATTAATCTTTGTTAGGTGAAAGAGATCACGAATGGTTGGTTTGCTGTTGACAGATTTTCTTAGGTCAAATTAGGTTGACCTCCCTTCTTGTTTGTCAAAACAAACAGACCCTCCCTTTTTGACAGGTAAAATAACAAAGACCATCTGAAATTTAAAAATAACACAAATACTCCTTATCTGCCATTTTATGAAACACTTTGTTTCTACCATTAGTAAATCATTTGTTAAGCAAATGGATTATGATGATGTCATTATAAAATTCTGAAATATGGTGCAAATAACCATCGACCTTTAGTAAATTTGAAAATAATTATGCCAATTAGATATAAATATCAATAAAAATATAAATGTCTGGACGAAAACCAAAAAGGAAAAAAAAGATAAGGAAAACAAAAGAATGTAAATAGAAGTCATTTGAGCTATATTTTTGGATGACAGAAATTGCGGTCAAAACAAAAAATTAATTAGTTATATCCATTAAAATGTCTAGGTGAAACACCAAAAAGAATGTAAAGGGAAACAGGGAAAATAGAAAACAAAAAATATATGAGTTATGTTATTGGGTTAAGGTATCTGAGATAATTAGGGACATAGAGAGTATATTGGGGTGAGAGAGAGAATAAGAAGTAGAAGAAAGTCACTTTGATGCTGAAGGCAAGAGATAACGGGAGAGGAAGACAACAAGAACAAGATAGTGCATATAAGGAAAGGAATGCAGAAAGAAAATGAGTATGGGAGTATGAAGGAACTTGGTATTTTTTATTTATTTGTAGTGATGATAACTTGACTCGAACTTGGGACATTGTCTTTACAAGTAGGGAGGTGCAACTGGGTAAGCCCATGAACACAAAGGAACTTGGTGATTTGGAATCCATGTTGGTTTCTTTAATGAATGTATTGGTCTTGTTAAATACCACTGAGGGTTTACAGGTTGATTATTAGCGAAGAGAATTAACAAGTGTGGCTTCTTTGAGTTTGAGATGAACAAATTGTTTTTTTTTTTTTTTTTGATAACGAGATGAACAAATTGTTATGGTTGTGAAGGTAAGAAAAGCGTGGCTTCTTTTTGGTGTTTGTTTCTGAATGAAGCTTCCCAATTGCATATTTGCTTATTAATAAAGGTAGAGGTGAAGATTTGCTCCACTTATTAAGACAAAAAGAGAGTGAAGATTTACTGCAAGCTTCTATAGAAGACAATCGGTGTACAATAATGTTTCAAAAAAGAGGGATGAAGTTTAGGCCTGCTGCACGAGGAATTACGAGTTGCTGAAAATGTTAGCCATGTTATGCATTATTTTGTCCGGGTTTGCACTTATGTTTGCCTGAGTGAGCATTATTTTTGTCGTGTCTTTTTGGTGTTTGCTTGTGAGTGAAGCTTTCCAAATGCATATTTGCATATGAATTGAACTACATGTGAATGTTTAGTGACTTATTTATTTTTTCTAAAAGAGTTAAAATTTACTTCAAGCTCCTATGGACAGAGTAGAATCTGTTTATGTTGCAGATGTGAGGGAAGAAGTTTGAGTCCTGCTGCATAAGAGGTTGCTAAAACTGTTTTACCATGTAGAGCGTTGTTTTGCCTGGGTTTTCACTTATGCTTGTCTTGTTAGCCTTGCTGCTTAAGATTCATGGAAGTGGCCTTGTGACATTATAATAAGCTATAATAGGTTGTAATTTTGATTGCTGTCCATGAGGTTTTGTTGTCAAATGAACCAGTAATTTGTTTCATAAGCACATTGTTTCTTTTCTGATAAACTCACTCGAAGCGAACCAATTCTAATATGAGAGTAACAGTGGGCTTTTGATCTAAAATCTCCTTGTTCTTTATGATAGTTTTCTTCCACCAAGATAAAACCCCACTTATTGAATATGGTATAGGTTTGATGCATTGTCCAACAATGCTAGGTTTGATGTATTATTGAACAACACTAGGTTTGATGCTTTCAGTGATGTAAGTGTACTCTTGTATATTTCCAACAACTGTAACTGTATTTTGATATCCATGAACCAAGCAGAGGCATGCCTTTGAATACCTAAAGCCCATATAACCATCTTATGTTATTATAGGCATTTACGTGATCAAACATACATGAAGAAACCGGTACATTTATGGATTAAGAGTTACTGTTTGCAAGTGAAGGCTTCAAATTCATCAGATTCAAGCTACCAGTCTTAATCTCTGTTAGAGTTTGTGTTTTGTCGTATTTGAGTTTTATTTATAATTAATGTTCAATAAAAAGTGGCCACTAGTTGAACCATAGTTAATAGGAACTCGGTACACACTAGTTTGCGGTACGGGTACGGGAACATGGTATGTTATCCACTCCGTACACGGTACGTTGGGGGTAGACTTAAATGATTTATATCATGTATAAAATCAATATATTAGATATATTTATGAGTGCAATATAAATAAGACTGCGTGCATAATAATAGTTTAGAAATATTAGAGTTTTGACAAAATAGTAAAGTCAACAAACATAATATTAGAAAACATAATTTAAGAATAAAGTATGAGCATTCTCTTAAATCCTTTCTTGTGTCTAGAAATTTTTTTTTTATAATTTTTTTTAGCTAAAAGTCTCAATAAAATTGTGGAGCGCCAATTTTAGGGTTTCGATGCGTGAATGCACCACGAATTAGAACGTATGATCTGGATCGCGGTTCCAATGGGGGTGTAGGAATCCCGGTAACTATGAACTGAATGTAGGGTTAAGGTTGAAATAGGGTTGTTATTAAATTAAAGTTAGGGTTGTGATTAAATTAGGTTTAGGTTTGAATGAGGGTTATAGCTTAGAACAAATTGGAGCTAAGGTTTTTATTGCTTTCAACAAATAAGGTTTGTTTAGATGACTTTCTTTTCCTCTAGTATCTCAGTTAATTTTTTTTATAAGTAAAATTATATATAAAGAAAGCATCAAGGGGGTGCAGGTCTATTTACAAAGATATTGTCTCTATGAAATCATGGAATTCCTCCTCCTGTACAAAGAATTTCTCCTTATACGAAACAAAGGGTATTTAACCATCTACTTATAATGGTATCAATCGAAGTTCCTACACCCTTAAAACCCTTCGATTTTCCTCTTTTCACACCGACCAAATGATTGAGAGAGGAATCAACACAAAAACCTTCCTCATCTCCTTAAAACATCTAATACCATTTCAAACCCAAATCTCATCTTGAATGGACACAACCATAACCTAGGTAACACCCACCACACCAAAAGCCATATCCCACAGTTGCTTTGCAAAGGAACAACCCATCATAAGGTTATTTACGTTTTCAGCCTCTTCTTTGCAATGATAGTATCGATTGACAAGTTATTTTTTTAAGAAAGAAGGGGAGAAAAAAACATTATGTGTTACCGGGGGTATTGTTTTAACAGTGCCTTTCACTGTTATTAACCCTTATGGTGTTACTCTCAAGGGATTTATATATTCTTTTAAAAAATAAGGGTTTTTTTTTTGTTGTTGCTTCAATGAGCAGGAGGGTAGGTCTATATATTTTACCCATTTTCTTATTCATTAGTCTTGTTAGGAATTTATTTGCACTGTTTATTGATGTACATGGTAATCATAAGACTAACTCATTTTTATTTCAGGAAGGTAGTGAAGTTGTGAAGAAGAAGGCTTTTGTCCCTCCTCCACGCTTTATGAATATTGATGAAGCTAGGTAGCCTGGGTGTATCTTTATCATTTGCAAAATTATTTTATGTGATTGGTGCATTAGGTGACTTCTTACTTGCTGGGTCTTAATGTTTGTGATGTACCTCCAGGGAACTGCATATTCGTGTGGAGCGAAGACGAGATCCAATGAGGGGTGATTACTTTGAAAACATTGGAGGAATGCTTTTCAAGGATGGCTTCTTGTACAAGACCGTGTCAATGAAATCAATTAGTGCTCAGGGCATAAAACCTACTTTTGATGAACTCGAAAAGTTTCGGAAACCTGGCGAGAATGGAGATGGTGATATTGCTAGTCTGTCAACTTTATTTGCGAACAGAAAGAAAGGACATTTTATGAAGGGTGATGCAGTCATTGTTGTCAAGGGCGATCTAAAAAATTTAAAGGGATGGGTAGAAAAAGTTGACGAAGAGAATGTCCATATAAGACCAGAAATGAAAGGCCTTCCTGTAAGAATTTGTTGAATAAGTAATATTTTCTTTTTGGTTTGATCTTTTGAATCGAATGTCCTACAGCATGCGTATGATTCATTTTTCTGTTCACTAGAAATTTTTCGGTCATGGGATGGTGTTTTGCAGAAAACTCTTGCTGTCAATGAAAAAGAGCTTTGCAAGTACTTTGAACCTGGGAATCATGTGAAGGTTGTTTCTGGGGCTCAGGAAGGAGCAACTGGTATGGTTGTTAAGGTTGAGCAGCATGTGCTCATCATTCTTTCTGATACAACCAAGGAACATGTGAGTGATGTATATTTTGAACAAGGTCTTGAACTTCAAAATTAACTTTGAGTAAAAAATAAAGATGCAGCATGAAACTTTTTTTTATCTTCAGATTCGTGTGTTCTCTGATGACGTTGTGGAGAGCTCTGAGGTGACTACTGGTGTTACCAAAATTGGTGACTACGAGCTTCATGATCTTGTTCTACTGGAGTAAGTTGTTTGTTCAAGAATTAAAGGGATGCATTTTTTTTCGTCTGATATCTGACATGCTTATTTTTTGTTATGCAGTAACTTGAGTTTTGGAGTTATTATACGTGTGGAGAGTGAGGCTTTTCAGGTGAATTATCTGGCTTAACTTAGTGTTTAACATTCTCTTTTGAAAATATTTTTTACAAGTAAAATTTGTATAAAAAAGCACCAAGAGGGTGCAACCTTTTTACAATAGACTATCTACAAGATTGCATCTCCAATATCCATGAATTCATCTGCATTAACAAAAAATTTCCCTCTAAACCAAAAACTAAATGAACTAAAACATCTATCTTTAATTGAAAGTACTCTTACCCCCCTTCCCTTTTTAAGGTTCTCAAAGGAGTTCCAGAGAGACCTGAAGTTGCACTTGTTAAATTGAGAGAAATCAAGTGCAAGATTGAGAAGAAATCTAACGTGCAAGATCGCTACAAAAATACTGTCTCGGTGAAAGATGTTGTAAGGATTGTTGAGGGATTTTTCAAAGTGAGATCCTAATCTACTTTGATTTGTCTTGTTAGTTATTACGCCGCTTTTATGGTTGACAGTTCATCTCTGTTTCTGTATAACAGGGGAAGCAAGGGCCTGTAGAACACATCTATAGGGGTGTTTTATTTATATATGATCGCCATCACCTTGAGCATGCTGGATTCATCTGTGCTAAATCCAGTTATTGTGCTATTGTTGGAGGATCACGTGCCAACATTGATAGAAATGTAAGCCTTTGGTGTTTCTTTTTTTTTTTTTTTTTGGCTGGATTAAGGACAAATTTTCTTGTTTTATAGTTCAGGTTTACTCACTTGTGTTTCAACTTTTTAGGGTGATTCTTACTCGAGGTTGGGCAGTTTCAAGACTCCACCTCGTGTACCCCAGTCACCAAGAAGATTTCCCAGAGGAGGCCATCCATTTGACTGTCTGTTTCATTTTTTTCGTATCGTTCTTGCTCTATTGTTAGACACTTGGTTATATTTCGTTAATTTTTTTTCTTGTTTCTTCAATACAGCTGGAGGAAGGCATAGAGGTGGAAGAGGAGGGCACGATGCTTTGGTTGGTACTACAGTTAAAATTCGCCAGGGTCCTTTCAAGGCCTATCGTGGGCGTGTTGTAGATGTTAAAGGCCTGTCTGTTCGTGTTGAGTTGGAGTCACAAATGAAGGTTGTTACAGGTAAGTCTCAATCAGTATTGTAGAATATGCATACATGGTTTTCTGGTATGTTGCGTGGCCTATAACTGCTGTTGCATGTGCAGTTGATCGTAATGCTATATCGGATAATGTGGTTGTTTCAACGCCATACCGGTAAATATCAACCTTGCATCAGATTGATATATCCTGCTTTATTACTGTGTTTTCAAAAGCGAAGGCATAAGACAAAGGTTTTATTCCTTGTTAGACGAGGTGTAAGCCTCAAGGAGTTAGCGCGTTAAGGCATAAGCCTTTCAAGTATTATTTTTTATATTTTATGGCATGCCTGAACAGCGCCTTTATCAACATTGCTTTACTATTTAAAGACTGACTTTGTATGTTTATATTTAAGCAGTGATACACCTCGATATGGTATGGGAAGTGAAACCCCCATGCATCCTTCTCGAACTCCTCTTCATCCGTATATGACTCCTATGAGAGATGCTGGAGGTAATTTTTCTTGAATCAAGTGGTTTTAAAGATTTGAATGCTTTTATCTATGACTTCTGGCTCTGGTACGTATCCCCCGAAAAATGATATCTTTATCCATGTTTTCTGCAGCAACACCTATCCATGATGGGATGAGAACACCTATGCGTGACCGAGCATGGAATCCTTATGCGCCAATGAGCCCACCTAGGTTTGTTGTTGATCTGACAAGAAAATGAAAAATTTATTCTTTTGTACTTCTTAATGACATTTTTCCTGAAATTAGTTGAAAAGATTGAGTGCAGTCAAATAATAATCAGTGTGTATATGAAATATGAATGCGTGTCTGTTGTAGTGGTGTTCTGTGTTTACTTTGGTCTTCTAGTCCCGGATATCTAAATGATGAAACAAAATGTGCATGAACTTGATAATGTTTGATTGTAGTTGTGCCAAGGGAAAGGAGATTTTAGATGTTGTGATGGGCTGTGAGTTCTTTATTCTTTATAAATGTTCTAAGACATGACATTGTTTCAGAAGTAGTTGTGCTTGGTGCATGATAGGGGGATTAAGCCCGTCAATAGATTGGATTTTATCTGAATCCGATTTGTTTCCACTTCAGTTATTTGGATAGTTATGCTAGGTTGAAGTCTTGCAATCTGATTATCCGATTATGATTTGAGTGTTAATTCTTTTAGTTATCAAATCCAATATGGATATGGTTTTTCCAATCTAACAAAGTGCGATCCGAAATATAATTATAGACATTTAACTGTATGTATATGTAGGTTAGCTATTATAAATTAAAAAGCAATGTAACAGTGTATGGATAATATTAGTCTTGAAATAAAGATAATTCATGAGATTCTAAAATCTTAAAAAGTGAGTTTTTTTTTGTTTTGTAATTTGACTATTATATGTGATTAATTTTACAAAATTGTTAAAAATCATTTCAACATAAAACTTGTGTGCTTGTTTGGTACGTTGTATTAGAAGAGGATTTGATTAAGAGGAGGTTAGTCGGTTGGAAGAAAACGAAGATAACTTACTCTCATCAAAAGCACTCTTTTGAGCCTAGCCATTTATTGTATCTCTCCTTTCCATTTTTCTTGTTCAGTGCCTAATTGGTTGAAGAGCATTCAAATAAGATTCCTTTCATGTATCACTTGGGTTAAATGGGGGGTGATTAAGCAATTGTTGGAAAGGGGGGTTTAGGTATTAAATCTCACCTTGTTCAACAAAGCTCTTCTTGGAAAGTGGCTATGGAGATTCATGGTGGAGAGAGATCATTTGTGGAAGATAGTGGTGGAAGCTAAGTTCGGGATGAAGCTTAATTGGAGGATCCCTAAAGAAGTGAGGGGCTATGGTTGTGGGGGTTTAGAAATTGGAAGGGGTGGGAGGATTTCTTTCCTTATGTTTCTGTTGTGGTAGGCAGTGGTGATAGAACCTAGCTTTGGCATGATACTTAAAAGTCCAATTACCTGATGTTTTGCTCTTGTGAGAGATAAGGATGCACTCTTTGATTCTTGCTTTAACCTTGTCCAATGATGGTATTACTTGTGATGTTACTTTGTTTCTTTGAAAACGTTGAAAGCTTCTTGAAGGCCTTGTATAACACTAATCTTGATGTGAATAGAGAGGTCGTGGCTTGTTGGAAGATCAAGCCGAATAAGAGATTTGAGGTGAAGTCCTTTTATAATGTTCTCATTGATGATTCTCTATTGGAAGGTTCACCGGACTTCCCTTGGAAAGGTATTTGGTATTCCTATGGCCCTAAAAAAGATGAGGTGTTTTTTTGTGTATGGAAAGTCTCTTGGGAGAAGATGAAAGTCTCTTGGGGGAAGATTCTTACTTTGGAAAATTTTTAAAAAAGAGGGAGAATGCTTGTCAATAGGTGCTACATGTGTAAAGATTGCGTCTACTCTATGGTTCATTTTTTGGTGCGAGAAGTTTGTGGAAGTTTAGAGATGGATTTTAGGGTGTTGTGTGCTTCTTTGGTGATGGCATGTTCTGTGAAAGATGAAGTGTGGGCTTGGAGTGGTTTTGGCTTATAAGGAATTAAAGAAGGTTTACTCCTTAATTCCCCTCTATTTGTTGGCGTGTTTAGAATAATAGAAATATGAGGGTTTTTGATAGTGAGGAGAGGTTATTAGAAGTTATTAGAGATAGAGGGTTCAACACCTTTAGTTTTTACTTTAATGTTAAATTTTTTGTCAATGATGAAAATCTTTTAGATTTTGTTTATTTACTATTGTTTAGATTGTCCTTGTAAATGGGTTGCACCAAGGGTGCCGTTTTATGCAATTTGTACTTATAAAAGAAGAATGTTTAAGAGGAGGGTAGGATGAACTAAGTTTTAAAAATCAGTGGGATAAAAGATCATTTTATGTTTATCTTAATAAAATGTAAGATTGATGAAATTATTATATTTTTTCTTCGTTTTAATCTTATCCTCTTAGTCCCGTGTACCAAACGAGCATCACAAGTATGGTGTGTATTCAAATGAATCGCTTATAAAAAAAGGAGTATTCAAATGAATCACAAATAATATATATATATATATATATATATATATATATATATATATTGTTAAACAGATTGAAAAGAAAAAAGTGAAATTGTTGTTTGATTAAACACATGGTCTTACAGAATTTGTCAAGTGTAACTGGTTAAATTTTGAATATTCGATAGTCTAATAAGATGCGATTTAAATTTTTTTCTTAATTATTGAATTACTATATGCCTTAATATGAGCCAATATAGTCTTACAAGCCTATTAGAGATGTTTTAAATATGCAATACTACAAGCAAATTAATCCTTAAAATTTGTGATGATTGTATCATAGGGATAATTGGGAAGATGGGAATCCAGCCTCATGGGGAGCAAGTCCGCAGTATCAGGTAAGTAGTCTTCCATGTTGTGCCATAATTAAGATATGGTTTTTGTTCTTTCTTTGTAAATTAAATATTCTCCTTTTTTCCCCTTTTTTTCAGCCAGGAAGTCCTCCTTCACGGACATATGAGGCACCTACTCCTGGCTTAGGTTGGGCTAATACTCCTGGTGGCAATTACAGTGAAGCTGGAACACCAAGGGATAACAGTTCTGCCTATGGTATTTTATAAATCATTCTTTTAGTGATTGATATGTTGTAGTTTAACTTGTGTGAAACTCATATTATGTACTTCTTGCAGCTAATGCTCCAAGTCCTTACTTGCCATCAACTCCTGGTGGACAGCCTATGACACCAAACTCAGCATCATATCTTCCTGGCACTCCTGGAGGGCAGCCAATGACCCCCGGGACTGGTGGAATCGATGTTATGTCTCCTGTTATAGGTACCATTGATTATAATATTAGTATTTTGCTAAATCTCTTAGGCTATGATTGGTGGAGAGGGAAAGTGGGAGGAAGGAAGAAAAGGAGGAGAGGAGAGCACTTTTCTATCGTTAGATAGAGAAGAAAAGTGAGGAAAGAATAGTTAGATGAAAGGTGTTTTCTTCTCTCATAAACAAATCACAATCCTTCCAAATTGAGATATGATTGATGAGTGGAAGCTAAAATAAGCTATTTTTGTTGGCATTTTCTTTTTTACTCACTTTTCCATCTTTTACCAAACTCATGATGAAAAACACCAATCTTCATATTTTTCCATCATCTCTCTTTTCTTTCCTCTTTCTCTTCCTTCCTCCTACTTCTCTTCTCTATTAATTAGAGCCTTAAAGTTATATCGTGTTATTTACGTTCCCATATTTACACACGTTTCTATAGGTGACAAAAAATCTTGACTTTTTATTTTTTATCTAACTCTCCCAGTTTAACGCCCATTCTATTGCAGGTGGGGATAATGAAGGACCATGGTTCATGCCTGACATTTTGATTGATGTACACAAGTCTGGAAAGGACACTGTTGTGGGAGTCATCCGAGAAGTTCTTCCGGTATGTCTTCTAAAGTTGTATTCAATTACTTCTCTTCTTCTTTCATATCTTCCAACAAACAAATAATCACTTTTAAGATTTTCTGCTGTGAGAATTAGGAATAGCCCCAGAATTTGGAATTTGATTTATGATTGTAATTCCCTAGGAATGGTTTTAAGTTCTAATATGTATAAGTAGATTGAGTGATAAAACTTATATTAATTGTATGAATCATGTTAGGAGTAAGGGTACTATTGTAATCTCTTTATATTGTCTTACATATAATCTGTTACAAACCTTAGGGTTATTATCTTTTCTGCCTCCATACAACATAACTACCCTCTCTCTCTAGGCTCTCTGTCTCTCTTCTTCCTCTCTTCCCCCACTGTATATACCCTAAATCCAAATTACAACATGATATTAGAGCCAGTGGTTAACCTTGGTGGTCTTGACTAAACCCATTAAAAAAACAAAAAAAAGTAGTTAGGTTTAGATTATGTGTTTAATGTCTGGGTTTTGGTCTTTGAGTCGTCTGGTCACACAGCTCTGGTCGGTGTGGTCATGTGACAAGTGGTGGGTCGGATAGTTTAAGTCTCAAACGATCTCTGCCAGATTCCGGCAGTATCTCGGTACTCAGAAACAACAGTCAAGTTTCCCTTGCTCTAGCGATCAAAACCCATCCAACGACACTCCATTCCGGCCACTGGATGTCATCCAATCTACGGCGACCCGTTTTGCTATATCGCAACCTGGTTTCAGATCCATATTCTTTTTGTGTTTCTCTTGAAGAAGAAGAAAAAGATGAAAAAGAAGAAGAGAGAGGAAGAGTTATGTAACCCTTAATTTGACTCGGATCAGTTTGACCCAACCCGGGTCAGTTGCTCCCCTGTCTTGTTTTGATGGGTTCCTACCTGGATCTGTTCTCTAGTGGATCCAACCCATTGATAGCAGCCCATTTAAGTCAAAGTCTGTGTCTCCCAGTCAAGACGAAAAAGTTTTAAGTCTTGCTGATTTGATGTCTCATGGGCGTGTTGCTCTGATATGTTCTTATGGGTTATTGTAATTTTTGAGTTTAATTTATTTGGGTCTATTTGTAACAATTTGGAAATGGAGTATGTTTTAACTTAAGGGGGAGTGTTAGGAGTAAGTGTACTATTGTAAGCTATTTATATTGTCTTATATATAATCTATTACTAACCGTAGTATCTTTTCTGTCTCCATACAACACAGCCACCCTCTCTCTCTCTAGACTGTCTCTCTTCTCCCTCGCCTCCCTCACTGTATAAACTCTTAATCCAAACTACAACAAATTTCACCCCAAAAGTCAAAACTTTTCCTATGAATCACGCCCCAAAACTGTTACTGAGTGTGGTTTCTTTATGTCTAGCCCAATGTTCATTTTCTTTCTTTATTTAGCTCATCAGCATTGCTTCTTTTAACTTGGATGAGTTGATAACTGTGCTCAGCGTGTCTGCATGTGGATTTGCTGCTTATGAATAGATAGATAGAGAGCTGGTGTTTAGTTGATTGAATTAAAATGTGGTAATTGGTAATTTTGTTGTCCAGGATGGTTCTTGTAAGGTGGTCCTCGGGTCAAATGGTGAAGGTGAAACAGTAATGGCTGTGTCTAATGAAATAGACATAGTGGCACCCAGGAAATCCGACAGGATCAAGATTATTGGTGGTGCACAACGTGGTGCAACCGGCAAGTTGATTGGTGTTGATGGCACTGATGGAATTGTTAGGATAGATGATAGCCTTGATGTTAAGATATTAGACATGGCTATATTAGCTAAATTAGCACAACCATGATGGATGACATTGGTAAACAGTAAAAAATGTATATTGTTCTTTTATAATTTTGAGAATTTTAGGTGGCAATTTAGCACCACATATCTTGAATTACGCATGAAATAAATATTCTATAGCTTTTTTTTGGTCTTTAGAGAAATGTCGTACAAATTAATGATTCAAAACAATGTAAAGAGAACAATTGGATACTTATCACAAAAAATGGAAACTCAAAAATGCTTTTAATGCTTTATCAATATGTCTCGTTCTCTTCAATTTGGTTGCATATAAGTTAGGATTGGATTAGATCACATTAGAGATCAATCATTAGTTCATTATTTAATTTTTAATATAGACACTGTATTGTGCTCTAATTTTTATAAGTTAAAAATACTTCTAATTAGTCTCCTTTTGACTACGACAACAATTATGAAACTACTATTGTAAAAAATTCAGAATTTTTTCTTTTCAACCCTAACATTTTCTAATTAGTTTTTTTTTTCTTTTCAACCCTAACAATTATGAAAGTATGATTATCATTATTCCCCAACTGTGAAACTGATGCTGAACAATCGAATTGAAACAACAAGAAACAAATTTACACACTCTTCTCAAGTCCTAGCTAGGATCAAACTTTATGACATTGGGAGATAAAACAATATTTACATCCTGAAAATGAGTACTTAATTATAACACTTGTATGCGCACAAGCATCAAGTCAACTTTTATAAAAACTGTTTCGAATTTAAAGATATTAAAGCTCTTAAAGCAGTTCTACTCATCCATGCAGATGATGCATCGAAGGCTTTCCCCTTTAAGCATGTACTCAAAGGCTTTATTGATCTCCGAAAATGGGACTCTATGAGTGATGAACTTTTCTAGTTCAAGTTCCTACAAACATATCAGACATGAAATTCATGAGTACAGAATTTATCAAATCCTTGAAATTTAAGGTTAAAAGTCATTTCAATTGAATAGATTTGTTAGTATTGTACCTTGCTCATGTATTTTTCCACTACGGAGGGAAGATCAGAGCGGGGCTTGTAGTTTCCAAAGAAAGTTCCTTTGAGAGTTCTTTCATTCAATAAATTAATGGGATGGGTCTTGAAAACAGCATCTTTGTGTGGTACACCCACAAGAACAGCAACTCCCCAACCCTGAGGTAAAGGTTTTCAAATTTATTTACTTTAATTTATGAAACAAAAGAAGAAAAAACCCATAAAATTGCAGAAAATGAGGTTTAAAAATGGTAAGTAACATACATCATGGACACATTCAAATGCAGATATCATAGCATCAACATTCCCAGTGCATTCAACACTTCTGTCCACTCCTCCGTTGGTCATCTCAGCAATCACCTAATAAGAGTCAGCAATGCATAAGCTGATTTATTTTTTTAGAATTTTTCTTACAGGGGAGACAAATGAATAAATCTAGGAACAGAAACAAACCTCTTGAACTGGCTTCTTATGGTCTTTTGGGTTCACAAATTCAGTCACACCAAATTTCTTTGCTGAAGAAAAAGAAAAGAGAAAATCAAAAATATATTGTTTATGAAAAAAATCAAAAGCTGAAAAATAGATTTTAAGATGCTGAACTTTTACCAATTTTTAGTTTGACCGTTCTTTTTAACATATATTTTTTAATCAAGCGCTAATCTACTTTAAGCTCCAAGCTGATGGGAAGCGATAATTATCAAGAAATGGATAGTTTACCTTCTTCAAACCTGTTTGAGTTTAGATCAACACCAATGATCCTCGAAGCACCAGCAATCCTAGCCCCTTCAGCAGCCTAATAACATTGAACCTCTTCGATATCAATATCTTCACTTAGAATTACATTTGCAATACAAACACAAAACAATTAAAAGGAGGGAGGGAGAGTTGCTTACAGAAAGGCCTACAGCTCCCAATCCGAAAACAGCCACTGATGAGCCCTTTGGAGGTTTTGCAACATTAAGAGTGGCACCAAGGCCTAAAATGATGAAAACCCAGAAATTAGTTCATATGTCAAAAACAAAATTAATGAAAACCAACATAGTTTTTTTTCTTTTTTTTTTTGGGGGGGGGGGGGGGGGGTGGTGTGGGTGGTTGTGAACATTAATCTTTTACCTGTAGAAATTCCACAACTGAGGATACACACTTTGTCGAGAGGAGCCAATGGATTGATCTTGGCAAGACAACCAACATGAACCACAGTGTACTCACTAAAAGTTGAGGTCCCAACAAAATGGTAAATAGGCTTTCCATTGATTGAGAATCTTGATTTTCCATCATTAAGCATCACACCCCTATCAGTGTTGATCCTTAGGAGATTACACATGTTGCTCTCCTCTGATTTGCAGTGAGCACATTCTTTGCACTCTCCTGTGAAAACAGGGAGGACATGATCCCCTGGTTGGAGATCAGTAACTCCTTCACCAACACTCTCCACAATCCTAATTATAATCCATAAAACTCTTACCAGATTTTATATGTACATTGATTGAATAAAATTAAGATGAATATGGTAAGAATTTGACATACCCTCCTGCCTCATGACCATAGATTCTTGGAAATAAAGGATTTTGACCCTGCAGGATTGAAATTAATCAAATACCCACTTGATTTTTTTTAGTAGTGCATAAATGAAGCAATTAACGGATTTGCAAAGCTTACACAAAAGGGTATTTTTCCTTAATAACTTAGTGAAGGTTGTTACCTTAGCTTCCCAGAAGTAAACATCGGTGTGGCATAAAGCGGTGAAGAGTATCTTCACACGAACTTCATTGGCCTGTGGTGGCGCCACTTCCACTTCCTCTATCACCAGTGGCTTCCCTGCCTCCCATGCCACAGCAGCTACACCAGAAAGAAAACGCCTTTACTCAAAAAACTGATCTCAGTGAATATATAACAGAAGGAAAACAACCCCAAAACTAATCAAGTCATGTGAGAAACAGTAATTAATTACTTACCTTTGCACCTTATGACCTGACCAGCAGTTCTTGACATTTTTTTTTTCTTTTTTCTTGTTTTCTTCTCTACTCACAATTAAGAACACAAAGATGAATGCTTTATGTTTCACAATCACTGAAAGATTTTTGGGTTTTGCTCTTGGTGGAATATTGTGGCACTTCGTGAAGGTATTTATACTTTTATACCCAAGAATAAGAGAAAGTTTAAATCAAAGGATTTAACCAATTAATTATTCTTTAAGAGCATATATAATATTAATTTGGTCCTAGAAACAGTTGTCACATAAACGACTTTTCAATAAGATAAAAATACAACGGGCCATGCCAAAACCATTCCCAGATTTCAGTTCCTTGGATTACAGTTCCTGGTTTTACTGTTGGTTTATATTTTGTGTTATGATAATGATAAAGTTAGCTGTTGACCAATGATTCGGTTTGTTTAAGCTCATAGTCTCCTTTTACTTTTCTTTGCATTCATCGTATCAACACAGAATTATTAACGTGATGCAGGGGGATATTTTTTAACCAATAATTTGATGACACCACGTGACATTCTTAGAAGAAAAAAAAATAATTTCATAAATTAAAAAGAACAATTAATGAGATAGTTACATGTAATAAAAAGTAAAACGATAATTTTACTCTTAAATTCTAAATAATAAAAATTTAAATTCTATAAAGATATCCATCTTCGAAATACCACTTGAAATAAGTTCATGATAATCATAATTCTATCACAACACTTATTATGTTTTTTAAATGGATTCTACTCCGAAACATTTTATAAAAAGTAATAACTAATATTCATAAAAAAAGGTAATTAATAACTATAAGTCTATTTCAAAAAAAAATTAATAATCATATTTTTATGCCTGCAGATTTAAGTGTTTTACTTGAGTGTAAATTAACCTTCTTAATTTTTATATATATATATATATATATATATATATATATATATATATATATATGCAAGTTGTTAGGTCCACATCAAATAGAACTTCACCCACATTTTGTTAATCATAGTACTTGTGGTGCATATCGAGAGCCTGTTGATTCTATTACAGGATGGATTTCCTGTATTTACTTTCATGGTTTCTGATGGAATCAAACCATCAAAGGCAGAGAGACAAAGCAATCAAAATTTTGGAATGAATAGTTTTGATGGTTTAGGCATACCAAATGGCAAATGGACAACAGTATCCAAGAAGTTTCAACATATGGTTTTAACTAGTATTTGATCAAATCCTCATCCATTTTGGAATTTTGAATCTATACCATAAAGAGCTTGAAAGAGTAATTGTAAAATTGGCCGATGAGGTATTCGTCTAGGAGATATACTTGGTTGACTCGGGTTTAGAATATAAGTTTTAGATTCGTTTGAAACTTTATTTTTAATTTTAAGAAACTTTATTAATAATGTTATTTTTGGGTCTCACATGTATATTAACATTATTAATGAAAATCCTCAAAAGTATCAGTCCAATTTTCAACAGGTCTAAAATCAATGTTTCATACCCGAATCAGTCAAAAATATTCTTTCCTCTAGTGGTCAAGGTTGAAGTCTTGACACTTAAGTTTGATTCTTACGATGCGTGATTTATTTGTTCAATTTATATATGAATTATTTCTCGCTTTAAATAAATTATAATAATATTTTAAATTTTTGTATCGATTTATATATTGTTTACTAATTAAGATTGAGGTCCGAGAAAAGTGTCATGCTCAAGTTCAACCAACATTTTGATTTGGTGGAAAAATCTTGATTTGCTACACCATCTATGGAATTTGTGATGCCATGCCACAAGCTATGTGAGTTATCATAACCACCGCCAACCAACAACTATAGAAGAAGAGCTATGGCCTCCATTTCGTGTAAGCAAGAAGTGAGACAAGGTATCTAAGTAAGAAACAAGAGAGCTATAGAGAAAAGAAGTGGTAAGGCACCACTAAAGTGTCATTTTGAAAGAGTTTATAAAATAGCTTTTTATTTTATATATAAACAAAATTTAGATCACATATTTTTTTAAACGTTCTTTTAAAAAAATCATAAAATAAAAATAATTTGTAAAAAAACTTAATTCATATAAAAAACTGTTTTATTGTTATTTTAACAAATACATATTAGTAAATAATTATTAATTACATTATAATTTTATCAAAAATTATTTTAAAAATCGTTTTATAAACCATTAACAAAAACTATGCTTAGGTCTTAGGTCAAACGGTACCTTAAAAAGGAAAAATAAAACAAAAATAACATGTGGCACATTGTGAGTGAGTCGTTTATATATGTATTTATTTGTACATGAATTTTGCTAGTGTAATAAAGTTGTTTTTTTTATTTTTATTTTTACCCACCATTTGTTTCCATTATTCTCAACAGGCAACTTTCATAAAACTGAAAATAAAGGTGCATTTCTCTATAAAAAAAAAGAATAATGTAGCAAATAAAGAAATTGAATATATAAATTGATATAGTTCGAAATAAATTTGTTATATTTATTGGTGATGATGATTAAGATTTCCTTACAATCTAATGAAGTACAGAGTCTCCGAGAGATTGAACTCTCAAATCATAATCTTCAAATCACTCAAATTTTTTAATATTATGTTGAGAAAAAAATGTTCTCAAAAAAATGTTAAAAATATTTAAATCATTTAATTAACTAAATATTAATTTGTTATTTGCGGATCAATTCATAATAAATGTAGGTTCCGAATGTAGAAAAAAGTTGGATCCGTTAAAATTGACCCAACAACCTTGACCACCGACCCATTAACCACCTCAAATTATAATCCTACGACTCTCTCACTCTTTTTTTTCCCACAACAAAGCAACCATATGGATATTTAAAAATATGTAGTTATCTTTTATTCTAAATATGAGTGCGATTTGATTCCTGATTTCTTACAAACTAAATTAGCTAGCAACCTCCCACAATCACGAAAATATTTTAAATCTGCTAAACTATCTTAATACAAGCTCTTAAAAATCTTCCATCGAAATTTCAAAAGAAAAGTATAATTGTTGGTTAGTTTAGTTAGTAAATCACTTCTCATCACATGATAGATATGGAATCAAATTTAACGTCATATGTAAATACCAACTATTAGGGAATAACAAAAAGAAAAATGTTACTTTATGTTGAAGAAATTCTTGTTTAGACTAAATCAATCAGCACCACTCTTTTTTTGAAGAGTGAGAGAGAAATCTCTCTCAACTTGGATAATGTTGATGCATTCGATCCACAAGGACTTGGTCCTTGAGTTTGGCTCGTTTGAACTCCGAGTCAAACTCGAGCTTGAATATAGGCTCATTTAACCTAACGAGCCAAATCTTAACTTTAAGAAGCTCAATTTGTTAAGCTTGTGAGTCAACTTGAAAGTTAAAAATTTTAATTTATCTCTTATTTTCATATTTTAATATTATATATATATATATATATATATATATATATATATATATTAAACTTGAGCTACACAATGTTAGTTAAGGATTGAGTTCATGTACGTTTGAACTTGAGACTAAGTAGAGTCAAGTCAAAACAAACTCAAGCTCGAAAAAATGTAAGTAGTTTATAGAAGATTTCATAATGATCGGTTGTCAAAAATAGAATGTGACTGGAAATTAAGGTTAATCTCGTGCTCGCAGTAATTGAAAAGTTGTCTTGAGGGGAAAAGGTTGGAAAAGTTTCGAGAAATTAAAATACTTGTAGAGAACGTGGGAGCATTAACTATGTTTTCCAACTTCTATTCTCTTGCTCGATTGCTCCCAACCATTGAATCTTTCGGCTAACTGGTAAAAGAATTCCATGTCTACATAGTGATAAAAATGCATCAGTTTTATTCTTAGAGGACCTAAACTATAAAGTTTGGGTGATTAAGTGCTTGTAGTTATCCTCAAATTGATACCTGGAATGAAGACTTTCTACCAACCAAAGCCACCAACACAATATTTAAAAGGATTGCAAGTTAGCTTAATTGGTGAATCACTTGTCATCCTATATCAAAGATTGGGGAATAAATTAAAAGAGTGAGTAAATGTGTGAATTTTGACTCATATCCATGGGATTCGTTGGTTTCACCTGCTAAAATATGGGTATAGGTCTAGGATTAATAATCCGTAAAAAACGAGTATTTTTTACTCATGCTCGTAAAATTACTAGTTGGATTGGGTTTGCCCATGGATTACCCTTACCCGTACCTATACTAAAGTTTACATATATTATATATTTTACTATTAGATGAGACGCTTGATGTTTGTGATTTGTTGAATATTTGTGAGCTTTAAAACATGTTTATCTAGAGGGAGATTTGAGTATCTGAAAATTTCAATTGGAAATGAGTTCTAATTATGATCTCAAATCACTAATGAAAGTGTGTTAAGAAAAGTGTATGACGTGCTTATTTGTTTGATATCTTTGGCTATCTCAAGATTAGTAATCATTTTTGATTGTGTAAGCTAGGAATAGTAATTAGGTAGGAAAGCATAGCATCATGGTGTTGCCAATGTCTTTATAAGAAAGTTTAAGTTGATTCAATAATTTAGATATCTATGAAGGAAAATATGTTACTAACAAATATGTACAGTACCAAGAATATGAATTTATTATTTTATATGAATTTATCTAATATTAATTTTTTAATGAATCACCTGCGGGTTCACCCGTAAAAAAATGGGTTGAGTTTGGGTGTAAAAAATTGACCTATTTAAAACCGAGTATTTTTATCCGTACCCGTTTGACCCGTGACCCACAACGAATTGCCCGCACTTGACCCGGTCTGCCCGTTATCTATCTTTACATATAAGGCTAATATACCTCCAATTAGGAGTGACCACGAGTCGAAATACTCACGAGTAGCTCAAGCTCGACTCTATAAACTTGAGTCAAGTTCGAGCTAGAATATAGGCTTGTTTATCCTAACAAGTCAAGCTCAAGCTTTAAAAAGCTTGGCCCATTAGGCCTGTGAGTAAACTCAATAGTTAATATATACACACACACAAACACACACACACACATACACACACACACACACACACACACACACACACACACACACATTTCGATAAATTCTTATATTTCAATTAAATGTAAAAAAATTATGAGTCAAGCTTGAGCTTGGGCACGTTTGAGCTCGAGGTTAACTCGAGCTGAGTCAAGCTCAAGCTCAAGCTCGAGAAAATATAGTCAAGTTGAGGCAAGTCAAACTCAATCTCGAGAAAATGTAGTCGTGCCAAGCTCGAGCTTGAACACATTCTTTTGCAATCGAGCCAAGCTCGAGCATCCCAAAGCTCGGTTAACTCGAAGTCACCTCTGCCGATTGCCTCCATCTAAACAAAAAAAATAATTCATCCATCGAAAACAAAGCATTCATTATTGTAAGGAAAAATTATAAAAATACCTCTATAGTTTAGTGCAAATAACAATTACATCGCTTTATTTTTAAAATATATTAATTCACCTTTAAAATCCGATAAAAATACCTTTATAGTTTTTAGTGTAAATCACAATTACATCATTTTATTTTAAAATTATATTAATTCACCTTTAAACCCCGATCATAGATAGTCTAAATTGGGCAAAAAGATCTCATAACAATCATTTGTCAAAAATTAAGTATTATCAAACAAAAATACTTTCACTTAACATTACTTTTATATGGTTTTGATCAATTTGAAATTGTAGACCAAGGTACAAACCCAATATAGGGTGAATTAGGTTTTAAAAACTGTTTCTAATTAACTCACAAGTTTTTAACATTTTAATCAAGCAATGCACACAACAAAAAATATGCTTGAAATTAAAGGAGTAAAGGAAGAGAATATGCAAACTCTGTTTATAGTTCAGTAATATCGGAATCTCTCCGACCCTACGTCCATTATTTTCAAGGAACCTCCTTAAAGTAATCCACTAAATGCAGTCGAGCAACTTCACGTGTGTTGCATAAACCTTACAAGCAATCTCTTCCACAAGGAAGTTACAAAGAAGTGTTTAATCCTAAACACTCAAAGAGTTACACAAACTCTTTATTTTTACAATGAATGGTATTAAATGTAAAAGAAAGGTAGAGAGAAAGCAATGAATGCTTTACAAGATGAAGATTATATCTATTTCAAGAACAAGCTTAAAGAAAGGCTCACAATTATTTTTTCAAGGCTTTTGAGAGTATTGATAAGCTATAAATGAAATGGAGTGTTCTTTCTTCTTGTTTAAATGCTCATTGATGAGGGTTTTTATAGCCTTGGTCTTATATAGCCATTAGACACTGATTTGGTAGGTTTGAAGCATTAAATGCTCAAGTCCTGCATCTTAAATAGACATATTTTTGAATTATTGGTCGACTAGGTCTTTGTACCAATCGACTGGGTTAAGTGAAAAAAAGTTCACTTTTAGGCATAGGGCGATTACCAGTCGACTGAGTCATAAGACCAGTCGACTAGGTCAAGTTACCAGTCGACTGGGTTCTAGTACTAGTCGACTGGGAACTTACTATCCTTTTTACTAGTCGACTAGTTCAGAAACCCAGTTGACTGGGTTGTCCCAAAACCCATTTTTTTATGTTTTTAAAACAGTTTTTGACTTAAAGACATTTTTTCGTATTATTTTTATCAAAACATTTTGCAAAATGAGCCATAGTTTAAGCTAGGTAACTGAAATTAGAGATTTACAATGTGATTCAATTACCTTAGAGCATATTCTAGATCTTTTGTCTTCTTTTAGTATTTTAACATGTTGTATTCTTGCGTCTTGTTTCTATATTGAATGCTTTTGCCACTTGAACACTTAGATCAAACTGTTAGTGCAATTTAAGTAGTGTTTTGTCATTATTAAAATCAAATACAGGCTAAGGAAAATTGGGTTTTTAAAGGAAAATTGGGCAGAGTTTCCTCTGTTTTTATGATAAAAACCAACCTGCAAGCATTCAATAACAACAATAACAACCCAACCAAGCAATGCAAGACTATTTTAAGCATTTTAACATGTTTTGAGCAGTGCTCCCCCTAAAACTATGCATTTTATCAATTTACATAGATTTTTGTCTTTTTCTCCCCCGTTTTGATGACAGCAAAAGGGGGGTAGTAAACATGGAAAACAATCAATTCAAACACCATAAGCAATAAGATAAGGCATAAAAAAACTTGTATGCCAAAATTGAGTGAAAACCAGAGTTGGTAAGACCTCCCGGAAGAATCAGAAGTTTGCACTGAAGCTTGAAACATGTAAAGTATATGGATGAGCTATAAGTGCTAAAACCATTCGAGCATATAACTAAAAGTAAATCACATACATGAGCCAAAAGCTATATAATTGAAAAGTAAGCATGCATATACAAAGGTCCATACATCACCGAGCTTAAGTAAGCTGTCCGAAAAATCTGAAACAAACCAAGCAAATGAATGTATGAAAAAGAAAATGAAAAGAAATGTTCTTGCAAAAGTATCTATAGAGCTAAAAAAAAAGGATAAATGACAAGGACTAATGAATCAGCAGGTTGGAGAGTTAGAGCTGTCATGGAGAATATCCTGAATCTCAACCAATGAGTCTTTCAACTGCTTTCGGAGTAACTCGAAATCATTCCAAAGTGTGTTGATGTCGTGATGCATAAGGTTGATGTCTATCCGTACCAACTGGAAGTTCTGGTCGACAGAAGAGCTCAAGCTCTAGAATCCTAACCGCATAGACATCTGGAGGCTCGCTATGGCCTATAGAAGATCATCATGTCTAGCTTGACTAACAGTCGAGCTACCATGCCCAACATGCCATGGACTAGCTACATGCTCGTCAGTGTCCATCGCTGTAGGAGGAGCTGCATCATCAGGCACGTGGTCGTTCTCATCACTGTCATCATTATATCTGATATGAATATTCTTCCCTACCTTGGAATAAACCATGCCATTCGGTATCGTGCACCCCATCTTCTTCAGTGAAGAGACATTGATGATGTCTTTGGGGCTGATGTCTTGAGCTTTTGAGGAAGGCAATGGAACTTTGATGTGGTGCAGTATCAGGGTGATGAGCATGCCATAGGGGAGGCCACCCAAGTCATGAACCTCATCATCAAGCATGTTATCCAGTAGTAGGGGGTAGATATTGAAATGGTGTCCAGTTTTGAGATATCAAATCAATATAATGTCAATATTTGACATATAACCCCAACTCCTGAGTCTAGGGTGGATAGTCTAGCTCACTACGAGGTTAAACAATTTTGAGTCAAGGGGCGTGTCACTACACTGATGGAAAGTAATGGGTCTAAAGAAATAGTTAGGGTCTCCCCTAACTATCTGACATACCTCCTCATAATCAAAATTGTCTGGCCATCTATCCAGACTTTATGAGATCCTGACCATTGGCATTCTCAGTAAGCTGATCAATAGGTCAGTGTTGACCTCAAGTTCCACACTCATCACACTAGTCTTAAACCTAAGGGCTAAGGAATTGGGTTTTACAATATTAGCATAAAACTAATGAATTAGTATGAGGTAGTATTTATGGTGGATATTTACAAGAGGGGTTAGGCCTATTGCCTCAAAAGTAAGCAGAATATCAAAGTTTTCATGACAAATAGAATCAAAATCTACGAATCTACCTATCATGATTTTCTTATGTCTAATAATGGTGTTATAACTGTTATTAATGGTTGGACTCTAAAAGAGTGAGTCATTAAGCTCGATTCTCACTTGCTTACTCGAGGAACCGACAACCCTTTTGCCTCTAGAGTTTGGCGCCATGGATTTTCGTGTTCTAGACCTCTTTGGCACGTGAGGTCCGAAAATAGTTGTCTTGATGCAAATTCTCTTAGACATTTTTAGAAAAATACATTTGGTGAGAGGATTTTGGTGAAAATGGTGAAGATTTAATCGTGAAAGTTGAAGATTAGGTGATTTGAAGGATGGTTATAGATTTTTTTGAATGATTTCAAGTGACTTGAGGCTGAAAAAAAGGATTTTTTAGATAGAGAAAGCTAGAGTTTTGAGAAAATAGCGTGAAATCTGAAAAAAATGAAGCGGCTGTATATAGAATCGCGATGCCATACGACTAGGTTAAGGTACTAGTCGACTAGCCTCTTCATAATTTGGGCATTTTTTGAGATACCAGTCGACTGGGTCCATGTACCAGTTGACTGGTAAAACTGGCAGTAAGACACTAGTCGGTTGGATTGACCCCACTAGTCGATTGGGTCCATAATTTTTTTTTTAAAATTTTGGGCTCCAAACTTGTCTTGTGATACTGGTCGACTGGGTCCTTGTACCAGTCTACTGGATTGATCCAACTAGTTGACTGGGTAAATAGACAATGAGATACCATTCGACTGGGCCATCCAACTTGTCGACTAAGTCTTTCAAAAATCATAAAATTTTGTGCTCCAAGTAGGATTTTTGCAAGAAATAATTTATCTATGTCATTTTTTAGTGAGAGAAATATTAAATAGGAGTTAATATTCATTCCTTTAATGACAAGTATGCATATAATGAATGTAGATGCAATCAAACACACAAATATTTATAGTTTGTTAAATCCTTTAATAGTCTTATCTTACAAAAGCTATCTTCATTCAAAGGCATAGTAAGAATATCAGCAATTTGATCTTTGGAATGAATGAATTCTAATCTAATATTACCCATTTGAGCATGATCTCTTATGAAGTGATGCCTTATCTCAATGTGTTTGGTTCTTGAATGTTGAATTGAGTTTTTTTTGTCAAGTTGATAGCACTAGTGTTGTCACAATGAATTGGAATATTTTGAAAATTCATGCCATAGTCTTCTAGTTGTTGTTTCATCCACAAAACTTGTGCACAAAAACTTCTGGTGGTTATATATTTCGCTTTGACGGTTGATAGTGCAACTGAATTTTATTTCTTAGAAAACCAAGAGGTTAACATTGCACTTAGAAATTGGTATGTTCCACTAGTGCTTTTTCCATCCAACCTACAACCCAGAAAATTAGCATCCGAATACCCAACAAGCTCAATGATTTCCTAGAGTAACATAAACCTAGATTTTGAGTGCCTTGCAAATATTTTAGGATTCTTTTAACTGCAATTACATGTGATTCCTTAGGATTAGCTTGAAATCTAGCACACATACATACATTGAACATTATATCGGGTCTACTTGTAGTTTGATATAGTAAAGCTTATATCACACTTCTATAAGTTTTAGTATCTACACACTTACCTTTCTCATCTAGGTCAAGTTTTGTAGAGGTGCTCATAGGAGTTTCAATAAATTTTGAGCTCTTCATCCCAAACGTCTTCAATAGGTTTTTGGTGTATTTTGATTTATTGATGAAGATGCCTCCTTTCAATTGTTTGAGTTGGAGTATGAGGAAGTAGTTAAGCTTTTCTATCATGCTCATTTCAAATTCACTTTGCATACACTTAGAAAAATCTTGGCACATAGATTCATTAGAAGCACCAAATATAATCTCATCAACATATATTTGGACTAATAGTGTGTCATTCTTGTGAGTTTTTGTAAAGAGTGTTGTGTCTATTTTTCCTCTTGTAAAACCATTTTCAAGTAAAAACAAACTTAACCTTTCCTACCATGCTCTTGGAGCTTGCTTCAACCTATAGAGAGCTTTAGAAAGCTTATAAACATGGTTTGGAAGACTAGGATTTTCAAAACCAAGAGGTTGCTCAACATAAACCTCTTCTTTTATAAAACAATTTGAAAACGCACTTTTCACATAATTTGAAATAGCTTAAACTTATTAAAGTATGCAAAGGCTAACAACATACGAATAGCTTCTAATCTAGCTACAGGAGCATAAGTCTCATCAAAGTCTATTCATTCTTCTTGATTGTAACCCTTAGCAACTAGTCTAGCCTTGTTTCTAGTTACTATTCCATTTTCATCCATTTTATTTCTATGTACCCATTTAGTTCCAATGATTATATGATTAATTAGTCTAGGAACTAGAGTCCATCATTTATTCCTTTCAAATTGATTTAATTCTTATTGCATAGCATTTATCCAATCAACATATTTTTCAGCTTCTACAAAAGTCTTAGGTTCTACTTGAGATAAATAAGCTACATAATTGCAAATATTTCTTATAGAGGATCAAGTTCTTACCTGTAATATCTGTATTTTTAAAGTAAAGGTAAAGAAGTAATTCGATAGATATGACATGGAATTAAAATAATATATATGAAAATTTTATTTTTAAATAAAATGGTTTTTTTGAAGAAAAAAAATTGGATGCGTGGATAGTGGGTAAAGAAGAAGGAAAAAAAGTAAAAAAACGAAGGGGGCGTGCAACACCTTGAAGTCTCGGTGTTGCATATAATTCATGTAGTGACACTAAGTGAAATGTGGGTGCAACACCTAGGCACTAACCGTTTGATAAACGACGCTGAAATGGTAATTACCTTTTCTATATACGATTTTAATTTTCGTTTTGTTTTAAGTAAATTTTACCAAATCTTGTTTGGTTTTCTTCATTTTTCAACTCAAATTACTATATTTTTTTAAACACTTGGAGAGTGAAAGAAAAGTTAAAAGAGTAAAATTTTGAAGGGGTTTACGGAAGAATTTTACAGAGATTCACAGAAAGCTCTAAGAAAAACAAAATGTAATAATGTGAATATTATTTTTGAAATTTAGCATACATGAAATTTTTCGGAATTCAATGTGGGAATTTTCAAAGGGTGTGAATTATGGAAGAATTAAAGAATAAATTAGAAATTTTAATATAAATATTATGTTAAGTGTTGATGATCAGTAATCGGGGGAAATTGCTGAAAGGAGCAGGAAAGACAAGGAGGTGATCCACGAATAACTCTAAGTGCTACGTGATGAGTTAGATTTATTTTTAGTAATCGAGATAAATATGAATTATACAGTGATGACATTTGAATTAATTATTAACCTATGATTTGATGATAGATGAAAGTTTGTTGATGAATATGATAAGAATAATTGATATGTTAGAGATTTGTTATATGAAAAGTAATATTATTTGAATAATGAGTTGATTAAATAATGAAAGAATAAATGAAATCTTGACAAGCTATGGTTGATAATTCGATATGATATATAAGGATAAAAATTTAATGAATATGATCAAATAATAATTTTGAGAAAAAACTGGATAGTTAAATTGAATGTCAGAATGCATGCTTGTTTTTATATCATTGTTCATATGCATATTTCATATCATTGTTTATATGCATATGCATGAAATAAAAAAATTGGGAGAAGTCCGGTCTAAATGAAAATCGGGAAGGGGCCGGTCTAAATGAAAACCGTGACAGCCTATACATAGTGGAAATAAAAGAACCGAGAGGGTAACCGGTCTAAATAAAATAAAAGAACCGGGAGGGCAGCTGGTCTAAGCTAAAACATGTCGACATGTAGGAATATGTTCTCAATAATAATAACATTTAAATTCACGCATTTCATTTGCTTTAAATATTGATTGTTATTGCTTGAGATGCTAAAGTGCTATTCATGATTGTAAATTTATTCACAATGAATGGGTCTCATAGAGAGACCAATATGCTGAGGAAGAAATATGGAAATATGATGTAATGAGAATTATCTAGGTGACTGATTATATGCAGTGAATCTCATAATGAGATAATAATGAGATAATTATGAGATAGAATTGATAATCTCAAGATGATTAATTATATGAGAAGAAGAGATTTATAAAGGATGAAGATTTTGATATGAGTAGTGATAATATAATATTATTATCAAAATATATGAGATATAGATGAATGAATATTAGAAGACTAATTATACAAAGTGAATAATTCTAGTAAACTTAATTCCCTAAGCTTGTGAAGCTCACTCTTCATTGTTAAATAATTTCAGGTAGAAGGCAGAATAGGTAGATTGGCGAGCTGATATTCACACAAAGTCATTATTTGTAAGCCACGTGGTCCACATCCTCAGACTAATGAAAAAAAATATCTGTAAATATTCATGCATAATATGGTGTATATAATGTGTCAATTGAGATATGAATGATGTATCTCCCCTGTTGAGGGTTGATAATTGATGTAAATAATTGCGGTTTATATTTTTTTTATATTGTTGCATATATGTGTCATGCTGGGATTTCAAAAAGTGACGACACCATCTCGGGGGTGGCCAACCTGGGATGGGTCGTTATATTACCCTTTGTGAAGGATCACCAATCACTTAATCGATTGGATGATAATTCATATACCTCCAATCTTTGGGAAGATCATCCTCTTGTTGACTTGTAGATGGTTGATCAAGATTGAGACCATCTCCCTCTTGATTTATTTTAGGTTGGCTCTCCTTTGGGTCAACAATGGGAGTAGATGTATCCATTCTTGGAATAAAATTTGCATCATCATTAAGAGTTACTATTTTACTACTAATTGGGTTAGACTTATCAAAGGAAACATGTATAGATTCATGAACCACTAGAGTTAGTTTGTTAAAGACTCTATAAGTTTTACTAGAGATTGAATATCCTAAGAATATCCTTTCATCGGTCTTTGAATCAAATTTACCTAAATTAGTTTTATTGTTATTTAGGATGAAGCACTTACAACCAAAAGCATGAAAATAAAAGATATTAGGTTTTCTACCTTTCCATGGTTCATATGGAGTTTTATCAAGCATAGGCCTAATTAATACTCTATTTAAAACATAGCAAGAAGTATTTACGGCTTCCACCCAAAAGTATTTTGGTAAACTATTTTCACAAAGTATGGTTCTAGTAAATTCTTCTAGAACTCTATTTTTCCTCTCAACAAATCCATTTTGTTGAGGAGTTCTAGGTGCTGAAAATTGTAATCAATTCCAGTTTCATCACAAAATTTTGAAAAACTTTGGTTTTCAAATTCTTTTCCATGATCACTTCTAGTACTTGAAATAGAAATTCCTTTTTTTTTTTTTTTCATTTTGAACCTTCTTGCAAAAGTTCACAAATCCTTTATAGGCTTCATCCTTGTAAGCAATAAAAATAACAAAGGTATATCTTGAATAATTATCAACAATAACAAGAGCATATTGATGGCCACCTAGACTAATGGTGCTTATTGGACAAAACAAGTCCATATGTAAAAGTTCCAATGGTCTAGAGGTTGAGATTAAATTTTTTGATTTAAAAGAAATTCTAGTTTGTTTTCCCATTTAACAAGCATCACAAACCTTGTCTTCTTCAAATTTGATTTTGGGAAGTCCAACAACTAAATCTTTTCTTGAAAGAATTTAAACAAATCCATGTTCACATGGCCAAGTCTTCTATGCCATGGCCATAGGTTTCACTAAAAGCGAAAAAACATTTTTTATTTTCCAAATGTAAAGATTTTAAATCAACTAGATAAACATTTTCATGTCTATAGCCAACAAACTTGATCTTGTTACTCTTGATGTCTATTACTAGACAATTAGAGGATTCAAATATGACTTTGTTGCCTTTGTCACATAGTTGACTAATACTAAGTAAATTTGGCTTAAGACCTTGCACATATAAACATAGTCAATGGTTGAAGAATCATTACTCATTTTGTCATGCCCGATAATCTTTATCTTTGTGTTGTCTCCAATGGTGACGTGTCCGTTATCCCTTAGAGTTAGTTCTTTGAACATGCCTTGATCACCAATCATGTGCTTTGAGAATCCACTATCAAGGTACCAATAGTTACCTTTTTCCTTGGTGTGGAGACATATCTACATTACACAAGGATATATAATTGCACTTTTAGGTACCCAAAATTTCTTGGGTCCTTTGGGGTTAGTCCTAGAAAATACGGCTCCTTTAGGGACCCATACTTTCTTAACATTATAAGGTGCTCTATAATTGTAAACATGTTGATGATGCATGATCCTAGGATGATAGTTATTGAAGTTTCTAGGATGTCTTGAATATGTAAATGTTTCTAGCATGAGAGTTATGAATATACATGTTTTCTCTAGGATATGCATGATGGTAATTTCTAGGATGTGCATTTATAGCATGTGCATGCCTTGAATGATTATTCCTAGCATTTGCATATCTTGGATGAGCATACATATATGCATATGTATTTCTAGGATCTCTATCTCTAGCATATGCATTATAATTCTTAGTATTTGAATTTAAATTTACATTCTTAGGCAGACTAGCATACATTGAATGAGTACTTTTAATCTTGCTAGTGGCTTTAGTGGTGGAGGGTTCATCCACACATATTGCTTTCATGAACAAAGTGTCTTTTGACTTTTGTTTGCCTAATGGAGAATAACCCAAACCAAATTTTCCTCCACTCAATATTTGGCAAGATAGCACTTCATCTAGTTTTTCTTTTCCAAGCATAAGCCTAGGTATAGTGCTATTCAATTCCATTACTTTTTTTTTTAAAACATCATTTTCATTTTAAAAAAAATCTTGTGATGAGTTATAAAGAATAGAAGATAGTTTTTCTTTTTCTTCCTTTAGAACTTCCATCTCTTTAGAAAGATATGAGACTTCCTTCTTGAGAGTAATATTTCTAGAATCAATTTTTTTTTTCATTCTTGATGCATTTCATTAATTAACACAATTAATTCTTCACTGCTACTAACAATATTATTATTATTAGAAGGAGAAGAATTTGATACCTTATTTTCATCATCGATTGCCATCAAGCAAAGGTTGGCAATCTCCTCATATCCAACATCATTGTCCGAAGATTCTTCTTCTTCATTATCACTCCATGTGGTTGCAATCATGACTTTCTTTTTAAAGCTCTTATATGGTTTGTTTGTTATTGGACAATCGGTCTTGATGTGACTGGGCTTCTTGCAATCGAAACACATAATAGGTTCCCTTTTTGGAGTGGAATCCTTTGTGTAAGGTTTCTTGCTCTTTTTCAAGAACTTATGAAACCTTTTGGTGATTAAGGCCATCTCACCGTCTTCTTCACTACTCTCATTCTCTTCTTCCTTTTCTTCCTCTCTGTTGCTTGTAGAGGCTTTGAGATAAATCAACTTCTTCTTCTTCTTCTTATCATCATTGGCACCGAGATTCATTTATTCCATCTCGTATGTCAATAGTGATCCGAGAAGCATTTTGACATCAAGTTTATTGAGATCTTTGGCCTCCGTTATGGCCATCTTCTTTTCTTTCCAAGTAGATGGCAAAGATATTAATATCTTCCTTGTTAGTTCAAACTCCTCAATGTTCCTACCAAAAAGCTTTAAACCATTAACAGTAGTGGTAAAACGTGAGTGCATTTGAGAAATTGTTTCGTTAGGAGACATTTTGAAAGATTCATACTTAGAAGCATATAAATTTTTGATTTTTTAACTTCGCTAGTGCCCTCATATGTAACTTGTAGTTTGTCCCAAATATCCTTAGCCGAAACACATGTAGGAATTTTATTGTACTTAACGATATTTAAGCACAATGTAACATACTAGTAGCTCTACTATTTAGAGACATCATTCTATAACGCTCTTCATTCAACTCTGTTTTGAGTTTATGCATTGTATGATTGATTTCTCCAATAGTTATTTCATTTGTAGGAATTCTTGGTCCTTCTCCAATAACTCCCCATAAATTATAATCTTGTCATTCGACAAAGATTTTCATTCTATTCTTCCAGTAATTATAGTTTGAGCCATTCAATAAAGGAGGTCTAGAATAAGAATGACCTTCAGTATAGCTATTTGAAGCCATCAGATCAACTCAAGGATTTTAAACATGAAATTGAGTACAAAGCTCTAATACCAATTGTAAACCAAAGTACAAACCCAAGAGGGGGTAAATTGGGTTTTAAAAATGTTTTACTAATTAACTTACAAGTTTTTAATAGTTTAATTAAGCAATGCACACAACAAACAATATGCTTGAAATTAAAGGAGTAAAGGAAGAGAATATGTAAACTTCGTTTATAGTGGTTCAATAATATCAGAATCTCTTCGACCTTACATCCACTCTCTTCAAGGAACCTCATTGAAGTAATCCACTAAATGTAGTCGAGCAAATTCACGGGTGTTGCATAAACCTTACAAACAATCTCTTTCACAAGGAAGTTACAAAGAAGCGTTTAATCCCAAACACTCTAAGAGTTACACAACTCTTTCTCTTTATAATGAATTGTATTAAATGTAAAAGAAAATTAGAGAGATAACAATGAATGCTTTACGAGATGAAGATTATCTCTCTTTCAAGAACAAGCTTAAAGAATGGCTCACAATTAATTTTTCAAGGATTTTGAAAGTATTAATGAGCTATAAATGAAATTGAGTGTTCTTTCTTCTTGTTTAAATGCTCATTGATGGGGGTTTTTATAGCCTTGGTCTTATATGGCCGTTAGACATTGATTTGGTAGGTTTAGAGCATTAAATTCTCAAGCCACGCATCTTAAACGGTCATATTTTCGAATTACCAAAGACCCAATCAACTGGGTTAAGTGAAAAAAAGTATATTTTTAGGCTTAGGGCGAGTACCAGTCGACTAGGTCTTATTACCAGTCAATTGGGAACTTACTTTCCCTTTTACCAGTCGAGTGGTTCAGAGACCCAGTCCAGTCGACTGGGTTGTTCCAAAACCCAGTTCTTATGTTTTTAAAACAGTTTTTGACTTAAAGATATTTTTCGTATTATTTTTGTAAAAGCCTTTTGCAAAATGAGCTAAAGTTTAAGCTAGCTAACTGAAATTGAAGATTTACAATGTGATTCAATTACCTTAGAGCCTATTCTAGATCTTCTGTCTTATTTTAGTATTTAAACGTGTTGTATTCTTGCGTCTTGTTTCTGTATTGAATGGTTTTGCCGCTTGAACACTTAGATAAAATTGTTACAACAATTTAAGTAGTGTTTTGTCATTATTAAAATCAAATATAGGTCAACAAAAATAACCATAGTCGGAGCTTAAAGTACATTGTTGGGTCAGATGTTTGTAGCAATTGTCCCATGGCAGAAGTCTAGGTTGGGGTCAAGTTACAGTCAAAATATGGTGCTTGTGCTGCCGTGTATTCAAATGAATCGCTTATAAAAAAAGAAGTATTCAAATGAATCACAAATAATACATATATTGTTAAAACAATTGTTGTTTGATTAAACACATGGTCTTACAGAATTTGTTAAGTATAACTGGTTAAATTTTGAATATTCGATAGATAATCTAATAAGATCAGATTTAAATTTTTTCTTAATTATTGAATTACTATATGCCTTACTATGAGCCAAATATAGTCTTACAAGCCTATTAGAGATGTTTTAAATATGCGATACTATAAGCAAATTAATCCTTAAAATTTGTGATGATTGTGTCATAGGGATAATTGGGAATATGGGAATCCAGCCTCATGGGGAGCAAGTCCGCAGTATCAGGTAAGTAGTCTTCCATGTTGTGCAATAATTAAGATATGATTTTTTTTCTTTCTTTGTAAATTAAATATTCCCCTTTCTTTCAGCCAGGAAGTTCTCCTTCACGGACATATAAGGCACCTAGTCCTGGCTCAGGTTGGGCTAATACTCCTGGTGGCAATTACAATGAAGCTGGAATACCAAGGGATAACAGTTCTGCCCATGGTATTTTATAAATCATTCATTTAGTGATTGATATGTTGTAGTTGAACTTGTGTGAAACTCATATTATGTACTTCTTGCAGCTAATGCTCCAAGTCCTTGCTTGCCATCAACTCCTGGTGGACAGCCTATGACACCAAACTCAGCATCATATCTTCCTGGCACTCCTGGAGGGCAGCCAATGACCCCGGGACTGGTGGCATCGATGTTATGTCTCCTGGTATAGGTACCATTGATTATAATATTAGTATTTTGCTAAATCTCTTAGGTTATGATTGGTGGAGAGAAAAAGTGGGAGGAAGGAAGAAAAAAGAGGAGATGAGAACACTTTTCTATCGTTAGATAAAGAAGAAAAGTGAAGAAAAAATTGTTAGATGAATGGTGTTTTCTTTCCTCATAAACAAATCACAATTCTTTAATATTGAAATATAATTGATGAGTGGAAGTTAAAATAAACTAATTTTTTTGTCATTTTCTTTTTACTATTATTTTTTCATCTTTTACCAAACGCATGATGAAAAACATTAATCTTCATATTTTTCCATCATCTCTCTTTTCTTTCCTCTTTCTCTTCTTTCCTCATACTTTTATTCTCTATTAATTAGAGCCATAAAGTTATATCTCGTTATTTAAGTTCCCATATTTACACGATTTATAGGTCACTAAAAAATCTTGACTTTCTATTTTTTATCCAACTCCCCCAATTTAACGCCCATTCTTTTGCAAGTGGGGACAATGAAGGACCATGGTTCATGCCGGACATTTTGATTGATGTACACAAGTCTGGAGAGGATACTGTCGTGGGAGTCATCCGAGAAGTTCTTTTGGTATGTCTTCTAAAGTTGTATTGATCAATTACTTCTCTTCTACTTTCATATCTTCCAACAAACAAAACATCAATTATAAGATTTCCTGCTGTGAGAATTAGGAATAACCCTAGAATTTGGAATTTGATTTATGATTGTAATTCCCTAGGAATGGTTTTTAAGTTCTAATATGCATACGTAGATTGAGTGATAAAACTTATATTAAATGTATGAATCATGTTAGGAGTAAGGGTAGTATTGTAATCTCTATATATTGTCTTACATATAATCTGCTACAAACCTTAGTGTTAGTATCTTTTCTGCGTCCATACAACATAACTACCCTCTTTCTGGACCCCGTCTCTCTTCTTCCTCTCTTCCTCCACTGTATAAACCCTAGATCCAAACTACAACATGATATTAGAGCTGGGACCCTGGTGGTCTTGAGTAAACCCATTAAAAAAAATGTAGTTAGGTTTGGATTATGTGTTTAATGTCTGTGTTTTGGTCTTTGAGTCTTCTGGTCACACATCTATGGTCGGTGTGGCCGTGCGACAAGTGATGGATCAGAGAGTTTAAGTCTCTAACGATCTCTGCCAGATTCTGGCAGTATCCCAGTGATCAGAAACAACAGTCAAGTTTGCCTAGCTCTAGTGATCAAAACCCATCCATTGACGCTCCATTCCGGCCACTGGATGTCGTCCAATCTACAGCAACCGGTTTTGCTAGATCGCAACCCGGTTTTAGATCCATATTCTTTTTGTGTTTCTCTTGAAGAAGAAGAATAAAAAGAAGAAAAAGAAGAGAGAGGAAGAGTTATGCAACTCTTAATTTGACTCGGAAAAGTTTGACCCAACCCGGGCCAGTTGCTCCTCTGTCTTGTTTTGGTGGGATCCTATCCGGATCTATTCTCTAGTGGATCCAACCCATTGATAGCAAGTCATTTAAGTCAAAGTCTATGTCTTTCAGTCAAAATGAAAAAGTTCAAATCTTGTTGATCTGATATCTCATAGACGTGTTGCTTTGACATATTCTTATGAGTTATTATAATTTTTAAGTTTAATTTATTTAGGTCTATTTGTGACAACTTGGAATTGAAGTATATTCTAACCTCAAGGGGAGTGTTAGGAGTAACTGTATTATTGTAATCTATTTATATTGTCTTCTATATAATCTATTACTAACCGTAGTATCTTTTCTGTCTCTATACAACACGGCCACCCTCTCTCTCTCTAAACTCTGTCTCTCTTCTCCCTTGCCTCCCTCACTGTATAAACTCTAAATCCAAACTACAACAAATTTCATGCCAAAAGTCAAAACTTTTCCTATGAATCACGCCCCAAAACTGTTCCTGAGTGTGGTTTCTTTATGTCTAGCCCAATGTTCATTTTCTTTCTTTATTTAGCTCATCAGCATTGCTTCTTTTAACTTGGATGAGTTGATCACTGTGCTCAGCTTGTCTGCAAGCGGATTTGCTGCTTATGAATTGATAGATAGAGAGCTGGTATTTAGTTGATTGAATTAAAATGTGGTAATTGGTAATTTTGTTGTCCAGGATGGTTCTTGTAAGGTGGTCCTCGGGTCAAATGGTGAAGGTGAAAAAGTAATGGCTGTGTCTAATGAAATAGACATAGTGGCACCCAGGAAAATCCGACAGGATCAAGATTATCGGTGGTGCACAACGTGGTGCAACCGGCAAGTTGATTGGTGTTGATGGCACTGATGGAATTGTTAGGATAGATGATAGCCTTGATGTTAAGATCTTAGACATGGCTATATTAGCTAAATTAGCACAACCATGATGGATGACATGGTAAACAGTAAAAAATTGTATATTGCTCTTTTATAATTTTGAGAATTTTAGGTGGCATTTTAGCAGCACATATCTTGAATTACGCATGATATAAATATTCTATAGCTTTTTTTTTTTGGTCTTTAGAGAAACGTTGTACAAATTAATGATTCAAAACAATGTAAAGAGAACAATTGGATACTTGTCACAAAAAAATGGATACTCAAAAATGCTTTTAATGCTTTATCAATTTGTCTCGGTCTCTTCAATTTGGTTGTATATAAGTTAGGATTGGATTAGATCACGTTAGAGATCAATCATTAGTTCATTATTTAATTTTTAATATAAACATACATTGTTGAGATAAGTTATTTATCTCATTGTGTATTGTGCTCTAATTTTTATAAGTTAAAAAACTTCTAACAAGTCTCCTTTTGACTACCACAACAATTATGAAACTACTAATGTAAAAAATTCAGAATTTTTTCTTTTCAACCCTAACATTTTCTGTATCTTGTTATCAACCTGTTTTTTTTTTGCTGAAGAAAAAGAACAGAGAAAATCTCAGCAAGTTAGCAATTAAGGTACCATTTTGCCTAGCTTTCAAATGGGCAATGAGTTTTAGTTTCCCCAAACACAAAAATATATTGTTTATGAAAAAAATCAAAAGCTGAAAAGTAGATTTTAAGATGCTGAACTTTTACCAATTTTTAGTTTGACCGTTCTGTTTGACATATTTTTTTATCAAGCGCTAATCTACTTTAAGCTCCAAGCTGATGGGAAGCTTCAAACCTGTTTGAGTTTAGATCAACACCAATGATCCTCGAAGCACCAGCAATCCTAGCCCCTTCAGCAGCCTAATAACATTGAACCTCGTCGATATCAACATCTTCACTTAGAATTACATTTGCAATACAAACACAAAACAATTAAAAGGAGGGAGGGAGAGTTGCTTACAGAAAGGCCTACAGCTCCCAATCCGAAAACAGCCACTGATGAACCCTTTGGAGGTTTTGCAACATTAAGAGTGGCACCAAGGCCTAAAATGATGAAAACCCAGAAATTAGTTCATACGTCAAAAACAAAATTAATGAAAACCAACATAGTTTTTTTTTTTCTTAATGAAAACCAACATTAAGAGTGAACATTAATCTTTTACCTGTAGAAATTCCACAACTGAGGATACACACTTTGTCGAGAGGAGCCAATGGATTGATCTTGGCAAGACAACCAACATGAACCACAGTGTACTCACTAAAAGTTGAGGTCCCAACAAAATGGTATATAGGCTTTCCATTGATTGAGAATCTTGATTTTCCATCATTAAGCATCCCACCCCTACCAGTGTTGATCCTTAGGAGATTACACATGTTGCTTTCCTCTGATTTGCAGTGAGCACATTCTTTGCACTCTCCTGTGAAAACAGGGAGGACATGATCCCCTGGTTGGAGATCAGTAACCCCTTCACCAACACTCTCCACAATCCTAATTATAATCTATAAAACTCTTATCAGATTTTATATGTACATTGATTGAATAAAATTAAGATGAATTTGGTAAGAATTTGACATACCCTCCTGCCTCATGACCATAGATTCTTGGAAATAAAGGATTTTGACCCTGCAGGATTGAAATTAATCAAATACCCACTTGATTTTTTTTTTAGTAGTGCATAAATGAATCAATGACGGATTTGCAAAGCTTACACAAAAGGGTATTTTTCCTTAATAACTGAGTGAAGGTTGTTACCTGAGCTTCCCAGAAGTAAACATCGGTGTGGCATAAAGCGGTGAAAAGTATCTTCACACGAACTTCACTGGCCTGTGGTGGCGCCACTTCCACTTCCTCTATCACAAGTGGCTTCCCTGCCTCCCATGCCACAGCAGCTACACCAGAAAGAAAACGACTTTACTCAATAAGCTGATCTCAGTGAATATATAACAGAAGGAAAACAACCCGAAAACTAATCAAGTCATGTGAGATACAGTAATTAATTACTTATCTTTGCACCTTATGACCTGACCAGCAGTTCTTGACATTTTTTTTCCTTTTTTCTTGTTTTCTTGTCTACTCACAATTAAGAACACAAAGATGAATGCTTTATGATTCAGTCACTGAAAGATTTTTGGGTTTTGCTCTTGGTGGAATATTGTGGCACATCGTGAAGGTATTTGTACTTTTATACCCAAGAATCAGAGAGAGTTTAAATCAAAGGATTTAACCAATTAATTACTCTTTAAAGGCATATATCCTAGAAACAGTTGTCACATAGACGACTTTTCAATAAGATAAAAATACAACGGGTTATGCCAAAACTATTCCCAGATTTCAGTTTCTTGGATTACAGTTCCTGGTTTTACTGTTGGTTTATATTTTGTATTATGATAATGATAAAAATAGTTTATCTTTTGTATTATGATAATGATAAAGTTAGCTGTTGACAAGTTAGCTGTTGACCAATGATTCGGTTTGTTTAAGCTCATAGTGACCAATGATAATTTGAATTGAAATATACATCAAAATCATTTAGCTTAACCAATTATCAACTTTCAAAACTGTTTCCTCTCTTTTTACTTTTCTTTGCATTCATAGTATTAACCAAGAATTATTAACATGATGCGGGGTGATATTTTTTAACCAATAATTTGATGACATGTGACATTCTTAATAAAAGAAAATGTAATTTTACAAACCAAAAATAACAACCAAAGAGATAATAAAACGTGATAAAAAGTAAAACGATAATTTTACTCTTAAATCCTAAATAACAAAAACCTTAATTCTACAAAAGGACTCATATTCGAGATACCTCTCGAAATAAGCTCATGACAACCATAATTTTATAAAAAGTAATAACTAATATCCGTCAAGAAAAAGTAATTAATAACCATATTTTTATGCCCGCAGATTTAAATGTTTTAATTTCGTGTTAATTAACCTTCTTTTATATATATATATATATATATATATATATATATATATATGCAAGTTGTTAAGTCAACATCCAATAGAACTTCACCCACAATTTGTTAATCATAGTACTTGTGGTGCATGTCGAGAGCCTGTTGATTCTATTACAGGATAGATTTCTTGTATTTACTTTCATGGTTTCTGTTGGAATCAAACCATCAAAGGCAGAGAGACAAAGCAATCAAAATTTTGGAGTGAATAGTTTTGATGGTATAGGCATACCAAATGGCAAATGGACAACAGTATCCAAGAAGTTTCAACATTTGGTTTTAACTAGTATTTGATCAAATCCTCATCCATTTTGGAATTTTGAATCTATACCGTAAATAGCTTGAAATAGTAATTGTAAAATTGGCCGATGAGGTACTCGTCTAGGAGAAATACTTGGTTGACTCGGATTTAGAATATAAATTTTAGACCCGTTTAAAACTTTATTGGTAATTTTAAGAAACTTTATGTTATTTTTGGGTCTCACATCTATACTAATGTTATCAATGAAAATCCTCAAAAATACCAGTCTAGTTTCGAACGGGTCTAAAATCAATGTTTTATACCCGAACCAGTTAAGAATGTTCTTTCATCTAGCGATCAAGGTTGAGGTCCTGACACTTAAGTTTGATTCTCACGATGCGTGATTTATTTATCCGATTTATATATGAATTATTTCTCACTTTAAATAAATTATAATTGTTGAATTTAAGAGAGGAAGTGAGACAATAAAAAGAGGAGAATTGTATTGAATGGTGTAATTTATTTACAAGTGAGCTATCATATTTATACAAGCCAATAGGAGAGGCAAAGCTATACACAACCAATGTGGGACAAAACTAACTAAGCCATTTAATACATTAACATCCCCCCTCAAACTCAAGGCGGTAAGTGGGAGGTGAACTTGAGTTTAGAAACCAGAGAGTGAAAGCATCCGGGTGGATGAGCCTTAGTGAAAATGTCAACTGTTTGATCGGCTGAACTGACGGATTGTAGACGAACCGTATTCTGGAGAATGTGATGACGGATGAAGTGGCAATCATTCTCGATGTGTTTTGTACGCTCGTGGAAGACATCATTGTGAGCGATCTAAATAGCACTCCTGTTGTCACAGTGTAGGATAGTGGCAGCAGGAGAAGAGATACCCATGTCAGCGAGTAGCCATCAAAGTCAGAGAAGTTCTTGAGTTGCATCAGCCATGACACGATATTCAGCTTCAGTACTGAAGCGAGCAACCATAGTTTATTTCTTACTACGCCAGGAAATGAGATAATTGCCAAAAAAAAAAAAACAGTAACCAGTGGTTGAACGTCTGTCGGTGGGGTCTCCGGCCCAATCGGCATCAGAATAGGCTTGTGAAACAGGGGCAGACTGTGCTGAGAAATGAAGCCCATGAAATAAAGTACCCTTGACATACCGAAGAATGCGAAGAACAGTCGAGTAATGGGTGGTCCGAGGAGCGGACAAGAACCGACTGACCTGATGAACAGCATAGGCAATGTCAGGGCGAGTGACAGTAAGATATACAAGACTTCCAACCAGTTAGCGATATAGAGTGGTATCCTGAAGAGGTAAACCATCGAGTGGGGTAAGTCTGACGTTCGGCTCGAGAGGAGCAGTGGCAGTGGTTGAGTCAGTGATCCCAGCCTTGGAAACATATTTGGCCTGAGAGAGAAAAAGTCCATTAACTAGATGAGACTTCGAGGTCAAGAAAATTGGTGAGCACGCTAAGATCTTTCATCTTGAATTGGCCACTGAGAAACTTTTTGAGTTCAGAAATACCATGTAGATCATCTCCAGTAATAACCATATCATCCACATATAGTAAAAGAAGGATAATACCATTAGTAGTATGGCAGATAAACAGTGACGAATCATGAGCACTCGGTGTGAACCCAAACTGATGAATGGTAGTGCTGAATTTGGCAAACTAGACACATGGAGCTTGTTTCAAACCATATAGGGCACGATGAAGGTGACAAACTGGGAGGGGTATGCATATAGACTTCCTCAAGAAGATCCCTATTGAGAAATGCATTTTTGACATCCATTTGAAACAGAGTCCATCTTCGAATGGCAGCGACAACAAGGAGTGTACGGACAGATGTGAGCCTCGCCACTGGAGCAAATGTCTCTTCACAATCAATGCCATATTCTTGAGAAAATCCTTTGGTAACAAGTTGGGCTTTATATTTTTCAACAGAGCCATCATAAAGTGTCTTGATCTTAAACACCCATGGTTTCGTGCCACTATTATCCTAGAAATCAAACTTCAATTTGGTACACTCCATATAGCTAAAGAAGCTTAAGATCTTCTCCAACACCGCTACACCAGGGCAGACATCTCAAATCGGTATCGTCTTCTTTCCACTCTTCATAGCATGCGCCAAGAACCTGGACAAACTGTCAATAGTTTTCTATCTCAGATGACTGCCATGTGGAACTAGTTAGCTCTCACTGATCCAACTTGGGATGCACAAAAGATGTTGATGTTCATGGAAAGTACCAAACTGAGACATGTATTATGCAATTCTTGATAGGCTTGAGAGAGGAATTTGAACCTGTATAAGCTTCAATCATACAAATGTTGCCCTTGCAGCACCCGTTGCTTTTGCCATACCAGCTGCCAAGGCAAACCCATCCCAGAAGCCCTTATATTGCAGGTATTATCATTCACAAGGACATGAATTACTCAAATGTCCTTCTCTTCTGTGTAAAGTCTGCAAAGAACTAGGCCACTATCTTGCAGATTGCCCTAAACTTCTATCTGAAAATCAGTCAAATGGGAACCAATATCGCTTTCGAGGCTATCGTAATCAGTTCTATTCCAAGCCAAAGAATGCTGCTGTAGTAGCCATTGATGCTACACCAACTTCATCCAGCTCTCTACCTGATTAGAGTGGTTTATGCACCGTTCTTACCGAGGCTTTAAATAAAACTAGTAACAAAATAGTCATGTTAGCTACACCAAGTACATCCCGATGGTATTTTGATTATGTCTGTTGCAATCACATGACTTCTGATGCCTCTATATTTTCCTCTAAAACCCGTGATAAGCATGCACCTACTATTCACACTGCCAATGGATCAAATATGTTGGTCAGCCACACTGGACATGTTGACAGTTCTCATTTGTCTCTCATTAACACATATTTGGTTCCTAATCTTACGCTTAATCTTATATCTGTTGGACAACTATGTGATCTTGGACTTGATTTGCATTTTTCTTCTACTGGTTGTCGTGTGCAGGACCCTCAGACAGGAAAACTCCTTGGAACCAACTATAAAGTTGGACGCCTCTTTGAGCTCACTCACCTCCAAGTCCCATCTTCACCATCACCAAACCAATCAACCGTATCCATCCCAACACTCTCACCCATGGAGTTATGGCACTCTCGGTTAGGTCATATTTTATCTAGCCCTTTACGTTCTCTTATTTCTAGTGGTCAGTTAGGTTCATTTCAGCATGAGTCTTTTCATTGTATTCATTGTCAACTTACAAAACAATCAGTTTTACCTTTTAATGAGAGTCAATCTATTTCCCTTGCACCTTTTGATTTAGTACATTCTGACGTTTGGGGGCCTTCTCCTCATTATCAATAGGTGGTGCTCGCTATTTTGTTATATTTATGGATGACTATTCTTGTTATACTTGGTTGTTTCTTATGAAAAGCAGATCTGAACTCTTTCAAATATATTTTGATTTTTCTTCTATGGTTCAAACTCAATTATCTCAGAATATCAAAATTTTTTGTTCAGATAATGCAATGGAATATAAAGACCGTGCTTTTCTAAACCTACTTCACAAAAATGGCATGCTCCCCCACCGCTCGTGTCCTAGACCTCTCAACAAAATGGACAAGCCGAACGCAAACATCGACATATTCTTGACACCTTTCGTGCTTTACTCATTTCGTCATAATGTCCTGAATGTTTTTGGGGTGATGCTGCCTTAACCACAATGTACACAATCAATCATGTCCCTTCCGCTACAATCCAGAATCAATCTCCATTCGAGCCCCTTTTCGATAAACCTTCTGATTACTCTGACCTCAGAGTCTTTGGTTGCGCTTGTTTTATTCTTCTCAAACCACATGAACACAACAAATTGCAACCAAAGGCTCATCTGTGTTGTTTCATTGGATATGGTATTGAACATAAGTGGTATCGGTGCTGGGATCCTATTTCTAAAACTCTTTGTATCTCTCGTCATGTCAATTTTTGGGAACATCAAATATTCTCTTCCTTACGATCATTTGACATGTCAACCATCACTAACTCCAGAGTCTTTATTGATCCATCTATTGAGTTATTTTCTGAGAATCCAGTTTCAGGTACTATTGAGTCCACATCAGAATAACCAGCTGATATCATCCATTCCGTTCCGGAACCACCGACTGATCCTACCTCTCCAAACCCAGCTCTAGCTCCAGAACCATCAGCTGATCTCACCTCTCCGACTCAATCGGTCGTGCTCGATGATATTCCTATGTCCGATGAGTCTGCACTGACTCCCTCTGAGAGCCATCCTCCAGATCACCCCCACAGATTTACTGGGGTAACTCATCACCTTTCTCATCTTGATTATTATCATTGTGATTATCATTGTTTTTCCACTATACTTCATCTGCATGAGCCTCAATCCTATAAAGAGGCTAGTACTAATCCTCTTTGGCAGAAAGCAATGGATGAAGAACTTCAGGCCCTAGCTAAAACTCATACATAGGATATTGTTGATCCGTCACCTGGAAAACTCCTATTGAGTACTCATGATTCAGCTCTATTTATCCGTTATACTGCTAACGGTATTATCCTTCTTTTACTGTACGTGGATGATATGATTATTATTGGAGATATAACTAAACCCAAGAATAAGGACGACAAAGATACTGACAAATATGTTGACTGTCTAGAGAATTTGATGATTTTTACTATCCCAGTCCTCTAGACGGTCAACATATTTGTTAGCATCTTCGTCGTCCTTTTTCTTGGGTTCAGTGATATCTCCAGTCACATAACGCCACAATTTTCGTCCACGGAGGAAACCAAACATTTCTTGAGCCCACATAACAAAATTAGATTCATCCATAACAGTAGTAATAACCTGGGGTAAGTCCGATTCAGCCATAGGCGCAAAGAGGAAAGTGAACCTCCAAGAAACAGATGATGTGGCGGTCAACGGCTAACGTGGCGATCAACGGCTGATGTGGTAGTGATGTGACGCTGACGTGGCTTTTAGGGCTGACGTGGTAGCAATGTGTTTGAAACAAGCGGCGGCGGAGATTACATCGATGGAGAATGAGACTTCGACTATAGTGATGACCCAATAGGTATGAAAATGATATACTAGAAGTTTTTTTACTGTGAATGATCCACTAATAGTGGCAATCACAAAGCATACTCAACTCTTAATATACCGAGAACCACTATGGCTCTGATACCTTGATGAATTTAAGAGAGGAAGTGAGACAATACAAATAGGAGAATTGTATTGAATGATGTGATTTACTTACAAGGGAGCTATCTTATTTATACAAGCCAATAGAAGAGGCAAAGCTATACACAACCAATGTGGGACTATACTAACTAAGCCCATATAATACATTAACAATAATAATATTTTTAGTTTTTATATCGATTTATATATCGTTTAGTGATTAAAATTGAGGTCTGAGAGAATTGTGATGCTCAAGTTCAACCAACATTTTGATTTGGTGGAAAAATATTGTTTTGCTACAACATCTATGGAATTTGTGATGCCATGCCACAAGCGATGTGAGTTATCATAACCACCGCCTCACCAAAGCTAGAGACTTCAGAGACCGCCAACCAACAGCTATAGAAGATGAGCTATGCCCTCCATTTCGTGTAAGCAAGAAGTAAGACAAGGTATCTAAGTAAGAAACAAGAGAGTTATAGAGAAATGAAGTGGTAAGGCACCACTAAATTGTCATTTTGAAAGGGTTTGTAAAATAGCTTTTTATTTTATATATAAACAAAATTTAGATCACATTTTTTTTTAAAACGTTCTTTTAAAAAAATCATAAAATAAAAATAATTTGTAAAAAACTGAATTCATACAAAAAAAACTGTTTTATTGTTATTTTAACAAATACATATTAGTAAAAAATTATTCGTTACATTATAATTTTATCAAAAAATATTTTTAAAATCGTTTTATAAACCGTTAACAAAAACTATGCTTAGATCTTAGGTCAAACGGTACCTAAAAAAGAAAATTAAAACAAAAATAACGTGTGGCACATTGTGAGTGAGTTGTTTATTATGTATTTATTTGTACATGAATTTTGCTTGTGTAATAAAATTGTTTTTTATTTTTATTTTTACCCACCATTTGTTTCCATTATTCTCAACAGGCAACTCTTGTAAAACTGAAAATAAAGGTGCATTTCTCTATAAAAAAAATGTAGCTAATAAATAAATTGAACATATAAATTGATATAGTTCAGAAATAATTTTTTTATATTTATTGGCGATGATAATAAAGATTTAATTATAATCTAAAGAAGTACAAGGTCTGCCAGAGATTGAACTCTCAAATCATAATCTTCAAAACACTCAAATTTTTTTAATATTATGTTGAAAAAAAAATATTATCAAAATAATGTTAAAAATATTTAAATTATTTAATTAACTAAATATTAATTTTGTGGATCTACTCCATAATAAACGTAGGTTCTGACTGTAGAAAAAAGTTAGATCTGTTAAAATTGGCCCAACAACCTTGACCACCGGAGCATTAACCACCTTAAATTATAATCCTATGACTCTCTGGCTCTTTTTTTGTTCTCCTACAACAAAGCAACCATATAGATATTTTAATAAAAAAATGTAGTTATCTTTTATTCTAAATATTAGTGCGATTTGATTCTTGATTTCTTATGTTATGACAATCAATGTTACAAACTAAGCTAGCCAGCAGCCTCCCACAATCACGTGAATATTTCAAATCTACTAAACTATCTTAATACAAGCTCTTAAAAATCTTTCATCGAAATTTCAAAAGAAAAAGTACATTTGTTGGTTACTTTAGTTAGTAAATCACTTCTCATCACATAATAGATATGAAATCAAATTTCATTATGTTGAAAAAATTCTTGTTTAGACCAAATCAATCAGCACCACTCTTTTTTGAAAAGAGAGAAAGAAAATCTCTCTCAACTTGGATAATGTTGATGCACTCGATCCACAAAGACTTGGTCCTTGAGTTTGGCTCGTTTGAACTCTGAGTCAAACTCGAGCTCGAATATAGGCTCATTTAACCTAACGAGCCAAATTCTAACTTTAAGAAGCTCAATTTGTTAAACTTGTGAACCAACTTGAAAGTTAAAGTTTTTAATTTATATTTTATTTTCATATTTTCATATTTGCTAGTTAAGGATTGAGTTCATGTATGTTCGAACTTGAGACTAACTAGAGTCGAAAAAATGTAAATAGTTTATAGAAGATTTCATAATGATCGGTTGTCAAAAATAGAATGTGGCTGGAAATTAAGGTTAATCTCGTGCTCGCAGTAATTGAAAAGTTGTCTTGAGGGGAAAAGGTTGGAAAAGTTTCGAGAAATTAAAATACTTGTAGAGAACGTGGGAGCATTAACTATGTTTTCCAACTTCTATTCTCTTGCTCGATTGCTCCCAACCATTGAATCTTTCGGCTAACTGGTAAAAGAATTCCATGTCTACATAGTGATAAAAATGCATCAGTTTTATTCTTAGAGGACCTAAACTATAAAGTTTGGGTGATTAAGTGCTTGTAGTTATCCTCAAATTGATACCTGGAATGAAGACTTTCTACCAACCAAAGCCACCAACACAATATTTAAAAGGATTGCAAGTTAGCTTAATTGGTGAATCACTTGTCATCCTATATCAAAGATCGGGGAATAAATTAAAAGAGTGAGTAAATGTGTGAATTTTGATTCATATCCATGGGATCCGTTGGTTTCACCTGTTAAAATATGGGTATAGGTCTAGGATTAATAATCCGTAAAAAACGAGTATTTTTTGCTCGTGCTCGTAAAATTACTGGTTGGATTGGGTTTGCCCATGGATTACCCTTACCCGTACCTATACTAAAGTTTACATATATTATATATTTTACTATTAGATGAGACGCTTGATGTTTGTGATTTGTTGAATATTTGTGAGCTTTAAAACATGTATGACGTGCTTATTTGTTTGATATCTTTAGCTATCTCAGGATATGTAATCATCTTTGATTGTGTAAGCTAGGAATAGTAATTAGATAGGACAGTATAGCTTCATGGTGTTTCCAATGTCTTTATAAGAAAGTTTCGGTTCATTCAATAATTTAGATATCTATAAAGAAAAATATGTTACTAACAAATATGTACAGTACTAAGAATATGAATTTATTGTTTTATATTATTTTATTTAAAATTAGTTTTTTAATGAATCACCTGTAAAAAAAATGGATTGAGTTTAGGTGCAAAAGAAATTGACCTATTTAAAACCGAGTATTTTTATCCGTACCCGTTTGACCCGTGACCCACAACGAATTGCCTGCACTTGACCATGTCCGCTCATTATCTATCTCTACATATAAGCCTAATATACCTCCAAATAGGAGTGGCCACGAGTCAAACTACTCACGAGCAGCTCAAGCTCGACTCTATAACCTCGAGTCAAGTTTGAGCTAGAATATAGGCTTGTTTATCCTAACGAGTCAAGCTCAAGCTTTAAGAAGCTTGGCCCATCAGGCCCGTAAGTAAACTCAATAGTCAATACACACACACACACACACACACACACATATTGATAAATTCTTATATTTCAATTAAATGTAAAAAAATTATAAGTCAAGCTTGAGCTCGGGCACGTTTGAGCTCGAGGTTAACTCGAGCCGAGTCAAGTCAAGCTCAAGCTCGAAAAAATAGTCAAGTTGAGGCAAGTCAAGCTCAATCTAGAGAAAATATGGTTGTGCCAAGCTCGAGCTTGAACACATTCTTTTGAAATCGAGCCAAGCTCGAGCATCCAAAAGCTCAGTTTAACTAGAACTCACCTCTGCCAATTGCCTCCATCTAAACAAAAAAATAATTCATCCATTGAAAACAAAGCATTCGTTATTATAAGGAAAAATTATAAAAATACCTCTACAGTTTAGTGCAAATAACAATTACATTATTTTATTTTTAAAATATATTAATTCACCTTTAAACTCTGATAAAAATATCTCTATAGTTTTTAGTGCAAATCACAATTACATCATTTTATTTTAAAATTCTATTAATTCACCTTTAAACCCCGATCTTAGATAGTCTAAATTAGGCAAAAAGATCACATAAGAATCATTTGTCAAAAATTAAGTATTATCAAACAAAAATACTTTCACTTCACATTACTTTTATGTGATTTTGATTAATTTGAAATTGTAAACCGAGGTACAAACCCAATATAGGGTGAACTGGGTTTTAAAAACTTTTTTCTAATTAACTCACAAGTTTTTAACAGTTTAATCAAGCAATGCACAGAACAAATAGTATGCTTGAAATTAAAGGAGTAAAGGAAGAGAATATACAAACTTCGTTTATAGTGGTTCGGCAATATCGGAATCTCTTCGATCCTACGTCCACTCTTTTCAAGGAACCTCCTTGAAGTAATCCACTAAATGTAGTCGAACAACTTCATGTGTGTTGCACAAACCTTATAAGCAATCTCTCCCATAAGGAAGTTACAAAGAAGTGTTTAATCTTAAACACTCAAAGAGTTACACAAACTCTTTCTTTTTACAATGAATGGTATTAAATGTAAAAGAAAAGTAGAGAGATAGCAATGAATGCTTTACAAGATGAAGATTATATCTCTTTCAAGAACAAACTTAAATAATGGCTCACAATTATTTTTTCAAGGCTTTTGAGAGTATTGATGAGCTATAAATGAAATTGAGTGTTCTTTCTTCTTGTTTAAATGCTCATTGATGAGGGTTTTTATAGCCTTAGTCTTATATAGCCGTTAGACACTGATTTGGTATGTTTGAAGCATTAAATGCTCAAGTTCTACGTCTCAAATAGTCATATTTTTAAATTACTAGTCGAGTGGGTCCTTGTACCAGTCGACTGGGTCAAGTGAAAAAAAGTTCATTTTTAGACTTAGGGTGAGTACCAGTCGACTGAGTCATAAGACCAGTCAACTAAGTCAAATTACCAGTTGACTGAGTCCTATTACCAGTCGATTGGGAACTTACTATCCTTTTTATTAGTCCACTGGTTCAGAGACCCAGTTGATTGGGTTGTCCCAAAACCCATTTTTTATGTTTTTAAAATAGTTTTTGAATTAAAGACATTTTTTGGTATTATTTTTGTCAAATTTTTTTTGCAAAATGAGCCACAGTTTAAGCTAGGTAACTGAAATTGGAGATTTATAATGTGATTCAACTACCTTAGAGCCTATTCTAGATCTTCTATCTTCTTTTAGTATTTGAACGTGTTGTATTCTTGCGTCTTGTTTCTGTATTCAATGTTTTTGCCGATTGAACACTTAGATAAAACTGTTAGTGTAATTTAAGTAGTGTTTTGTCATTATTAAAATCAAATACGGGTCAACAATCTCCCCCTTTTTGACGATGACAAAACCATAGAGAGAAAAAACTGTTTTGAAAACTAAATGTTGGGTTTTTAAGGAAAATTGTGCAGAGTTTCCTCTGTTTTTATGATTAAAACCAACCTGCAAGCATTCAATAACAACAATAACAACCCAACCAAGCAATGCAAGACTATTTTAAGTATTTTAACATGTTCGGAGCAATACTCCCCCTAAAACTATGCATTTTATCAATTTATATAGATTTTTCTCTTTTTCTCCCCCGTTTTGACGACAACAGAAAGGGTGGGTGGTAAACAAGGAAAATAATCAATTCAAACATCATAAGCAATAAGATAAGGCGTAAACAAAATTGTGTGCCAAAACTGAGCGAATACCAGAGTTGGTAAGACCTCTCAGAAGAATAAGAAGTTTGCACAAAAGCTTGAAACATGTAAAGTATATGGATGAGCTATAAGTGCTCAAACCATTCAAGCATATAACTAAAAGTAAATCACATACATGAGCCAAAAGCTATATAAATTAAAAGTAAGCATGAATATACCTTCAATGCTATCAGAATAGCATAGAGTTCCTGCTCATATGTTGACCATTTATGTCTCGTCTCTCCGAGCTTCTCACTAAAAAATTCAATGGGTTTTCCTTCTTGAGTCAATACGGCTCCAATCCCTACAATTGATGCATCACACTCAACCTCAAACAATTTGTCAAAGTTGGGTAGAGCTAGTATCGGTGTTGTACATAGCTTCTCTTTAATTAGTTTGAAACTCTTCCCGACTTCTTCATCCCAATAGAAATGACCTTTCTTCATACACTCGATGGTAGGGGCTACTATGCTACTGAAATTTCGAACGAACCTCCGATAGAAGGTTGTTAACCCACGAAAGCTTCTGACCTCCCCTACAGTCCTCGGTGTGGGCCACTCTTGGATTGCTCTCACTTTGTCCTTATCAACCAGAATCCCATTTGAACTGACTATAAATCTGAGAAAGAGTAGTTGGTCCATCATAAAGGTACACTTCTTCAAGTTGATAAAGAGCTTGTGTTCACAAAAGGTCTCCATTACCTACCTCACGTGGCTTATATGGTCTCTCGAATTGCGACTGTAGATAAAAATGTCATCGAAATAAACTACAACGAATTTACCGATGAAGGGTTTCAATACCTGGTGCATAACTCGCATGAATGTACTCAGTGCATTAAAAAGTCCGAATGGCATCACCATCCACTCGTAGAGTCATTCTTTAGTCTTTAATGCAGTCTTCCATTCATCTCCAGGTCGGATATGTATCTGATGATAACCACTCCTTAAATTGATCGTCGAAAAGATCTTAGCTCCTACTAGCATATCAAATATATCACCTATCCGAGGAATAGGGAACCTGTACTTCACTGTGATCTTGTTGATAGCTCGGCTGTCCACACACATCCGTCAACTACCATATTTCTTTGGTATAAGAAAAGCTAGTATGGCACATGGACTCATACTCTCCCGTCAGTGTCCCTTCTGCATTTGTCCCTCTACCCGTTCTTGTAGGATCTCATTCTTCTTAGGGCTCATCTAATAGTGTGGAAGGTTGGGTAGACTAACTCCAAGTACTATGTCAACTACAATGCTGGATGTCTTTCATCGACTGGAGTCCGTCGGGTATCTCCTCGAGGATGATGTCTTGAAACTCTTCTAGCATCTCTTGCACTGGCTCTGGAATGGTTTGTGACATAGGCACAGTAGCTCCCTTAACTACCAATGCAATGATCTCTCGAGCTTCCTTGACCTCCTCTAGGAACTCAACCTCTTCGGTCAATAAAACCTGCTTCCTCTTGCTTAGAGTAAGTATCCGAACCGAGTCTTCTTTTGGTTGTCTAAATATCATCTTTCGACCCTCCCAGAAGACAATATAGACATTGTCATGGCCTTTGTATTGGGTGTCCACGTCGAATTGCCATGGTCTCCCTAAAATTATGTGATATGCATCCATCTCAATAATATCATAAAGAATGAAGTCTGAATAGTGTTTACCAATTGAGAAGGTGAACCAACGCTGCTTGGTAACTGGTGTCTCGGTACCCTGCTTGATCCATCCAATCTTGGAAGGTGTTGGGTGCTTCTCGGTCTTTAGGCCTAACTTCGTCACCATCACTCAAGACGCTATATTCTCTCCACTGCCCCCATCAATGATCATATCACATACTCGCTAGTTGATAGTGTATCTTGTGCAAAAGATATCATGCCTCTGTGATTGGTCTTCATGTCTCGGAGATAGGAGTACTCATTGGATAAACAAGGATCGGAAAAAGAGAGCTCATTCATCGGCGTTAGCTACTGTTCCTGGTACTCGGATGTCTCTTCCCTGAGAGTATCTTCCTCTTCAAACTCCTTATACCCTGCCACCTCACCAGTCTCGGTGTTAACATAATTCACCATTTTTCTTCTCAAGCATTGACTGGATCTATGCCCCGGTTAGTTACACTTGAAACACTTGTCTGGCCCAAGTCGTGCATAAGGGTTGTTAGAAGGGTATAGTCCTTGACTGTCTTGGTCCACTAGTGCTGCCACCGGCTTCCTTCTGTCCCGAGACTATGGACTGAGTGGTGGTCTCGAGAATGACCATTGGTTGCTTTTCCTGAGATTATGCAGATCGCATCGAATCACTCAGGGTTCGCTCCCAAGTTGAAGCTCTTGGACGCTCCAACTGTTTCTCTTCTCAGGTGGCTAGGCTAAAAGCTTCAGTAAGAGTGAAGACATGTTATATAGACACCTTGTCTTTGATTTTCATATGCAACCCACCAATAAACCTAGCCACTTGTTGGGCTTCAGTCTCTATAAGATCATTCTTGGTCGATGTTGTGCGTTTATCTACCTAAATAAATAAGCAAATAATCGTACAGTTTTACTTGCAAGTGCACAAGGTCAATAGTAGCATAGTGTGCAAGTGCAAGATCATCTTCACAGGGACTGGTAAATTTCGTTCTTAGAATCAGTTTTGCAATATAAAAAAGAAAGAAATAATTATTAAGTCTAGATTGATAATGATAAGAACATAGGGCTTTGATATCCATCACTAATCATACTTTCCCAATATGTAATGTCCCAATGCTCTAGCCATACTATGAACACCTAATGGTTGTCAACCTAAGGGCATGGTATCTACTCCTTAAGCTATTGATCTCCCTAAGCAACGAGTTAGGCATGGTATCTACTCTAACTTTTTTTTCTCTTAAGGGATTCAACATGGTGTATGCTGAGTTGTTCCTTAAGAGAGCATAAGATCTATGGAAATCGACAACCACATGAGACTTAAGGTATAATGTATATTCTTGGTTTTCCATGTTGATTAACCCGAGAATCTGTATAAGATATCTTTTATTACTTTTGTTGAACCCAGGACTCGGTCATCCAAATTGATTCAACTAACTAATCCATACCACATGCATATGTTGATCAGACACACACATATGAGGAATTTAAATATAAATAGGCATTAATTAATAAAGCATCATAACATGGCTATTGGTAAAGATAATCAATTAATATATATATATATATATATATATATATATATATATATATATATATATATGGAAAAGCATAATTAGAGCTTCAATCAAGCCCTATAAAGAGTTAATTACACATGTTGTCTATGATAAACATCATAACATAAAATATAAAACCTAAAGAATACTATGGAGACGAGTCGTCAATTCCTCTCCAAAGCTTACAACTTCAAGCTAAAGCAAAAGATAAAAAGAAGGATGTCTTTTCTGTGTTTTTACAAGTGTATTTATAGGGGTTGAATAACCCTAGAGGACTCTGAAAACCCTAAACTTCCTAAAACACAAAACCTCTCCTATTTTCAAAACAGGTTTTTACCATTTTACTATTCACACCCGTACATGTGCGCTCGATTGCATACGTGTTGTGCTCAGTCTTAATGATACACTCGAGCCTTCTTTGTGTGCGCATGATTATACCAGGGCCTGCACTCGATTGCACTCTAGCCAGTAGCTGTTCCAAGATTTTCAGATTTCTTCCTTTAAGTTCCAAAAATGCTTATTTTTTCTCGAGGACCCTACAAAAGCATGTGAAACACAGAGATGAAGTAAAATGGACTAAATTAACATAAACTATGACTTAACAAAAGTAAATTAAGGGGCTTAAATATGAATATTTAAGCACCTATCACACCCCGAAACTTACATATTGCTAGTCCTTTAGCAATACAAAACAAAAAATTAGAATGAAAAAATAAAGACACACAGATAAATCTAATATTCTTGGTGTCCACAAAAGTTTAGGTATCACACAAAACCATGATATGCATTCATGAGCAAGCTTAACAAGAACAAACACATCTTTGCAATGAATAAGAGTTTTGAACGCAAATCACTTTCATGAGGCAGGTTAAGACATCATAAGTTTGACTTTAGTGTGTGGTGAACTAGTACATAAAATATTAGGTTTCCAAATAATTCTAATGTGTAGTGTTTCAATGTCTCAAGATTCACCAAATTTCTTATTAGAACCAACAAAAATGGTATAATTTTTCTTCTTTTCTTTTATTGTGAGATTTTTGCCAAGTTTAGTTCTCTTAAGCTTTCTATTTAACTCATGTAGTGAGTGTTTAGCCAATAACTCCTAAACCAGATAGTTTTAGGGCATTAGGTGTAAAGACACCCCTAAGGACTTACTAACTCGAGTAAAAAAGGCTACGAAACCAACTGGTCTTAATGCTACCAATCAGAATTCCCACCTTTTTGACGTGACACTCACTGCTTACTGAGGCAAGAGGGCCAGTTACTCGGTGAAAAGTTCTTTTTAATGATCATTATGAGCAAAATTCTCATCTTTTGATATGACACTCACTGCTTACTAAGGCAAGAGAGCCAGTTACTCAGTGGAAAGTTTGTTTACTGATCATTAGGAGCACTTTACTTTTTTAGCAATAACAATTTTTTTTTCTATTTTTCTATGCCAAAGTGTGAATCTAACAAGTCATCCGGTTCACAGTCAAGCCGAAGAAACATACATATTACAATTACATGTCATACTCTACACAATTATGTGCTAATGTGCTCGTGTTAGCTTAGGTCAAACTTGTGAATCCTTAACTGCCTAAAAGTAAGTGATTAAGGTTTAAAACTTAATTATTAGGCCATGTGTTCAAGATTTTAAGCTCACTTATGAAGTCAGATCATGATGTTTTGTTTAGATCACCTAAAAATTTTAGAACAGTATGAACATGTATTTATCTATAAAAACAAAAATTTGGGACATAGTAGGTGTGTGAGTGTGTTCCCATACCCCCAAACTTAAATTGCACATTGTCCTCAATGTGTGAATAGCATGGAAGGATCTAACCTGGGAGATGGAGAACTATATGGCTGGCATAGCTCGTAGCACTCCCTCAAACTTCAACTGGATGCACTCACTCTGTCCTTGAAAAAGAAGAAACAAACATAAAACTGAAAAACAAGGAATATTAATACGAAACAGTAAATACAAATTATAAATGAAAAACAATACGAGAAAGAAAATAAAAAGGATATGTTGTGGGGTGCCTCACTTGAGCGCTAAGTTTAACGTCTTCAACCAGACGGGGTATCCTCTCACTGCTGATCATCTGGTGGTGCAGTCAAAGAGGTACTGGGTGCAAGAGGTAGGTGATCGAGGATGGCCTGTAGCATCACCTCCTGTCGTGCAAATCGTGCCTCCAAACTATCTATGCGCTGGTGCACTAGTGATGTAGCTGCAGAGACCTCACCTCGGAAGGAGGACAACTTAGCGAGAAAGTGTTGGGACTCAGTGGGTCCCATGTTCGGATGGTTTTCCTATCACAATAAGCTAACTGCAGGGGTCTCTGTCTCCATATGATCCTCCTCAACCCTTTCAACTGCAGGTGCAGGTGCTGGTAGTTGGAGAAGCATGTGTGACAGGCTTTGTGTCTACTAAGCCTTCCCAAAGAAATGGTGCTCTCACACTGGTCCGTTGCTGGTGGTCCCCTTAATCCCTTTCTTCTTGAGGATGTATGATAGTAGGAACAGGAATGAGAGCCCCCATGCATTGGTTGGAGTGGTCTGACGGCCATGGATATGATTCCAAAATTTATGCAGCTGATTCCAAATGACAATTGGGATAGAGTACCAGTGGCCTCTGTGGAAGGCATATAATGTCTGTAGCAGTGTTTTAAAAAACCAATTTGGGGCGCGCCCGGGTCGCGCCCACGGGCGAAATCCGGGGAAAACGCCCGCGGGCGTGATTGTTGGGGCGTTTTTTTTTTTTTTTGTCGCGACATCCAAAACGACGTCGTTTTGGTCAGTTACTAATAATTCATCTTCCCTGGCGTGCGGCTCGGCTCGAACTCAGGACCAAATATGTCATAATTATAAACCTTACCACTGAGCTAACGCTGTTAATTTGATATTATTACACTTCATAAATATATAATACTTCTTATCTAGTTTAATAATAATTACAAACTATTTAATTAATCACTTACAAATTACAACAATATAGAAATATAAGTTATACTTCATATAATTTATATATAAATATATATTAATATTTATAAAATTATAATTATCAGACTATAATGAGTTAGTAACGTATTAAATTTTAATAAAATTAATTAAAAATTAAATTGTTTTTATTTTACTATTCTAATTAATTAATTAATATTATTTTATTAAAAATTCAAAACATCCCAAAAGATTCAAAAGACTTACCTGGATTTTCAGTCTTTTAGGTTAGAATTTTAAATTTTCAACATTTTGATTGGACGTCATTACAAATAGAACCATTATGTTGAATGGATGCATATGCAACAAATAATAATATACCTATAATATCATATGTGATTAAAATTTTCATCAAATTGTTTGATATTTGTGTAAAAATATTTTGATAAATATTCATTCATAGGTATTAAGTTAGTAAAGTTTATTGATAATTAATTAATTAATATTATTTCAATTTTTTAATATTTTTATAATTTAATTAATATTATTTTACCAAAACGCCCCAATGTTTCAAAAGGCTTACGCCCCAACGCCTCGGGGCTTACGCCTCGCCTCATTGAGGCAAAACGCCTCGCCCAACGCCCTCGCCTCTGAAAACACTGGTCTGTAGAAACTGGTCTCTCCGCTGTGTCTTATGCCCCAATAGGCACACATTGGACTGGAGGATGGTGTCCACGAGCAAGAGCCGTAGAGGCAACTTTGATCGGCTCACCTCATTGTTGTGCCTATCAGCGTACTGGCCAGCGCACATGTCCTTGATGATCGCGGACAAGGCAAAAGACTCCGACTGCTCTTCCATATTAGTGTCCTCCGGAGGTGGCTCATCACAGCAGTGATCTCAGTACTGGTCACCTCTATGGATGTGCCCTGGACTGAAGAAGTCAAGATTCCTGACCTGCTACAGTCGAATGATATGTTCTCATAAAACTGGACTATAAAAGCTGGGTGTAAGCAGTTGAGCAAACTGGCTTGAACAGCCTCTTCAACCCCCGATGTCTAAATGCTTGGACTGCCCATTGAGTGGCATCCATGTGCTTGAATACCTCATCGATGTTGAAAGTGGTCTCAAACAATAGTTCTTTTTGTGCGAAGCTTGGCCGGGATGACTGGGCACGGCTGCTCGAAGCACGGGAGGTGGAAGCAGATTGTTTTGACATGTTGATTCTTGTTTCTATGGAATTTACGCTCGATCACCCTGTGCTCTGTGCTCGATCACCCACAGTCAGGCTTTTTGTCGAGTAGCTTATGTGCGACAAAAAACCAAGCTATGGTTTTGAGGTTCCGAGTTTGTTCCTAACCTTTTATAAATATGATAATAACCAATCAACTCATAAGATAAACATATATATATATATATATATATATATAATGGAAATGTAAATTAAATATTAAGAACCATGCGTGTTAAAGTGTGACTCAACAAAATGAGTATACCTTGTGTATGTAGAAATGGAATGAGTATGCGATGGGGAAGGAGGGGGTGGTAGCTTAGTCGTAGGGTAGTGTGTGGTTGTAAAGGGATGGTTGTGGTGGAGGGTTGTGTTTGTGAGTTAGCTTGGAGGATGGGTGAAAAAGATGTTTGAAGGTGAGAGTGCAAGGGAGAGTATTCTAAGTGCGTTTGTGAGTTTGAGTGTAGTGGTGGAATGGGTTTATGAGCTGAGTGTGCTTAAACACCTTCACGTGCCTTCTCTGTCATGAGTGTGCTCGAGTGCATATGAAGTGTGCTCGATCTCACTTGTGCACAAGTGCATAGGGTGATGCACTCGTACGCAAGTGAGTGCAGGGTGGAAATGCACTCGAGCACACTATTTAATGCGCTCAATCGCAGTGTAGAAAAAACTGATAGTGAGCTATATAAAAGGATTGAAATAAACCAAGAGAAGAATTAGTAACGATACAACCATAACGAACTTTAGTGGTCTCAGTACCACTAACCGCGATAGAGGTGCTTGAGCTATTTTGGTACGAAAGTGGAAATTGCTCAAGCATTCTCTATAGTATCCTTAGCACTACTCCCTTTGGAAAGGGCATTTAGAGCCCACCTCTTGTGGTTCAAGTGCCCTTGACAGCTGCTGCCTCTCTAATTTTGGGGTCTGGTCAATAAAATAAGGAAAAATAGTATTAGTAAGTTCAGGATTTCCAATTTGAGGGTTATACTTACTTGCAGTCTTTGGTGTGTTCTTGATGAGGTGCACAGCTCTATCAATGTCTTTAATCACATTGTCATCCTCTGGCCTAATGTCCAATCTTTTGTCATCATGGTTAGGGATGGTCTCCACTGGATCAATGTGATGGTCCTGAGAAACTTGCTCAATAAGACTTTGTATTAGCTTACATTAGAGTATTCATTATCATCTTTGGTTGATTTTAATGTGTCAAATATTTTGAATTCTATTTCCTCATCATTTACTATCATAGTGACAATGCCCATTTTTACATTAATTTTGGCGTCAGAAGTTATCATAAAGGGTCTTCCTAAGATGATGGGAAGAGATAATGGCATATGACATTCTTTCATATCTAAGACAATAAAATCAGCAGGTAAAATAAATTTACTTACTTTTACCAAAACATCCTCGAGGATACCTCTCGGTCGTTTGATGCTTCTGTCAGCTAATTGCAAAGTGATAGAGGTCGGTTGAAGCTCCCCCAAACCTAGTGTTTCGAATACACTGTATGGCAGCAGATTGACACTCGCTCCTAGATCCAATAGTGCATGTTCGAATAACTGGTCACCTAGCCTGCAAGGAATGATAAAACTACCCGGATCTTTTAGTTTTGGTGGTAGTTTTCTTAATAACGCAACACTTACCTCTTCAGTCAAGGCAACTATCTCATGTTCCTAAAACTTCCTTTTGTTAGTGCAATAATCTTTTAAAAGCTTAGCATAAGTAGGAATTTGTTTAATTGCATCTAATAAAGGAATGTTTATTTCCACATTTTTCAAAGTTTTAAAAATGTCAATCAGTTTAGTCTCTTTCTTAGGTTTTACTAACATTTGAGGGAAGGGTGGAGGTGTATTTACCTTTTCCATCTCACTTACCTTAGATGTAGATGCTTTGTCTGGAGATGCTCGTGCAGGCTCATCGATACCTATGATCTTTCTACTTCTCAGGGTTGTCACAGCATTCAGTTGTTGATGTCCTCTTGGATTAGGTATTGGTTAGGCGGGAAACTCACCTTACTTTCTACTACTCAGTTCCTTGGCCAATTGCCCCATTTGTACCTCTAATCCTTGAATGGCTTGATCATGTTTTGCAGTGATTTGTCTCATCTCAGTCCAAAATTGCCTCGTTTCTTCCATGAATTGTTCATGTGAAGTCATTAATTGTTGCTGCTGAGTTGTTAATTGCCTCACAAGACTTTCAAGGTCAGTTTTCTTTGTTTCGGAGCTAAGCGAGCAACTGGTTGTGAGTTTTTTTGCTGCCTTTGCTAGTTCTGATTGTTGCTCCAAGAAAAATTTGAGTGATTCTATCATCCAGGGTTGTAGGTGTTTGCATATGGATTGCTTTTTGGCAGATAGTTGTTTAGTCCTACGTAATTCGCTTGTTCTGGATTTGCAGAAGAATACGAGGGACATGTATCAGTATTATGATCACATTGGGAACATATTGCACATACCTGGAGTGGTGCAACTGGTGGTATAGATGATACATTCTGAGCGGCCATAGCTTTAACTAGTAGGTCTAGCTTTTTTTTCTACAGCAGCTATTTGGGTGGAGGATCCACCATTGAGGTTCAGCTCATACATACCTTTTCTCTTGGTTATATGTCTGCCTCGATAGGAGAACTGCTGAGTGTGTTCGCTTAGGGTTTCGAAGAGCTCCATAGCTTATTCACTGTTTTTCTTCATCAACACTCATCCACAACTTGAATCAACAATACTTTTGTTAGTATCACTCAAACCTTCATAAAAAGCTTGAACCAGTTCATCTTGAGGAAAGTTGTGATGTGGGCATTTGAGTAACAGCTCGTTGAAGTGTCCCCATGCTTCGAAGAATAGGTCTCCATCCTTTTGTTGAAAGGGTTGAATCTCCTTCCTCATTTGCCTCATCTTTTGGGTTGGGAAAAACTTCCTTAAGAACTTGCTGGCCAACTCCTCCCAAGTGTGGATAGAAACTCCAAGCAAAGAATTGTACCACAGTTTAGCATTATCTTTTAAGGAAAAAAGGAAAAGAATTAACCTTATTTCTTCTTGGTCTAAGCCTCGAATATGCTAGAATTTGCAGAGAGCGAAGAACTCTCGGAGGTGCAAGTGTGGGTCCTTATTAGGTGTACCCCTAAAGTGAGTCAGTGCACTCAATATTTGCGGGTTTATGTAATAGTTGCCTTCCACCTCAGGTTGATAAGCAATACACGATGGTTGATCAAGTTTACGTGGGATGAAGGATTGCTTCATCGGCCTTCGCTCATGTGGTTGCTAATTTTTGATCTGTTCCGCCATTGGTACTTCTTCCTCAATTCCTTCTTCTACCTCTTCCAAGTTGTCTCTAAGCCTTTGTCGGATAGTCCGCTCAAGCTCGGTATCAAGGAGGAAGAATGTTGGATGCTTGGATCAAAGCCCGTGCATGAATCGGTAACAATCACCTTAGTGCAGCAGTCAAACATTGGTGCTCGGGTAACTCTCTGCCTCAGTTGCGCTCAATCGCACAGGAGGGTGCGCTCTATCGCAAGTGGCACAGAAAACTCTCCTGGAGTGCCTGAAACAGAAAAAAAAAAAAAAAAAAAAAGAATTCGATTAGTGTTTTTATAAAAATTAAATAAAAACAGAAACTTAAAATTTTTGATAAAAATATAAATAGAATGAAAAAGAAATAACAATGATTAAATTAAATGAAAAATTAATTCTAAAAAAGAAATTCAAGTGCAATCCCCGGCAATGGCACCAAAAACTTGTTGTGCATTTATTTACCAAAATAAATAAGCAAATATTCATATAGTTTTACTTGCAAGTGCACAAGGTCAATAGTAGCATAGTGTGCAAGTGCGAGATCATCTCCACAGGGATTGGTAAATTTCATTCTTAGAATCAGTTTTGGAATATAAAAAAGAGAAATAATTATTAAGTCTAGATTGATAATGATAAGAACATAGGGTTTTGATATCCACCACTAATCATACTTTCCCAATAAGTAATGTCCCAATGCTCTAGCCATACTATGAACACCTAATGGTTGTCAACCTAAGGGCATGGTATCTACTCCTTAAGCTATTGATCTCCCTAAGCAACGAGTTAGGTATGGTATCTATTCTAACTCTTTTCTCTTTTAAAGGATTCAGCATGATGTATGTTGAGTTGTTCCTTAAGAGAGCATAAGATCTGTGGAAATCAACAACCACACGAGACCTAAGGTATGGTGTATACTCCTGGTTTCGTATGTTGATTAACCCAAGAATCTAGATAAGATATCTTTTGTTACTTTTGTTGAACCCAGGACTCGGTCATCCAAATTGATTCAACTAACTAATCCATACCACATGCATACGTTGATCAGACACACACATATAAGGAATTTAAATATAAACAGGCGTTAATCAATAAAGCATCATAACATGGCTATTGGCAAAGGTAATCAATGAATATATATTTCAATCGTGCCCTATAAAGAGTTAGTTACACATGTTGTCTATGATAAACATCATAACATAAACTAAACATAAAATATAAAACCCAAAGAATACTATGGAGACGAGTCGTCAATTCCTTCCCAAAGCTTACAACTTCAAGCCAAAGCAAAAGATAAAAAGAAGGATGTCTTTTCTGTGTTTTTACAAGCGTATTTATAAGGGTTGAATAACCCTAAATGACTCTAGAAACCCTAAACTTCCTAAAACACAAAACCTCTCCTATTTCCAAAACAAGTTTTTGTCGTTTTACTATTCGCGCCCGTCCATGTGTACTCGATCGCATACGTGTTGCACTCAATCGTAATGATGCGCTCGAGCCTTCTTTGTGTGTGCACGAGCGCTGGTGCACTCGATCGTACCGGGGTTTGCGTTCGATCGCATTCTAACCAGCAGCTACTCCAGGGTTTCTTCTTTTAAGTGCCAAAAATGCTTCTTTTTCTCCAAGACCCTACAAAAGCATGTGAAACATAGAGATGAAGTAAAATGAACTAAATTAACATAAACTAGGACTTAACAAATGTAAATTAAGGGGCTTAAATATGAATATTTAAGCACCTATCAGCCAACAGTTTATAAAACTCATCAACGCATACCGGACTGTATGGATCCCTTGGCTACACTCTTGATACTGCTGGAACAATCGTAGCTCAAAGTTAGGTGGTAGAAACCGAGCTTTGAGAAGCCACTTCATCTTCAGCCATGAACCTAATGGCATCTTTCTATAAGCAAATGTACCAAAAAGGTATGTGAAGGTAGTCTTTTCTTAGTCCTCTAGTGCTATAGCAATCTGATTGTAACCACTATACCCATCTAAGAAGCAATAATAGCTATGGTCAGCTAATCTCTCTAACATCTGATCAATGAAAGGCAATAAGAAATGATCTTTTCTGGTCACTTTGTTTAGCCTTCTGTAATCAATGCATACCCTCTAACTAGTGGTTATTCTTATAGATATTAGCTCCTCATCTTCATTCTTCACCACTGTGATCCCACTATTTTTCGGAACAACTTGGACTATATTTATCCATTTACTGTCTGAGATGGGGTAGATAATACCAACATCTAATAGTTTTAATACCTCTGCCTTTACTATCTCTTTCATGTGTGGGTTGAGTCATCTTTGAACATCCCGGGTGAGCCTTGCTTTATCCTCAAGGTAGATATGATGCATGCACTTGGCTGAACTTATCCCTTTGATGTCAGCAATGGTCCATCCGATAACAAATCTATGCTTTCTAATAGCTCTCAACAATTTCTTTTCTTCCCTAACACTTAAATTGGCAGCAACAATCACAGGTAATGTCCTATTTTTTCCCAAATAGGCATAGATTAAATGCTCTAGCAACTGCTTCAATTCCAAGTTTGGTGCCTGGACAATAGAAATGAGAAGTGTAGTATTAGTAGGTACAAGAGGTTCAAATGGAGGGGTATCTTTTCTTGGATGTTTTGGAGAGGGCTCAAGGAGGTACACAACTCTAATGATGTCATCAGTAACATCTTCAGGTTCTTGCTCAATATCCAATCTTGTGAAGCCATGGGTAAAGGTGGTCTCCAATGGATTAATGTGATAGACCTGAAAAGCTTGCTTAACAAAACTTTGCATCATACATACATTAAAACATTTCATATCATCTAGGTAATTTTAATGTATCAAATATTTTGAACTCTATTTTCTCACCATTTTACCTTCATACTTACTATACCATTTTTTCACACAAATCTTTGTATCAGCAATTCTCATAAATGGTCTTCCTAAGATGATGGGGTAATGGCATAGGGCATTCTTCCATATCTAACATAATAAAATCAGCAGGCAAAATAAACTCACCTACCTTTACCAAGACATCCTCAAGAATACATCTTGGTCTTTTGATGCTTCTGTCTGCCAATTGCAATGTGATGGAAGTTGGTTGAAGCTCCCCAAACCTAGTGTTTCAAATACTATGTATGGCGGCAAATTGACACCCGCTCTTAAATCCAGTAATGCTTGCTCAAATAGCTGGTCACCTATCCTGCAGGGAAAAGAAAAACTACCTGAATCTTTTAGCTTTGGTGGTAGCTTTCTTAACAATACCGCACTTACCTCTTCAGTTAAAGCTATTGCCTCATGTTCCTAAAACTCCATCTTTTGAGTGCAACAATCTTTCAAAAATTTAGCATAAGCAGCTATTTGTTGAATTGCATCTAATAAAAGAATATTTATTTCTATTTTCCGTAAAGTTTCAAAAATATTAAGCAGTTTATTTTCTTCATTTTACTTTACTAACCTTTGCGGGAAGGGTGGTGCCTTCACCTTCTCCATTTCACTTACTTTTGATGCAGATGGTTTCTCTAGAGATGCTTGTGCAGACTCATCAGTTCCTATGACCTTACCATTTCTAAGAGTTGTAATAGCCTTCAGTTGCCGGTGACCTCCTAAATTAGGTAGTGTTTGAATTGGAAGCTCACCTTGCTTTCTGCCACTCAGTTCCTTAGCCAATTACCCCATTTGTACCTCTAGTCTTTGAATGACTTGTTCATGTTTTGTAGTGATTTGTCTTAGCTCAGTCCAAAATTACCTTTTATCAGCCATGAACTGATCTCGTAAAGTCATCAACTGTTGTTGCTAAGTTGCCAATTACCTCACAAGACTCTCTAGGTCACTTTTATTTGATTTAGGAACTGAAAGGACTGCTAGTTGGGAGTTCCTTTGTTGCCCTTGAAGGTTTAGGGCATTCTGATTGTTAGTCCATGAGAAGTAGTTTCGGTTTCGCCATCCAAGATTGTAGGCATTTGCATATAGGTTGTTCTTAGGAGGGTAGTTGTTCGGTCTCACATAATTTGCTTGCTTTAGATCTGCAGATGAATATAAAGGACACGTCTCAGCATTATGATCAAAATGAGAACATATAGCACATAAGTGGAGTGGTGTAGCTGGTGGACTAGGTGAGGCGTTCTGTGCAGTCATGGCTTTAACAAGCAGATCTAGCTTCCTCTCGACAGCAACTATCTGATTAGAGGATCCACCATTTAGAGTCACCTTATACATACCTTTTCTCTTAACTCCTTGTCTACCTCTAGAGGAGAATTGATGGGTGTGCTCACTTAATGTCTCAAACAACTCCATGGCTTCTTTACCGCTATTCTCCATCAGCATACCTCCACAACCTGAATCCATAATACTTTTATTAGTATCACTCAAACCTTCATAGAATGCTTGTACCAGTTCATCCTGAGGTAGATTGTGAAGTGGGCATTTGAGTAGCAGCTCATTGAAATGTCCTCATGCCTCAAAGAACAAGTCTCCATCCTTCTATTGGAAAGATTGAATCTACTTCCTCATTTGTCTTGTCTTTTGAGCTGGGAAAAACTTCCTTAGGAACTTACTGGCCAACTCTTCCCAAGTATGGATAGAAACTATAGGCAATGAATTGTACCATAGTTTAGCATTATCTTTTAATGAGAAAATGAAAATAATTAATCTGATTGCCTCTTGGTCTAGGCCCTAGATATGCTAGAACTTGCAAAGATCAAAGAATTCTCGAAGGTGGAAATGTGGATCTTCAGCAGGTGTACCCTTAAAGTGAGTCAATGCACTGAGTATCTGCGGAGATATATAATAATTGCCTTCTGCCTCTGGTTGATAAGCAATATATGATGGCTGGTCGAGGTTTCGTAGGATGAAGGATTGCTTCATAGGTCTTCGCTCAGGTGGCAATTGGTTGTTAAGCTGATCCGCCATCGATGCTTCTTCCTTAAGTTCTTCTTCTATCTCTTCAATGTTGTCTCTAAGCCTTTGACGAATGGTTCGCTCAAGCTCTATATTGAGTTGAAAGAAGGTTGGATTCCTGGATCAAAACCCTTGCATGAATCAGCTGAAATGCTTAGGTGCAACAGTTTTAGTGTTGCTACTCGGGTAGTCTCTGGACCTTTTGCACTCGATCGCACAAGGTACTGTGCTCGATTGCAGTGCCAGAGATTGCTCTGCTGCACACTTGAATAGAGAGCAAAAAAAAAGAAAAAATAAATTAGGTTTTTGATGAAACAGAATAAAATAGAACAGAAAAATAAAAACTGAACGAAAAATAATTCTAAACAGAAATTTAGCATAATCCCCAGCAACAGCGCTAAAAACTTGTTGTGTAAAAATATACCTAATTTAATAAGCAAATATTTGAACAGTTTTACTTGCAAGTGCACATGGTCAACAGTAGCATAGTGTGCAAATGCGAGATCATCTCCACAGGGATTGGTGAATTTCGCATTAGAATCAGTTTCACAATATAAAATAATAGAAATAATTATTGAGTTTGGATTGATAATGATAAGAACACAGGGCTTTGATATCCACTACTAATCATATTTTCCCAATAAAACAATGTGCTAATGTTTAGTCATGTCATGAATACCTACTATCGTCAACCTAAGGGCATGGTGTATACTCCTTAAGCTATTGATTTTCCTAAGCAACGAGTTAGGCATGGTGTATACTTTAACTCTTTTATCTCTTAAAGGATTTATCATGGTGTATACTAAGTTGTTCCTTAAGAGAGCATGTGATCCGTGAAAATCGACAAACACACAAGACCTAGGGCATGTTATGTACTCTCGGTTTCCTATGTTGATTAACCTAAGAATCTGGTGTATTCTTTTTGTTACTATTGTCAGACCCAGGACTCAGTCATCCAAATTGATCTAACTAACTAATTTATACCACATGCATATGTTGATTAGGCAAACACATATGAGGAATTTCAATAAAAACAGGCACTAATCAAGTTAAGAATCATAACACAGCTATCACAAAAGCAACAATATTTATAAATGGAAAAACATAGGTTATGCTGTTTTACTGCACGTGTGCGCTTGATCTCATGCTGTTGCCCTCGAGCGCAAGGTTGCGCTCGAGCCTTCTTCTTATGCGCTCGATCACACTTTTCTGTGCTCGATCGCACTTGGCTGCTTCTAGGTCTTCCATAGTTTTTCCTCTGAGTTCCAGAATGCTTCCTATTCTCCAATGACCTATAGAAACACAGAAAACACAAAAAATGAAGTAAAATACGTAAACTAAGAGCTTAACAAATGTAAATTAAGGGGCTTAAATATGAATATTTAAGCACTTATCAGGAACCTCCTTGTCACGAACGTCGTCGTTACACAAGTTGTCCCCATTATGTAGGCTGGCCATGATAAGGATAAAATCTGGCTCTGATACCAACTGACATAGCGGAAGACTTGAGTTTAACCTTAGTGCACCAAGGAGGAAAGAAGAACAGTGTCTTCAATCTTTTTCTTCTGGGCGCACTCTAGAATGGAGAAGAAAACAACGTTTCTTACCCAAAGATAATACACCAACCCGCTGGTTGCAAAGATGACACTTCGAAGAGTTTTGAGAGAAATTCTCTTAACAATTCTATTAATCAAAGTTCTGAAAAATACAATAATGGGATCACCTATTTATAGTGATAGGAAAATCCTATTCCTTGTAAAAGAAGTAAATCTAGCCCTAGTAGAAAAGTAGACATAGAGTCTTAGTAGAAAAGTAAACATACATAATCCTAATAACGAAAATAGTTTTAGAGAAATTAAAGATAATCCTAATAAGGAAAGGAAAACAAAAAAATAAATTAGTAATTATTATGTCCTACATCACTCCTACTTTTCTTCTCTATTAATTAGAGCCTTAAAGTTATATCGTGTTATTTAAGTTCCCATAATTACACATGTTTCTATAGGTGACAAAAAAATCTTGATTTTTTATTTTTTATCGAACTCTCCCAGTTTAACGCCCATTATATTGCAAGTGGGGAAAATGAAGGACCATGGTTCATGCCTGACATTTTGATTGATGTACACAAGTCTGGAGAGGACATTGTCGTGGGAGTCATCCGAGAAGTTCTTTTGGTATGTCTTCTAAAGTTATATTCAATTAATTCTCTTCTACTTTCATATCTTCCAACAAACAAAACATCAATTATAAGATTTTTTGCTGTGAGAATTAGGAATAGCCCTAGAATTTGGAATTTGATTTATAATTGTAATTCCCTAGGAATGGTTTTTAAGTTCTAATATGCATAAGTAGATTGAGTGATAAAGCTTATATTAATTGTATGAATCATGTTAGGAGTAAGGGTACTATTGTAATCTCTTTATATTGTCTTACATATAATCTGCTACAAACCTTAGGATTAGTATCTTTTCTGCCTCCATACAACATAACTACCCTCTCTCTCTAGAACCTATCTCTCTTCTTCCTCTCTTCCTCCACTGTATAAACCCTAAATCCAAACTATAACATGGTATTAGAGCTGGGACCTAGCGGTCTTGAGTAAACCCATTAAAAAAACAAAAACAAATGTAGTTAGGTTTAAATTATGTGTTTAAAATGTCTGGATTTTGGTCTTTGAGTCTTCTGGTCACACATCTATGGTTGGTATGGCCGTGCAACAAGTAGTGGATCGGAGAGTTTAAGTCTTGAACGATCTCTGCCAGATTTCGGAAGTATTCTGGTGATCATAAACAATAGTCAAGTTTGCCTTGCTCTAGTGATCAAAACCCATCCATCAACGCTCCATTCCGGCCACTGGATGTCGTCCAATCTACGACGACTGGTTTTGCTAGATCGCAACCCTGTTTCAGATCCATATTCTTTTTGTGTTTCTCTTGAAGAAGAAGAATAAAAGACGAAAAAATGATGAGAGAGGAAGAATTATGTAACCCTTAATTTGACTCGGATCAGTTTGACCCAACTCGGGTTAGTTGCTTCTCTGTCTTGTTTTGGTGGGTTCCTACCCGAATCTGTCCTCTAGTGGATCTAACCCATTGATAGCAGCCCATTCAAGTCAAAGTCTGTGTTCGCTAGTCATGATGAAAAAGTTCAAGTCTTGTTGATCTGATGTTTCATAGGCGTGTTGCTCTGACATGTTCTTACGGTTATTGTAATTTTTGAGTTTGATTTATTTGGGTCTATTTGTAACAAATTAGAATTGGAGTATGTTTCAACTTGAGGGAAAGTGTTAGGAGTGAGGGTAATATTGTAATCTATTTATATTGTCTTATATATAATCCATTACTAACCGTAGTATCTTTTCCGTCTCCATATAACACGGCCACCCTCTCTCTGTCTCTAGACTGTCTCTCTTCTCCCTCACTTCCCTCACTGTATAAACTCTAAATCCAAACTACAACAAATTTCACCCCGAAAGTCAAAACTGTTCCTATGAATCACGCCCCAAAATTGTTCCTGAGTGTAGTTTCTTTATGTCTAACCCAATGTTCATTTTCTTTCTTTATTTAGCTCATCAGCATTGCTTCTTTTAACTTGGAAGAGTTGATATCCGTGCTCAGTGTGTCTGCATGTGGATTTTTTTTTTTTTTTTTTTGTGAAGAGCCGGTAGCCACCCTCATAGCGACCCCGTCCCAAGTTTATTGATAAGCCCTCACTTATGGCGGAGGAAAACCGTGGTTACAAGTAAAGCATATAGGAGATTACAATAAGACAAAAACAAACCCTCCCAAACACAAACCAAACAAAACATAAAGAATCACACCCCAGATAATTAAAACCAGGGAAAACATTAAATCCTGAGAGTTGGAAGCCCCACTTTATCAAGTCTGGTAATGCCTATCAATAGCCGTGGTAAATAAAGGGGGCCTTCATAACTAACATTCCTTCCCATCTCACCTTGCCGTGCTAGAAAATCCGCCGCTTGGTTTCCTTCACGATATTGGTGGACCACCCTAAACGTTAGCCCTTCAAGAGCAACCATTAAATCTTCCCAAAAATCCCAGAGATACCACAAAATGCATCTCCCTTTCATAAGCCAATCCACTACCAGACTGGAATCACTTTCAATAATCATATTAAAACAATTTAACCTTCTACACAAAAAAATTCCTTCTAAGATAGCTCTTAGTTCAGCACCATTGTTAATGCCGACACCAAAATGGGTAGAAAAAGCCCCCTTCACATTTCCAGACGCATCTCTTACCACACCCCCTCCCCCCGAACTCCCCGGATTACCACGACAGCTCCCATCACAGTTCAGCTTTACCCAACCCACATGAGGTTTCGTCCAGGTTACGAATTTCTGCCGTCTCACACTATTCCTCGGACATTCAACTTGGAGCTCAGTCAAAATCTGCAAGTCATTCGAAGATAACGGACGAGATGAAATTATCTCTCCAGCTAGCAAACGAATCCAGAATTTCACAGACCACCACACTTGGTCGACACTTTCTTGCAACCCCTGCATGCGGATTTGCTGCTTATGAATAGATAGATAGAGAGCTGGTGTTTAGTTGATTGAATTAAAATGTGGTAATTGGTAATTTTGTTGTCCAGGATGGTTCTTGTAAGGTGGTTCTCGGGTCAAATGGTGAAGGTGAAACAGTAATGGCTGTGTCTAATGAAATTGACATTGGCACCCAGGAAATCCGACAGGATCAAGATTATCGGTGGTGCACAACGTGGTGCAACCGGCAAGTTAATTGGTGTTGATGGCACTGATGGAATTGTTAGGAAAGATGATAGGCTTGATGTTAAGATATTAGCCATGGCTATATTAGCTAAATTAGCACAACCATGATGGATGACATGGTAAACAGTAAAAAATGTATATGTTCTTTTATAATTTTGAGAATTTTAGGTGGCATTTTAGCACCACATATCTTGAATTACGCATGAAATAAATATTCTATAGCTTTTTTTTTTGGTCTTTAGAGAAATGTTGTACAAATTAATGATTCAAAACAATGTAAAGAGAACAATTTGATACTTATCACAAAAAAATGGATACTCAAAAATGCTTTATCAATTTGTCTCGGCCCCTTCAATTTGGTTGTATATAAGTTAGGATTGGATGAGATCACGTTAGAAATCAATAATTAGTTCATTATTTAATTTTTAATATAGACATACATTGTTGAGATAAGTTATTTATCTTATTGTGTGTTGTGCTCTAATTTTTATAAGTTAAAATACTTCTAATTAATCATTCAGAATAAAGAGTACTTAATTTCAACCCTAATATTTTCTGTATCTTGTTATCAACCTGTCTTTTTTTCTGAATCAATATTATATGCTTGTGTGTGTATATATATAACACCAGTAAATAGAGCATGAAAATTGATGAACGATCTGCATGTGAAAGTTTGAGTATCATTATTCCCCAACTGTGAAACTGATGCTGAACAATCGAATTGAAACAACAAAAAACAAATTTACATCCAGAAAATGAGTACTTAATTATAAGACTTGTATGCGCACAAGCATCAAGTCAACTTTTATAAAAACTTTTTTGAATTTAAAGATATTAAAGCTCTTAAAGCAGTTCTACTCATCCATGCAGATGATGCATCGAAGGCTTTCCCCTTTAAGCATGTACTCAAAGGCTTTATTGATCTCTGAAAATGGGACTCTATGAGTGATGAACTTTTCTAGTTCAAGTTCCTACAAACATATCAGACATGAAATTCATGAGTACAGAATTTATCAAATCCTTGAAATTTAAGGTTAAAAGTCATTTCAATTGAATAGATTTGTTAGTATTGTACCTTGCTCATGTATTTTTCCACTACGGAGGGAAGATCAGAGCGGGGCTTGTAGTTTCCAAAGAAAGTTCCTTTGAGAGTTCTTTCATTCAAAAAATTCATGGGGTGGGTCTTGAAAACAGCATCTTTGTGTGGTACACCCACAAGAACAGCAACTCCCCAACCCTGAGGTAAAGGTTTTCAAATTTATTTACTTTAATTTATTAAACAAAAGAAGAAAAAACCCATAAAATTGCAGAAAATGAGGTTTAAAAATTGTAAGTAACATACATCATGGACACATTCAAATGCAGATATCATAGCATCAACATTCCCAGTGCATTCAACACTTCTGTCCACTCCTCCGTCGGTCATCTCAGCAATCACCTAATAAGAGTCGGCAATGCATAAGCTGATTTATTTTTTTAGAATTTTTCTTACAGGGGAGACAAACGAATAAATCTAGGAACAGAAACAAACCTCTTGAACTGGCTTCTTATGGTCTTTTGGGTTCACAAATTCAGTCACACCAAATTTTTTTGCTGAAGAAAAAGAAAAGAGAAAATCTCAGCAAGTTAGCAATTAAGGTACCATTTTGCCTAGCTTTCAAATGAGCAATGGGTTTTAGTTTCCCCAAACACAAAAATATTTTGTTTATGAAAAAAATCAAAAGCTGAAAAGTAGATTTTAAGATGCTGAACTTTTACCAATTTTAGTTTGACCGTTCTTTTTAACATATTTTTTTATCAAGCGCTAATCTACTTTAAGCTCCAAGCTGATGGGAAGCGATAATTATCAAGAAATGGATAGTTTACCTTCTTCAAACCTGTTTGAGTTTAGATCAACACCAATGATCCTCGAAGCACCAGCAATCCTAGCCCCTTCAGCAGCCTAATAAAATTGAACCTCGTCGATATCAAAATCTTCACTTAGAATTACATTTGCAATACAAACACAAAACAATTAAAAGGAAGGAGGGAGAGTTCCTTACAGAAAGGCCTACAGCTCCCAATCCGAAAACAGCCACTGATGAGCCCTTTGGAGGTTTTGCAACATTAAGAGTGGCACCAAGGCCTAAAATGATGAAAACCCAGAAATTTGTTCATACGTCAAAAACAAAATTAATGAAAACCAACACAGTTTTTGTTTTTGCTTTGTTTTTTTTTTTTTTTTTTGGGGGGGGGGGGGGGGGGTGGTTGTGAACATTAATCTTTTACCTGTAGAAATTCCACAACTGAGGATACACACTTTGTCGAGAGGAGCCAATGGATTGATCTTGGCAAGACAACCAACATGAACCACAGTGTACTCACTAAAAGTTGAGGTCCCAACAAAATGGTAAATAGGCTTTCCATTGATTGAGAATCTTGATTTTCCATCATTAAGCATCACACCCCTATCAGTGTTGATCCTTAGGAGATTACACATGTTGCTCTCCTCTGATTTGCAGTGAGCACATTCTTTGCACTCTCCTGTGAAAACAGGGAGGACATGATCCCCTGGTTGGAGATCAGTAACCCCTTCACCAACACTCTCCACAATCCTAATTACAATCCATAAAACTCTCATAAAATTTTATAGGTACATTGATTGAATAAAATTAAGATGAATTTGGTAAGAATTTGACATACCCTCCTGCCTCATGACCATAGATTCTTGGAAATAAAGGATTTTGACCCTGCAGGATTGAAATTAATCAAATACCCACTTGATTTTTTTATTTTATGTTTAGTAGTGCATAAATGAATCAATGAAATGGATTTGCAAAGCTTACACAAAAGGGTATTTTTCCTTGATAACTGAGTGAAGGTTGTTACCTTAGCTTCCCAGAAGTAAACATCGGTGTGGCATAAAGCGGTGAAGAGTATCTTCACACGAACTTCATTGGCCTGTGGTGGCGCCACTTCCACTTCCTCTATCACCAGTGGCTTCCCTGCCTCCCATGCCACAGCAGCTACACCAGAATGAAAACGCCTTTACTCAAAAAACTGATCTCAGTGAATATATAACAGAAGGAAAACAACCCCAAAACTAATCAAGTCATGTGAGATACAGTAATTAATTACTTACCTTTGCACCTTATGACCTGACCAGCAGTTCTTGACATTTTTTTTCCTTTTTCTTGTTTTCTTCTCTACTCACAATTAAGAGCACAAAGATGAATGCTTTATGATTCACAGTCACTGAAAGATTTTTGGGTTTTGCTCTTGGTGGAATATTGTGGCACATCGTGAAGGTATTTATACTTTTATACCCAAGAATCAGTGAAAGTTTAAATCAAAGGATTTAACCAATTAATTATTCTTTAAAGGCATATATCCTAGAAACAGTTGTCACATAGACGACTTTTCAATAAGATAAAAATACGACGGGCGATGCCAAAACCATTCCCAGATTTCAGTTCCTTGGATTACAGGTCCTGGTTTTACTGTTGGTTTATATTTTGTATTATGATAATGATAAAAATAGTTTATCTTTTGTATTATGATAATTACAAAGTTAGCTGTTGACCAATGATTCGGGTTGTTTAAGCTCATAGTGACCTATGATAATTTGAATTGAAATATACATCAAAATCATTGTTAAGAATCATTTAGCTTAACCAATTATCAAATTTCAAAACTGTTTCTTCTCCTTATACTTTTATACCCAAGAATCAGAGAAAGTTTAAATCAAAGGATTTAACCAATTAATTATTCTTTAAAGGCATATATAATATTAATTTGGTCCTAGAAACAGTGGTCACATAGACGACTTTTCAATAAGATAAAATACAACGGGCGATGCCAAAACCATTTCCACATAGACGACTTTTACTGTTGGTTTATCTTTTGTATTATGTTAATGATAAAGATAGCTGTTGAAATTTTGAATTCTTAAAGTCGATATGCTTGTCTCTAATTTTGAATTCTAATGTTTCCTCTCCTTTTACTTTTCTTTGATCGTATCAACACAGAAATATTAATGTGATGTGCCATCCGTGATGACACACGATATTTTTAAAATAAAAAATTAATTTCACAAATAAAAAAAAACACAAAATGTAAAACAATAATTTTATTATTAAACCTTAAACAATAAAAACCTTAGTTCTACAAAAAGATTCATTTTCAAATTATCTCTTGAAATAAGCTCATGGCAACTATAATTTTATCACAACACTTACTATATTTTTTAAACGGATTCCATCTGAAACATTATATGACAAGATTTTGATTCTGAGTCTTTTGTATGTTACCCGTTGGATCGCTTGTTACAGTTTTAACATCATCTTCAATATTTAGTTTTTAATTATGTTTGTCCTTCGCCATTTTTTCTCTATTTCGTCGACTGATCTAGAGATCACCTGTATCAAATAGAATCTGAGTCATGCGTCATCACTCTTGACTATTAATCAAGTGGTTATATATATATATATATATAAAGTTGTTAAATCAACATCCAATAGATCTTCACCCACATTTTGTTAATCATAGTACTTGTGGTGCACATCGATAGCCTGTAGATTCTATTACAGGATGGATTTCCTGTATATACTTTCATGGTTTCTGATGGAATCAAACCATCAAAGGCAGAGAGACAAAGCAGTTAAAATTTTGGAATGAATAGTTTTGATGGTTTAGGCATACCAAATGGCAAATGGACAACAGTATCCAAGAAGTTTCAACATATGGTTTTAACTAGCATTTGATCAAATCCTCATCCATTTTGGAATTTTGAATCTATACCATAAATAGCTTGAAATATTAATTGTAAAATTGGCCGATGAGGTACTAGTTTAGGAGAAATATTTGGTTGACTCAGGTTTAATATATAAGTTTTTAATATATTTGAAATTTCTTTAGTAATTTTAAGAATCTTTATTGATACCGTTATTTTTTTAGTCTTACATATGTACTGACGTTATCAATAAAATCTTTCAAAATTATCAGTTCAGTTTTCAACATGTCTAAAATCAATATTTTATATCTGAGCCAGCCAAAAGTTTTCTTTAATCTAGTGTTCAAGGTTGCTTTCCCACAACAAAGCAACCATATGGATATTTATAAAAAAAAAAAAAAAAGTGTAGTTCTCTTTTATTCTAAATATGAGTGGGTTTGATTCCTGATTTCTTATATTATGACAATCAACGTTACAAAGTAAGTTAGCTAGCAGCCTCCATAAACACGTGAATGTTTCATATCTACTAAACTATCTAAATACAAGCTCTTCAAAATCTTCCATTGAAATTTCAAAAGAAAAAGGACATTTGTTGGCTAATTTAGCTAGTAAATCACTTCTCATCACATAATAGATATGAAATCAAATTTCACATCTTACGAAAATACCAACTATTAAGGAATAAGAAAAAAAAAATGTTACTTTCTATTGAAAGATTTCTTGATTAGACCAAATTAATTAGCATCACTTTTTTGTTTTAGAAAGAGAGAGAGAGAGAGATTTAATGCACTCGATCCACAAAGACTTGGTCCTTGAGTTTGGCTCGTTTGAACTCCGAGTCAAACTCGAGCTCGAATATTGACTCATTTAGCCTAACGAGCCAAACCCTAACTTTAAGAAGCTCAATTTATTAAGCTTGTAAGCCAACTTGATAGTAAAGTTTTTTAATTTATATTTTATTTTCATAATTTAATTATATATATATATATATATATATATATATATTTATTAAGGTTGAGCTACACAATGCTAGTTAATGATTGAGTTCATGTATGTTTGAACTTGAGACAAAGTAAAGTAATGTCAAAACAAACTCAAGCTCAAAAAAATGTAGATTTCATAACGATGGTTGTCAAAAATGACACTATATCAGATTTGGAGATAAATTACGCTAACATGGTAATATCAAAGATTGGGGAATAAATTAAAAGAGTGAGTTATCTTCCGTCGAAGAAATTTTTGTTTAAACCTTAGAGAGAGAGTCTCTCTTAATTGGACGATGTTGACGCACTCGATCAACAAAAACTTGGTCCAAAATAAATTTCTCTATGTTGCCTACGAGTAAATGTGAGAATTTTGACTCATATCCATTGTACTTATTGGGTTCACCTGCTAAAAATACCTCTATAGTGTAGTGCAAATCACAATTATATCACTTTATTTTAAAATTATATTAATTTACCTTTAAACCCCGATCATAGATAGTCTAAATTGGACAAAAATATCTTATAACAATCATTTGTCAAAAATTAAGTATTATCAAACAAACATACTTTCACTTCACATTACATTTATGTGATTTTGATCAATTTGAAATAACTATAATTGGAGCTTAAAGTACATTGTCAAGTCAGGTATTTGTAGCAATTGTCTCGTGGTGGAAGTCTAGATTGGAGTCAAATTACAATTGAAACGTGGCGTTTGTGCTGTCGTGTAATTTAAGTGATTTGAGTTACACTCTGACTATAAACTATAGCTTTTGACGCAATGGTAGACACTCAATCCTGATATACATTAATATATATTTTCCTTATAATGGCATCACTTGAAATCGTCAAAAATCATTAAATTAATCAACATTTATTTATCACTAAACGTCATGACCCCAAGCCCCGTGTCTTCAAATTGCAAAAGTTCTTTTTTAGCCTCTTTTTTTTTGCACACCATTTTATAGCCCTAAAACTGCAATGTATTGGTGATCAGAAAATTTCCAATTCGAGGGTTGAATTCCAGCCATGGCTTTGTGAAGCAAGAAGAACTCCAATCTCTTCTAGGAAAAATAAAAGAAGAAGCGATATAACAGAGTTATTGGCCATCTGATGAATATGCAAATTTATATGGTTCCTTCTGTTTTTTTTTTTTTTTTTTTTGCGTAAGAAGGAAAAAAGAGAAAGGCAAATCACCACTCTCTGGGTCCCATAAAAAGAAATTGAGGGTAAAAGTTGACCCAACCCAGCAGAGTGGAGAATGGATAGATGGGCTGATGCAGACGTAGTGCATGCGTTGACAACAAAACAGGTGGGCTGTGGGTCGTACTGCAGGCCACATGTCATTTCGCTATCCTATCTCAAAAGCCCAAACAAATAGGACAAAGCAATTGCCTCATATTTACAGACCACTTGCACTTTTCAGTCCCCACCGTTCCTATCTTCTTTTGCACTTTGAACCTGCAACCATGGTGAAATTCTTAATTACGTACAGAAATTTTTTTGTCAATAAACAATAAACGCTTCATAAATTATGGTTTAAGTTTATTAGGTGCTCGTTGCTTATTGAATTTTTTATTGTGCCGAACAAAAACTTTTTATTAGGTGCATTGAGTTTATCATATTAATAGTAAATCCAATTCATTAGACATTATCTTTGTGCTTTCTAATTAATGCAAGAATATGGGGTTAAGTTCCATTTGATGATACATTAAGAATTAACGAGGGCTCTATCTTTTGAAAAAAAATTATTTGCACAGTGAAAACTTTATTCGTAATTATTAAATAAATTTATTAGTAATATAAATAGTGAAAACTTCGTTAATAATATAGTTGTACAAAAATTACCAATAAAATTACTTAATAATTATCAATAAAATTTTAATAAAGTTTTATTCTAAGTGCAAATATGAATTTCTTTTATCTTTCAGCCCTTTCTGCTTCAATGCCCTACAAGCAAAGGGCCATAGAGGTTAATTAAGGCTGCATCAATGAAGTATTTTTTCCGTGTAATTGGAAACTTTGCAAAATGGGCCGGAAATCTGTCGCTCTCATTCAACTTAGGAGTTCGTCCTGTCCATTACCCTTTTAATCATAAAAAGCTTCCTTTTTCTTTTCCCCATCTTTTACTTCTCTTTTAAATGATCCATCTAATGTTCTTTAGTTCTCCTGTCCTTAGCACATGCTCATTTATAAGCCCTTTTATCTCACATTGAGGTGACTCTGGTTTTGAAAGCTCTCTAGCTAGTAAGGTTGGCGACGAGCTGCGAAACTCCAATTTGATTAACAGTCTTGATGGATTAATGGAGTTTAAATCGAATTTGAAAATCAATGCTTGAACTCAGTTCGAAGTTATTTTAATGTGACAGAGCTCGACTTGTAACTTTGATGGATTAATCGAGCTCGAGTTGAGCTTGAAAATCTATGTTTGAACTCATCTTAAGATTATTTTAATGAGATTGAGCTCGACTCGAGTCGAGCTCAAATGAACTTGAGCTTAAGTTGAATCATGCTCGAATCTAAAGAGCTTAAACAAATTACATATTTGCTTAGCATTTTTCATTTGTTAAATTAAATATATATTTAATAAAAATAAAATATTAAATAATAATTTATAATAAATCTACATTTTTAAATTTATAATATTGTATTTTTTATTTATAATAAAAATAAAATATTTAATAAAAAATTATAATCAAATTGATTTATGAACCAAACGAATCGAATTCATAATAAGCAAAACTTTTTATTGATAAAAAATTCATTTAATTAAATAAACTTAATCGATTTAAAATTCAAATACAATTTATAATTCAATAATCTCGAACCAAATATAAATAAATCAAACCACGAGCCACTCACAAATAGATCCACTTGTGCCAACAGCACTAGCGAGTCCAAATTTCCTAATCTGCTTAATAAATTAGGCATCAATCACATGCCATGAAACCTAATCATTCATCCCGACTTTTTATGGACCATAGTCATATGTCTATTTGGGACCTGTATAAAATACACCTATATATCACGTGTTGAACTTTAGTATTCTACGGATCTGGTTTGCAGTTAGTCCTGATACCCAAGACAAGACTAAAACCGGAAATGGCAGTGCTCCATATTTGTGTTTCAGTTTTTGAAGTGACAATGAGACAGCTAAAATATGTTGGCTTTGTGGCTAGATTGAGAAACAGTTAGATGAAAAATCGTTTAAATTGGCTCGTGAATTTATAATATAGAATTGAACATTTGCTGCGAAATTATCAATGGAACTTCCTAATGTTTATTTCCATCATTCAAAATAGTGGACTCAATACCATTTTTCCATCGAAATTATCTAATCCTAATTGTACAAATTAAACATTATCAAAAATTTTAAGTTTATTTAATTTCAATTATAGATGTTTATTAATGTTAAATTTAAGATTTTATCACATAAAATGCGGAATAATCATTAACTTCAGTCCTAACATAGATGCGGTGGAGACTATTATAGATTCATTCTGTATGTTGCGATCCAACACTACTTGAGAAGTATGTGAGATAACTCACCTGCTTACTCATTTTTTTCACACAAAAAAAAACTTCAAAATCGTTATCAATTTTGCTTCTTTTATTAAAAGCAGAACAATTCTATAAATTTAATAAACAACAAGCAACTCTATAAGTTTAATAAACAACAACTTATCACTGCAGTAACTAATACAATCTCACATATAACCGAATGAGGTTATATAGTCTTACACCATATTTGGACACCCGATTTCGACATATTTGTATATGTGAGAAGTTTTTGTTGATAATTTGTGCGTTTTATAAATTTTATTTTTAATGAAATCATCATAATAAGTAAGATACAAGTGATAATCAATTGCATATTTTCAAGTGTTTTAAAATTGAGCGTCCAAAATTAATATAGAAATAGATTTTTAAGTGGCAAATAACTGCCGGCCCAATTTATTTCTTTTTGTGGTATAGCATCATGATTTAAAACTATCACGCTTAACGCTCTTCCATCATGGCATGTGCCTGCCAATCGTGTGAGCCAGATTGATCCATCACCCCAAACACTTCCTGATGTTGTTATCGAATAGTGAGGTCTGCTACGTACTTACTGTATAACAAAGATAGTAGAAACCATAGCGCAAATCATTATGGCAATTGACAAAAATCTATGAGAATGATTTTTCACCCCTCGTTGACCTCAAAAGAATGCCCACTTCCTAATAACTTAATGAGTGTCGCACTGAGCACTATGTTTGCAATTAACAAAATATATCGGGAAAGAGTATCCTATTTTCAAGTTAATTTAGTCATCATTGTAACTCTTCTAAAATCATGAGCGGTTGGTGTTATTAACGCTTTAAACATTATTACTTACACTCATTTTATTTGTCTAATTTATAATAATATCTTTAAATAAAATTAAATTTTTTAAAAATAAAATTTAATTAAAAATATTATTATAAATTTAAATATCAAAACAAAATAAAAAAATATCAATAATAATTTTTGAAGTGTCAATAACAGTACCATAAATTTAATTATCAAAATATTTCAATTTTAACAAAATTTTGGATTTTTGAACAATATTGATATGAATTCAACATTTAATATCATAGATGTCATTTATCGACGCATAAAAAATCTGAAAGCGAGCCTTGTTCGCAAAAAAAAATTAAGAAACAAGGGATGAAAAGGGACTATCTTCTATTGTGTAGTTTATCTAATAAATCAAAACAAGAATTCAAATCGTTTTATAAATGCAAAAAAAATTGAAATATTTTTTTCTTCAAAATTTACAATTTCATTCGTAATATATCTAGAAATTGACAAAAATTAGTTTTGATGATGGCATATTTGATGGACCCTATGATCTTTTCAGATTGAATTCAAATTTGAATATGGGTTAAAATTTTCATTTTCTTACATTATCAAAATCAAAATATAAACAGTTTAGTTATAGAAAATATTTTTTTTTACTTTTTATCTTCATATTTCTAAGTACTTTCCTCAACTTACAAACCACAATTCCCACTTGCCATACTACAATACATCGAAACTCTCCCAAAGTAAATTAGCAACTGTCCTAGGGGCAATTCGGTCCACAAATATCCTATATAAACAACTTCGTTCTCCATTTTCCACTCCCATGTAATCTCCACATAAAACCCACTTCTCACACACATACAAACAGAGCGAGAAAGAGAAGATGATAACGGGAAATGATTTCTACAAAGTGATGTGTGCAATGGTTCCTCTATATTTTGCAATGCTGATTGCCTATGGGTCAGTCAAATGGTGGAGGATATTCACACCGGAACAATGCTCCGGTATCAACCGATTCGTCGCTGTCTTTGCTGTTCCGGTCTTGTCCTTTCACTTCATATCCCAAAATAACCCGTACCAGATGGACACCAAGTTCATATTGGCTGATACTCTCTCCAAGTTTTTCGTCCTTGTTTTGCTATCATTTTGGGCTATCTTCTTTGGTGGAGGATTGGATTGGCTTATCACTCTGTTTTCGGTAGCCACTTTGCCAAACACACTTGTTATGGGGATTCCTTTGCTTAAGGCCATGTATGGGGATTTCACTCAAAGCCTCATGGTCCAACTCGTTGTTCTTCAATGCATCATATGGTATATCACAAAACAATTTAATTTTCTCTCTTCCTTTTTCATTTATTTATATATGTTTCTTAGTTTTTTTTCCCTTAAGAAAAGGTAGAAAAGAAAACAAGCTAGAAAATTAATGTGGGTTTGATCCTCATTGTATGTTGAGGAAATTAAGCGTAATGGGTGTTTTCTTGCTTCCTCTTTCTCACAAACCGATACAAATGACTTTTTTTAATGTTTACCACAGCTAGGCTTTTAGTGGAAATGTAGCTTAAAAGTTTGAAAACTCACTCTCCTTTTAACAAAAGCAGATTCTACTTTACCTCCATGGAAAGCACACCTTTGCAGACAAAACTTAGCTCAATCCCTTTCCCCACAAAAAAATAAAGCACAATAATTTTTTTCAATAATGATAGTGATATTACCAAAATGTATATCCAAAACGTACATCCTGACTAGTTCTGTACTAATTTACTAGTGTACTGCCCAACAAAACAAATCCAAACGGAAGAAAATTTAATTTCTAACTAGTACCATTATAATTGCAGGTACACACTTTTGCTATTCCTCTTCGAATACAGGGCAGCCACCCTACTAATCAGGACCCAGTTCCCAGGCTCCACCGCTGCCTCAATCTTGAAATTCGAGCTGGACGATGACGTCATCTCCCTCGACGGCCGCGATCCACTCCGAACAGAATCCGAAACGGACGTCAACGGCCGCATCCGCGTTCGCATCAGACGGTCCACGTCATCAGCTCCGGACTCCGCATTATCATCCTCCATATGCCTCACCCCCAGGGCATCAAACCTCTCAAACGCCGAAATCTTTTCTGTAAACACCCCTGCTCCTTTACACGAATACCACCACCATCACTGTCACAGCAACAGCCAACAGTATAACGGTGAGATTGTGTTCTGCAACGGAGACCTGGGCGGGTTCGGGTACCGGGCCGGGGCCAGTCCGAGGCCGATGTCTGGATACGCGTCCTCAGATGCGTACTCTCTGCAGCCGACGCCCCGGGCATCTAACTTTAATGAGCTCGACGTGGCCGCGGCGGCGGGGAATGGGACGCCGGTGTGGCTGAGGTCTCCAGTCGCGGGTAAATTTTCCCGGCAGCCGTCTCCAGTGCTTCCGACGGTGAAGATGGTGTGGGAATCCCCTGGCAAGCTTCAGAGTGAGGGAGAAGGACAAGGTTGCAAGGATGTCGCTGGTAAGTTATTCTAACTACGCTTTTCCTAGTTTTCTTTCCGTGACACGTTGCCGTTTTGACCTAAAGCTGATCTCGTTTGTATATTTTTCTTGCATTTTAGTACTGTAATACACTGTCATCCGTTCACGCGCCATATTCACTAGTCGTAGTAAAAATTTTACTTCGAACACGCCAAGAAAAAAATAATGCTACGACCTTTAAATTTGTTAAAAGTAAATCTAAGCGAAAGTATGATCAGAGACACGCAGCTTTTTTCAGGTGTGCATGCAGGTTTTGTCGTTTAAGTCCCATATATGCAGTCGCAATCTCACACGTAAACCTAATTTTAATTTGGAGGATTTGCATTTTAGTAACAGAATTAACTAACAAGCAACAGCTAGTGAAGGGAAAAATATTTTATGTTTATTTTTTTATTTGACTATGAAAAGTAGTTTTGATGTATAAAAAATTTCATGATCTAATCTCTATAAATTTTTTTTCTCTATCTTCATGTTTATTTTGCAGTATTTGGATGAATTAATTATTTGATCGATGGCAGGACTGACTAATGGATATATTTATTGATAAAAAAAATACACAGTACATTTACATCGAGCACTACTATATGAACCAAGAAATGGATGCCTATTTTAAACCACCGTAAAATAAAATGTTAATTTATAGAGTTTTACTAGTAATTTTGTTATGAGATAATGTCGAAATGGAATGTTTATTGTTATGTACCATTTATCTTTAATGATTTATATTGTAGGACAAATACATTGAAACCCATAATTTTGATATCTTTTATCGACACTCGCACAACAATCAATTAAAAACTTCAACATCATTCTCAATAATGTCAAATAATAATTTTTTAAAGTTAAATTTATAATTTATTAATAAAAAACATGTTGCTCAATTATTAATTAATTATTTGGATAATTCAAAAAGATTGACAAAAACAATAGTTTATCTAGATCATCTATAGTTAGTGGTATATAATCCACCAATATGATTCTTTTGGAAGTTATTATTGAATTAGAAGAATCAACTAATAATTATAAAAAAATTGAATAATAATTTTGATATTTAATTTTTTAAAATAATTATTAATAATTTTTTTCAATTAATTGAAAACTCACACAGACCGTCCGTATATCACCACTCCGTTCTTTTAGCCTTCTTCCATATTTCACATAAGGTTCCACCATTATGTTAAGTAGGAAGGAGACAGGTGGTCCCCTCCACCCCCTAAACACAATCCCAAAAGTCGTAAAATAAATGAAGGTGGTCAAAGTAATCTTCAACTGCTCCCTATCCGATATTTGTCTTGAGTCAGACCCTTAATTGATAGCTAACATCATTTGCTTGAAGCACGTGTGTAATCATGGAGGTAAATCTACATGATTTTCTAATTGACATTCTTAGAAATATTACAATAGTAAATATCACCAAAATCATTATTATATTTATATGAGATATATACCCTTTTGCATAGTTTAAAAGTTGACAATCTATTTTATATTGAAAAAGAAGTATGAACTTAATCAAGTAGTGTGCTTTTACTTTTACTTCCTACTTTTTTACTTTTTACAGTGATATGAATCATGGGTGAGCTTACTTTAATTGAAAGGCTTCTCAATTTTAGTATTTGAGATCGATCTTATTTTATGATTTTGTCTCAGTAACATTTTGTAATGTATTTGTGGAAATTCTGAACATAATTTACATTAATAAATCAATATTATTAACAACGGACTATTTATATTATTTTTCTCTCAGAAAAAGAAATTAGCTTCAGAGACAGCTCTAAAATTTCGATGTCAGAGGAAGCAGGTTCAAAAGATGTGACAACTACACAAGAAATGCCTCATGCTCTAGTCATGCTAAGACTCATACTAATTGTTGTTGGACGGAAGCTTTCACGCAATCCTAATACCTATTCCAGTGTATTAGGGCTTCTTTGGTCTTTAATCTCGTTTAAGTAAGTTAATTATAGTATAAGTCCTTAATTAGTCAACCTAGTTTATAACATTATTAATATATTCAGTCAATTGGTCTCACATGATAAAAAGTGATTGCTACTTAAACCCGATCATGAAATTTTTTTGAGTTAAAGATATTTTTCACCGTCAAATAGAAAAATAAAATTCTTAACTTAGCTTATAAGTTGAAAAATTCATCGACCGAAATAGTGCATGATTGTCGAGCCATTACATGAGCAGCCTGATTATACCACCTCTAGGAATAATTGATCATGACAACTTCATTGATCATGCTAAAATTGTTCCAGTAATAAATCTAAAATAAGGGTTTGATGCATTGAGCAGATGGAATGTGGGGATGCCAAGTTTGGTGAAATATTCGATCAAGATAATTTCAGATGCAGGCCTAGGGATGGCAATGTTCAGTTTAGGTACTCTTTTTTTCTCTATTTTCACATATTGGTACATTACTTGATATTTATTCATCTAAATAAATGCATACACAAAGGCAGGAATATTGGTTAATTACTACCATGTTACTAGCACATGAAAGGTAGTGCTAAATTTGTACTTCCCAAATGGTAAAATATTGATAACGATGTTTGGCTATACTGTTTGCAGGGTTGTTCATGGCCCTTCAGCCCAGGATTATTGCTTGTGGAACAAAGAGGGCAACAATGGGGATGGTGATCAGATTCATTTCTGGTCCTGTAATAATGTCTGCCGCATCGGTCGCTGTTGGATTAAGAGGACGGAAACTTCAGGCAGCCATAGTACAGGTACTATATAATGTATAATGTTTGTGCAGTCAAGTAAGTGATCTATATTATTGAGACACCCCACTAAAACATTCACTTTATACAAACCCAAGTGATAATTACAACTCAAATGTCCTAACAATTACGTATCATTCAAGTTGTTTTTCAAGATATTTAGTAGGAGTGTCCCACAATCTTTTACTCTTAGTGATATTACATCAATAATTTGAAGATAAGAGCGTTTTTATTTGCGACAAAGGTTTAAAATGTTTGTATGACTAAATCTCAGGCAGCTCTTCCGCAAGGGATTGTACCATTTGTCTTTGCCAGGGAATATGGGTTGCATCCAGACATATTGAGTACAGGGTAAGTTTGATTCCAAAGTTACATATTATATTATCATTAATTAACTTAGAATAAAGATTGTGAGACATTTAACTTGTACACTTAACACGCACATCAAGAATGGTAACCAACGAAAACAGAAGAATTGGGTTGGAATTTCAAAAATAAAAAAAAAAAAATCTGCGTAACTTTACATATTATTTCTCAAGTTTCATAATATTACCAATCGAAAGCTGAAGTATGTTCATGGTATACACACGGAGTGTCTCCCTATCACAACTTAGTTAATTACCCTTTCTGGATATGTTTTTGGGGGCTTATAGTTTGATTATCTGATCAACTGCCAGAATCTTTTGATTGGTGTTCTTCAATTTAAGATTTCCTAATTGAATTTTCATTAACTCTTTGCTCTTGATCTACCTCCTTTTGCAGGGTTATCTTCGGTATGTTAGTTTCCTTACCTGTAACGCTCCTCTATTACGTACTCTTAGGTCTATAATTTGAAGAAATATAAAAAACAAAAGGAAGGGGACATCATCAATTATAAAGCATATGGAGGATCCAAAGCATATATACATATGCCCCAAGAAGTGAAGTGTGTGAATTAAGTATATCAAAAAGACAAGATTTTAATGATGTCTTTAATTTTCCAATGCCAAAGAGGCATAGGGTTAATTTTAGAATGTGATGACAAGCTGATATATTAGGTTTTTCGTGCTGTCGTAGGTTATTGTTCTAGTGCATATTAGTGGCAGCCGAAAGGAAAGGGATTATTATTATGACTTATGATTAAGGCAGGAGACTTACTTTCTTGTTTGGGAGTGGGTAATGTCGTTTCATCAACCAAGCATGCTTGACTCAAGAAAAAGAAATTAAACAAAATCATGTCATTTCTACTTTTGTTATTTTAGTGTTCTTCAATGTTTGAAACTATGGCATCATCATATATAACACTACTTTCTTGTTTTCCCATTTCTCCTTTTTGAGGGATTTTATATATGAAACAAAGGACTAGATTGCCTTAAAATTGAAGTTTTCTGAACAAGAGAGAAAAAAGGTTGATTGTCCTGGCTCTTACTTGACTGTACCGGGTGTAAATCTCCAACTAAAAATTTGATTGGTTATTTTTCAGAGTTTCACTAGTAATGTTAATTGAGTATATATAAACATTACTAATAAAGTTCCCAAAAATTAACAATCAAATTTCCAATCGGTCTTGGTGTAGCCAAGAATTCTCCTCTTGCTACTAGTATCTGCAAAAGCAAAGAAACCTTTGGATGGAAAAATTTGTGGCTGCATCGGGTGCAAAATGAGAGTCTTTGCATCGAGTGAAAACTTGAATAAGAATTTTTTGAAATTTCACTGGTAATATTATTTTTGTTTGCACTGAATGTAAAACAAGATTTCTGCATCGAGTTTAAACTTTATTGATAATTTTTTATAATTTCACTAACAATGTTAATTGAGTATGTACATTCGTTATTAGTAAAGTTTCTAAACATTATCAATCAAATTTTTATTGTTTGCAAAAATCTTGTTTTGTATCCTGTGTAGCCAAAATTTTTTCCTCTGAATGGCATAATAGAGCAGAAGTCTGTATTGGTCCAACAGTAGCATCCTTCCCTTCTTATTCTTTCCTATCCTTTCCCTTATAATCAGCCATCCTTCTCATTTCTCTAAAGTCCAAAACATACTGCTAATGATTTGGGAGATGGAGGGGAAGAAAAAAAGGATTAGAAAATTTAAATTATTTTATCGTTTAAAAATTAATTCTAAAATTTACTTATTTTAACCAATCTTTATTTTTAAATTTACTTTAAAATATAAATTTCAGAATTAAAACAATAGTCTATGATTAAAGTTTGTTTTTAGGTAAAATAAAATTTATTTATTTTTTGTTATTTTTAATTTTTATTATATATTATAACATATTTTAGATGGAGCATGAGAATGATTTTGTCTTTTGACTTGAATCCCACTTTAATCATTTCATATCATAATTTCAGGAGCCAAATAAAGGATATAAATATTCCTAATTACTATATTTTACTTTTACTCTATCCCATCACAATCTATGGTTACATGAAAACTGATTGCATTTACTTTGATTGTGGATGAGACACATGTCAAACTATGTAAATGACACCTATCACACTTTTTTCTTATCATTTTTTCTTTCTTACCCTTTATGCTGATTTCGCCCTCCTAGCGGGTTTTTTTTTTATTATTCATAGCACTAAGTTTCGACAAAATGGTTGAAACGTTTCGGTTCGACCGTTTCAGGTTTACTATTAAACTATATTTCGTTTTATATTTTATTTTGATAAGTTTAGATGTGTTTCAACTGAATTATTATAAATTTAATTTTTATATCTTTAAAAATTTTAATAAGAAAACTTTAGATTTCTCACTTTCTGTTTCAATTGAATGATATGGGTGATATATTATTTTTATTTTTTGATATTTAAATGATGATTTTTTTTATTATGGTATATTTTTATAATCATATATATATATGTATATATATAAGGTATGCAACTTAATAGTCGGATAAAATTTCAAACTAAATTTTTATGAAAAAATAATTTATAATTAATTTTAAAGTAAAAAATTTTGTAGTATTAATTTGAATATTTAAATATTGATTATTTTCTTATCATTTATATTTATAATTATATATATTTTTAAAATATATAATTTAATAAATATGTAGTTAAAAATATTATTAAATCCAAAACAATAAATTAAAATTAAAAAAAAAATTATTTAAATAATTAAACTAAAATGATTGACGTGAAATCTACAACGTTGGTATTACTACTTAAAGTTATATTCGTCGGTCCATTTCTCTTTTTGTAAGTTTCACTATGTCCATAGGCCTTCCAAATTCTTGGCCCACTCTATTACCAAATGGGCTGCGGTTTCTTCTCTTGTGGGGCCTATTCCCAAACTCAATAATCTGATCCATAATTTCTGTTAATAAATAACTGCGAAATTTAGAATAAATAAAGATTTTCTGGTCGACGGATCAAGTGAGTTGAGATGGCCGAGTTGATCTAAGGCGCCAGATTAAGGAGAGCATGTTTTATCCAAGACAAGGAGAGCATGTCACATACATGTGAGTGTGTGTTATCCTTCATCGATTAAGAAGGAAAAATAGAATATGTACATATAGACCATGTTTGGATTGTTCTTTGAGTAATATTTAAAACAAAAAGTAAGCTTTGTTTTTTTGCTTTAAAAAGCAACTTGACAATAGTAGTGAGTGAAGGTTAGTTCTGTAAATTTACTATTGATAGTAAAAGCTTACAATAGCCGGTGCCAATTTCAAAACAGGCTTTAAAAATGTTTGGCTTAAATCAAGGAATCAAACTTGGTTATTGGGTTATAATTTCACCTATCAAGTTAGTTTTTTAGATTGAAGTTCAATATGTAATAATTTCAAGACACCTCGTTTAATTGGATTTAATTTCGGATATAAACGGATTTGATGATCAAATAAATTTATCTATTAAAAAAAATGGCTACATAAAGCTGGACTTAAGTATTTGTGACTTATATAAATTTATTTTGCACCTAAAAGACAAGATTTTTTATAAGACACCATGAACGAGACTTATTTCATTCGTCTTTTCCAAAATCTTCTTCTTTTTCTTAATTACCACGCCGAACTTTCATCTTTTTCTTTTAATCTCTTTTGATGTTTTTTTTGTCACTGCGACTCTGTTTTATTATGAGAGTTTCTTTATGTATTGTTATCTTTGATATTAATAAATAAAATTTATTTGTTTGCCTTTAAATATATATATATATATATATATATATATATCTTCTTCAATTTGTGAGGCTTCTCATATGGATTTATGCTTTCCACTTCACTTTCTCTCTTTTAAATATTGGTTTGTTATATTTTTTTCTCTGTTGTACCTTAGAGAAAACGGTGATAAGGGAAGCTGTGTCGAAGAGGAGCTACGTTTGGCTTGTTTTCCTTTTTTTTGGTTTTATGTGGCTGTGATGGGTGAGAGAGAATTGGTAATTGTGATAAGAGATGACTTTTTTAGTGGTAAAACTACTTTCTCTACCTTGATTAATAATGGAGCACTAATTTCTTGAACATTCATTTTGAAGAGAAACATGGAGACTTGTCTACCACAAGTTCTTCAAGTGACTTGCCTATAAATAGCTTGTTTCAATTGTGCTATCATAATAGAGTGAAGGAATCCAAAAGCATCCATGAGAAAGAGAGTAAATTTTTATGTGAGAGTTTTCTTGAGAATTACTACTTAGAAAGGAAAATTTGTTCCTTCTTTGTAAGTAATATTTTCCCAATTTGTGAGAAAGTTATTTCTCGTATTACAATAGAGATTAGACAATTGTTATCTCATTGTAATTAGAGAGAAGATACTGTAATCCATATTTTACAATAGTGAAATCCTCTTACATTTGCCCGTGGTTTTTTTACCTCAATTTGTTCGGGGGTTTTTCCACGTAAAATATTTGTGTCCATTTTATCTTTATTTTTCTTATTTCACTTTAGTTGTGTGTTAGCTTCGACCCGGTAATTTTTCCTAACAGTGGTATCAGAGCAATTGGTTGAGGGGTGTGAAGCAAATCGTTGTGAACGAGATGTCAACTACGACAAAGTTTGATGTTGAGAAGTTTAATGAGAGTAATTTCTCGTTGTGAAAAATGAAGATTAAGGCAATTTTGAGGAAAGACAATTGTTTGGCAGCAATTGGAGAAAGGTCCGCAGAGATCATTGACGACAGCAAGTGGAACGAGATGGACGGCATCGCAATTTCCAATCTGCACTTAGCACTAGCCGATGGAGTGTTATCTAGTGTGGCAGAAAAGAAGATTGCGAAGGAAATTTGGGATACTCTAACAAGATTGTACGAGGCCAAGTCACTACACAATAAGATCTTCTTAAAGAGGAGACTTTACACTCTTCAAATGACGGAATCCACGTCGGTGACCGACCACATCAACATAATGAATACTCTATTTTCGCAACTTACATCGATGGGTTACACAATAGAGACATCTGAACATGAGCTTCTACTACAAAGTCTACCTGACTCGTATGATCAAGTCATCATCAACTTGACGAACAACATCCTCATGGACTATCTAGTCTTCGACGAAATTGCAGCTGCTGTTTTGGAAGAAGAAACCAAGCGCAAAAACAAGAAAGATAGACAGGCAGGTTCACAGCAAGTGGAAGCTTTGAAGATGACGAGAGGAAGATCAACGAAACTTGGCCCCAGTGGGAGTCAGAATCATGGTAGATCGAAATCAAGAAGTAAGAAGAATTTCAAGTGCTATAACTGTGACAAGAAAGGGCATGTTAAGAAGGATTGTTGGTACAAAAAGAAGAATGGAGTCCTTGAGTCATCAAATGCTTAAGGGAATGTGGCAAGTGCCTCAGATGATGGTGAAGTTCTATACAGCGAGGTAACAATGACAGTTGGAGGCAGAAAGCAGTTCACTGACATCTGGTTACTAGACTCAGGAGCAACATAGCACATGACATCTCGGAGAGAATTGTTTCACAAATATGAACTAGTTTCAAGAGGTTCTGTACACATGGGTGATGATCATGCTTTGGAGATTGCTGGTATTGGTACTATCAAGATAAAGATGTTTGATGGTACAGTTCGCACTACTCAGGATGTACGACACGTGAAGGGCCTGAGGAAGAATCTATTGTCTTTGGGGCAAATAGATAGTCTTGGATGTAAGACCCCTATCGAAAATGGGATCATGAAGATTGTCAAAGGTGCACTTGTGGTTATGAAGTCAGAAAAGATCGCAACGAATCTATTCATGCTAAAAGAGGAAACACTGAAGGAAGCTGATGCGTGTGCCGCTTCAATCAACAAGGGAGAAGAGTCAACGATGATGTGGCATCTCAAACTAGGTCACATGTCGGAACGAGGTTTGAAGATTGTCTCTGACAGAAAGCTACTTCCAGGGCTCAAATCGGTAAATCTATCTCTCTGTGAGCATTGTGTTACAAGTAAGCAGCATAGATTGAAGTTTAGCAGATCTGATGCTAGGAGTAAATGCATTCTAGACTTGATTTATTCTGATGTATGGGAGTCACCAAAAATGTCCCTAGGAGAAGCAAAGTACTTTGTGTCTTTCATTGATGATTACTCTAGGAGATGTTGGGTGTATCCAATCAAGAAGAAGTCAGATATATTTTCGGTATTCAAAGACTTCAAAACGCGGGTGGAACTTGAATCTGGGAAAAAGATCAAGTGCTTGAGGACAGATAATGGAAGAGAGTACACAGACGGCGAGTTTTGTGCTCTTTGTAAGCGAGAAGGTGTCAAACGACAGTTCACAATCACATACACGTCTCAACAAAATGGAGTGGCAGAGCGGATGAATAGAACTCTTACAGAAAAGATGAGAGCTATATTGAGGACTGCAGGTCAAACCAACTCTTTTTGGGCAGAAGCAGCCAAAACCGCCTGTTATGTGATAAATCGATCACCATCAACACCAATTGATTTAAAGACGCCGATGGAGATGTGGACTGGTAAGCCAGCAGACTACTCTACTTTACATTCTTTTGGATGTCCTGCGTATGTGATGCACAATGCCCAAGAAAGAACGAAGTTGAATTCAAAATCTAGGAGGTGTATATTCTTGGGGTATGCTGACGGAGTAAAGGGGTATCGCCTATGGGATCCCACTACCCGCAAGGTTGTTGTCAGCAGGGACGTGATCTTTGCAGAAGATCAACTACCACAAAAAGATGGAGATGATAGCACATCGAAAGAGATTTCAGAGACTACAATAATACAAGTGAAAAATAATCCGGTACAAGAAACTCCAGTTTCTACTAAAGCAGCACCAGAGCCCGAGGTACAAGAACCAGTATAGTCCGAGGCTCCAGAAGTTCCCCGGTCAACTCATGAGAGAAGGCTGCCAGTTTGGAATTCGGAGTATGTTACTGAGAGCAATGTTGCATACTATCTTTTAACGGAGGATGGAGAGCCCTCAACTTTCAAAGAAGCTACAAGTAGCTCAAATATGTCTTTGTGGATGGCAGCAATGTAGGAAGAAATTGAAGCTCTACACAAGAACAAGACTTGGGAACTGGTACCATTGCTACATGAAAGAAAAGGCATAGGTAGCAAATGGGTCTATAAGATCAAGCAAGATAGCAATGATCAAGTGGGACGGTTTCGTGCAAGATTGGTGGTAAAGGGATTTGCTCAGAAAGAAGGTATTGATTTCAATGAGATATTTTCCCCGATGGTTCGACTTACAACAATCAGAGTAGTCCTGGCTATGTGTGCTACGTTTGACTTACATCTGGAGCAGTTGGATGTGAAAACTGCATTTCTTCATAGAGAACTTGAAGAAGAAATCTATACGCTCCATCCAGAAGGTTTTGCTGAAACAGGAAAGGAGAACTTGGTTTGCAGGTTGAATAAATCTCTATACGGTCTCAAACAGGTGCCGAGGTGTTGGTACAAGAGATTTGATTCCTTCATTATTAGCCTTGGATACAACAGACTCAGTTCAGACCATTGTACGTACTTCAAAAGGTTTGATAGTGATAATGATTTTATTATCTTGTTGTTGTATATGGATGACATGTTGGTAATATGCCCCAACAGAGATCAAATCCAAGAATTGAAGGCACAGTTGGCTAGGAAGTTTTATATGAAGGGCTTAGAACCAACAAACAAGATTCTAGGGATGTAGATTCACCGAGACAGAAATAACAGGAAGATTTGGCTTTCCCAGAAGAACTACTTCAACAAGATCTTGCGACGCTTCAACATGCAAGATAGTAAGCCAATTTCTACCCCACTTCCTGTTAATTTCAAGTTATCATCAAGTATGTGTCCTAGCAATGAAGAAGAGAGGAGGAAGATGTATCGAGTACCGTATGCATCAGCAGTGGGAAGTTTGATGTTTGCTATGATTTGTACAAGACCAGACATTGCATAAGCAGTGGGAATGGTTAGTCGATTTATGGCGAATTCTGGTGGAAAGCATTGGAATACTGTGAAGATTTTGAGATACATCAGAGGAACCTCATATGCTGCATTATGTTACGGAGGATCAGATTTTACTGTCAAATGCTATGTTGATTCAGATTTTGCAGGGGATCTCAATAAAAGCAAGTCTACTACAGGTTATGTGTTTACACTTGTAGGAGGAGTTGTAAGCTGGGTTTCTAAACTGCAGATGGTTGTGGCTCTATCTACAACAGAAGCAGAATACATGGCGACTAAACAAGCTTGCAAAGAAGTAGTTTGGATAAAAAGGTTATTGGAGGAGCTCGGGCACAAACAGAAGAAGATTGTTCTGTTTTGTGACAGTCAGAGTGCCTTACACATTACAAGGAATCCAGTTTTTCATTCACGGACAAAGCACATAAGGGTTCAGTATCACTTCGTTCGAGAAGTAGTGGAAGAAAGTAGTGTGGATATGCAGAAGATTCACACCGACGAGAACCTAGTAGATCTTATGACCAAGCCGATCAACACTGACAAGTTTAAATGGTGTAGATCCTCATGTGGTCTAGCAGAAACGTAAGCAAGCATGGATTTGGCAAGTAAGCAAGGATGGAAGGATTATGAAAGTGACTTTAAGTGGGAGAATGTGATAAGAGATGACCTTTTTAGTGGTAAAGCCACTTTCTCCACCTTGATTAATAATGGAGCACTAATCTCTTGACCATTCATTTTGGAGAGAAATATGGAGACTTGTCTACCACAAGTTCTTCAAGTGACTTGCCTATAAATGGCTTGTTTCAATTGTGCTATCATAATAGAGTGAAGGAATCCAATAACATCCATGAGAAAGAGACTAAATGTTTATGTGAGAGTTTTCTTAAGAGTTACTACTTAGAGAGGAAAATTTGTTCCTTATTTGTAAATAATATTTTCTCAATTTGTGAGAGAGTTGTTTCTCCTATTACAATAGAGATTAGATAATTGTTATCTCATTGTAATTAGAGAGAAGATGTTGTAATCCATATTTTACAATAGTGAAATCCTCCTACACTTGCCCGTGGTTTTTTTACCCCAATTTGTTCGGGCGTTTTTCTACATAAAATATTTGTGTCCATTTTATCTTTATTTTTCTTATTTCACTTTAGTTGTGTGTTAGCTTCGACCCGATAATTTTTTCTAACAGTAATGTTTGAGGCTTCTTGGGGTTTTGTAGACTAATATTGAACTTTAAAATATACAAACACTCGATTTTGATATCCATCATTCTGTCTGTTAATGAATAACTATACTTATTTTTTTAAATAATTTCACGGGTAAATGATGATTTTATCTTTTATTTCTTTTTATTGTAACAAATAAAGGTGATGGATTGGATGGGTTTTATCCACGGGTGGGGTCTTAGCGCTGCTCTAAAGCTAGCTTAGTGTTCAACAACTTGTAGGCTTGAAATGCTACATAGAAAGGTGGTTATGGTTCTTGTCATCTACATCCAACATTATTCATCAGAAGCTAGCTTTTGAAAACATCTAAAGGAAAAAGAAAAAGAAAATATTAGAGAAATAGTGTTTGGCCAAAAAAGTACAGAACCCCAAATTAGTAGAAAGTTGTTGATTTGGAGAAGCCCTTTTGCTTGCAAGATTGGATGGCTCCATCAAACATATATAATCGAGGCCATATATTTACGAATTTTATGAATTAGGTATTATGTAAAACCATTTAATCTATGAATTTATAAATATTTATGGCATTTTTAATATAATAGTAATAATTTTAATTAGTATAGTTGTGAAAAAAAAAATGATATCAATCATTACTTAGTTGATATCAAATGTGGATTAATGATACAAGACAGTTTTGATTCCTTACCAATTAGCTTGCTGTCAAACAGTTAAATACATTGCAAAATCAGAAATAAGACCGAACTGGAAAAACTAATCATCAATCATCTGCCGCCAGTAATTTTTCACAAGTTTAACCATTCGAGACCTAGATTGCCCACTAAAATAATTGTAACATATTAATGTAGTGGAAAAACAATTTTTATTGGTTTAACTCAAAAATTCTCGTATTTTGGATTCATCTTTGGATCTTTATGTCTTTATACTTTATAATCTCTTCTTAGATTATGTGAGCAATCACAGAATTGAAAAGCTCACGAATTTTCACCACCTAATTAGAGTCATAGTTTTCTCTCTTATTTTAATCATAAACGGATGAGCTGAGTCGTCCATCATGGTGCTCAATCTGACCAACATTTCCTACAATAATAATGACTTAAATGGAAAAATATTGACAAATTACTATAAATACCACCTGGAAAACTAGATAGAGACATCTTACTACGCTTTTATTTTTTGTATCAGATTTTTTTTTACCAAAAAAGGTTTAAAAAAATGTTTGTATGAACTGAGTATTAGACGTATTTTGATGAGTTTATATATCATCCTATTCCTACATATAAATACCACTTAGGCTGAGAATTAAAATTGGAATTCATATTGTTTCTCAGAACAATTACATTGACAAAGATACTAATAATTATATCATTATGTCACATAATCACTATTAAGAAAATAAATTTTCAACTTTCTAAACCCCCACTCTTGCCTTAGCGTAGTGGTAAAGGAACATGGGCAATGGTTCGAATCTCTAAGATCATTGCTAATGATAAAAAAAAAAAAAAAATTTTATTAAAATGCATTACTCATTTCTTCTTCTTTTTAATTCATTTTATTTTTGTTTTTTTCCCAATTTGTTTCGGGTGTTGAACATAAAAGATCAAAAAATAGTTTCACATTTATTGATCTTTAACATTTAGAATCATGCAAATCAATATTTGTTGTCATGGTCGTGCAATGTAATGTACATGTTTTTATACACTCATGAATTACGTATTGACCAATAAAATTTAAAGTATTCATATAATAAATTTAGTTAATGTTGTCCAAATTTTCTAATTTGACTTATTAAAATTTTTAAATAAATAATAGATAATTTTTTAATTACACTTTATGGAAGGATCAATTGACACCTAGCTAGCGTAATAATAATGTATCTTGCACCACCATATAATTTTTTTGTATAATTCTTGTTTGTCATAAGCAATTGTTGTATTTAATATTTTTTCATATTGTTCATGCATGTCAAAATTTACATTAATCTCACTTTAAAGAAAAATAGTACATTAATCAAATTTTTATAAATATTTCAAGAATTGAAAGAGAGCATGTAAATGAAGATGTTGATTCGGGTGTATGACAATTGAATATTGGTGCTTGATCCAAACTTCAATAGAATTTTAGGTGGTTTATTTTTTTAAATGATAAGTGTTGAATACCGAATGAGTATGTGAATAATACTAAACTAATAAGAGGCAATGTCAGGATACTGAATAGTTGTGTTTAGATTGAAATATCTGAATATGTGTATTTCCCCTTTTAACCTTTTTAATTGTTAAGAACATGATTGTTTGTAGCAAATAAGAGTCCGCTGCTGTAGGTACCACTCTTTCTCACCTGAGACCCATGCATCCGACTAATGCCCAAGGCCACTCTCGAATATGGCGAGGGTGCGGATTACAATGAGTAAGCATATGGGAACGACTGAAACCTACCAAGTCTAATACAAACTCTTTATAAGTAGTAAAGAGGCTCCCATAATGGGTGCGTTTTTAATGTATTAGACAATGTGTCATTTGTCATCCAAGCACAAAGCAAGGATGACAGGTAAGGAGCCGTAATTTGACCTTGAAGGGGTCAAATCCCTTGTCATTGGTCTACGTGAGAAATTCCAAAACTTGGGAGATTTTGGTGCAAAAGAGTGAGGATTTAAAGTTCTCTCTCTTACATAGACCGAAATCTAACCCTTTGTATTTCAAGGAAATTAATTGAAATTTTGATTCAAGTATTATTATCATACACTACTAATAAAACCAAGCACACATTTTGTAATTTTTATTCAAACAAAGCAACACCAAATATTAACTTTAAAGTAATACGGTAAAAGTAAGTATATAAAGGAAATAAATTATTTTGATGAAGAAAAAATATTAAAACTATCTGCAAAGTATGGATGAGAAATAAATTAAAGTGCGTGCATTTAAACTAGATGGATTAATTGTGTAAGTTAAATTACACGGATTGAGACTAAATTATTTTAAACTAGATGATTAAACTTGAAGACTAAATTGAATGAATTAAAATAAACTACTTAAAACTACACAGTTAAAAAATAGGAATTAAGCTAAATAGATTTAAACTAAACTACTTTAAAGATGAAATTCAAAATAACTAGTAACTAGTAACTAGTAACTAGTAACATTTTTAATGGGTCAAAGGGGGCTCAAAATTAACATAGACCACGAAGGCACAAAATTCTTCTTAAAGAATTAAAGTTCACATGTAATTAATGACAACTTAAAATAAAACATCTAACTTAAAGAACATAAAAAATCTTAAGGTACTAAACTAAAGAAAAGGACTTTAAAACTACTGTTAACTTAACATTGCATTTAAAGAGTAGACTATATATGACTAGTAGCTAACAAAAGAAAGACATATAACTAGTGAAAGAGAAAATGCTAAAAAACTAGTAAGTATCTTAAGATGAAACTTTTTAAGTAAGCTAAATTAATCTAGTCTATTTTCAAGTTAGTTTAAACACATGAATCATGCTAGCAATTTATTTTGCAAAAAGTATAAATGTAACGACCCATCCCGGGTTGGCCACCCCTGAAACGGTGTCATTACATTTTGAGAATCCAAACATGACACCTTTATGCAACAATAAAATAAATAACACCAATAGAAAAATTTTATATAAATCTTCAACCCTCAACAGGGGAGTTACCTCAATCTGATCTTTAAACATTAACTACAACATAAAATGCATGAATATTTACAAATAAATTTTTTTTTTTCTCATTAGTCTGAGGATGATGACACGCACGTGGCTTACAGAAATGATTTCTTCTGAGCCTCAACTTACCAAATTATTTGTCAAGCATGCTTTCTGAAAATCATTGTACAATGAGGAATGAGCTTCACAAGCTCAGTGAATTAAATTTACTAAAAGTATTCCAAATTCCATAAATAGTCATTTAATATTTAATCTTTTATTTTTCACATAACCTGATGACAACTTTCTACTATCATTACACATGTCATAAGATTCATTCTCTATTAATATCTTCTTCTCAATCATTGGTTCACCTTAAGACCATCAATTATCTCATAATTACCTCGTAATGAGGTTCACATAATAAAATCTATCATTTCGATGGTTCTTATCACCATAACTGTCTCTTTCTATGAAACTCAATCATCTATAATTAAATTCACAACAATATACCACATCTCAGCATTTCGATAATCTTATCATCATAGCTGTCTCTTTTTATGAGACTCAACCATCTATAATTAAATTCACAACAATATACCACATCTCAGCATTTCAAAATCTTATCATCATAGTTGCCTCTTTTTATGAGACTCAACCATCTAATAATTAAATTCACAACAATATACCACATCTCAACATTTCAATAATGCAAAGAATAATTAAACAGATGCAATGCATGAATGATTATGATGAGAATGTTTTCCCACCTGTCGACAGGTTGTTATTATCTTAGACCGGCTCTTTCCCGGTTCTTTACTTTGCAACTTGTCCCGGTTGCCATGGAAATTTTCTCAGCATATACCTGTTGGCACGGTATCCCTTTTATTTCCAGCATATACCGACTGTCATGGTTATTTCATTAGACCGGCTGCCTTCCCGGTTCTTTCATTTTCATTAGACCGGCTGCCTTCTCGATTCTTTTCTTTCTCATTTAATGCATATGTATATGAGCAATAATATGAAATGTGCATATAAACAGCAATATAAAAACAACATATAAATTCAAAACATTTAAATTGGCTATCCTGATTATTCCTAAAAATTTCTCTCATCCTAAATTACATCAAATAATCTATTAAAGCTTGTCAAGATTCATCAAATTTAATCCCAAATCATATCAATTCATCCATCAAAACTTGTCAAGATCCACTAAAATTCATCTCATCATAATTCGTATTAAAACATTAATATATCTTATCAATAATTTAATTTATCGCTTTTATTCTCAAATAAACTTATTATTCCCAAAAATATTATTTCTCACCGAAAAATATTTCTACATGTCCAAATTTCCTATCATACCCATAAATCAATTTTTTCATTTATCACCCAAGCACACATCAATAATTTATTTTAATATTATCACAAGATATTTCTTTTTATTTTATTTAGACTTCTTAAAGTAAATTCAACTCACCACGTAGCACTTAAAGCTACTCGTGGATCATTTCCTTGCCTTTCTCGCTTCTCTAAGAAATTACTCCAATTGTAGATTGTCAACACCTGACATCATATTTATATAAATTTTCTAATTTATTCTTAAATTCGATATAAACAACACACTTTGAAAATTCTCACTTTGAACTCTGGAAAACTTCATAAATGTCATAAGTTCAAAAATAACCATTACTTTATTACCTTTTGCTTTTCTGATAGCTTTTCATGATTCTCTACGAAATTCCGCAAAAAACTTCTTCAAAATTTTGCTCTTTTAGTATTTCTTTGAACTCCCAAGTGTTTTAAGAAAATAGATGAATTACACGAACTAACCAAAATTCCTTCGCGTACTCTGCTTGAACCTATTATAAATATTTATATAGGAGAGTTTGGGCTGAAAACTTCAGCAGCCACCTCTCTTATAGTCTCTACGATTTGGAGATGACATGATAATTGCCAAAACTTAATGATGGCTAAAAAACATTATAATTACATTCTCCCCACTTTCCACACTATGCAACAAAATGAAATGATGACAAAAAAACACAATGATTGCCGTTTGCAATTATTCACTCGTTTGGCAGCAAATGTGTTGCCACTTTTTATTTATTTATTTATTTTTTGCTTTTCTTTGTCTCCTCCAATCCTCATTCAACCTTTTGGGATTTTTAACTCTATGTCATATTTATTAAAATACACATTTATCATTACTTTACAAATACGGGTATTACAATTCTACCCACCTTACAAAAATTTTGTCCTCGAAATTTCTTTACTTTGCTCCAGAAACAATTGTGAATACTACTTCTTCATAATTGTCTCATACTTTCACGTAATCTTTTCAACATCCTTATTCTGCCACAGTACTTGAACTAATGCAATTTCCTTTATTATACAAAACTTTCTCTTTTCTCTAAAATTCTTATTGGTACTTAGATGTACACCTAATCTTTCTGAATTTCTGTAGCTTAGCTTGAAATATTATAATACTCATCATGTAAACACTTTCTTAAAAGTGAAACATGAATTACATTATATAAATGTTTTAATTCTGGAGGCAACTCCAAACTACTCACAACTAGTTCAATTCCCTTAACAGCCTCATAGGGTCCCACTTACCTTAGACTCAACTTTTCTTATTAACAGTTATTCGATATATTCTATGCTGCTTTACGATTCTCTCTAACCAATTTGATCCTTTAAGCTGTTAACTCAATGATTGATGGATTATTTTTTTTTCTCTCTCATTTCTTCCTAACATATAGGAGTTCTACACCTCCTATCATACATTGTCTCAATCGGTGCTATTCCAATATAAATTTGATACTGATTATTATAAGCAACTACAATCAATGGCATGTAAGCATCTCAACTTACTGAGAAATTCATCACATTTGTCTTTAACATATCTTCTAGTATTCAAAAAATCCAATATGAGCATGAAAATTATATTAAACTGCCACTGTGTACCCATGGCTTTCTGAAAGTCTCTCCTAATACCCAGATTAAAATCTAACATCTTTATTTGACACTTCACTCAATAGTACCCCATACAACCTCACAGTCTCAACTACATCCCTCTTCAATCTTGACTATTATAATTTCTGTCTCAATCCTCTGTATTTCTTATTGTTACTTGATTGCATCGAATCTACATCATTATGTACCTTTCTCACCATTACTTTTTTCAATTTTGCATTATTGGGAACCCCATCCATGTACCAACACCAAACTACCTTCATTTCAGATTTTGAACTCAAAATGCTTTCTAGTAAGCACTCAATATTGAATCTTTTCTACCTCTTCATCTTAACCTTGCCTTTCTAAAACATTTTACTATGGACAATTGTACAACCATATTCGCTAACCATAATCCTCTATCACTGATATTCAACTTCATTCTTATCTCTTTTAAATCTATCATCAATTTCACATCAGGATCCCCATAGCAGTTAACCTTCTTGTAGAATTTTCTACTCAATACATCAGCTATCACCTTCACATTTTTAGATGATAATGAATTGTACAATTATAGTTACTAATCAACTCCATCCACCATCTTTGCCTCAAATTCAACTCTCTCTGGGTAGATAAGTATGTCCAACTCTTATAACCCATGAATATCTTACAAGTGGCTCCATACAGATGATGTCTCCAATCTTTTTAAAGTAAACACTATAGCCGCCAATTCTAAGTCATGAGTAGGGTAATTTCTATAATGAATCTTCAATTGCCTAGAAATATGGCTCACAACTTTCCTGTGATACACATATCCCAATCATTGATGTGACGTATCACTATACACTACAAATCTTTCATCACCAAAAGGAAACACCAATATTGGAGCTGTATTTACTTTCTCCTTTAGAAATTGGAAAATTTTTCTCATATTTCCCTTACCATACAAATCTCACCTTTTTCTTGGTCAGTCTATTCAACTGTATTACAATAATAAAAACAATAATTATGAAAGAATGTTCTATAATAACTAGCTAACCCAAGAAGATTCTAATCTCAGTCATATTAGTTGGTCTCTCCCAACTTAACATTGCCTCTACTTTTTATAGATCATATGTTATGCCATTTCCAACATTATATGTTCCAAGAGAGTTATTTCCTTCCGCCAACACTCACACTTAGAGAACTTATATCATACCATTTCTTTCTCCTTAAAGTCTCCCACACAATTTCTAAATGTTTTATCTGCTCTTCCGTAGTCTTAAAATATACCAAGATGTTATCGATGAACACAACCACAAGATTATCAAGAAATGGTTCAAACATTTTATTCATCCAGTCCATGAATGTTTCTGGAATATTATTCAATCCAAATGTCATCACAAGAAACTTATGACCATAACATGTCCTAAAAATAGTCTTAGGCACGTCTCCCTTCTCTATTTTCAATTGGTGATAACTGGATCTCAGGTTTATCTTAGAAAACACTCTCACTCCTTGCAGCTGCTCAAACAATTCATTTATCATGGGCAAAACATATTTGTTATTATTCCAACTATCTGTAGTTTATATATACTCCTATCGTTCCATCTTTCTTTTTCACGAACAATACATGGGCTTCCCCAAATACATTAAGTCTGATAAATTGTTTATCCTAAAATTCTTAAAATGGTACGTTCAACTCTCTCAATTCAGCTGACATCATTCTGCAGGGTGCTATTAAATATATATGATGATCCTGGTATCACATCAATAGAGAATTTAATCTCTCTACTGGGATGCATCCTAGGCAACTCATCAAGAATTACATTAGAATATTCTTTCATCACTAAGATTTCTTCCTATTTCCCTTTTTGGAATTCATTATGTATGCCAAGTACTTCTCACAACCCTTCTTCAACCATCTCCTAGTGGTCAGAGTAAAATAAAATAGTTCGAGAGTGTTTTATGTTCTCTCTGAAGGTTACACTCCTCATGTCCACATCTTGAACACCACCTTTTTTTTTAGAACAATTAATCATATTCAAAGAATATAAATCAACTTCAGATTTTCTATCACTGATACGAATCACACAACCCTTGTAAACATTTATGATTATCACTCCATCTTTAGTGAAAACTTCAACAAAATATTTTTGCATCAAAGGACTAATACATACTTCAATAGACTTTATACAAATATTGGATGCAAAAGAATGGGTTGCATCAAGATCAACCAACATTGACATGTCCATTTTCTCTACACATAAAGCACTTCAAATTTTGAAAATTCTGGAATACATATCTTATCTGAATATAATTATAATAAACTTTTATATCCCAATCATACATCAGATTGCCACTTCCACTTGGTGGCATACTTACTTCCTCTACCATGACTTCCAGTTCTCATAATATCTCATAAATCTAAGGGTCCCACCAATAGTATTCTGAACTACAGAAGTAATAGATCATGTTTTCTTCTGACTCTGTACTTCAGTTCTCTGTGACAAGGAACGCCTCCTTTGGGTGGTCTCCCACACTGCACATTCATACTGCTACTACCTTCATAACTTTCATGTCTAAGCCTCTTTAACCACTCTTTCTCTTTCCCTTAAACTCTATCACATCTCTCTCTATCTGAAATAATATATCCACCAATCTGATATAATTCATATGCCTCATGTAAGATAGTTTCGATCAAACCTTAAAACATAGTTCATCTTTGAACCTCTTACATTTATTCTCCTCTAGGTCTACCATTTTTGGTACAACCATTGACAAAACCATAAATCTGCTATCATACCGAGCCACAGTTAACACATTTACCCCAAATAAATAATATCTCTATCTTGTTGAGCTCTAGAGATATAAGGAAAATATCTATCAAGAAAAACTTCCTTAAACCTATTTCAGGTTAAGAGTCTATCAATAATTGTACTTACCTTTGGAAGAATATCCTTCTATCATTCACAAAATATCTCTTTCTAAGCTTAAAAGGATTCATAGATCCTTTAAACAACAAAGCATTTAGCTTAATTATATCTCCCTACATCTTATACATAAATCCACTTTTCCCCCTTTTTAAGTGTCTACCATTACTGGATTAATAACATCAGGCACTGCTCTAGTCTGCTTATCAAGTCTATGTTATAAGTTATCCACTCAATCATCTGTTACATTCATTTTCTCAAAAGCATGAGTAAGAGCTTATCTTAGCTCATCTCTTTCAACTTCAGATTCTCTCATACCTCAATTATATTACTAATATCAATCATATTATCAACACATTCCCTTCTAGAGACCATAGATTCAGACTCAACCTCGACTTATCAAAAATAATGTGGGTCAATGCCCTCTCAAATCAACAATTCTAACTCTAGCTCTAATGTTTCCATGTGTCATACTCAAACTGTTCATTATAATTTACTTTAATCTTCCACTTTCTTACTTTTTATGCAGTTTACAGAATCATAAAACCTAATGCTCTGATACCAAAATTGTAACAACCCATCCCGGGTTGGTCACCCTCGAAACGGCGTCATCACATTTTGAGAATCCAAACACGACACCTTTATGCAACAATAAAATAAATAACACCAATAGAAAATTTTTATATAAATCCTCAACCCTCAACAGGGGAGTTACCTCAATCTGATCTTTAAACATTAACTACAACATAAAATGCATGAATATTTACAAATAAATTTTTATTTTTATTTTCTCATTAGTCTGAGGATGATGACACGTACGTGGCTTACAGAAATGATTTCTTCTGAACCTTAACTCACCAAATTATTTGTTAAGCCTGCTACCTAAAAATCATTGTACAATGAGGAGTGAGCTTCACAAGCTCAGTGAATTAAATTTACTAAAAGTATTCCAAATTCTATAAATAGTCCTTTAATATTTAATCTTTTATTTTTCACATAACCTGATGACAACTTTTTATTATCATTACACATGTCATAAGATTCATTCTCTATCAATATCTTCTTCTCAATCATTGGTCCACTTTAAGACCATCAATTATCTCATAATTACCTCGTAATGAGGTTCACATCATAAAATCCATCATTTAGATGGTTCTCATCACCATAACTGTCTCTTTCTATGAAACTCAGTCATCTATAATTAAATTCACAACAATATACCACATCTCAGCATTTCGATAATCTTATCATCATAGTTTTCTCTTTTTATGAGACTCAACCATCTATAATTAAATTCACAATAATATACCACATCTCAGCATTTCAATAATCTTATCATCATAGCTGTCTCTTTTTATGAGACTCAACAATATCTCAGCATTTCAATAATCTCATCATCATAGCTTTCTCTTTTTATGAGACTCAACCACATCTCAGCATTTTAAAAATCTTATCATCATAGTTGTCTCTTTTTATGAGACTCAACCATCTAATAATTAAATTCACAACAATATACTACATCTCATCATTTCAATAATGCAAGGAATAATTAAACAGATACAATGCATGAATAATTATGATGGGAACATCTTCCCACCTGTCAACATGTTGTTATTATCTTAGACCAGCCCCTTCCTAGTTCTTTACTTTGCAACTTGTCTCGGTTGCCACAGAAAGTTTCTCAGCATATACCTGCTGGCACGGTGTCCCTTTTATTTCCAGTATATACCGGCTGTCACGGTTATTTCATTTTCATTAGACCGATTGCCTTCCCGGTTCTTTTATTTTCATTAGACCGACTGCCTTCTCGGTTCTTTTCTTTCTCATTTAATGCATATGTATATGAGTAATGATATGAAATGTGCATAAAAACAGCAATATAAAAACAACATATAAATTCAAAACACTTAAATTGGCTATCCTCATTATTTTCAAAAATTCCTCTCATCCCAAATCACATCAAATACTTTAGTAAAGCTTGTCAAGATTCACCAAATTTCATCCAAAATCATATCAATTCATCCATCAAAACTTATCAAGATCCACTAAAATTTATCTCATCATAATTCGTATTAAAATATTAATATATCTTATCAATAATTTAATTTATTACTTTTATTCTCAAATAAACTTATTATTCCCAAAAATATTATTTCTCACCGAAAAATATTTCTACATGTCCAAATTTCCTATCATACCCATAAATCAATTTTTTCATTATCACCCAAGCATACATCAATAATTTATTTTAATATTATCACCAGATATTTCATTTTTTTTATTTAGATTACTTAAAGTAAATTCAACTCACCATGTAGCACTTAAAGCTACCCGTAGATCACTTCCTTGTCTTTCTCGCTTCACTAAGAAATTCCCTCAATTGTAGATCGTCAACACCTGACATCATATTTATATAAATTTTCTAATTTATTCTTCAATTCGATATAAACCACACACTTTGAAAATTCCCACTTTGAATTCTAGAAAACTTCATAAATGTCAGAAGTTCAAAAATAACCATTACCTTATTACCTTTTGCTTTTCTGATAGCTTTTCATGATTCTCTATGAAATTCCGCAGAAAACTCCTTCAAAATTTTACTCTTTCAGCATTTCTTTGAACTCCCAAGTGTTTTAAGAAAATAGATTAATTACATGAACTAACCAAAATTCCTTCGCGTACTCTGCTTGAACCTATTCTACATATTTATGTAGGAGAGTTTAGGCTGAAAACTTCAGCAGCCCCCTCTCTTATAGTCTCTACGATTTGGAGATGACATGATAATTGCCAAAACTTAATGATAGCTAAAAAACATCATAATTACATTCTCCCCACTTTCCACACTATGCAACAAAATGAAATGATGACAAAAAAACACAATGATTACCTTTTGCAATTATTCACTCGGTTGGCAGCAGATGTACTATCACATTTTTTTTAATTATTTTTTAAAAACTTTTTAAAATTTTTTTTTTGCTTTTCTTTGTCTCCTCCAATCCTCATTTAACCTTCTGGGATTTTTAACTATATGCCATATTTATTAAAATACACATTTATTCTTACTTTACAAATACGGGTATTATAATAAACTTAGCCAACCTTCTTTGGCTAAAGAAAATTTCTACATGCATGGATTGCCCTCAGAGATCCTTGTGTTCTTTTGGACTTAGTGAAGTTGGAAGAATGATTTGAATGAAGATTAGAAGATCAAAAAACAAAAGAATGATCGAAATTGATGAAGAACTATCACTAGTTCTTCTTTTGTGTTTCACTCTTTGTTCTTTTCTCACATTTCTTGAACACTTTTTTCTATTTTTTTATTTTATATTTCTTTCTTTGATCTTCCTATTTCTCTCTATTTTCTCACTTCTTTCTCTCTCTAAACTTTCTTTCTTTTATTTTTTTTTTTGCATTACTTTGTTTTAGTGTTGTGTTGGTTTTTTTATGTTAGCAATTCTCTCTTTTTTGCATTACTTTGTTTTAGTGTTGTGCTGGTTTTTTTATGTTAGCAAGGGGGTATTTATAGGAGGAGTAAGGATTGTCTAAGAAATTAAAAAAAAGCAAAATAATAGGTGAAAAGAAAGTGCATGGCTGGTCATATAGGGAAGGGGAAAAGTAGTTTCAACTTTTGAGATGAAAAATGTGTTTCACTTTTGAGGTGTAAAGTTGATGCTAGAAAAGTGAGGTGTGATAAACCAAGTGAAAAAGTGAGAGGGAAAATACTTTTAGGTGGCTGGACATAGGAAGAGGGATGAGTTTCTTGGAGGTGAAAAAAAGTGAAGAAGAAGGTTTGCAAAAAGGTGAACAAGAAATGATGTTTTGGAGTGTTTTCAATAAATCAAAAGCAAAAAAGGTGAGGAAAAACTCTTCTTGCTTTGGACGACCAAAGGGGGTGGAAAAGACACAATTTTCTTTGATTTTTGATATATAATAAAATGGAAAAGCTTAGGGACAAAAAGAGTGCAATTACATAGCAAAAGAAAAGAGAAAAAATTTTCACATTTAAAAAAAAATTATTGTTTTTTAGGTGCTGTTTTTTGGGTATAAAATGTGATTTTTTGGGTAGAAAAATGTGTTATTTAATATTTAGAAAATGGTGGAAGATTAATAAGGTAATTTCCAATTAACTAAGCAAAAATGAGAAGAAGAGAAACTCTTTCTTTTTAGTACACATGGTTGTCCAAAGAGGAAGAAAAAATCAGCTATTTTATAAGTGTATTGTTGTTATTTTTAGGTGAAAAGTCTTATTTTGTGTGGGAAAATGTAGCATTTGGTACAAAAGGAGATGAGGGAACATAGAAGGGAGATGTGAGGTCAAAAAGCAAAGATGGTGAGTGAAAATTCCTCATTATGACTAGCGATATAAGGGGAGAGAGATACAATTTTTTTGTTATAAAAAGTAACTTTTATTTTGACAAAAGTGGACCAATCAAGAAGTGCCAAGTGAAGGGTAAAATTAGAAGTTCACCCTTAAAAATTAGAAGTCTTCTTAGACTTGAAATTTCGGCTAAAATTGTTTGGGCTTAGGAAAGATCAATGGACTTTAGTGAGGTTTGGATTGGGTTAAAATTTAAATAAAGACTTTGGTATTGAATTAGTTGAATCAAATAATGTCAAATTGATTTAAACCCAAAGTGAATTAAATAGAATGAACAAAAGGGTCTTACAATTGCTCATACTCCCCAATTAAATCCAAACTTCCTCATTTACCAAGTTCGAGCACACTATGATCAAATATTCGTCATAAGAACTTGCACGTGGTCTATTCAAAAATTTTGGAAAGAAATTGGGTATCCATAGCTGCTGATGTGAACAAAGTTTTCATGTTTTGTCACAAAAATATTTTAAATTGTTTTTTTAATGGGTTGATTCATAAATAGAATTTCAGTTTCTTTAAATAATCAATTTAAATATTAAAATAGATCAAATTGACAATGAATATATATTATTGATTTAATACTTAAATAGTCAATAAAATTAAATAAAAATTAAAAACAAATTCACTAATACAAAAGTATATTAAAAAGTTCAATAAATTATCAATCAAAATAACTAAAATATAACATAATGAAGTATTTTTGTTCAAAATATCATTAAAATATAATTTTAGATATGATTCGATTGCTCATTAAGTGTCATTAAAAGGTAAAATATAAATTAACGTGATAACATTATATTTAACAGATTCAGATATGATATGTCTTAAATACAAATAAACACCACCTATCTCTCTTACGCATGTGCCAAAAGAAAAAGAATCAATTAGTGTATCATAGACTCGTAGTGATAATTCTCGCATTCACAAGTAGATATTGTTTTTTCCGTAACTTGTTAGTCTTGTTTACGACCATCGTCTTACCTAAACGCAGGGATTTACCCATGCGGTAATTTGGTGGTAAAATGAGTTGGCCAAACGTTTAGCCGTATGCTAGTCTACTGCTTTAGATTATTGACAAACAATAATATCTGTTAGTGCCACGTCCTTATCCCTGTCTTACTCCTTCCCTTTAGATAACAGTTTGAGTGCCACGTCCTTTTCAAAAAAGACGAGTACCTTAAAAATGGAATAAAGATGACCCCAAGGCGCCCCTGGTAATGGAAAATACAGCAGTACATAGAAAGGATGAGAAAAAAAGGCAGGGAAATCCTAGTAGATTTGGTAAGTGAAACAAAATAAATAGCACGTCAACAGAGTCCTTTTTCATATCACCGAAAACATCTAAAATCTGTTACAACAATATATCATCACAGTTAAAGAAGCTATGTCCACTGCTGGTCAGGTCATTCGCTGCAAAGGTAATCTGATACTGCTTTGCCATAACTATTATATTTGATCGATCTGATTACATTTTTTTGGTTGGTATTCATTTCTAGGTTTTTTATGTTTTGGGGTCACTTTTTTTTGTCGGTGTTAATCTTCTTTTCCCTGCAATTTCATTTGATCTTGTATTTTTTTGTTATTATTATTATCTTTGTTTTTTTTTTTTGGATAGAGTTCAATCGTGGATTTTGTGATGGTGTGCTTCATGGTTGATTACCTGTCTGTTCATTTATTTACTTTTGTGAGATGGATTTGCTGGATTCTAAGGATACAGGGTCTTTCTTCCAAATCCATGGCATGCTGTTTGATTTGTTCTACTCTATTTTTTTTTATATAGATCTTTATCTTCAGTGACTTGAGCTTTTGATGGTCTCTCTCGTGACTGTTAATTTTTTAATCATAAAAGTGTTAAAATTTGTGATCATTTCGCGTTAAAAGAAGATTTTTTTTGTATTGTTTAGCTCTGTGTTTTTTTTTTTTTCACTTGCATTAGACCTTTGTTGAATTTGGCTAGCTCCTTCTGTCCTTCGTATAATTCTTGATTTTTTTTTATTAATTTTCTAATCAGTTGCCTCTGGGTTGTAGCTGCTGTGGCATGGGAGGCAGGGAAGCCACTGGTGATAGAAGAAGTGGAGGTGGCACCACCACAGGCAAATGAAGTTCGTTTGAAGATCCTCTTCACGTCTTTATGCCACACTGATGTCTACTTTTGGGAAGCTAAGGTAACAATTTTTTTAAAATTTTTATTTTTATTTTTTTTAATGTTATTGGCTTATAAGATTGCCATATTAGAGTATTGCCAAAGAAGGGACATTGTTATGCTTAATTGTGAAAACTGTCTTATAACTCTGCAGAGAATATAATGTAGCCAAATTGTTTGACCTTGTATATTCCAACTCTTCTTATATAGTTCCTGATTATGCAAATGATTTGAGTTATTTCTGATTATTCAAAAAACGTGGGCAATATGTTGATTTTGTTTTCTTCTTCTAAATCTGAACATTTCTTGCCTCTCAAATCTATGTTGAATTATTGATATAGTGTTCGATCTATATTCTATCATGGGGAACACTCATTGTCTCTTGAGAACTGGTGTTTTTCAGAAAACAAATTTTTTGGGATGGTTTTGCATGAATTAATTCTTTGTTTTGAAGCTTCCCTTGTTTTCATGAAACATATAAATGGACTTAACTCCTAACTTCCCAATTTGCTTGAGTTGAGATTCACATAGCATTGCAACTAAAAGGGGGTTTTCCTATTGCAGGGACAAACACCATTGTTTCCTCGCATTTTTGGTCATGAAGCTGGAGGGTAAGTACATTTGTAAATACTTAAGAGACCCACTTGTAAATTTCAGAGAGTATTGCACAAATGTATACTAATTTGTTTCTTATATTTAACTTAAATTGGACATACAGTTTCTCTTCCTATAATGAGACTGATATATCCTTTTATAAAATTGTACTGGTTTTCTTTTGCAATTGACTAGATTCCTCTAATGCAAGTACTAATTAGTTCTTTGTTTTTCTGGTACAAAGGATTGTAGAGAGTGTTGGTGAGGGAGTAACTGATCTCAAACCAGGAGACCATGTTCTCCCCATCTTCACTGGGGAGTGCGGGGAGTGCCGCCATTGCCATCATGAAGAGAGCAACATGTGTGACCTCCTCAGAATCAATACCGAAAGGGTTGTTATGATCAATGATGGAAAGTCGAGGTTCTCCATTAATGGGAAGCCTATTCACCACTTTCTTGGCACCTCTACATTCAGTGAATACACTGTTGTTCATGTTGGGTGTGTTGCTAAGATCAATCCTGCTGCCCCTCTTGATAAAGTTTGCATTGTTAGTTGCGGATTATCCACAGGTTCGAAGGAAACAGTCCTTCCTTTGAATATATGTTAATAATAACAATAATTAATGATGATATTCGAGTTCTTATTTCTAATAAGTCACTTTGGCTCATGTACTTGAAGGTTTTGGTGCCACCGTAAATGTTGCTAAACCAAAAAAGGGTGACACTGTTGCCATTTTTGGGCTGGGTGCTGTCGGCCTTGCTGTGAGTGATTCATTTCTTCTCCATCTCTTAAGTGGCAAAAGTTCTTGCAGAGTGCTTAATTTCTTCCTTTTATGTGATTATTCTTAGGCTGCTGAAGGGGCAAGGGTTTCTGGGGCCTCGAGGATCATTGGTGTTGATTTGAACCCCGCTAGATTCGAAGGAGGTAAATACAATCAAAGATTTGCTGCATCTGTAATTAAATAAACTTTTCTCCTATTTACGAATTGATCATGTTGGGAATTTTATTCTTGCTGGCAGCCAAGAAGTTTGGCGTTACCGAGTTTGTGAATCCTAAAGATCATGACAAACCTGTTCAACAGGTTGGCTTTAACAAACTCTACTGATGTTATAGTTTGTGCAAGTTTTATGATTGCATTGAAATTTATATTTATGGTTTAAGATCTCCTGCTGAGGAAGTGTGTTGACTAGTATTTATCCTATGGTTACCAAGGCCACCTTGCTTAAAATTTTTTGATTGCTTTGAAAGTTGTGATATGATTCTAGTTTTCAAGACCAGTGAGATTATCTTTATGAATTTTCAATCATCAAAGTCGTGATGCTAGAGAACATTTTTGTGATTATTGGTTCTTTAGACATTAACATATGACTTTCAAAAATCAGGTGATTGCTGATATGACTGATGGAGGAGTGGATCGAAGTGTTGAGTGCACTGGAAGCATCCAGGCAATGATATCAGCATTTGAATGTGTTCATGATGTAATTACTACCTTCCAGAACTCGTTTTCTGTTTACAATTTTAGCGGAAAATGAAAACCAAATATCTATTTAGGCTTCTTCCATAACTAAAATTGATTGCTTCTTCTCAGGGTTGGGGTGTTGCTGTACTTGTTGGTGTGCCAAGCAAAGATGATGCATTCAAAACTCATCCGATTAACCTGCTGAATGAGAGGACTCTCAAGGGTACCTTCTTTGGTAACTTCAAACCCCGCACTGATATTCCTGGGGTTGTGGAAAAATACATGAACAAGGTGAAGCTTAACTTAATCTTCTTTATCATGCACAAGGCAGTCCTTTTTTTTTTTTTTTTAACTTGAATGTTTTTGGTACTTATACATATGGAAACCTTATTACTCATCTTCATACTTCATAATCTCTGCTGTATCTTGATGTTGCAGGAGCTAGAACTGGAGAAATTTATCACTCACTCAGTTCCTTTCTCGGAGATCAACAAAGCATTTGATTTAATGATGCGTGGAGAGGGTCTGAGGTGCATCATCCGCATGGAGGATTAGAGAACTGCTATGAGTCAATCATCTTAGCTTTTCTAGCCCCAGCTTTTCCATATAGCCTTAAGATACTCAGCATCCTAAGCTTGTTCACAGAGAATAAATTAGTTTGTGTTAATGGTTTTGCGGATTTAACCTTATATGGCTTATAAAAAAAGACTTAATATGTATTCTCTTGGGTTGTTCTTCATTTTGCTTGTTTCTCTCTCATATTGGGCTTACATTTTACTTGTAGTCTTGTGTTATGCATTTCGTGAAGCACACAGGTAATTGAACTAATCAATTTAAGAAAGGAGTAAATGAAAAATCAAGTTGTGCCTTAGTGTTAGCATCAAAGTTTGGAGTGGGTTGAAATTGGAAAGATAACAGATGCCATCAATTGAAAGAGAATACCCTTTATTTCCTGTAACATTCCATAGAAAGAAGAGCGATAACAGACGAATTCTTGCTTTAGACTTCACAGTTTTCATGGATTCTCTTGTCTTCTTTATTCTTTATTTAGCTGAGTATTGAGATTATGCACAGATAAGTACGGCAACGCAAGCAAAATCCTTCAAGGGTCAGTCGAGGATTTGGCATCAAATGAATACATTTCCGCCGGACGAAAAGTGAATGCTGCAAAAAACTATCTTAGCGAATGCTTTAATGCGTTTGGATGGATTTCAGGGCTCATATATCTGCCATTGTTGTTGCAGAGGGAAAAATTGGTGGAAAATCTGTGATGTTGCTACTGGAATCATTAGTTTACCCGTTTGATAATTAGAATTTACTTGATTTTCTGTTTCATTAATTCAGTGAATGTCTTGTCATTTTCTTATTCATAATAATAAAAGAGGGAGATATTGTCAATATTAGAACAATTTTTAAAAATTGATAAAACTGTTCTCATATTTAATTGAATTAAAAAAAATTAAACAACTAATCTTGAATTTTTTTAACCTCCACTATAGATTACCATTCTCCATTGCATCTCACATGACAAATACGCCGTAACAATCACACTAACATAATATCAAACTCTCACTGCGTAAAGAATATCACCCAAAAAAATTAACCCATAAGAACACAACCCCACAACACCCATTGATTTCGTCTCCGTACAGTGAATTTTATTCCATTTACATCCAGATCTGATTTAGGAAGAGTAATGAATTCTATGGGAATTGGGAAGAAGAGATTGATAGAGAATATGACTTATGATATGCGTAGTGACAGTGGAATGTTAGTATCAAGTTGTATGAAATATAAATGATAAAATATTAAAAGACTGTTTATAGAGATTGAGTACTTCTAATAAATTTAATTCACTGATCTTGTGAAGCTCATCCCTCATTGTACAAAGATTTCAGGTAGCAGGCAAGACAAATAGTATGGTGGGTTGAGAGTCAGATGAAATTATTTTCTGTAAGCCGTGTATGTGTCAACATGCTCAGACTAATGAAAAAATAAAATAAAAATTTAATTATAAATATTCATGCATTTTACGCTGTATATAATGTTCAAAGATTAGATTGATGTAACTCTCCTGTTGAGGGTTGAGGATTAATGTAAAAATTTCAATTGGTGTTATTTATTTTCATTGTTGCATATATATGTTGTGCTGAGATTTTCAAAATGTGATGATACTGTCTCGAGAATGGTCAACCCAGGATGGATCATTACAAAAATATGATTTTTTTGGGTAGAAAAATGTGTTATTTAGCATTTAGAAAATGGTGAAAGATTAATAAGATAATTTTCAATTAACTAAGCAAAAGGAGAAGAAGATAAACTATTTCTTTTTGGTGCACATGGCAGTTCAAATAGGAAGAAAAAAATCAACTACTTTATAAGTGTATTATTATTGTTTTTTAGATGAAAGAATCTTATTTTGTGTGAGAAAAAGATAGCATTTGGTACAAAAGGAGTGAGGGAACTTGGGAGGGAGAAGTGAGTTTAAAAGGCAAAGAGGAGTGAAAATTCCTTATTATGATTAGCCACATAGGGAGAGAAAGACATCTTTTTTGTTGTAAAAATGTAACTTTTACTTTGAAAAAAGTGAATTAATTCAGGTGGAAAGTAAAAATTAGAAATCTTCTTAGACATGAAATTTGGACTAAAAGTCTTTGGGCTTAATAAAGATTAATAAACTTTAATGAGTTTTGGATTGGATCAAGATCTAAATAAAAACTTTGATATTGTATTAGTTGAATCAAATAAGATCCAATTAATTTCATATCCTCTTTTAAAAAGACAAAAAAGAGAAAATACAACACAGTAATAGAATAAAGATGAACGAAAGGCGCCCCTGGTAATGGAAAATACAACACAGTACACAGAAAGGATAAGAAAAAAAGGCAGGGAAATCCTACTAGAATTGGTGAGTGAAACAAAAATGTATGTTTGTCTTGTGGTGATAATTTTTCTTGGAAATTTCAGTCTGATTCTGACAGTTTTTTTTTTCTTTTCTCTGTTAAGTCTGATTGTTTTTAGAAAGAGTGAGAGAGAGGGACAAATGAAATGACTAATTCTTGACAGTCTTGGCTAGACCAGGAAAAAAGAGACTACTAATAAATATCGCTTTTTAATTAAATAAAAGTTAATTTTATCAAAGCACACAAATTACTTTGATCTTAACAATTTACTTGAGACGATGAGATGAAAATCATGGTATAGCTCTGCTCACCGAAGTGGAAATCCAACCAGACCTTGTACGTGGAACTGTTGTTTTCATATTACCAAAGTGGAACAAAGAGAAATTCGATGCTTGATGACCAAATTAAGAAGATAACTTGATCATCAATGTGTCAAATCCTCTGAAAGAAAATTAGTAACTAAGCAAAATTCTTCAGTCAATTTGTTTTCATTTCAACCTTTCTGAGACCTTAATATAGTAACCATTTCCAAACTCAACAATTGGTGCTGGAACAATTTCTCCTCCCTTGACTTTCCTCTCCACCTAAACTAAATCTAAATTTCAAAGATGATCAATCACCATGCATAGTTATCAGGAACTCAGTATGTCATGGTTTGCAGTACGAGTACGAAAACGTGGTACGTTACTCACCCCGTACGTGATACGTTTGGGATACTCTTAAATGATTTATACTATGCGTAAGTACATGTAAAAAATTAAGTTATTAGATATATTTATAAGTATAATTTAAATAGAACTATGAACATGATAATAGTTTAGAAAATATTAGAGTTTTGACAAAATTGTAAAATCAATAAACATTATATTTGAAAACATAAATTTAAAATAAAGTATAAATATTCTCTTAAATTCTTTCTTATGTCTAGGGATCTTTCTTTCTTCAATTTTTTTAGTTAAAAATCTTAAGAAAAATTTAGATCGTCAATTTAAGAGATCCGGAACGGGAATACACCACGAATCGGAATGTAAGATCCGGATCGTGTTTCCAAAAGAATATAGAGATCCGGGTAACTATGATCCCATATGAACGAAGATATATGCACAAAATTATTTGTATTTAGTGATCAATACATGAAGAAATACTGTCGTTAATACTTTACTGAACTCAACTCCCGGACATAACCTTATTCCTGCACCAAAAGGCGTGAAATTCTTTGCCACGACCGTTGCTACGGGATCCTGTTGCAAATTTCACCTTGAGTCAGTTGAGCCTATTTAATATCGAAAGTAATTCAACATGTCAAAATTTATATTTGTGTGTGTATATATATTATATATGTTCGTCGGATGATGCTACCTTCTATCTGCATGGATTGAAGGCAAGAGGGTCCTTACACGTTTCAGGGTTTAAGTGAGTTACAGCAGGTACAACCATAATTTTCCAACCTTCAGGAATTGTGTATCCTGCAAATGTCTATGAGTGATATCCTATTTGATTGACAAGTCAAATAATGGTAGTAAAGACATCAAGCTGTGCATACCATTTATTTGAATATCTGTATAAAATTTCCCATTCTATGCGATTCATTGATGACCTGCAATACTAATAAATCAAGTAAATTTTTGTCTTGAAACTTAATTACTAATCACCGAGACATAAAAGTTTATTTACTAGCTAGTAACTCTTTCGGCTTACTTGCATGTTGAAATTCAATGATTTCATTTCCTTCCATGTCAGGCTTGTTTTTATGGTTTCTCTTCCCTCTGATATATGACAGAGGATACAAAAGATATTCATCAGTGAAAGTGAAAGGACACAAATTGTTAAAACATTTGAAGCATTCATTTTGAAATCTGTACCGTTAACTCTTGCATGACTAAAGGGTGTTCTGTAAGTAACATGATGCCGAAAGTTAAAGTGGTAGAGTTTGTCTCAAAGGTAGCAAGTATAAGAGCAAACATTATGTGAGAAATTAAATCATTTGTTAAAAAAATTTCCCTGAATTACCTGCAAGCATATGTGATAAGTAGTGCCAGAGATATTTAATGGAAAAGACATAAGCCCTTCAAAGAAGGTGTGAACTCTGTAGTCATGTCTTCTCCTAATTTTTCAGGATCATAACCAAACAACTGCCTTACAGTGAAGTTTATTATCATCTGAAAAAAAAGATGGAGCATGGAGGTTAACGAAACATCTTTATATGTTTTTGGTTCAAGAAAATCTCATGGATCAGGTGTTGACCTGAAGGCAATGTTGCATGGACCATCTTTAACAGTCCCTTTGAGGCCAACAAGCTTAGCAAAGGAGTCCATGTACCATAATTCTAGCTTCCCTTCTTGTTGAAGGATAAATTGATTGAAAACAGGGTCACATGATACTATTACTGATCGACCAACCAAGCTCGTTTTAAACAACGGTCCTTATCTACCGTTAAAAAGATTAAATCTTAATTAAATCAAACAAAGTGGTAATTGATACTTCATATATAATAATATCTTAAATCAATTAATCCAATCAAGTGTGAAATTTAGCTTACTTTGAGTATGATCAAAGAAAAAATATAATAGAAGGGTTAATTTGCTTAATTAATTACCTTCGAATTCGATTTCTGATGAAAGGTGGAATGTCTAAAGACTTGCTGGGGATGAAGAACTGAATAGTCTCTCCAATGAGTGGAAACCCCATGGAACCAGGAGGGAGCCTCCCTTTGTATGTCCAGTAGGTCACGCATGCCATAACCATGGCCACAACATACAAGGCTAGACTCCACATTCTTAATTGATTGTTACTACTGGAATATGAGAAAAGAAAAGATGTCTGAAAAATAGGAATAGCAAAGAAGCAGTGAAGAAGGGCTTTCCTTCACATCAATGCATATAAATAGAATTAAAAGCCGTCTGTTTGCCCCATGTGGCCAGCATGGCTAATGGCTTCGCCGATCCTTGGTTTCTTATGGAAAAAGGATAACAATATGACGTAATTATTTAAATGCTTGTCTCCGCGTGAAAGAAATGGGTATCTCAGTCCTTTTTGCGGAAGAAGATCATTTCTAGTAATTTTGTTAATTTTTTTTCAAGTGCATTATTAGATGAATGTCACATCATTCATAATGTTAATGTGATATTCATTCAGTGGTGCAGTTTAAATTTTTTTTTATCCAAATTACCAGAAATGTTCATTTCTTTGTTGCTTACTTGTATCAACAAAATCTTGCCAGTGAGTGCTGTGGCACAACCCATGCATTTCAACCATGAACTATTAATTACAAACATGATTTTTAAGGTAGTTGCTGAAACAACAGTTATATTCCGTTTAAAATCAAATGAAAATAAATTTTATTTTATTTTTAAATAAATTAAAAAATTATTTAAAAATGAATGTTTATATTTGTTTTTTTATATAAATTTGTAGAATTTATTTCAATTCTTATGTTTAGAATATTGGAAGTAAATGAGATTGAATCTGGTGTTTAAATTCTATTTCTTTTCATTGAAGAATTATAATATTTTTGTTTAATTATATGAGAGAGTTTTGGTTAACATAATATTTTCTCTTTATTTTGTGAAATTCGTTTATAAATTTTGATAGGATTTGAAACAAGTTAATTCAATTCCATAAAGAATTCTATACTTTTTCCTACTTTTTCAATTATAACTAACATAGAAATAAAAATAAATTTTATTATAAATTTATAAAATTCATTAATCCAAACGTAAATTTGAAAAGAAAAAAACTAGGAACAATAACTTATCGAATCCAGAAGAAAATTATGTAACAATCTTTATTAAATGTTTAAACAGAGAAGGTAACAACCTTATTACTCTAATACACCGACATATAATTGTTGGAGTATATTACAGGGGCCTTGTACCAAAGTCTACAAAATCCACAAGGGTACAAAAGGTAAAATTTATTCATTTAAAATTTTATCAGTAATTTTAAATTTTTTTTATTAATTCATAACATCAATATAAGTATAAAACTCAAAATAATATTACTGTAAAAATTTCAAAACTATCAATGAAATTTTGTACGAACTTAACCAAGAATTCCTCTATCTACAACAAGAGAGCACACACTACTTTTTAAGGTTTTTTATTTTATTTTTATTTTTTAAGCCTTTCGACATGCAAACTCTTTTCTTGTTTTCTTCCACAAAATGACCACCTTGTTGGAAACCTAATTGAACCTCACGCCACGCGGCTCCATGTTCTTTGCCCTCTCATCGGCTCTCTCGTGCAGCTTTTTGATCCTAGGCAGTAGCCCACAAACAAATTCCTGTGCACGCCTCCCCTCATCCATCATATATCAGGTGGGCTGGCATCGTGATCTTTTTCCTCATCATATCTGCTATGGCTTGCATCGCTCCAGTGAGGTCAAATTAGAGGAGTTTTTCAATAATCCTGGTTTAGGCGATCTCGTGGTGATTCTCGTTGATGTGATGCTTCCACATATGAGGGCAAGCACTGAATCACCATCTCTTTTACAAATATTTTTGGCTGATTTGGGTCTAAGCCCAATGATTTAGATCAACTGGAAACTTCATTGTTAATCTTATTGATAACATTAATATAAGTGTGCGATCCAAAAATTAATATTACCAATAAAATTATAAGATTATCAATAAAATTTTCTACTGGTTTAAACCCAAGCTAACCAAAAAATCTTCCTCTCCTTAATCAAGTGAGCCGTGTTGTCCGCGTGATATTGCTACGGATCGCATACACATCGATCAAAGGTGTGCAGCAACGCCTGCAAGTCTGCAACACAGTGCGCACACGCACAATATAGCGAAATACTGCAGTACATTGCACTAGACATATTCCTTTGAGTTAATATTCAAAATTCCTTATCTACTTGTAATTTGTTAGAATTCAAATATTAGAAATTCCTTATTTTGTAATTAGTTAGCCTGAACTTTGGGATTTTTTGGGAGCTTGCCTGCCAAGTTCACTCATTTTGTAAATACACAACAAGCTAATTGAAAAATAAACACCTTGTAGAGCTTTCCTAGCATTCTTGAGTTTTCTCTGGTTAGTGTTGTGAGTGAGTGAGAATTAACTTAACTTCTCAAGAAGCCAGTGAGCAAGTTAAGTGCCGCACGGGGTAATTAAGTTAAGAGCTAAACTTTTAATCTATGATAAGTGGTATCAGAGTCAACCCTGGCTTTCATGTGGGGCGGAGAGGTCTCACACATATGTAGACTCCACGCAAAAGGGCGTGAGTCTCTTTAAGGGCGTAAGGAATTGACAAGGGGAGCTGCCACAGTCACGTGGACGTGTGTTATCCCACACCAATTATGTAAATAAAGAGAATTTGACATATATACAGATTGATAACTCCGTTAGTCTTTTTGGTTGAAGCCCGGCCCGTTACAATATGAATGTGTCTCCAAAGGCAATTGAAAATAGAGTGTATGTATGATGCTGTGTGCGTCTTAATCTATACTTGCCTTCGGAGGGAGATGACACTTTTATTGAGAAGAACTAGCCTCAACCACCCCACTAAACCTTGATCGCCAATCAAAGCTCTTACATATATCTTTGTATATTTGGTGTTTGCTGGAGTTCTGTACAATATTTGCATCAATACCAAAATGGGCTAAACTGCTAAAGCATCCAATTCAAAGATGGCAATGCCTAAAAACCCTCTAACTGAGGGAATAAACAATACTGGTACAGCTATAATATCTCCGCAGGCTAAGATCACTTGCAAAGTGATCCCACTACAAGATCACAGAGAACAGGTAATTTGAACAAAAAACATTGCTTCAAACTATGCAAAGCAAGCTGGGGCAACTTAATCTCTAGATTATTTCAGTTAATCAATTAAATATATAACCATTGAAGTAACATTTGATACTAGACAGTGTCCAATTGCAACTTTATTATCATAATCAAGAACAATTAAAGCAAAGTGAACATGAATTTAATCAAGTAAAGTGTTTTTTTCAATGATCTTCATTATTGACGGAGCATAAGATCTTCAAGAAAAGGAGAATAATTGATGTAACTTCGCTATATATAAGATCACGCCCTGTGTTCAAGTTGGTGATTCTCAATACCAGAAGATGTTCCTGTCTCAAGACTGCTAGGTGCAGACTCTTTTCCATGCAAACCTTCACCAAATTTCTCATTTTTCTTGATCTCTTCATCGATATGGACATCATCCTCAATCGATAGTACCACAGCTTGCGGTCCATGAGGACCGGGTACAACGGCCTCCTTAACCTTCAAATGTTCATCAACATCTATAATATCCGTTTCTTGAACTGTCTTTTTCTTTTTCTTCTTGATGAAACAACAAAGAGCAACTGCCAGGAATGCAAGGAAGAAAAGGCCACCAAACGACACAAAAACAATTACTATAACTGTTGTATGATTGTCCAGCGATGGAGAAGGTGGAGGAGGAGGTAGTGGTGGGCGTAGGTGAGGAGGCGGTGGAGTGAATGGATGAGGTGGTGGGTGAATAGGAGGAGGCTTTATTTGGGGTGGAGGAGAGAAATATGGGAAGTTGAAGTTATTAGGAGAAGCCATTTCAAAATATTGATGATGGAAATTTTGATATTAATGATTGATTGATTTGTTGCTGAGGAAAGTGGTAGAATTTGGTGCCTATTTGTAGTGAGAGGTTTGGTTTATTTTTAGCATTAAAATTGCTATCAAGTTTTTAGCGACTTGACTCTCATGCTAAGACTCGAGATGGCCATGGTTTGTTTGCAACTGGAAAACACTTGCTTAAAGTTTCATTGTTTTCCTTGTGAAGCTTAATATTTTATACCCTAAGATATTTCAATTTGACAGACCTTTGATTACTAACTGAATAGCTAGAAAACACATGTAATGTAGACTAAATACTAAATACATAGTTTTGATTGTTGAATCCATTAACTTTTGATTTTTTTAATTCACTAGAAGACAAAACAAATGGCATTTTAAAATAAACAAAATAGTTTATTCATTGTCTAAAACTTTGTATTTAAAATCACTCAAAATTTAAGAGTAAAGCACGATAATCATCCATTTTGTCAATCAATTTGTCCATCCATGGACCACCAATGAGAAGGCGTCATGTCGTCCATAGATTTAGAAATTTTTTTTATTTTTGATCATACTCGAATCTATTCGTTACCACTTGAGTTTCCATAATTATTATTCGAGAATTTATATTTGTCCATATGGATTAACTAGATGGTTAATATTTTATACAACAACATATTTCAATTTGATACACTTTTGATTATAAGATAAAATTAAGAAAATGCTAAATACAAGCCTTTGATGGTTGAATCCATCAACCTTTTGTTTTTTAACTCATTAAAAGACAAAATAAATAATATTAAAAAATAAACATCAATCTCTAAAGACTTTAGTGTCATTCAAAATTAAGAGCAAAACTTGATAATTATCCATTTTGTTGATCAATTTGTCCATCCAAAGACCACTAAAAATATGACATCATGTTGTCCAGAGATTTCGAAGTTTTTCATTTTTTTCCCATCTCGAATCTGTTTGTTAACACTTAAGTTTCGTATAACTACTATTCGAAAATCTATAGTTGTCCAGATGGATAAAATAGATGACTATGCATCACCACTCAAAATAAAATTTAAACATAAATGCTAGTTTCGTTTACTTCATATTTGAATTGGATTTCAGACCAGCTTATGAATTATTAATGTCTCTATTACAAACCTCCTATTATGTTTCTCTACAAGGAATCAATGGAGTAAAAATGCAAAGGTCAACCACCTCTTCCAAATGCCAATGCCATATTTGGAATCAAGAGTAAAGTAATGCTCGGTCTGATGTGATCTACGGATAATGTTCATTGTTGATGGCTTAATTAAAATAGGAAGGAACAAAATGTTGCCATTTTTCATGGAGGTATCATGTTGTACCCTCATGTTCTCCCTGGTTCTGTATCTATTGAATTCTCAGTGATCAAAGGAAGAAATAACTAATTTAGGAATGCAGTTGACAGATTTCCCTTCTTCCCTTTCCCTACTTTTGACTGGAAAACTACATATTTACTAATCTTGTCGGTTTCTAATGCTGACAATAAATTCAACGAAATGAATTATTGATCACCAACCAGGAAACATACGTTTTCTTCCCTTCCCTTTCGCTTTTTCTTCAGTCAACAGCAAGCACGTGTTCAGGTGACAAGCGACTTTCATTACAAGGCAGTTTCATAGCAAAAACAATTTGGTTTTTACAACAATTTCCCAGTGAAAAAAATTAAAATGTATATATAATTATTTTTTTTACGGTCCAATAAATGGACTGCACAAGTGGGTTCTCTCCCTCTATCCCTTAAAACCTCCCAATCCATAGTGAACGCGAGAAACAAATCAAGGGATCTCGTGGAGTTGAATTTGTTGTAATATTTGTCATTGTTGAGAAATATATTGTATTAGAATCACACGCTAATTGATATACAAGGAAGTCCTATATATACAAGCTAATAGGAGAGACAAAGCTATACACAATCAATGTGGGATCCTATATATATACAAGCCAATAGGAGGGGCAAAGCTATACACAACCAATGTGAGACTAAACTAATTAAGCAATAACTAAGCTATACATAATCTAACAGCCTCCTCAAACTCAAGGTGGAGTACGAGAAACCAACTTGAGTTTGGAAACAAGATCACGAAAACGTCTTGGAGGATGTGACTTGGTAAAGATGTCTGCAAGCTGATCATTGCATGTGACAGAATGAAGCTGTAGGGAGCTCTGAAGAAGATGATGACGGACAAAATGACAATCAATCTCAATATGTTTGGTCCGTTCATAAAACACATCATTATGAGCAATCTGAATAGCACTCCTATTGTCACAGTATACAGGAGTGGCAGCAGAAAGTAATGCACCCATATCTTGTAACAATCATCGCAACCAAAGAAGCTCAGAAGTAGTGTCAGCTAAAGCACGATATTCTGCCTCAGTACTAGATCGAGTAGCAAAAGTTTGTTTCTTACTACGCCAAGAGATAAGAGAGGTGCCAAGTAGGAAACAATAACCGGTGGTAGAATGATGATCTGTAGGATCACCTGCCCAATCTGCATCGGTATAAGCACACAACTAAAGAGGAGACCGAGAGGAGAAAAAGGGCCTATGAAATAATTTCCTCTTTAGGTAACGAAGGATGCAAAGAACAACAGCAAAATGAGTAAAGTGAGGAGCAGCCATAAAGTGACTCACTTGATGGACAGCATACGAGATATCAGGTCAAGTAACAGTAAGGTAGACAAGACTGCCAACCAAATGTCGATACAAAGTAAAATCACAAAGAAGTTCACCATCATGAGGTGTAAGACGAGCATTAAGCTCAGTTGGTGTGTCAACAACCTTACTGTCTGTGAGATTGGCTCGAGAAAGCATATCAGAGATATATTTGGCTTGTGTTAAATAATAACCATAAGAAGAAGATAAAATCTCAAGACCAAGAAAATAGCTGAGAGGACCAAGATCTTTCATCTCAAAGTGTTGACTAAGAAACTGTTTAAGTTCTTGAATACCAATGGGATCATCCCCGGTGATAATCATTTCATCAACATATAATAGAAGAAGTATGATGCCCCGGTCTGTGCGGCGAACAAACAAGACTAAATCACAGGAGCTGATGGAATATCCAAAGCTAGACACAGTGTTGTTAAACTTAGCAAACCATGCTCGAGGAGCCTGCTTAGGTCCATATAGAGCTCACCGAAGATGACATACGTTGTTTGCTGGATTAGATAGTCCAGGAGGTGGTTGCTGATAGGTGCTTAAATATTCATATTTAAGTCCCTTAATTTACATTTGTTAAGCTCTTTGTCTATATGTTTTAGTCTATTTTACTTCACTTTTGTGTTTTACACGTTTTTATAGGGTCATGAAGAAAAAGAAGCATTTTGGAAGCTTTTGGAGCTTAAAAGGAAGAAAACTGGAAAACCTGGAGCAGATATTGTCTAAAGTACGATCGAGCGCAACATTGCGATTGAGCGCACCCTACTCGCGATCGAGCGCACATATACGGGCGTGAACAGTAAAGCAGCAAAACTAGTTTTGGAAATAAAGGAGTTTTATGTTTTAGGAAAGTTTAGAGTTCCTGAGCCTACTAGGATTATTCACCCCCTATAAATACACCAATAAAACACACACAATGAACATCATCTAATCCCTTCTTTTATCTTTCAATCTTCTTTTAGTTTTAGTTTAGTTTTAGGTCGACAGGCCGGAGGCCAGAAGGAGACCGTGGAGAGGAATTGACGACTCTTTTCTCAGGTTTCTTCTTTCCTTTATTTTTATTATGTGTACTTAAATTTTAGTACGGGCTTGGTTGAAGCCCTAATTATGTTTATTTAATAATTTAGTATTGGTGCCTTTGCTATATTCATGTTCTGTTGCTTAACTTGATTAATACCTGTTTTTATTTAAATTCCTCATATGTGTGTGTCTGATCAACATATGCATGTGGTATGGATTAGTTAGTTAGATCAATTTGGATGACTGAGTCCTGGGTCTGACAATAGTAACAAAAGATATCCACACTGGATTCTTGGGTTAATCAACATGGGAAACCGGGAGTAGATACCATGCCCTAGGTCTCATGTGGTTGTCGATTTCCATAGTACCTATGCTCTCTTAAGGAACAATTCAGTAGATACCATGCTGAATCCCTTAAGACAGAAAAGAGTTAGAATAGATACCATGCCTAACTCGTTGCTTAGGGAGATCAATAGCTTAAGGAGTAGATACCACGCCCTTAGGTTGACAAACATTAGGTATTCATGACATGAGTAAAGCATTGACATACTGTTTTGTTGTGGTAGCATAATTAGTGGTGGATATCAAGTCCCTACGCCTTTATCTTTATTATATCAAACTCAATAGTTACTTCTCTTGCTTTTACTTCATTATTGCGAAACTAATTCTAAATCGAACTTTACCAATCCCTGTGGAGATGATCTTGTATTCGCACACTATGCTACTGTAGACCTTGTGCACTTGCAAGTAAAACGAGTGCGATTATTTGCATATTTAGTTAGGTAGATAATCGCGCAACAGCTGCATATAAACTTCTTCACTAAGATCACCATTAAGGAATGCATTTTTAACATCCATTTGAAAAAGTGACCAATGGTGAGAGACTGCAACAGCCAGCAAAGCACGCACAGAAGATAGACGAGCAACTGGAGCAAAGGTCTCCTTATAGTCTATACCATAATCCTAAGTAAAACCTTTGGCAACAAGTTGAGCCTTGTACCTGTCAACAGTACCATCTGAACAAGTCTTAATTTTGTAAACCCACTTATTGCCAACCGCAGACTTGTCAACCAAATCCCATGTATTATTCTTCTGTAAAGCATCAAGTTCCTCTTTCATCACAGTCTGCCAAAAAAGGTTAATGGAAGCCTCATGATAGGAGTGAGGCTTATGTAAAGTAGCTAAAGTATGATAGCAATGAAAATCCTGGAGATTGGATGGAAGAGATCTTACTCTGGTGGATCGGCGAAGGTCTGGAAGGGAAGTGTGAACATGATCCTTATATGTAACAGAACCTGGGGGCTCAGGCGAAGCAGTGTCGAGAGTATTAGGTGGAGTAGAAATGAGAGCATTAGGTGAAAGAGACTTGAGCAAGACATCACTAGTGTGAGTAGGAGAAATAAGAGTCTCTACAAGTGTGGTAAAAGGAGGAAAAGATGGTATGCTGAATTTGCCAGTTTCATGAAATAGTATATACTCCCAAAAAACTACATGACGGGAGATGTGAAGATGACGAGACATAGGATCATAACACCGATAGCCTTTTTATTTCATTCCATATCCAAGAAAGCAACACATTCGAGAACGTGCTCGAGTTTGGTGCGCTCATTGGGTTGGAGTAAAACAAAACAAGCAGAACCAAAAACACGAAGATGGTGATATGACGGAATATAGCCAAACAACCACTCATAAGGAGTGCAATTATCAAGGATAGGGGTAGGCAGCCTATTGATCGTGTAGATAGCTGTGAGAGTGGCTTTACCCCAAAAAGGGGTAGGAACAGATGTGGAAATGAGGAGGGCGCGAACAGTATCTAAAATGTGCCTAAGTTTATGTTCAGCTCGACCATTTTGTTGTGAAGTTCCAGAGCATGACAAGTGAGGAACAGTGACATAATTTTTTAGGATGACTTGAAAAGCATGTTGAGTATATTCTAAAGCATTATTAGAATGAAATGCTTTGATAGGTTTTGAAAATTAGGTTTTGACCATTTTGGCAAAAGTACGATAAATATCCAATAATTCATAACGAGATTTCATTAAAAATACCCAAGTGTAACGAGAGAAATCATCAAGAAAAATGATGAAATAGCATGAACCACTCATACTAGCTACATGAGAAGGTCCCCAAACATCATAATGAATTAAATCAAACGAAGCAGTAGCATGGGACTCACTATTATTAAACGACAAAGCTGGCTGTTTTTCAAGTTGACATGAAACACAATCAAAAGAACTTTTAGACACTGACCTTAACAAACCCTTTGAAGCTAACAGTTGTACCCAAGATGCAGATACATAACTAAGACGCGAATGCCAAAGTGCAAGGGATGGTGGTGACAAGGAGGCAGCAGCAGAGACGTTGGAGGCAAGAAGGTGTAAGGATTAGAGTTCGAACATGCGCCCAATTCTACACCCGATCCCAAGGGTCTGACCAGTACAAGGATCCTGTACATTCACACCAGAAAAGTCAAAGACAAGTCTATATCCAAGTTCACACATTTGCCCAACGGAAAGAAGATTATAGGATAATTCTGGCACATGAAAAACTTCAATAATAGAAAGAGAACGACTATTGATGGTGCCTATAGTTTTAACAGTCATAGTGGAGCTATTAGCTGTACAAATGAATGAAGAATGAGGTTAAGGTACAGATGTGGTAAATGAAGTTGGGAAAGGTGTCATATGGTTGCAATAAGTGGAATCAAAAAGCCAAGAGGCAGAATTACCTGGCAGGACTGAGAGTGCAGAGGAAGATGCATTACCATAACGAGCCTGAATGACCTGATTAACTATTGCCTCGAAGTCAGCTACAGATAAGGTGACAGTAGATCCTAATGACCCGCCAGGGGGTGCAACTGAAGATGTAGTTGTAGCTGAAGATGGATATGGAACAACTGTAGAGAGAGTGCTCTCAGGATGAGCAACTGCTGCAGTGGGAGCATTGGATCTTCCCTTTCGCCAACATTTATCAATAGTATGCCCTCGACGTTTACAATAACGACAAAAATTGTTATCACGAGGCTTAGGAGGAGGTCGAGGAGAACCAAACCTATCAAAGTGCTCTAGCTGAAATGATGAAGAACTAGATAATGGAGCAGCCAACATTGAAGGACTATATTGAGAGTGCATGGTCTGTGATCTACTTTCTGCATAAACAAGTTCGAAGATGGCATTGTCTAAAGTATAAAGAGAAGAGTGATGTAAAAGTTACACACGAATAGGCTCAAAATCATCATGTAATGCCATAAGAAAATGGTGAAGACGATGTTGATCTCTTCGTTCAGCATAGATTTTGGCATTTGTAGATCATTCCAAATAGGATCAGAGAGATCATTTTGGTTCTATAGGAATTGCATGCGAGCAAGAAAATCATTAATACTCTGCCCCGGTTCTTGCCTCAGACAAAAGAGATAAAAAAGAAGCTAATATTCTCGAGCACCATCAACAACAGAATAGCGAGAAGCAAGCATATCCCAAGCACCCTTAGCTTCATCAAAGCTACCAAATAGAGCAAAAATAGATGGAATAGTAGTGTTACGGAACCATGTGAGAATTTGATGATGATTACTTTCCAAATCAATGAGATGAGTGAAAAGAGCATCATCAGTTTCAATAGCCCCTTTAACCGGCTTCTTGACAGTACCAACCACATAAGACCAAAGCTTACAACTTTTGTGGAAACTTCGCATAGATTGAGACCAAACAATATAGTTTGTACCATCCAATACAGACTGAACATGATGAAAAAATATCTTTTTTTGCCATCCACAAATGCCAAAAGCACAAACAGACCACAAAAAATTGAATTCGAGAGAGAAAACTAAGAAGAAAGCACCTAGTTAAGTCTGGTCGTCGGTCAACGATGAATAGACTAATGTGGCAGGTGCTGATGTGGTTGGTGCTAATGTGGTGGGTATTGATGTGGCACAGATTCTGACGTTTCGAGTGGTGGTGACACCTGTAAAAAACGATGAGAGAAAGACGAAGAACTACTTGAGTCAGAGCAGTAAACTTGCCGAAAAATGCTAACTTGCACAAAAAAAAAAGAACAAAATTTGGGTTTTAGTGAATTCTAATTTCAGAAGCAAAGCTCTGATACCACATTGAGAAAGATATTGTATTAGAATCACACACTAATTGATATACAAGGGAGTCCTATATACAAGCTAATAGGAGAGACAAAGCTATACATAACCAATGTGGGATCCTATATATACAAGCCAATAGGAGGGGTAAAGCTATACACAATCAATGTGTGACTAAACTAATTAAGTAATAACTAAGCTATACATAATCTAACAGTCATATCTGCAAAAAGTAGTATAGGATAACTAAGTTGTGAGTTGTGACTTCCTATTAAGTGAAGGAATACCCCATTCTTTGACAGCAGATGCCTGAAGAGAATTTCATTCCACATGTCAGGGACTACAGGTAGACACCAGTGGCTACAATCAGGTATATACGGGTTTTCACTCCAAGTACCCAAGTGAGCATCACTCCAGAATGCCCCCATAGGTGTGACATGGAAAACTGTCACAAGAACGACCATATTATTTACAACTTTGATTATGATGTCTTGAATTTGGCTGTGCTCCCTGCCTTGAGTTTTTTATGATGGGTGTCGAGCCACTTTGCAAAACTTATGGTTTCGACCACTGGCACAAACATAAACATCATAACTAATCAAGTTCTGCACCAACTTCTGTCTACATTGGGAATTTGGGATGCTAAATTAACACTGATAAAAATATATACATAACATTCACAAGGTAGATGGGGTCTTAAAGATTAATAATTTCATTTAAAATGAGTGAGAACTTAAAGAAGTGAGGCAAAAGAAAAATTGAAATGCTTTCACTTTAAAACTATATCAACCTCATGAAGCTGCTAATAATTATTGGCAGAATATATGTGACTAGTCCCTAGAAAGAAAAAAAGAATATAGTGTGAGTAAACTATAAAACACACCTCTAACGGGAAGGCGCAAAAGTTCGGAAGAATGCACGTGTCTTATTTGTGTTAATCATATTCTCAACCCAAGTGTCTAATATTATTCTGAAGGCAGAAGTGATTGGCATTCCGAGCTTCAATGATCCACCTACTTGAAAGTAGCAGCCCCTGTCTGGAAAAAAATGTTAAAAAGCGTTCTATGTACTCAAGGCCAAAAGATTATAACTTTTAAATGCATGGAGAGATTTTTGGAGATCCAATGACAAGTTGATAAAGCTTGATAAAAAAAAAAAAAAAAGCAAAACACAACCAAAATTTGGAACACAAAGACATATACACAAAAACTGTAGCATTGAATCTATCCCAAACAAGACATCCTTGACATCATAAAGGCTTCGCGCAAATGCATGGGCTGGTGCACATGCACAGGCTTATATACACAGTTGCAGATGTTAGATTTCATGTCGTGCTCACATTAACAAAAATGAAAATCATAGCTGGCTTTGCTTTCAAATGGTGGCTAAAGCCAAGTATATTTAGTATTCAGGACTAAGAATTCTAGACATTCTTGACCATTCAATGATTATTGAAGAGCTTTTCCTTTGGTTAGTAACCAATGCTAAATATAGGAATTCATAATTCAAAATAAGAATTTGACTTTAGTTTGACTTAAGACTATATTGTAAAAACATTGAGTTCCCTGTAGGCACAACAGACTCACACAAATGAGATTTCAGATTCACAACAATGGAGCTTAAATTCTCTATAAGCTTCATCCAAGAAAATATAAATCGAAAAAAGGTTCACTAGGGGGCATCATGGCTATCATTAAGCAGGGCGTGATAGAGATTACCTTGATCACCAAGGGGGCAGTGGGTGAGATTAGAGAGAGATAAGATTCAATTGCCGCAATAGTAGCTTTGCTCGTACCTTCAGCTATACCAGTAGTATCCCATTTTTTTCTTTTTTTTATCTTTTTGTTCATGCCACTAATCAGGGTAACCATGCAACTAAAAACATTTTTCACGTGTGTGCTTTATATGGCCACAATGAGAGCATTTGAGACTATCAATTGAGGATCAGGCTTTAGAGGCAGATTTCCCAGTATGTTGAGGAGCCGGTCCAGAGAACCTAAGCTTGAGACCTCACGAAACATGCACTGGTCCTGGCGATGGTTCATGGCCACCAGCATTCATCATTACCTAGCGAAGGGCCTCCCTGCAGACATGAGCATAAGCTTGCTCCACAGTGGGAAATGGGTGCAGCTGCAACACGTCACTGCGAATATTGTCCAACTTGTCGTTGAGGCCATCCAAGAAGACATAAACTCTATCTTCTTGAAGGAGATTATTATATTGTTGAATATCATAGGGCACTCTCTCGGATTTGGATTTCGAAAGTCGATCTTACACCAGAGGCCATGCAAGCCAGTGTAGTATTTTTCCAGAGAGCCACCTGCTTGGAAAAGACGTGAGACACAGCGCCAGAGATCATAGACTTGGAAGGTGTCACTACCATCAAAATAGGTGGTGGCAGTAGAGTCCCAAACCAGTTTGGCTGTGGGAAAGTGAATAAAATTGATGAATAATGTCTGATCCATGGAGTTGATCAGCCAACCTTTGACAATTGCGTCGTCAATGCGCTATTTTCAGAAGGACAGGTCGGTCGGATATGGTGTGGTTAGTTCACTATTGATGTAGCCCAACTTGTCTTTGTCAGAGATGTACATCTCAACAATTTGGAACCGTAAGGCTTAGTTGGAACCATCCAACTTGATGCCAATCAGTAGAGTTGCAGGTTCAGAGGCCACAGTTGGAGCCTGAGATTTGGATAGAGCTTTGGTCATTGTGGCGGTTATTGACCCTCACCTATATTTTAATGATGACAAAACACAACCTTAATTATACTAACAGTGCTATCTAAGTGTATTAAGCGATAAAAGCATTCAGCCAAAGATCAAGGTGCAAGAACTCAACCCGAATCAAACCCCAAGTCAAGACAGAAGATCTAGTATAGGTTTAAGGTACTGAAACAAGTTGTAAATCTCACTTGTTCAGGTAAAAAACTTGTCTAATGGCTCCTTTTGGAAAAGCATTTTAATAGAACTTTTCAATCAAATGTTTTTAAGTTAAAAACATTTTAAAACATGAAAAACTGGGTTAATGAGCAACCCAATCGACTGGGTACTTATACCAGAAGACTGGTATATGGGATAGTATGTCCCCAGTTGACTGGGTGCTTCATATTAGTTGACTGGTATATTGGACAGACTGTCCCCAGTACACTGCTAAGACATACCCAGTCAACTGGTACCAGTCTTAGCCTGAAAGGTGAGACTTTTTACTTGACCCAATTTGACTGGTACTAAGATCCAATCGATTGGTACTAATATCCAGTTGACTGGTAATTCAAAAAATATGACCGTTATGACGCCAGACCTGAACATTTGATGTACAAAAATGTACTAAGTCAGTACTAAACGACCATATTGATTCAAGGCTATATAAACCCACTTCAATGAGCATTTAAAGAATGAGGATATGCATTTAATTTAGTTTGATCATTTAAACAAAAAAGCTTTGAAATATTTATTGTTGAGCTATTCTTCAAGCTTTTCTTTGAAAGAGAGATATTATTCAGTTGCATAAGCTTTCACTGTTGACTCTTTACCAGTTACTTTACAGCATTTATTGTAAAGGGATTAACTTCCGAAAGGAAGAGATTAACTTCCGAAAAGAAGAGATTAGCTTCCGAAAGGAAGGGATAAGCTTCCAAGTGGAAGAGATTGTTTATAGGGTTTGTGCAACGCCCGTGAAGTTGCACGACTAAAGGTTTTAGTGGATTGCTTTAAAGAGGTTCCTTGAAGAGAGTGGACGTAAGGTCGGAACGAATCTGATATTGCCAAACCACTATAAATTGAGTTTGCATCTTCTATTCCTTAAATTCTTTTGTGTACAGCATATTACTTGCTTTCATGCTTGTGCATTTGTCTGTTTTTATAAAGTTGTGATTATCTTGTGAAAGTTTTTAAAAACCCAATTCACCCCCCCTCTTGGGTTAAAACCTCAGTCTGCAATTGGTATCAGAGCCTCGTTCTCAATTTTAGGCTTAATATCCTTAAGTTGATCTGATGGCAGCAAATAGCTATTCTGAGGAACACTTATACACTAAGTCTCCATTGTTCAATGGCTCTAACTACAACTATTGGAAAAACATGATGAAAATCTTTGTCGAAGGACAAGATTATAATCTATGGAAAGTTATTGAGGAAGGACCTAGAATTCCTACAAAGGAAATAACTATTGGAGAAATCGATCATACAATGCTTAAACTCAAAACTGAGTTTAATGATAAGGATTGTAGAATGATGTCTCTCAATAGTAGAGCCATAATCATTTTACACTGTGGTTTAGATATATCTAAATACAATAAAATCTCTGCATGTGTTTCGGCTAAGGAGATATGGGATAAATTGCAAGTTATATATGAAGGAACTAGTGAGGTTAAAAAATCAAAAATCTATATGCTAGTATCTGAATATGAATATTTTAGAATGTCTCCTAAAGAAACAATTTCTCAAATGCACTCACGTTTCATAACTATTGTTAATGGTTTGAAGCTTCTTGGTAAGAACATTGAGGAGTTTGAACTAACAAGAAAAATCTTAAGATCTCTGCCACCTTCGTGGAAACCAAAGAAGATGGCCATTCAGGAGGCCAAAGATCTTGACAAACTTGATGTTGAAACACTTCTTGGGTCATTGTTGACATATGAGATAGAAGAAATGAATCCCACTGTCAATGATGATGAGAAGAAGAAAAAGGTGATTGCTCTCAAAGCCACTACGAGCAACAAAGAAGAGGAATCGGATGAAGAGGCGGAGAGCAGTGAAGAAAATGGTGAGATGGCTTTAATCACCAAACAATTTCATATATTCTTGAAGAAAAGCAAGAAACCATACACAAAGGATCCCACATCAAAAAGGGAACCACTTGTGTGCTATGGATGCAAGAAGCCCAGTCACATCAAGGCCGATTGCACAACTACAAGCAAACCATATAAGAGCTTCAAGAAGAAAGCTATGATTACAACCACTTGGAGTGATGACGAAGAAGAAGACTCCTCGGATAAAGAGGTCAGATACGAGGAAATTGGAAACCTATGTCTTATGGCAATCAATGATGAAAATGAGGTATTATCTTCTCCCTCTTCAAAAAATAACATTATTAGTAGTAGTTGAGAGTTGAGAGAAGTCATAAATGAAATGCACGAAGAATTGAAAAAATTCGATTCTAGGAACTCTACTCTTAAGAAAGAGGTGTCATCTCTTTTTAAAGAGATGATAAGTCTAAGAGAAGAGAAAGATAAACTATCTTCATTGCTTTATGATTCTTCTCAAGACTTTATTAAAGATGAAAATGAAAACCTAAGGAAGAAGATATTAGAATTGAATGGCACAATATCTAGACTCATGCTTGGGAAAGAAAACCTTGATGAAGTGTTATCTTGCCAAAGATTAAGTGGAGGAAAATCTAGATTAGGATATTCTCCATTAGGCAAGTAAAAATCAAAAGAGAGCATATTCATGAAAGCTTCATGTGTGAATGAAGCCTCTACTTCAAAGACCATTAGCAAGTCAAAAGCATTCCCCAATGAATGCTAGTAGGCCTAGAAATACTAATCCTAATGCACATACTAGAATGAAACATCCTAGAAATATTCATACTTATATGTATGCTCATTCATGAAATGCTAATGCACATCCTAGGAATGAGTATCATGTGAATCCTAGAAACAACATGTATGATCAAAACTTGCACACTGCACATACATTTTTTAGAAATTACCATCATAGTTATCCTAGAAATAATATGCTTACTCATAATAATGCAAGCATGTATCCAAGAAATCATCATCATACATTTCTTAGAAATGACATACATATTCCTCACATTAGAAATATGTATCCTAGGAACTCATATCCTAAGAATTATAGACATGCACAACTAAGAAATCCTAGAAATTTTAATAACTATTATTCTAGGATTGTGCATCATCAACATGTCTATAGAACACCATATGTTATTAAGAAAGTATGGGTCCCAAAAGGAACCGTATTTTCAAGGACTAACCCCAAAGGACCTAAGAAATTTTGGGTACCTAAAAATGCAATTGTGTATCCTTGTGTGATGTAGATATGTCTCCACACAAAATAAAAAGGTAACTGTTAGTACCTTGATTGTGGATACTCAAAACACATGACCGGTGATAAAAGTATATTCAAAGAGCTAACTCTAAGAGATGGCAGACAAGTCACCATTGGAGACAACACAAAAATAAAGATCATCGGGCATGGAAAAGTTTGTAATGATTTCTCAACCATAGATAATGTATTTCTAGTATAAGGCCTTCAGCCAAATTTACTAAGTATTAGTCTACTTTGTGACAAAGGTAACAAAGTCATATTTGAAACCTCTCATTGTCTAGTTATAGACATCAAGAGTAACAAGATCAAGTTTGTTGGCCATAGACATGAAAATGTCTATATAGTTGATTTAAAATCATTGCATTCTGAAAATAAAAAATGTTTTCCCACATTTAGGGAAAACCCATGGCTATGGCATAGAAAGCTTGGTCATGTGAACATGACTTTGCTTAAAATCATTTCTAGAAAATATTTAGTCATTGGACTTCCCAAAATCAATTTTGAAGAAGACGAAGTATGTGATGCTTGTCAAATGGGAAAACAAACTAGGATTTCTTTTAAATCAAAGAATGTAGTCTCAACTACTAGACCATTGAAACTTTTGCATATGGACTTATTTGGTCCAATAAGTACCATTAGTCTAGGTGGCCATCAATATGTTCTTGTTATTGTTGATGACTATTCAAGATATACCTTTGTTATCTTTATTGCTTACAAGGATAAAGCTTTCAAAGGATTTGAAAACTTTTGTAAAAATGTTCAAAATGAAAAAGGAATTTGTATTTCAAGAATTAGAAGTGATCATGGAGAAAAATTTGAAAACCAAAGTTTTTCAAAATTTTGTGATGAAAATGAAATTGATCACAACTTTTTAGCTCCTAGAACCCCTCAACAAAATGGAGTTGTTGAGAGGAAAAATAGAGTTCTAGAAGAATTTGCAAGAAAAATGCTTTGTGAAAATAACTTGCCAAAATACTTTTGGGCGGAAGCAGTAAACATTTCTTGCTACATCTTGAATAGAATTTTAATTAGGCCTATGCTTGATAAAACTCCTTATGAATTATGGAAAGGTAGAAAGCCTAATATCTCCTATTTTTGTATTTTTGTTTGTAAATGTTTCATCCTAAATAACAATAAAACTAACTTGGGTAAATTTGACTCTAAGACCGATGAAGGGATATTTTTAGGATATTCAACCTCTAGTAAGGCTTATAGAGTCTTCAACAAGAGAACTCTAATGGTAGAAGAATTCGTACATGTAACTCTTGATGAGTCTAACCCAATTACTAGTAGAGAAGTTTCTTTCAATGATGATGCAAATTTCATTCCAAGAACGGAGATACCCACTCCCATTGTTGACCTAAATGAGAGCCCACCTCAAATGAATGAAGAGATGAAAACTCTCAAATTAGACCAACCATCTACAAGCCAATAAGAGGATAGTCTTTCCCAAAGATTGGAGGTATGTAAATTATCATCCGATTGATCAAGTGATTGGAGATCCTTCACAAAGGGCAAGAACTCGTTCCTCTATTAGAAATATTTGTAATTATGTAGCTTATTTGTCTTAAATAGAACCTAAGACATTTATAAAAGCCGAAAGGATAATGATTGGATAATTGCCATGCAAGAAGAAATAAATCAATTTGAAAGAAATAATGCACGAAATCTAGTTCCTAGACCTAAGAATCATATAATAATTGGAACTAAATGGGTATTTAGAAATAAGATGGACTAGAAACAAGACTAGACTAGTTGCTAAGGGATATAATCAAGAAGAAGAAATAGACTGTGATGAGACCTATGATCCTGTAACAAGATTAGAAGCTATTTGAATGTTATTAGCCTTTGCATGCTTTAACAAATTTAAATTATTTCAAATGGATGTAAAAAGTGCATTTTTAAATGGATTTATAGAAGAAGATGTATATATTGAGCAACCTCTTGGATTTGAAAATCCTAGTCTTCCAAATCATGTCTACAAGCTTTCTAAAGCTCTATATAGGTTGAAGCAAGCTCCAAGAGCATGGTATGAAAGATTAAGTAAATTTTTTATTAACAATAACTTTGTAAGAGGAAAAATAGACACAACTCTCTTCACAAAAACTCACAAAAATGACACTCTATTAGTCCAAATATATATTGATGATATTATATTTGGTGCTACTAATGAATCTATATGTCAAAAGTTTGCCAAGTGCATGCAAGGTGAATTTGAAATGAGCATGATGGGAGAGCTTACCTACTTCCTTGGACTTCAAATCAAACAATTGAAATGAGGTATCTTCATCAATCAATCAAAATACACTAAGAACCTACTAAAGAGGTTTGGCATGGAAAGCTTAAAGCCACTTGGTACTCCTATGAGCACATCTACAAAACTTAATCTTGATGAAGGAGGTAAATGTGTAGATACTAAATATTATAGAAGAATGATAGGAGCTTTACTTTATTTGACTGCAAGTAGACCTGATATAATGTTCAGTGTATGCATGTGTGCTAGATTTCAGGCTAATCCAAGAGAATCACATGTAATTGCAGTAAAAAGAATCCTTAGATATCTACAAGGAACTTAAACCCTAGGATTATGGTACTCTAGAGATTCTTTTTTGAGCTTGTAGGATATTCAGATGCTGATTTTGCTGGATGTAAGGTAGATAGAAAAAGCACAAGTGGAACATGCCAATTCTTAGGTGTAATGTTAACTTCTTGGTTTTTCAATAAACAAAACTCCGTTGCACTATCGACCACCGAGGCAGAATATGTAACAGCTGGAAGTTGTTGTGCCCAAGTGTTATGGATAAAACAACAACTAGAAGATTATGGCATGAACCTCAAAGGTATTCCAATACATTGTGATAATACTAGTGCTATCAACCTAACCAAGAACCCTATTCACCACTCTAGAACTAAACACATAGAAATTAGACATCATTTCTTAAGAGACCATGCTAAAAAAGTTGATATAAAACTAGAATTCATACCTTCAGAAGATCAAATAGCTGACATTCTTACAAAACCTCTAAGTGAAGCTAGTTTCTGCAAAATTAGTCTGTCAATGGGATTGTTAGATTATGATAAACTGTATGTCTGATTGCTTTATCATTCATCATTTTGCATACTCGACATCTAGTAAAAGAATATTAAACCTTATTTAATATTTCTCTCACTCAAGATGGCATAGATAAACAAATTTCATGCTAAGACTCAAGAATGAAAATTTTCTTAAGGGTCCAGTCGACTGGTAAGTCTATCCCAGTCGACTGGTAAGTCTCTGCCTAATCTCTTAGTCAACTAGTAAGTCTATACCAGTTGACTAGTAATCAAAGACCTTGTTTGGAGCCATTTTTTGAAAACCAGGTAACCACCCAGTCGACTGGTATGAACTACCCAGTCGACTGGTATCATTCTGTCAGTTTACCCAGTCGACTAGTATTCCTACCTAATCGATTGGTTTACGAAACTTTTCAATTATGCAAAGAACCCAGTCAACTGGTCCCTAACCCCAGTTCACTGTATCTCGATTCTATATATAGATTCTTCATTTTTTCCCCAGATTTTTACACTATTCTTAGAACCCTAAGCTTTCTCTCTCTACAAAATCTCGTCATTTTGATAAAAAAAAAACCTTCAAAACACTTCCTAAACACCTTGATCTACTCATCCAAACCATCCATTTCAACTTTCTACGGTTGAAATCCCATTTTCTTACCAAAAACTCTTTTTAACCCAAAAAGCCATTTTTCAAAAAAGTCCAACCGAATCCTCATAAAAACTATCGTTGAGGGACCACATGCGTCTATTAGGCCATAGTCCACCTCATTGTGAGTTGGACCATCCACCTGAGACTCGAGAGTTAAGGCTATCTATCTAAGATAGATATTGTATTGATTTGGTGCCTTAAAACTAGGCACCACTTCAATATCTACCCCCTGCTGCTCGCCAACATGATAAACGACGAAGCGAGCGACTCTGGATGCCTTCTTTACGGGATACTCATCACGCTTATCCTCTAGCACTTTTGGGTGCCTCTCCCCACCTCCGAGGCTCAGGACATCGACCTCAAAAACATCATCAACGTCTCATTGCTGAAGAAGATGAGATGCATAGTCTGAGACGACTTTATCTACTCCAAGACTGGGAAGCACATTTGGATTGGAGAGGACGAGAGCAGCGATGATAAGGACGAAGGTCCAGATGCTGCTGCTATGGATACGGATGACCGAGCACCTCCTAAAGGTGACTCGAGTGCTAGTCAGGCTGGTTATGGCGATCTTCTTCAAGCTATCATGAGCCTCCAACTGACCATGTAGTCCGGCTTCTAGAGCTTGAGCTCTACAGTCAAGGGCATACATCACGACCTCTACTCTCTCCGGGATGACTTTGAGCTGCACCGTGAGCATACCGAGGGCTCGTTAGGTGAGCTTCGGGATCTTGTCCATGAAAACTTTGACTCTCTCGCTCCTTGAGTCATTTTCAATCTTTCTTTCGTTGTATTTATTTATATAGATTTTCATTGTACTTAGCACGGACATTATTTCATCTTTTACTGTATTTTATCTTTCTGTTTCGGCTCTTTGAAGCCTGTGATGTACATAATTATGATATATGTGCTTATATTTATGCTTAGACTTCATTCATATACCTGTTTTACATTTGTGTAATATGGTTACATGCTTTATATCTCTTTATATTTGGATAAATGCTTTAAACTACTTCTGCATGTATGAAAACTTTCAGCTCTTCCCGGGAAGGCTTCTGAACTCCAAAAATGCCAAATTTTTTTGTATAAGTTTGTTTATGCATGCTCTTCATGTCTATAGTAATTATATAGCTTATGTTTTGGTTTAATACCCCATTTTCTGTTGTTGTCAAAATAGGGGAGAAATATGAGAAAATGAGAAAAATAACTATAAACTCAAACTAGTGCATAGATTTAGGAGGAGCATTGCTCCAAAGATCTTGATATATGATTATATATGTTAAGTTGATTGGTTGGGTTGCATATAAACTGTTCTTTATCCTTTTACAGGTTGGTTTTATTCCAAAAACAGAGGAAACTTTACCCGATTTTTTTCTAAAAAACCAACACTTAGTTTTTTAAAATAGTTTTCTCTTATTAATTTTGTCATCATAAAAAAGGGAGAGATTGTTGACCCTCACCTATATTTCACTGATGACAAAACACAACCTTAATTATACTAACAGTGCTATCTAAGTGTATTAAGCGATAAAAGCATTCAGCCAAGGATCAAGGTGTAAGAACTCAACCCGAATCAAACACCAAGTCAAGACAGAAGATCTAGTATAGGTTTAAGGTATTGAAATAAGTTGTAAATCTCATTTGTTTAGGTAAAAATCTTGTCTAATGGCTCCTTTTGGAAAAGTATTTTAATAGAACTTTTCAATCAAACGTTTTTAAGTTAAAAACATTTTAAAATATGAAAAACTGGGTTGATAGGCAACCCAGTCGATTGGGTACTTATACCAGAAGACTAGTATATAAGACAGTATGTCCCCAGTCGACTGGGTGCTTCATACGAGTAGACTGGTACCAGTCTTAGCCTGAAATGTGAGACTTTTTACCTGACCTAGTCAACTGGTACTAAGATCTAGTCGACTGATAATTCGAAAAATATGGCCATTATGGCGCCAGACCTAAACATTTGATGTACAAAAACGTACTAAATCAGTGCTAGACTGCCATATTGAAGACTATATAAACCGACTTCAATGAGCATTTAAAGAATGAGGATATACATTAAATTTGGTCTTTGATAATTTAAACATAAAAGCTTTGAAATATTTATTGTTGAGCCATTCTTCAAGCTTTACTTTGAAAGAGAGATATTATTAAGTTTTATAAGCTTTCATTGTTGTCTCTCTACCAGTTACTTTACATCATTTATTGTAATGGGATTAACTTCTGAAAGTAAGAGATTAGCTTCCGAGAGGAAGAGATAAGCTTCTAGGTGGAAGGGATTATTTGTAAGGTTTATGCAACACCTGTGAAGTTGCACGACTAAAGGTTTTAGTGGATTGCTTCAAGGAGGTTCCTTGAAGACAGTGGACGTAGGGTCGGACGAATCCGATATTGCCGAACCATTATAAACTGAGTTTGTATCTTTTATTCCTTAAACTCTTTTGTTTATAGCACATTACTTGCTTTCATGCTTGTGCATTTGTCCGTTTTTATAAACTTGTGATTATCTTGTGAATGTTTTTAAAAACCCAATTCACCCGCCTCTTGGGTTGAAACCTCAGTCTACAACGGTAAATAATTCAGAGAGGGTTGTATGGTCTGTGGGATATTCATCCGCTTGGATTGGGGTTTCAGTGGCTGCCATAGGAGAATATGGTGGGTGGATGGAGGCTAGAAGCTATTAATGGATGAGAACATAGAGGCAGATTATGAGTGGCTTTGATACGATGTCAACTTTGCTTCCATTGTATTCACTGTATATCATTTTCAGAGATATTGTATACATATATAGAGAGATTTGATATTCTATTCTTGGCTATACAGATCTTAGGCTAGAATCATGCTTGACAGTTATGAATATTCCTATAATCTCTTTGATTTGATTCTTAATTGACAACTCATGCCAACATTAAATATCAGAACATTTGCATCAATCCACTCTTTGCTAATATCATCCATAATGTCAAGCATAAATGTTAAGTTAACCCACTTTGGTGCATGTCTTGGCACTGGACCAGGCCTCACCAGAAATACCGACCGATAGAAATCATTGCTGACCCAACTTGTGAGTTAGTAACTTCACCTATTAAAAAGGTCTTTTGAGTTAGAACTTAACTTGTGACAAGTGATATCAGAGCTAAACCTGACTTCCATGTAAGATGGAAATATTGCCAAGTAGGCTTCATACGGGTGTAGATCCCACGCGAAGGAGTGTTAACCCGTTAACAAAGAGAGCATGTCAAAGACATGTGGGTGTGTACTATCCAAGACGAGGATAGCATGTCACAGACATGTGGGCATGTGTTATCCCACATCAGTTAAGAAGGGAAAATATAATGGGTATATATAGACCATATTTGGATTGTGCTTTAAGTAGCATTTAAAGCAAAAAAGTAAGCTCTGTTTTTTGCTTTAAAAAACAACTTGACAATAGTAGTGAAGGAAGGTTAGTTCTGTAAATTTGTCATTGATAGTAAAAGCTTACAATAGCATGCGCCAATTCTGAAACAGGTGTTAAAAAAGTTTGGCTTAGATCAAGGTATCAAACTTGGTTATAGGGTTAGTAATTTTACCTATCAAGTTAGTCTTTTGGATTGGAGTTTAATCTGTGATAATTGCAAGACACCCTGTTTGTTTGGATTTAATTTCGGACTTAAACAGATTTGGTGATCAAATAAATTTATCTATTAAAAAAAAATTTTGGCTACATAAATATGGACTTAAGTATTTGTGAATTATATAAATTTATTTTGCACTTAAAAGACAAGATTTTTTATAAGACATTATCAACGAGACTTATTACATTCATCTTCACCAAAATCTTCTTCTTTTTCTTAATTACCACACCGAACTTTAATCTTTTTCCCTTAATCTCTTTCGATGTTTTCTTTGTCACTGCGACTCTGTTTTATTATCAGAGTTTCCTTATGTATTGTTATCTTTGATACTAGTAAATAAAATTTATTTGCTTGCCTTTAAAAAATATATATATACCTTCTTCAATTTGTGAGGCTTTTTATATGGATTTATGCTTTCCACTACACTTTCTCTTCTTTAAATTGTGGATCTTTTAAATATTGGTTTGTTATATTTTTTTCTCTACTGTGCCTTAGAGAAGATGGTGATAAGGGAAGCTGTGTAGAAGAGAAGAGCTACGTTTGACTTGTTTTCCTTTTTTTGGTTTTATGTGGCTGTGATGGGTGAGAGAGAATTGGTAATGTTTGAGGCTTTTTGGGGCTTTGTAGACTAATATTAAACTTTAAATTATCCAAACACTCGATTTTGACATCCATCATCCTGTCAATCACAGCCTTGGCAATGATTCCTAAAGCCAAACAAGCTGCTAAAGTGGAGGAATACAGACCTATAGCCTACTGCAATGTGGTGTATAAGGTTATATCAAAGATCATAGCAGCCATGCTTGCTTCCATCCTGGTCAGTATCATTAACCTTGCTCAGGCTGCATTTATTAAAAATAGAAGTATGGTAGAAAATATTTACATTGTTCAGGAGCTACTAAGAAAATATGCCAGGAAGAGAATCTCCCCCAGGTGCATGATGAAGATTGACATTAGGAAAGCTTATGACTCAGTCAGTTGGGAGTTTTTAAGAGGCATGCTCATGGGTTTAGGTTTTCCTGTGAAATTCACTAAGTGGGTAATGGAGTGTGTGTGTACAGCATCATATTCCATTATAATTAAGGGTAGCCTTCATGGTTTCTTTGAGGGCAAGAGGGGGCTGAGACAAGGGGATCCTCTATCTCCATTTTTATTTGTCATATGCCTGGAATACTTATCAAGACTGTTGGTGAGGCTGAATGGTAATCCAGCTTATAAGTTCCACCCTAAATGTGAGCAGCTAAAAATTACTCACTTAGCTTTTGCAGATGATTTGATTCTATTTGCGAGGGGTGATTTCAATTCAGTCAGTCTTATGATGGAGAGTGTTAGGGAATTTAGTGACTACTCAGGGTTGCAAGCTAGCCTTTCTAAATCTAGCTTCATTTCTGCTGGGATTCACAGGGATATTCTTAATGAAATCAAGGGAGTCACTGGTCTTGCAGATGGCAGAATTCCATTCAAATATCAGGGGGTCCCCTTAGCTTCCTCCAGACTTAATACTACTCACTACCTCCCTCTTATAGAGAAAATTTCAGCATACATCAATGTGTGGGCTGGAACGAACCTGTCATATGCTGGTAGAACCGAATTAATCAAGTCTGTGATCCAAGGTGTGGAATGTTTTTGGCTCTCCATCTTTCCTATTCCAGTCAACATTAAGGGCAGAATTGTAAGGCTATGTAGAGCCTTTCTATGGAAAGGGAAGACTATAGCATAAAAAAAAAGCTTTAGTTGCTTGGAAAGATGTTTGCATGCCTAAAGAAGAAGGGGGTCTGGGGATTATTGATCTAAAAAGCTGGAATGCAGCTCTGCTTGCCAAAGCTTTATGGAACATTCAACAGAAAAAAAATTCTCTCTGGGTTAAGTGGGTGAATCATTTTTACATGAAAGGTTCCTCCATATGGGTTTTAGGTCCTAAACATGAGGACTCAGTCCTTTGGAAAAGGATTATTGAAATTAAAAATGGCCTGGTCTTGGCAAAGGGTTCAGTTCTCTTGGCATCAACCAGGTTGAGGCAGTGGGAGGACCAGGAGAAGTTCAGTGTGAAGAAGGCTTATGACTTCCTTAGGCCTAAGGGTGAAAAAGCCAGATAAGCATCTGTAGCATGGAGTAATTGTTGCACTCCTAAACATTCATTCATCCTCTGGCTAGCTATAAAAAAGAAGATGCTTACGAAAGACAGACTGGTATTTATGGATATGGATTGTATCTGCCCTCTGTGCAAAGAGTATAATGAGTCGGCTGATCACATCTTCTCATGCCAATTCAGTTGTGCAATGTGGAATGACATTAAAAGCTGGCTTGGTTGCAGAAGAGGTATGAGTACTATTAAGAGTGCAACTAAGTGGATCCACAAGGAAGCTAGAGGGAAGGGTCCTTCTGCCATGGCAAAGAGAGTGGCCCTTGCAAGTACTGTTCACCTTCTCTGGGTAGCTAGAAATTCTAGGCAATTTGAAAACATTGTATCCAAGCCTAGCAGCATAGTCACGAAGATCAAACCACGTGTATAGAGTAGTTTTTGCTAGTTTTCCTGAATTTAGAATTAATTTTTGAGTGGCATCATGTTCATATTTCCTGGGTATGCCCAGTATATTTTTGTATAAAATTTTGTTTTATCAATATAGTTACATTTACCGATAAAAAAAAAGAATAACTATACTTATTTTTGCAATAGTTTCACGGGTAAATGATGATTTTATTTTTATTTTTTTTTATTGTAACAAATAAAGGTGGTGAATTGGATGGGTTTTATCCACGGGTGGAGTCTTAGCGCTGCTCTAAAGCTAGCTTACTGTTCAACAACTTGTAGTCTTGAAATGCTACGTAAAAAGGTGGTTATGGTTCTTGTCATCAACATCCAACATTACGCACCAGCAGCTAGCTATTGAAAACATCTAAAGGAAAAAGAAAAAGAAAATATTAGAGAAATAGTGTTTGGCCAAAAAAGTACAGAACCCCAAATTAGTAGAAAGACGTTGATTTGGAGATGACCCTTTTGCTTGCAAGATTGGATGGCTCCATCAAACATATAATCGAGGCCATATATTTACGAATTTTATGAATTAGGTATTATGTAAAACCATTTAATCTATGAATTTATATATATTTATGGTATTTTAATATAATGATAATAATTTTAATTAGTATAGTTCTTAAAAAAAATGCTATCAATCATTAATTAGTTGATATCAAACGTTGATGAATGATACAAGACAGTTTTGATTCCTAACCAATTAGTTTACTGTCAAACTAATACAATGCAAAATCAGAAATAAGACCGAATTGGAAAAACTAATCATCTGCTGCAAGTAATTTTTCACAAGTTTAACCATACGAGGCCTAGATTGCCCACTAAAATAATTGTAACATATTAATGTAGTGGAAAAACGATTTTTACTGGTTTAACTAAAAAATTCTCATATTTTGAACTTATTTTCAGGTCTTTATGTCTTTATACTTCATAATCTCTCATTAGGTCATGTGGGCAATCATAGAATTGAAAAGCTCACGAATTTTCGCCACCCAACTAGAGCCATAGTTTTATGTTAGAGAGAATCTTTTATCTCTCTCTAGAATATTTTTCAACAGCATTTTCTTATATATATATATATATATATATATATATATATATATATATATATATATATATATATATATATATATATATATACACACACTACTGTCGGACGGTTATATTGTTTATAGATATGTCATTTGATCATGTCTCTTGGTTTAATTATAAACGGGCAGGCCGGATCGTCCATCATGAGTTCCCAAACTGACCTAGATTTCCTACAATAGTAATGAATTAAATGAAAAAAAAATATTGACAAATTACTATAAATACCACCTGGAAAACTAGATAGGGACATCTTACCATGCTTTTATCTTTTGTATCAGATTTTTTTACCAAAAAAAGGTTTTAAAAAATGTTTGTATGAACTGATTATTAGATGTATTTTGATGAGTTTATATATCATGCTATTCCTATATATGAATACCACTTAGGCTGAGAATTAAAATTGGAATTCATATTGTTTCTCAGAACAATTACATTGGCAAAGATTATAATAATTATATCATTCTGTCACATAGTCACTATTAAGAAACTAAATTTTCAACTTTCTAAGCCCCCACTCTTGCCTTGGCGTAGTGATGAAGGAACATGGGCAATGGTTCGAATCTCTGAGATCATCGCTAATGATAAATTTTTTTTAAAAATTATTAAAATGCATTACTCATTCCTTCTTCTTTTTAATTCATTTTATTTTTGTTTTTTTTTCCAATTTTTTTCGGGTGTTGAACATAAAAGATCAAAAATAGTTTCACATTGATTGATCTTTAACATTTAGAATCATGCAAATCAATGAATTACTAGTTGTCATGGTCGTGCAATATACTGTACAGGTTTTATACACTCATGAGTAACGTACTGACCAATAAAATTTAAAGTATTCATATAACAAATTTAGTTAATGTTGTCCAAATTTTGTAATTTGACTTATTAAATTTTTTAAATAAATAATAGATAATTTTTTAATTACATTTTATGGAAGGATCAATTGACATCTAGCTAGCATAATAATAAGGTATCTTGCACCACCATATAATTTTTTGTATAATTCTTGTTTGTCATAAGCAATTGTTGTATTTAATCTTCTTTTCATTTTGATTATGGATGTCAAACTTTACATTAATCTCACTTTAAAGAAAAAGAGTACATTAATCAAATTTTTATAATATTTCAAGAATGGAAGGAGAGCATGTAAATGAAGTTGTTGATTCGGGTGTAGGACTCTTGAATATTGGCTCTTGATCCAAACTTCAATATAATTTTGGGTGATTTATTTTTTTATTTTTTAAATGATAAGTATTAAATACTGAATGAACATGTGAATAGTACTGAACCAATAAAAGGCAATGTCTGGATGCTGAATAGTTGTGTTTAGATTGTTTGGTAACTGAATTTATTAAAATATCTGAATATGTGTATTTTCCCTTTTTAACAATTTTAATTGTTAAGAATATGATTGTTTGTTTCAAATAAAAGTCCGCTGCTGTCGATACCGCTCTTTTCCGCTGAGACCCATACACCTGGCTCATTACCTAAGGCCACTCACCTTAAAGAATGTGGATATTAAGAGGGTGATGATTACGATGAGTAAGGGCTGTCCAAAAGATTAAAAAAAACAAAATAATTGGTGAAAAAAAGGTGCATGGCTGGTCATATAAGGGAGGGAAAAAGTAGTTTCAACTTTTGAGATGAAAAATGTGTTTCAATTTTGAGGTGTAAAGGTGGGGCTAGAAAAGTGAGGTGTGGTGTAACAACCCATCCCGGGTTGGCTACCCCCGAGACAGTGTCGTCACGTTTTAAAATCCCAACACGACATATATATGCAACAATATAAAAACATACATCGATTGAAAATATATACATACATAAATCTTCAACCCTCAACATGAGAGTTATATTATTAAAATCCCAATTTGAACAATATATACAACATATTATGCATTAATATTTACACAAAAAAAAAAATTTCCATTGGTTTGAGGATGTGGACCACGAGACTTACAAATAATAACTCAGTCTGAATCTCAGCTCACAAATCTATTTGTCATGCCCGCTACCTGAAATTATTTTACAATGAAGAGTGAGTTTCACAAGCTCAGTGAATTAAATTTACTAGAAGTACTCGATTTATATACTTCTAGTTATATTCATCCATTATTAAATCAGTATAATTAACCATCCATCTCCTCTCACATGCTAATTCAATTTTTTTATCAATTTCTCTTAATAAATAAATTATCAAGCTATCATCTTTCAATACATATATATTTTTATCAATTTAATATTTCCAATTCAATATCATCATAAAGTTCACATCCTATAAACAATCAATAATATAATTCTTGATTATGCCGTTCTTTTTATTTATCTATCATCAAAATTGTCTCATTATGAGACTCATCTATCTATCAATCATTCAATACTCAAAACTGATTTTTTAGCATTTCAGACAATAATAATAAATATTTAAAACAAATATAGTGCATGAATTTAATTTTTCTTTCTTTCTTTCTCATCATATCTTTTCATATTATCATCTGAGAACGTTTTCCCACATGTCGACATGTTTCAGCCAGACTAGCTACCTTCTTGGTCTTCTCAGCCAGACTGGATGCCTTCTTGGTCTTCTCTTTTATGCATATGAGAAATAATATGCAAACAAGTATACATCAAAGCATTCAATTTAACTATCTAGTTCTTTCTAAAATTATTATTCTTATCATATTTATTAAATTATCTCATTATATCTCCTATCAATTTTTCTTTTCAATCATATTTTTAGGAATTTTACATAACTTCTCAGCAGATTTTTTTTAATTAATCCATCCTTTTAAAAATATAAATTCGTATATAATTAATATTCAATATACTATTTAATCATTAATCAATAAATTATCATACTTATCGAAAAATGCATCATAATTTAACCATTTATTCAAATATAATAAATTTATATTTTTATTGGTCTCAATTACTAAAAGTAAATCTAACTCACCACGTAGCACTTAAAATTACCCGTGGATCACCTCATTGGTTTTTTTGCTCCTTTCAGCAATTTCTTGAGATTGCTGATCACTTACACCTAATCATAAACTTTCATGAGTCTTACTGTTTCATAACTTAATTCAAATAATATAATTATTTAGTTATGAGTCTTATTGAAAATTTACCTCAAATATGATGAAATCTTACTATTGAAGTTGAATAACTGAAATATCTAAATTATTGAAGAAATTTATGTATGCACCTTTGCTAGGGAGAAATAGAATTAAAGAATAGAAGAAAAAAAAAACAAGTGGTGATATGAAGCCTATAATGGCTTCGAAAAATTTAAAGCATGTTGTTTTTTTAATAAATTTATAATCAAACTTTTTAGAAGTTCATATAGGCCTGAACCATCTTGTTGCTTCATTTTTTTTAATGTTATTTTAATCAATTTATAATCAAAATTTTCAGAAGTTCACATTGGCATGAACTTATCCTTGCCGCTTTCAATTTTTTTTAAATCAATAGTAAATCTTTTATGTATATATATTATTTTAATTCTATGTAGTATCTATCAAATTACTTTTTTATTTTTATTTTCAGAACACGGATTTTACAAGTGGTAAACCAAGTGAAAAGTGAGAAAGAAAAGACTTTTAGGTGACTGGACATGGGGAAAAAGGGAGGGCTTTCTTGGAGGTGAAAAAAAAGTGAAGAAGAAGGTTTGCAAAATGGTAAACACGAAATGATATTTTAGAGTGTTTTCAATAAAGTAAAAGGATATTTTGGAGTGTTTTCAATAAAGTAAAAGCAAAAAATGTGACGAGAAACTCTCTTTGCTTTGGATGACCAAAGGAAGTGGAAAAGACACAATTTTATTTGGTTTTTGATATATAATAAAGTGGAAAATCTTAAGACAATAAAGAGTAAAATTACAAAAGCAAAAGAAAAGAGAAAAAAATTTCACATTCTTTAAAAAAAAATGTTTTTAGGTGCAGTTTTTGGGTATAAAATGTAATTTTTTAGGTAGAAAAATGTATTATTTAACATTTAGAAAATGGTGGAAGATTAATAAGATAATTTTCGATTAACTAAACAAAATGAGAATAAGAGAAACTATTTGTTTTTTTTGGTACATATGACTGTCCAAAGAGAGAAAAAATCAGCTACTTTATTAGTGCATTGTTATTGTTTTTTAGGTGAAAAAAGTCTTATTTTGTGTGGGAAAAGGTAGCATCTGATACAAAAAGAGGTGAGGAACATAAGAGGGAAAAATGAGTACAAAAAGCAAAAAGGAGTGAAAATTTCTCGTTATGACCAGCCACATAGGGAGAGAGAGACATCTTTCTGGTTGTAAAAATGTAACTTTTACTTTGAGCAAAAGACTAATCAATGAGTGTTAAGTTGAAAGTAAAATTAAAAGTTCACGCTTAAAAATTAAAAATCTTCTTAAGTTTGAAATTTGGACTAAAAGTGACGTAAAACACTAGTGAAAGAAAGAACTAGGAAGAAGAACTGTGCCTTCAACCCTTAATACAATAGTTCTCACGAAGATAAAAGAAACTCTAATTTTATTCAGAAAAATAATAATCCTGATAACTCTGACTAAATCATGTTATTATACTTCTTTTAGGCACGTTTTTTGTGTTGATCTTAAGCATTAGAATTGTGTTGCATGTGTTTTTAGCAATTTGAGTCTAGTCTATCTTATTCTACTAATAAGTTGTTTTAGTTGAATGATCAATGCTAAGTCATGGAAATCTGTTGTGCAGACACTTGCTGGAGCACTGGAGAGCACTGGAAGGCCAAAATGTACAAAGGAGACAGAAATTCAAGGCTGCAGCGTTGGGATGTTGGCGCTGTAGCGCTGGTAGCTGACAAAAAGAGAGGATTTGGGCAGAAAGTTGGCGCTGCAGCGCTGGGATGTTGAAGCTGTAGCGCCAGACTAGGGTTAGAAATACGTCTTGAAGCTGCAGCGTCGGGATGTTGGCGCTGCAGTGCCAGCCCGCGGATTTTGAAAGTTATAAATTGAAACCCTAGCTGAACAAGAAGAGAAGTGCGGCCGTAGAAGAAGAAAACAAAATTTGGAGGAGAGGAGACGCAAAAGGAGAGTTGGAGACACTCCAGGAGACTACGCATCAAGCTTTTAAATCATTCTTCTCCGGTTTTGTATTATTCTTATCTAGCTATGTTGATGTTTTATAATATGAACATGGTTTGTTTGAATATTATCATGGAGTAGATATTTTTGTGTTAAGGATAGATGGATCCTAAACCTATGTCATGAGTGCTATTTGGACAATTTGGAATTTACTTTGTTTTTCAAAGAGTGTGTTTTATTGTTCTTAATGTTGTTTATTATTTTGATTACTTCTTAAGGCATGGTGATGTGTCGAATAGAGAAGCTATGCTTTTATGAATGGTTGAATTAATAAATATGATGTTGGATTGTTATCTATGCAAAACCAAGGTAAAACATGCCATGAATGAAATAGGAGTACCCGAATAGGGATTCTAGGAAGTTCATGTGGTCCGTTTAAACCGTAACCGAATAAGGAGATTTAACTGAAAGGAATTCCATTGAACTTAGTGCTTCTTAAGTTGAATTAATCTAGAATAGACCCGAAATATGGATATTTGAAGTTGATGATTCTTGAGATTGTGGTTAGACCTGAATAAGGACAACCAATTTATTGGGGACTCTACCATATTGAAAAACATAGTAAATGAAATTTGTCCATTCAAAACTCTTGTCAATAATTGTTTAGGTGAAGTCAAGTCCTTAGCACGTTAGTTTATAAGAGTCTTCATTCCAAAGTTTGCAAATCTTTCGTTATTTACTATTGCATTCTGTTTTTCCCTTTTGTTAAATGCTAGTAAACTTTTCTCCTACAATTATTCGTTTGCTCAAATAACAGCAAGAGTTGAGTCATAATTTCTGTAGTATTTGCTCAGTCTTCATTGGGAACGATATTTACTCATCATTTTATTACTTGAACGATTAGTGCACTTGCTAGTGTCAATTTCATCGCATCAAATCGCTAATATTACAGGGCCTCCTTATTTATAAGGTTAAAGTAAAAAGAAAGGAACATCGAAATTAGGCAAGTACAAAATAGGAAATTTTCCAAAAACTGAAAATTGCTAAATTGGAGGCATAAACGTCGTTTTTTGGCTAAAATCCCCCACGCTGATCAATTTTGCTTGGTGGCCCATTTCTAATCAGACTAGGGCCTCTGAGGCTCGATCCAGATCGGCACATAAAACGATGTAAACCATACCCTTAGATTTGGAGCGATCCAACCGTTCTAGGTAGTCTAAGTCCATCTGTTCTGCTTTGTCTACCTGTTCTGCATTATTCCCCCTTACTTCAAAAGAACTTGACCCTGAGTTACTGTCAGGATAAAGTGGTTCGTCCGGTGGATGATATTCAAACAAATCTGCCACATTAAAAGTGTTGGAAATGGCCATGTTATCCGGAAGTTCAATCACATAAGCATTATCATTAATGCACTTCAGCACCTGGAAATGGCCATACTTCCTGCTTTTTAGCTTGTTGTAAGTTCCTGCAGGGAAACGGTTCTTATACAGATGGGCCATCACTAAGTCACATTCCTGAAATATACGTTCACGCCGATGCTTATCGGCAACAGCTTTATATTTGCTGTTGGCCAACTATAGACTCTGGCGAACTTCTGCATGGATGCGCTGTACTTGCTCAGTTAGGTTCTGAGCAGCCTGATTGTGGCCAGGAGGCTTGGGCAAAGGAACAAGGTCCAAAGCATGCTGAGGTGCTTTGGTGTAGACAATTTCGAATGGTGTCTTCCCGGTAGATCGGTTGTACATGCTATTAAAAGTGAATTCAGCTTGTGAAAAGACGACATTCCACTGCTTAGGCCAAGAACCAGTCACACAACGGATCAAATTACCAAGGGTCCAGTTGACCACCTCGGTTTGGCCAGCTGTCTGCGGATGACAAGTGCTGCTGTATTTAAGGAATGTGCCAAATCTGCCCCAAAGTGACTTCCAGAAGTGGCAAAGGAACTTGATATCGCGATCAGAGGTGATGGACTTAGGAACTCTATGAAGGCGAATAATCTCACGAAAGAAAAAGCTGGCTACACGAGACGCATATGAAGTTTTGCGGCACGGAATGAAGCGTGCCATCTTGGAAAACCGGTCGACAACCACAAAAACAGAATCCACCCCACACTGAGTCCGCGGGAGTCCCAAAATAAAGTCCATTGTCAAATCCTCCCAAATGTTTTCCGGCACGGGCAAAGGAGTGTACAACCCGGTATTTTGTGCTTGACCCTTTTCAGTTTGGCAAACAAGGCACCTCTGTATGAATTTTCCAACATCGCGTTTCAATTGTGGCCAATAATAACGTTCAGCTACCTGGGTTATTGTTTTGTCACGCCTCGCATGACCCCCTAAACCGCTGCTGTGTATCTCACGGAGAATCTGCTCGCGCAAAGACGTGCGAGGGATACACAATTGGTTACCACGAAACAGAAACCCGTCATGGACATGAAAATCTGAGATTGCCTTTTTTCGTTGACACTTCACCCAAATTTCCTGAAAATTAGCATCTTCCTCATATAACTCTTTCAAACAGTCAAACCCCACAATTTCTTATCGGATAGTCAAAAGTAAGGATGCACGTCGGTTTAATGCATCCGCCACCTTATTCAACTGCCCAGACTTATGTTTGAGTACAAAACTGAATTTCTGGAGAAAGGTAGTCCACCAAGCATGCATTCGATTCAGGGTGGTTTGTGTGTTGATAAATTTCAGGGCTTGGTGATCACTGTAGAGAACAAACTCACGCTGGATCAGGTATTGCTCCCAATATGTCAAAGCTCGGATGACTACATAAAATTCCAGCTCATATGTGGTCCACTTTTGGCGAGCATCGTTGAGCTTCTCGCTGAAAAATTCTACTGGTCGTCCCTCTTGTGACAAAACAGCACCAATACCTACGCCCGAGGCATCACACTCAACTTTAAACAGCTTATCAAAACTTGGCAGGGCAAATACCGGGGCTTTTGAAAGCTTTTCTTTGATCACTGCGAAGGCTGTATCTTGTGCATCTCCCCACTGGAATCGGCTTTTTTTCATGCACTCTGTGATTGGTGCTACTATACTGCTGAAGTTCCGAATAAACCTGCGGTAGAAAGTGGCCAGTCCATGAAAACTAAGAACATGGTGCACTGTTGTTAGGGTTGGCCACTCCCGAATTTCAATGCTGTGACAAAGGCCTTCGATACGATATTCTCACTGTTGTCACTGTCAATAATCACCTTGCACACTTTCTGGTTGATAGTGCATCGCGTCCTGAAAATACAGTGTCGTTGGTTGTCATCCTTCTGCCTTGGCATAAATAACAGACGCTGAACCACACAGTTAACATATACACCTTCATCTGCATCTGCTACTTCGCCACCAGTGTAATCATCGACCTCCCTAGAATTCTCCTCCTCCTCTGCTGTTTCAACAATGTTAACCTGTCGACGGTTGGGACATTCATTGGAACGATGTCCAGGTTGACCACATCTGTAACACTTTCCTGGAATGGGACGAGCATAAGGATTACTGGACACTCCTCTATTTTGTGCTGGGGCACCAGTTGTGGGGGTTGTTGGTTTGGTGGGGTTGGTAGTACCAGTATCGGAAACTCTGCTGGTTGATGGTTGTGGTGAAGTCTGCGGCACTGAAACCTGTGATGGCTGCGATCGATATGGTTGGGGACGTGATGAGTGCCTGGACTGTTGTGACTCCACTTTCATGGCTAGGTTGACCGCCTCGGATAGGGACCACATAGTATGGAGGGATACCTGTTCTTGAATGGACACTCACAACCCTCCGATATACTTAGCCACTTGCTGTTCTTCTGTTTCCTACAGGTCATTGCGCGAGTTCAACCTATAAAACTTCTCCGTATAATCACTGATGGTGCGCACCCCTTGCCTGCAATTTTGATATTGCTGGTACAACATCTATTCATAGTCAGGAGGAAGGAACCTTGCTCACAGCAGCTGCTTCATCTTGGACCAGGAGCGAACAAGCTGCTTACCCTGTCGCCTGCGGCTATTCTGCATCTGCTCCTACCACGTAGAGGCTCCCCCTTCAGTTTATAGGCTACAAGCTTCACCTACCTATCTCCTGGGATCTACATATACTCAAAGAAAGCCTCCACTTCGAAAAGCCAGTCAATGAAGTTTTCGACGCGGAGGTGGCCATTGAAACACGACAGATCTAGCTTAACCCGAAAATCGTGATTGTTTTGTTCGTACCTGTTATGGTTGTAACAGTTCTGACCAACACGATTCTAATTACGACCATGCTCACCATCATCATTGTTCTCGACGCCCAGCACTTCGAACTCATCATCACTGGATAAAGCGGCATAGGCTTGGGGCCTACACTACAGAGCATGAACGCGTCCAGCAATCGGTTGGTCACGAGCAAGGCCTCCGACATGATCCAGGTTGCGTTCTTTACCCCTGTTGCCATTGATCCTCAGACCAGCCATGGTTTGTTGTATCTCCCGCAACATGCGTTCGACAAGATCAAACCGTTGATTGTGATCATCAAACTGCTGATTGTGATTATCTATGGCTGCCTATAGGACCTGCACCCCACGATCAACGTCGTCAAGGTGGTTGGTTTCGTTTCCATCACCTACCATCAGACCAGGGTAGAACAAGGCTCTTATACCAATTGACGTAAAACGCTAACGGAAGAAAGAACTAAGAAGAAGAACTGTGCCTTCAACCCTCAGTACAATAGTTCTCACAAAAAGAAAAGAAACCTTAATTTTATTCAGAAAAATAATAATCCCTAATATTACATGGAGGCCTAAACGTCGTTTTTTGGCTAAAATCCCACCACGCTGATCAATTTTGCTCGATGGCCGGTTTCCAATTAGACTAGGGTCTCCGGGGCCCGATCTGGACCGGTACGTAAAACGATATAAACCGTACCCTTATATTTAAAGTAATCCAACCGTTTTAAGTAGTCTAAAACTATCTGTTCTGCTTTGTCTACATGTTCAGCATCATTGTGTTTAAGCTTAATTGAATCAAATAATATCCGATTTATAACCACGTCATTTTCCAAAAAGACGAGGAACAGAAATACAACACAGTAAAGGCATAAAGATGAACCAAAGGCGCCCCTGGTAATGGAAAATACAACACAGTACAAAGAAAGGGAAAGAAAAAAAGGCTGGGAAATCCTAGTAGAATGGATAAGGGAAACAAAAATGTACAGTTGACACTTTTTAGCACTGGATTACTCCTTTCTGTCAGGCTATAAATAGCACGTCAACAGAGTCCTTTTTAATATCACCGAAAACATCTAAAATCTGTTACAACAATATAACATCACAGTTAAAGAAGTTATGTCTACTGCTGGTCAGGTCATTCGCTGCAAAGGTCATCTGATACTGCTTTTGCCATTCTACTCTATTTTTTTTAATAGATCTTTATCTTCAGTCACTTGTGCTTTTGATGGTCTCTCTCGTGACAGTTAATTTTTTAATCATAAAAAGTGTTAAAATTTGTGATCATTTCGCGTTAAAAGAAGATCTTTTTTTTTTTTTGTATTGTTTAGCCCTGTGTTTTTTTTTTCTTTCACTTGCATTAGACCTTTGTTGAATTTGGCTAGCTCCTTCTGTCCTTCGTATAATTCTTGACTCTCGATTTTTTTTTATTAATTTGCTAATCCGTTGCCTGTGGGTTGTAGCTGCTGTGGCATGGGAGGCAGGGAAGCCACTGGTGATAGAAGAAGTGGAGGTGGCACCACCACAGGCAAATGAAGTTCGTTTGAAGATCCTCTTCACCTCTTTATGCCGCACTGATGTCTACTTCTGGGAAGCTACGGTAATATATATATGTATATGTTGTTTGGCTTATAAGATTGCCATATTAGAGTATTGCCAAAGAAGGGACATTGTTATGCTTAATTGTGAAAACTGTCTTATAACTCTGCAGAGAATATAATGTAGCCAAATTGTTTGACCGTGTATGTTCCAACTCTTCTTATATAGTTCCTGATTATGCAAATGATTTGAGTTATTTCTGATTATTCAAAAAACGTGGGCAATATGTTGATTTTGTTTTCTTCTTCTAAATCTGAACGTTTCTTGCCTCTCAAATCTATTTTGAATTCTTGATATAATGTTCGATCTATATTCTATCATGGGGAACCCTCATTGTCTCTTGAGAACTGGTGTTTTTCAGAAAACAAATATTTTTTGGATGGTTTGGCATGAATTAATTCTTTGTTTTGAAGTTTCCCTTGTTTTCATGAAACATATAAATGGACTTAACTCCTAACTTCCCAATTTGCTTGAGTTGGGATTCACATAGCATTGCAACTAAAATGGGATTTTCCTATTGCAGGGACAAACACCATTCTTTCCTCGAATTTTTGGTCATGAAGCTGCAGGGTAAGTACATTTGTAAATACTTAAGAGACTCACTTGTAGATTTCAGAGATTATTGCACAAATGTATACTAATGTTGTTCTTATATTTAACTCAAATTGGACCATACACTCTTTCTTCCTATAATGAGACTGATATATCCTTTTATAAAATTGTACTGGTTTTCTTTTGCAATTGACTAGATTCCTCTAATGCAAGTACTAATAAGTTCTTCGTTTTTTCTGGTACAAAGGATTGTAGAGAGTGTTGGTGAGGGAGTAACTGATCTCAAACCAGGAGACCATGTTCTCCCCATCTTCACTGGGGAGTGCGGGGAGTGCCGCCATTGCCATCATGAACAGAGCAACTTGTGTGACCTGCTCAGAATCAATACTGAAAGGGTTGTTATGATCAATGATGGAAAGTCGAGGTTCTCCATTAATGGGAAGCCTATTCACCACTTTCTTGGCACCTCTACATTCAGTGAATACACTGTTGTTCATGTTGGCTGTGTTGCTAAGATCAATCCAGCTGCCCCTCTTGATAAAGTTTGCATAGTTAGTTGCGGATTTTGCACAGGTTCGAAGGAAAAAGTCCTTTGAATAGATGTTAATAATAACAATAATTAATGATGATATTTGAGTTCTTATTTCTAGTAATTCACTTTGGCTCCTGTACTTTAAGGTTTTGGTGCCACCGTAAATGTTGCTAAACCAAAAAAGGGTGACACTGTTGCCATTTTTGGGCTGGGTGCTGTCGGCGTTGCTGTGAGTGATTCATTTCTTCTCCATCTCTTAAGAGGCAAAAGTTCTTGCAGAGTGCTTAATTTCTTCCTTTTATGTGATTATTCTCAGGCTGCTGAAGGGGCAAGGGTTTCTGGGGCCTCGAGGATCATTGGTGTTGATTTGAACCCCGCTAGATTTGAAAGAGGTAAATACACTCAAAGATTTTCTGCATCTGTAATTAAATAAACTTATCTCCTATTTATGAATTGATCATGTTGGGAATTTTCTTCTTGCTGGCAGCCAAGAAGTTTGGTGTTACCGAGTTTGTGAATCCTAAAGATCATGACAAACCTGTTCAACAGGTTGGCTTTAACACACTCTAATGATGTTATAATTTGTGCAAGTTTTATGATTGCATTGAAATTTATATTTATGGTTTAAGATCTCCTGCTGAGGAAATGTGTTGACTAGTATTTATTCTATGGTTGCCAAGACCACCTTGCTTAAAATTTTATGATTGCTTTGAAAGTTTTGTGATATGATACTAGTTTTCTAGACCAGTGAGAATATCTTTATGAATTTTCAATCATCAAAGTCTTGATGCTAGAGAACATTTTTGTGATTATTGGTTCTTTAGACATTAACATATGACTTTCAAAAATCAGGTGATTGCTGAGATGACTGATGGAGGAGTGGATCGAAGTGTTGAGTGCACTGGAAGCATCCAGGCAATGATATCAGCATTTGAATGTGTTCATGATGTAATTACTACCTTCCAGAAATCGTTTTCTGTTTATAATTTTAACGGAAAATGAAAAGCAAATATCTATTTAGATTTCTTCCATAACTAAAATTGATTGCTTCTTCTCAGGGTTGGGGTGTTGCTGTACTTGTTGGTGTTCCAAGAAAAGATTATACATTCAAAACTCATCCTATTAACCTGCTGAATGAGAGGACTCTCAAGGGCACCTTCTATGGGAACTTCAAACCCCGCACTGATATTCCTGGGGTTGTGGAAAAATACATGAACAAGGTGAAGCTTAACTTACTCTTCTTTCATCATGCACAAGGCAGTCCTCTTTTTTTTTTTTTTTATTTAATTTATTGAAATTTTTTTCTAAAATGGATTTGTTCTTTGAGCTAAACCATTTAAATGCCCCATTGGGTTTCTGATTTTTTTTTTTTTTTTTTTTAACTTGAATGTTTTTGGTACTTATACATATGGAAACCTTCTTACTCATCTTCATACTTCATAATCTCTGCTGTATCTTGATGTTGCAGGAGCTAGAACTGGAGAAATTTATCACTCACTCAGTTCCTTTCTCGGAGATCAACAAAGCATTTGATTTAATGATGC